>CM057346.1:230891416-231518177 GCA_030015575.1 Agapanthus africanus
AAATGAACACTGGTTTTGTTATCGCCAAGGCGAGCAATAAAAAAATATAGCGAGGGTGCCTCTTCACCTAGTGCCCTAAGGCCAACTGGTCTGGAAGTCACTACTAAGCCTTAGGTGGTGCAAGACGAGGAAAATACTATCACCTAATCAGTAAGCACACGAGTAATCAGTCTGTTAGTACCTCAAGAAGTATTAACGGTCGCATGAAAATGTGTGAGCAAATCTTAATATTCATCAAAATAAAAAGTACTAAGGTAGATGGACAAGAGTATGATAGCTTGAATTGAATTCTCCGAGTGTAGGGATGTTCTTTACACACACGTGGGGTTATATGATCAATGTTGGATGAAAGGTAGGAATGAAGAATAAAGATGATGTTTTATTGAGGGATGATGTGATTTCTAACATTTTTTCATGACTATTAAGATAGGGCTCATGACAACTGAAAATCTGTATAGTTGGAAACTCTTATTTTCAAAGACTTTCTTTTATGGTTCTTACCTTTATATGTAAATTTCACCATCTCTCTTTTGTTATACGATTTTGTGGGTGTAATCCGCTGAAAACCCTCAGGAGACAACACTCCTCCTACTAGGGACACCTAGAGCTTTAACGGCTTGTTGCACGTGCTCAGTGCAATCGTGTTTGCCTACGAAAGTGTGCTATTTAGATTTTCTTTTTCATTTTCTCTTTCTCTTGAATAACTAGTTTGCTCGGGACGATCAAAGTTAATTTTGGGGGTATTTGTTCAGTTGAAAATATTGCACTTTCCTTACATTTCTTAAATAATAAAAGGTGTTTATTATAAATATTAAACATATTTGGATTTATCTGCAAAATACTATTTTCCATATGTTTATATATTATAATTAATATTATGAAGAAAAATATAGGCATTTATATTTATATAATATTTTGGTAATTGAAAATATGCATATCGTATCAAATATTCTAATCACAATTCTTAAAAGATATAATATCATACAAATGGTTAGAATAATATTTTAAAATATATGCATAATATTTTATTAATTAAAAGATGCATAGCATATCAAATATTCTTAATCATGTTTGTTAAAGATTTATACCATATAAAGTGCATAGCATATTAAATATTCTTAATCAAGTTTCTTAAAGATTTATTACCATATATAGTGATTAAAACACTCTCTCTAATTTAATAAATAAACTAACATTATTCATAAAGATATTGTGCAAGATTTAGCTAAGGTCAAAAGATCAAGATGTTCAAGATGTCAGGATAAAAAATCTGCCAAAATTATAAAATCAATACTGACAGGGACTCAGAATCCAGGCATGGAAAGTTACCATATTAGGAAGTCACCATATATGGTAACTAGTTTTTCTTCTTTGAGGGCTATATAAAGAACCAAGGGCTAAAGTTAGAAGACATCAAGCCGAAGAGATCACGAAGTCCAAGACGGCTCACGCATCTAGGCTGATCATCAAATGTTCATCTACCTCCTTCAGAAGAGTTCGAGAAACAAACCAAGTTTTTGTAATCATTTTCTAAGGAATAAAGTGTAGATTGTTCAAGTTGATTAATAAAGGTAGTTGTTTTATGTAATTCTTTTTCATTTTACATTATGTTTTCCCTCTCTATCTTTTCATCTTCTTTTCCTAACATGCGCGAATAATTCTCCGCTTGTTAGGGTTCGTAGGATTAGGGTAGGCTAATGGACGATGAAAATAACTAAACCCTTTTTAAGTCCTATAAAGTTTAGGAACTTTATCAAAAGAATCATTAACACCCTAATCGGGCGCGCTAGCAATTCTTTGCTAGTTCCGACCGCGATTAGAGATTAGATTAATGATTGTTTTGGTAAAGGCTAGATATAAACGGAGTTCCGTGTCGAGATAAGGGTTAAGAGTGGGATTCCTTTTCCCTCCAGAAACCCTAATCTACACGCATCACCGTCGTTCTAGTTTCTAAATCTATCTAATGGATAAAAAGGGTAACTTTTAATTAATCGTCCATAACTACTAAATCCTAACGAACTCTACAAGCCTTCTTATTATATTATCTACATCTTTAAAATAATCTAGATCTATATTTTACATTCTTGTTTAACGTAGATCTAGAAACCATTCTATAAAATTCTTTCTTCCTCCTCTCTTTTTCAACACATCTAAAGTAGAGTAAAAGGTTCACGTTCCCAGAGGACGACCCATACTCATCTCGGTCTAGCTACACGCGACACCGTTATTGATTGCGGTTAAACTACAAACATACACTTTTCACACATCAATCAAGTGTCGAGTCTTTAGAGTCCCACACAGAGAGTTATTCGCCTTTAGGCAAAATGAGTAGAGGTCGCATGGTTTTGCGACATGGTTCGTTCACAACCGCGCACTTGTGCACGTTTGCTGTCCGGACAGCTTATACTAGCGGGTTTTGGTTTAAGCCGGATCCTAGTATATGATTTGGGATTGGTCTTATCTCATTGTATTCGTGTTTCTCGGATCACGGATACGGGTGCGTATGCACAGTTGACTGAGACAGAGGCAGAGGACTTTGATTAAGGTTAATGACCATTGTCATTTTCTTAACCCTAATGCTTATGTGTGTATTATGAATAATTGATATTAGTTAAATATAATTGTGCATGGTTAGGGTAGTTGACCTTTTGCCATACTTGACTTGTTGACCTAGGTTGACACTTTGACCATCATCATTCCATATAAAAGATGCTCTTTGATCCTTGCAATTTGCATTTAATGTGAAATGATAATGGTCAATTCTTGATTAACCATGACAATTATCTAGCTAATTATCTAATTTACATAATTCACACATATATGTGAGAATGGTTCATTATTCTCTCTCCTCTTCCTCTCTCTCAAGCTCTCCCCTCTCATGAATTGAGAAACACATGAGCTTGAGATAAACCTCTCTAAAGTAATCTCTACTCTCATCTAAGATTCTAGGATTAGCACTTCTAGCACCTTATTTACTTCTAGCTTGAAGTTGAAGCCAAAGGTTGAGGCTCTCGGATGGATCCTTCTTCGACTAGAGAAGGCGACAAGGTGATCTCTTTCTTCCACTCCAAGGAGCAAGGAGAGAAGGACATAAAGCCCAAGGTATAACATTTCTTCCATGTTGCTAATACTAGTAAGCTTGTAGTTAGTTTTTTGTTTAGCAAAGATCCTCCTTTAGTTAGTCCATGTTGCCTAGTTTGATAAAAATCAGATTTTTATACCGTTTTCCGCCTCCCCGCAAGCACCGGGGTGGGCAACGTGGACTTACATTACCAACATGTAACCATAAGACAATATCAAGAGGACAAGTATGTAGGGTTCCTAGGCACTCTAATGGAGTCTCACAAGGCATCAAACATGGCCAATTAAAATTTTACAAGTGCCTACAAACCCTAATACGGATCGTTAACTAGAAAACAAGGCGATGCAAGCAAGTAAACGGAAATATAGCTAAAGGGAAGGGGCTACAACCTTTGTAGATCCGGTCCTCCATCTCCATGGCTCCGTGATGAAGTCCCCTCGCTGTCTAATCGTATCTTGGGCTTTAGCATCGGCTTCATCGAAGAAATGGGCGGGCTTGGTCGTCGGTTCGATGCCGAAGATGATCTACGTCGAGGTATCACAAGATCAAGCTCTCACTTCATCAGTCATGAAACTTGTGAAGCAAACACCCTATACTACTTGGCAAGAGGTAGAGGATGAAGAAATAGGAAGTGGGTTCACTTTAGAATTGGATTTCTCACTTGTTTTCAACACTTGCCATTGATGTAGCAAGCTTTCTTCATGGAAGAAGAAGATGAAAATGATAAGTGTTGAATAATTAGATAAATAAATCAATACTTATCATATATTAACCCTTGGTTAATTGTAGAGAATGGACCATGGTTAACTTGAATGGTTAGGGTTAAGTATAAGACAAGAATGGTGGACTAATTCAAAGCTTCAGAATCTTCAACTAGCAAACAAAGAAAATCCACCATTCTCATTTTCTTCTTTTCTAAAAGAAATAAATAAATAAATAGATAAAAGAGTAAATGAAAAAACAAAACCCTAATCATTAGTTTAACCATGGTTTAATTCTTTACACTTAACCAAGTAAGCATGTATCATCAAACATGATACAATCATGTGCACAAAAAATATATCACATATACAATGTGCAATTCAAGTGAGAAAATCCATTTAAAGTGAACCAATACTAGTTAATGCAAAGTAATATATCAAATATATAATTATACATTAAATCATTAAATCAACACTTGATTCAATGATCCGGTCATGTCGTATATAACCGGCTAGTATCCAATGTATCGGCTTATCGAATCGATCCTTGATTCGATAACTAGGTTATATCGCATATAACCAATCAATACATTCATCGCGAGAATGGAACACGGTATCACATACACGAATTATTCTCGGTCCCGCACATATCTCATATGCGCTACTATTTCGTTTCGCTTGAGCCTGGAAACCTCTGTGTAGACTCTAAAGACTCGTCAATACGCCGGCAGCAGATGATGATCATATCAAACACCCACAAGCCGCAAGCGGTATGCTAAACTTAACGGCCACCCGGGTATTGAGATATCAGAAGATCGACGAGCAAGCCCGCTCATACTCCTGTGAATCCAACCAGTAACACTTACCGTACAGTCCGGTCTGTTCGTCTGATATGCCGCATATCTCGCCTAGGGGTGGTAAACGTCAGACCCCAGTAGCTCGATAAGTCATGCCGACTTGAGGTCCATAACATTCGTGAAACTACTGATAACTCTTACCAGTATATCACTGCAACCCTGGCCAGGGATTTCCTGTTATGGCCAGTCGAGCATAGCGCAACATCAACCCCCAATACCGGGAGAGACGAATCCCCTCCTATCGCTCATTGCCTCCATGTGAATCGGGACTGTACCCAAAAACCACCTGTTTGTACGACTCAGTAGAGCCGTGGTAGGGTGGAAATCAAAGCACAGTGGGAGACACACAAGACTCTATGACGATCTCGGGTCAACAGACTAAGCTGTACCAGTGTCACCAGAGAACTGCCATCTGACGTGAGGTATAATACCATCTGGGAGTTCTCGGCGAGTCCGTTCAGTGTACCCAGTCTTCGCTGAGCACCCGCATACCATCTCTGATGTCAAACACCAATGGATATGGGATCATCTATCTCCCATCATATGGGTCGAGAAGATACACGCTAGTCTACACCGGAATATCGATGCCCCGTCTCGATATTCCCATGACTAGGAACAATGAAGGATGTACTCATTGACTACCCAGGCCCCATTAGTATGATCTGCATCATAGTCCTGGAAGTCGAGTACTAATCCTAAGGGCTTTATCAACATGTAATCAGAGAGACAGAAAGTATACATGTTAAGACAAAGAGCAACCAGATAGCGTACTATCATGTCGAGCAAGAAAGTCCTACCTATATATGTCCCAGCATCCACTACAATATACATCCAATGCACAGTAATGGCCTCTAGGGCATACATATAACTAACAAAGTATACATGTTAAGATAAAGAGCAACCAGATAGCATACTATCATGTCGAGCAAGAAAGTCCTCTCTACATATGTCCAAGCATCCACTATAATATACATCATATGTACAATAATGGCCTTTAGGGCATACATACAACTAACAATCTCCCACTTGCACTAGTGCCAGCTACTGTAGTATTGCTTACCCAGCATCTCGAAGAGTCTCTCGTCCTATATCTGGGGAATGGCCTTCGTGAGTGGATCTGCAGTGTTGTTCTTCGTGTCAACTCTCCTGACCTCGATCTCTCGGCGATCAACTGTCTCCCGGATTAGATGATACCGCCTCAGAATATGCCTAGATCGCTGATGGGACCTGGGTTCCTTGGCTAAAGCCACCGCTCCATTGTTATCACAATACAAAGGTATTAGAAACTCAATGGATGGAACCACTCCAAGTTCAGTAATGAACTTCTTCATCCAGACAGCCTCTTCGGCATCATCGTTAGCAGCGATGTATTCAGCCTCCATCTTCGAGTCTGCCACGGTTTCCTGCTTGGAACTCTTTGTAGGGTTACGAGGAACTCTCATAAGGTTCTACAAGGCATCAACCAAGCCCGATTTATAATTTAGACGTGCCGAACAACCCTAACCAAGATCTTAGACTAGAGATTAGGCGAAACAAAGCAAGTAAACAACTTTACTTCTAAGAGTTTGGGATTACAACCTTTGTAGTCCGGTCCTTCACTTCATAAGCTCTGCGTTGTGGTCCTTTCGCTGCGATCATCGAATATCCGAACTCTAGAGAGGCTCCATAAAAGAAAGATGCAAGCTTGCTTCCGATCTTCGGTAACAAAGATGATCTACCTTGAAGAAACTCAAACCCAAGCTCTTGCTTTGCTAATCAAGTATTAGCAAAGCAAACACCCTAATCTAAGTGGCTAGAATAGATGAGGATGATGAAGTAGGAATTTAGCTCTCATTTGTTTTCTTAATCTCACTCATTTTCATCACAAAGAGAAAAGCTAGAAAGCTTTACACCAAAGAAGAAGAAGAAGAATAAACAAAACCTTTTGTGATGAATAATGAATAACTAAAGTGTGAGGTTAGAAATGCAACCATGGTATATGTGAGAAGAAGTAACCCTTGTAGAGATTTAACTAAGGTTAAAGGGTTGGGTTGGGTTAAACAAATATCTTTAGAAAATATCATAATAAATATCTTTGCTTAAAACAAAAGGAAAGCTTCTAGAAGCTAATAGAAGAAATTAACCCAAATCAAACCCTAACCATGTTTAATCTCCACTAATCATGTTGCATTTATTACCAAAACATGTCACAATATTATATATCACATATATAATATATTTTGTATCAAAATAAAATAATACAATTAACATATATCGCATATATATCAACGTATTACCCGAGTGAGAAAAAGAATTTAGTGAGCTTATATTGGTTAATGTAATTTAATATATCAAATATATAATTATACAATAAATTATCGAGCTATTTCACAAATAACCGACTAATATAATCTGTATCAGTTCATCGAATCAACACTTGATCCGATGACCCGGCTATATCACATATACCCGGCCGATATCTCATATCGCGAGAATCTAGTACGGTATCACATACACGTATTGTTCTCGGTCCCGCACATATCACATATGTGCTCCTACTCCATTTTGCCCGAGCCAGGAAACCTCTGTGTAGGACTCTAAAGAATCGTCAATACGCCGGCAGTAGGTGATGATCATATCAAACACCCAAAAGTTGCAAGCGGCCAGCTAAACAAAACAGCCACCCAGGTGTTGAGCAATCAGAAGATCGACAAGCAAGCCTTTACTTTCTCTCTTGAATCCAACCAGTAACACTCCCGTACAATCCGGTCTCTTCGTCTGATATGTCACATATCTCGCCTAGTGGTGGTAAACGTCAGACCCCAGTAGCTTGATAAGTCGTGTCGATATGAGGTCCATAACAGTTTGAGAAACTATTGATAACACTTACCAGTAAATCTCAGCAACCCTGGCCAGGGATTTCCAGTTATAGCCAATCGAACACAGCGCAACATCAACTCCCTATACCGGGAGAGACGAAACCCCTCCTATCGCTCATTGCCTCCATATGATTCAGGACTGTACCCAAAAGCCACCTTTTTGCACGCCCTCTTGGACGTGGTATGATGGAAATCAAAGCATAGTGGGAATCACACAAGAATCTATGACGATCTCGGGTCTACAGACTAACCTGTACCAGTGTCACTAGAGAACTGCCGTCTAACGTGAGGTATAATACCATCTGGGACTTCTCGACGAGTCCGTCCAGTGTACCCAGTCTCCACTGAGCACCATATACCTTCTCTGATGTCAAACACCAATGGATATGAGATCATCCATCGCCCATCACATGGGTCAAGAAGCGCATACGCTAGTCTACTCTGGAGTATCGATGCCCTGTCTCGGTACTCCCACGACTAGGAACATTTGAAGGATGTACTTGGCGAGTACACTGTCCTCACTAGTATGATCTGCATCATAGTCCTGGTAGTCAAGTACTCATCCTAAGGGCTTTATTAACATGTGACTTAGAGACAATCAGAGTACATGTTAAGATAAAGAGTAACCAGATAGCATACTATCATGTCGAGCAAGAAAGTCCTCCCTATATATGTCCCAGCATCCACTACAACATACAACGCATGTACAGTAATGGCCTCTAGGGCATACATATAACTAACAATCTTCCACTTGCACTAGGGCCATCTGTTGTAGTATCTCATACCCAACAATAAGCTGTGGTTGAAGTATCTCATAATCAACCATCCCATAAAAGTCTCTTCCGGGAAATAGGCCTTTGTGAGTGGATCCGTGCTGTTGTCCTCTGTGTCTACTCTCCTAATCTCGATCTACTTGGAGATCAACCATCTCCTTGATCAGGCGATACTGCTTAAGAATATGTCTGGATCTCTGATGGGACGGGGGTTCCTAGGCTTAAGCCACAACTCCATTGTCACAAAATGGCAGGAACGAAGTTCATCTCATGAACTAAAGTATATCCAGGCTGCCTCTTTGGTAGAATCCTTGGTAACGATGTATCTTGCCTTTAATTTTCTAGTAAGTCACGGTATCTAGCTTGGAACTCGTCCAACATACCGTCCCTCCACTGAGAGTAAAGACAATGCCTGCGACTGACATTCAGTTGTCCTTATCACCTTGGAACCTTTCCTGTGATTCTCCCCTGGATCAATTGATACCTATCTCACTACAACTAGTGAGAATCCTAACATCCAATTAGATCTATCTCATAGATCTATAACCCAGGATTTAGGAGGTATCATCTTGATCCTATATGGAGAATCATTGTGATAAGAGGAGATTGACCGAGCGTAGCATAGAAAACTCCTTCCCTATCAAGAGTATGTCATCCACGTACTCTACGAGGATCACCACCATACTCTCTACTACCTTTTTGTATATACAAGGTTCATCTACCATTTTGATGAAGTCAAACTCTTTGACTACCACATCAAAACAGACGTTCCAACTCCGCGATGCCTGATTTATCACATAAAACAACTTGCACACGTTTCCGCTGCTCCCACTGTCTACGAAGCCCTCTGGCTGTGTACTTATAGACGCTCTCTTCCAAATCATCATTGAGAAAAGCAGTCATGGCACCCAACCGCCAGATATCGTAGTCATGGTATGTAGCGTGGCAAGTAGGATCTGGATGGACTTAAGCATAGCTTTGAAGGTCTCAACTTTTCCATGTACATCATGTAATCTTCTCAAGATATACTTGCTCCTGATGGGGATTTAACCCTTCAGATAAAGCAACCAAAGTTCATACTTTGTTGGTGTATAAGGATTCCATCTCAGATCGCTAAGCATCCAGCCATTCTTACAGAGTCCAACTCCTGATGGCCTACTCGAAACTAGTTGGGTCATCATTACATGATGCAATCCTCGCTCCCACTATCATAGAGAAACCAAAGTATCTCTCAGGTGGATGAGGAACCCTACCAGATCGGCGGAGAGGCTGAGGTTCGTTGGAAACTATTGAATCCTCCGGTTCTACCAAATCATCAGCTGCAGTTTGTATAGCTGGAAATTTTTCCAGTTCTACCTCATGACCACTAATTTCTTCAGAAGAAATTCCCTTTTACTCAAAAAGTGGTATGCTGAGAAATAAAACATCTTTTGTTCCTCGGTGTGGTAGAAGATATTCCCTTGCGAATGCTTGGGATATCCAACAAACTTCCACAGAACTGACCTTCCCTCGAGCTTGTCCAGATTTTGCTTTTAGACATAGGCCGGACGACACCAAATCTTAACCTCTTTAAGAGATGGGCTCTTCCCATACCATATCACATATGGAGTGGTAGACATTTGATTTAGTTGGAACCCTATTCAATAGGTATGTAACTTCTCAAGTGCATAACTCCCTAAAGGAAAATAGGAAACTCTATAGTATTCATCATAGAGCGCACCATATCAAAGGGGTGTGATTGCTCCGCCCCGATACACCGACGTGCTGTGGTGTATTCAGAGGAGTAATGCGGAGAGAGAATCTCATTCTCCTTTAGAATAGTCCAGGAATTCCACGCTCAAGTATTCTCCTCCTTGATCTCATCAAAGGACATAATACTTATACCCGTTTTTGGTTCTCTACTTCTAACTCATATTCATTGAATTTCTCAAAAGTTCCAGACCTGTGTTTCAACAGGAACATATGTCCAGATCTTGAGAGATAATCAGTGAATGTAATGAAATACAAAGAACCGGTCTTGGCATGTGTAGACAGGGGACCTTCATACATCAGCATGTATCTATCCCAAGAGTTCACTAACTCTTTCTCTGTTTCCAATAAACGGAGCTGTGGTCATCTTATCTTTGTGACATGACTGGCAAGTTTTACAAGATGTAAATCCAAACTAATTTAAATATGCATCTTTATGTAACTTTAGCTAGTCGGGTCACATTGATATGACCTAGTCTACAATGCCTCAAGAAGGATTCGTTCATTTCTGAACTCTTCCTCTTGTGTGTGTTCTGTACGTTAAGAACTGTAGTTTGATTTAGAACGTCTATGCTTTTAGATAACGTGCCTGAACCGATCAACTCTTGATATAGGAAATGTTCAAAACATTATCCAACAATACAAAATTATATCCTTCTTTACTAATAAAGAGACTGATATGATGTTGTATATCAGGTTCGGTATCTAATTAAATTCGTTCAGAATCAATGTATTCTGGTAATACAGGGTAATAACTGCCAACAGACTTGGCTGCAACACTTGCATCATTTTCAGCTCTTGAAACTTATCACCCGTTCTCAGTTCTCTACCTATCTGTAGCCCATGTAATAAATTACATTTGCGGGATCCTGATCCGGTATCTCATACCCAGGACGTAAAGGATACTGAGAAACAGTTCTCTGTAATGAACACACCCGAAGAAGATGCATCAGCATGCACTTTCTTCGTTTGGGTGGCACGGGAATTCTGGTAATCCCCTATTTCCTACTCTGTCTTATAACAATTATAAGTTGGAGCGGGACCAACGTTGCCTAGCGCAGTATAATAAGCGGGTTTGGTCAATACATCTGTATTATTATCTTTATTTAAGGCGTGACATGATCGCTACTTGGAGAGAGAGAGAAGAAAACACTCAGCGTATGCTCTTGCAATATTAGATTGGTTATTAATATATCTAATCAGGATGTCTCCTACTGTTTTAGTCAAATCTTCCTTCAAACCCTATAAGGAAAAACTAGCCGGGATTAATTACACCCTACAAGTTCACCAATCTTTCAACCAGGCCAGTGCCGGTACTTTGAGGGAGGTTCCCCGTGCTTTCGTGCGGACCTAATTAAAGTAAACCTCATTTTCCCAGGGGCGTAACCCCGTTGACACTTTTCTAAACACCTACTTGATCGGCTAATTATAATGTGTAAAACTCTCCCAGGAGTAACTCTTACTCGCAGCGGGTATTGGGATCCAACTATCTCATAGAAGGTATGCAATCTCATTGCAAATTTCAACACTTGAAATTCCCAATAATATTTTTCCCTTAGCGTCCTATGTCCTTGACGCAGGCCAACAAACCATAGTCCTCTAGTCAAGTTCAACCCGTACATTTCCTGATTGAATTAAACCCACCCGCACGATCCTTGACGCAGGCCAACAAAGTCGCACGACTACCCTAATCCAATCGCATCGTATGCTGCAGATAAGCACCAGTTAGCTACCGCACACTACGCCTTGACGTAGGCCAACAAACGTAGTACGAATACTAAATACTACTTATATGAAATGACGGAGGGCTACGACAGGTTTTTAAGAAAACCCTTTGCGTAATGAACTTGATATCGTTGTAGAATCGAGTGATTTTGAATGGAATGTTTTTGAGGCCTTTTCTAGTTTTGCTAAAGAGGTCACTCCCGGTGAAGGGATCGTCGGCTCTTTCCTCATTTTCCTCATCGAATAAGGTGCAGGATATTTCACAAATATCACTATGCAAAGCAAAAGCTATAGAAACTATCAAAAGACAAACCGAGTTTGTAGCATCTGCTAGTTTCGCTAAAGATGTCACTCCCGGTGAAGGGATCTCGACTCTTTCCTTATCGAATAAGGTGCTGGATGTTCTATAAGGAAGACCGCTATACAAAGCAAGAACTAGAGCTACCTGTTTTTGAGACAAGTTTCTACAACATCTTTAGCTTTCTTTTATTTCATTAATCTCATTAATGAAGTCCCATTTTATTATGCTTCACAAGCTTCACATTTGAAACGAAATCAGCAATATAACATATATCTCATATATAATATAAACATTCGTCTCAGGCAGTAATATGATCTCATCACAGAATATTGCAGCAGAATAACATATATGAAATATTGGATATACTAGGAGGTCCGTGTTTTAATACGAGCCTGTATAAAACACGGATTCTACGGTCGTGATGAATAACCAAACCCACATCCCAGAAGCATTCAAAATTACCTACGGATCAACTGTCCAACAACTATCCCTCAATCCTCAATACTTGCCGTGGAACCGCCGCCAATACCCTGGTTTGGCCGCGGTTCCGCGGCGCTTTGATGGGTTTAGAGTGTCGTTTTTCACACATGTCCATAAAATCACCTGCTTAATTTTCTGAGTATTTTTAATATGAAAAATGTCAACTTTTGAAAATTTTTCCAGAAACTAGGCTTTATCAGGTATTCGGAGTTTGATCGGACTTTAAACTTCACCTAGACTTCGCCTAAAGCTCTAGTTTGGCTCTGATACCACTGTAGGGTTACGAGGCACTTTCACAAGGTTCTACAAGGCATCAACCATGCCCGATTTAAAATTTAGACGTGCCGAACAACCCTAACCAAGATCTTAGACTAGAGATTAGGCGAAACAAAGCAAGAAACAACTTTACTTCTAAGAGTTTGGGATTACAACCATTATAGTCCGGTCCTTCATTTCATAAGCTCCGTGTTGTGGTCCCTTCGCTGCGATCATCGAATATCCGAACTCTAGAGAGGCTCTACAAAAGAAAGATACAAGCTTGCTTCCGATCTTCGGTAACAAAGATGATCTACCTTGAAGAAACTCAAACCCAAGCTCTTGCTTTGCTAATCAAGTATTAGCAAAGTAAACACCCTAATCTAAGTGGCTAGAATAGGTGAGGATGATGAAGTAGGAATTTAGCTCTCATTTGTTTTCTTAATCTCACTCATTTTCATCACAAAGAAAAAGCTAGAAAGCTTTTCACCAAGGAAGAAGAAGAAGAATGATCAAAACCTTTTGTAATGAATAATGAATAACTCAAGTGTGAGGTTAGAAATGCAACCATGGTATATGTGAGAAGAAGTGACCCTTGTAGAGATTTAACTAAAGTTAAAGGGTTGGGTTGGGTTAAACAAATATCTTTAGAAAATATCATAACAAATATCTTTGCTTAAAACAAAAGCAAAGCTTCTAGAAGATACTAGAAGAAATTAACCCAAATCAAACCCTAACCATATTTAATCTCCACTAATCATGTTGTATTTATAACCATAACATGTCAAAATATTATATATCACATATATAATATATTTTGTAACAAAATGAAATAATACAATTAACATATTTCGCATATATATCAATGTATTACCCGAGTGAGAAAAAGAATCTTTTAGTGAGCTTATATTAGTTAATATAATTTAATATATCAAATATATAATTATACATTAAATTATCGAATCAACACTTGATCCAATAATCCGGCTATTTCATAAATAACCGACTAATATAATCTGTATCAGTTCATCGAATCAACACTTGATCCGATGACCCGGCTATATCACATATACCTGGCCGATATCTCATACCGCGAGAATCTAGTACAGCATCACATACACGTATTGTTCTCGGTCCCGCACATATCACATATGTGCTCCTACTCCGTTTTGCCCGAGCCAGGAAACCTCTGTGTAGGACTCTAAAGAATCGTAATACGCCGGCAGTAGGTGATGATCATATCAAATACCCACAAGCTGCAAGCGGTCAGCTAAACGTAACAGCCACCCAGGTATTAAGCAATCAGAAGATCAACAAGCAAGCCTGTACTCTCCCGTGAATCCAACCAGTAACACTCCCGTACGGTCCGGTCTCTTCGTCTGATATGTCGCATATCTCGCCTAGGGGTGGTAAACGTTAGACCCCAGTAGCTTGATAAGTGGTGTCGATATGAGGTTCATAACAGTTCGAGAAACTACTGATAACACTTACCAGTATATCTCAGCAACCCTGACCAGGGATTTCCAGTTATAGCCAATCGAACACAGCACAACATCAACTCCTTATACCGGGAGAAACGAAACCCTTCTTATCACTCATTTCCTCCATGTGATTCGGGACTGTACCCAAAAGCCACTTTTTTGCACGCCCTCTTGGACGTGGTATGATGGAAATCAAAACACAATGGGAATCACACAAGACTCTATGACGATCTCAGGTCTACAGACTAACCTGTACCAGTGTCACCAGAGAACTGCCATCTGACGTGAGGTATAATACCATCTGGGAGTTCTCGGCGAGTCCATCCAGTGTACCCAGTCTCCACTGAGCACCCGTATACCTTTTCTGATGTCAAACACCAATGGATATGAGATCATCCATCGCCCATCACATGGGTCAAGAAGCGCATACGCTAGTCTACTCTGGAGTATCGATGCCCTGTCTCGGTACTCTCACTACTAGGAACATTTGAAGGATGTACTTGGCGACTACACTGTCCTCACTAGTATGATCTGCATCATAGTCATGGTAGTCAAGTACTAATCCTAAGGGCTTTATCAATATTTGAAATAGAGACAATCAGAGTATATGTTAAGATAAAGAGTAACCAGATAGCATACTATCATGTCGAGCAAGAAAGTCCTCCCTATATATGTCCCAGCATCCACTACAATATACAACGCATGTACAGTAATGGCCTCTAGGGCATACATATAACTGACACTCTTTCAGCATACCGCCCCTCCATTGAGGGTAAAGACAAATCCCGAGTGCGACTTAGAGTCGTCCTTATCATTCTGGAAGCTTGAATCGGTAAAGGACTCCACTTAGAGTTCTCCTTTACCATACACCAAGAGCATCTCTTTAGTCCTCCTCAAGTACTTGAGAATGCTCTTCACAGCTGTCCAGTGACTCTCTCCAGGATCTGCTCGATACTTACTACACTTAGTGAGTGTGCTACATCAGGACTGGTACATAGCATCGCATAAATGATAGAGCCCACTGCCGACGCATAGGGTATCCTTTGCATGCGAGCTCTCTCCAAATCAGTCTTGGGAGACATCTCTTTCGAGAGAGTGAGTCCAGAGATCGTGGGTAAAAACCCACGCTTGGATTCTTCCATACTAAACCTCTTTAGTATGGTGTCAATGTACCTGGATTGGGACAATCCCAGTATCCGTTTAGATCTATCTCTATAGATCTTAATCGCTAAGATGTAGGAGGCATCATCTAGATCTTTCATTGAGAATCTTTATGATAAGAAGATCTTGACCGATTACAGCATAGGAATGTTATTTCCTATCAAGAGTATGTCATCCACGTACAATACGAGGAAGACAACCTTACTCTCTGCCACCTTCTTGTATATACAAGGTTCATCTATATTTTTGACGAAATCAAACTCTTTGATAACGACATCAAAATAGATGTTCCAACTCCGCGATGCTTGCTTTAACCCGTAGATTGATTTAAGCAGCTTGCACACCTTTCCGCTGCTCCCACTGTCTACGAAGCCCTCTGGCTGAGTCATGTACACGCACTCTTCCAAATCACCATTTAGAAAGGCGGTCTTAACATCCATTTGCTAGATTTCGTAGTCATGGTATGGAGCAATGGCAAGTAGGATCTGGATGGACTTAAGAATAGCCACTGGAGAAAAGGTTTCGTCATAGTCCACACCTGGTCTTTGACGAAAACCCTTTGCAACAAGTCTAGCTTTGAAAGTCTCAACTTTTCCATCTACACCAAGTTTCTTCTTAAAGATCCATTTGCTCCCAATGGGTTTTACCCCTTCAAGAGCAACTTCAAAAGTCTATAATTTGTTGATGTACATGAATTCCATCTCAGATCACATTGCATCTAGCCAACTCACAGAGTCCCCACTCGTGATGGCCTGTTCGAAGCTAGTTGGGTCATCATCCTCCATGATGCAATCCTTGCTTCCACCATCAATGAGAAAACCGTAGTATCTCTCGGGTGGACAAGAAACCCTACTAGATCGGCGGAGAGGCCGAGGTTCGTTGGGAACTACCGAATTCTCTGGTTCCACCAAATCTTCTGTCGTGGTTTGTATAGCTGGAACCTCTTCCAGTTCTACATCCTTGCCATTAATTTCCTTTGAAAGAAATTCTTTTTTTAAAAAGGTGGCATGTCGAGAAACAAACACCTTTTGTTCCTCGGGGTGGTAGAAGATATACCCTTGTGAGTTTTTGGGATATCCTACAAACTTGAACAAAACAGAGCTTGCCTCGAGTTTGTTCTGATTGTGCTTTTTGACATAGGCCGGACAACCCCATATCTTAACATAATTAAGACATGGTCTCTTCCCCTTCCATATCTCATATGGAGTGGTAAGCACAGATTTGTTAGGGACCATATTCAATAGGTGTATGGCTGTTTCAAGCGCATACCCCCCAAAAAAATAGGTAACTCAGCGGTGCTCATCATAGAGCGCACCATATCCAATAGGGTGCGATTCCTCCGTTCCGATACACCGTTGTGCTGTAGTGTATACGGAGAAGTAAGATGAGAGAGAATCTCATTCTCTTTTAGAAATTCCAGGAACTCTGTGCTCAGGTATTCACCTCCTCGATCAGATCGAAGGATTTTAATACTTTTACCCGTTTGGTTTTCGACTTCGGATTTATATTCCTTGAATTTATCAAAAGCTTCAGACTTGTGTTTTATTAGGAACACATGTCCGTATCTTGAGAGATCGTCAATGAATGTAATGAAGTACGAAGAACCATTCCTGGCATGTGTAGATATGGGACCACTTACATCACTATGTATCAGTCCTAAGAGTTCCATAACTCTTTCTCCGTGTCCTATAAATGGAGTTTTGGTCATCTTGCCTTTGAGACATGACTGGCAAGTATCATAAGATGAAAATTCGAACGGATTCAAATATCCATCCTTATGCAACTTAGCTAGCCGTGTCGCATTGATATGACCTAGTCTACAATGCCACGAGAAAGATTCGTTCAATTCCGAACTTTTCCTTTTGTGTGTGTTTTGTACATTAAGAACTGTAGTTTGATCAAGAACGTATATGCCATTATTTAACGAGCTTGATCCAATCAATTTTTGATTCAGGAAGATGTTCATCACATTATCTTGTACTACAAAATTATATCCTTCTTTACTTAATAAAGAAACTGATACAATATTGCGTATCAGGGTCGGAATATAATAGCATTCGTTTAGAATCAATATATTACCATTTGGCAGTACAAGGTGATATTCGCCAACTGCTTTGGTTGCAACATTTTCCCCATTCCCCACTCTTACGGAATGATCACCCATTCCCAGTTCTCTACCTTTCCTTAGCTCATGTAACATATTACATATGTGGGATCCTGATCCGGTATCTAATACGCAGGACGTAGAGTGAACTGAGAAACAGTTCTCAATAACTAACACACCCGAAGAAGATGCATCAACATGCTTATTCTTCTTTTGGGCGACGTGGGAATCCGGATATTTTCGTATTCCCTGTTCTTATAACACTTATAAGAAAGAACGGAACCAACGTTTCCCAGCTCAGTATAACAAGCGGGTTCGGTCAATACATCCATATTATTAAATTGATTAGGGCCTGACATGGTTGCTACTTGGAAAGAGAGAGAAGAAAAAACTTTAGCGTATGCTTTTTCAAGATCAGATTGGTTATTATTGTTGGAGATAGTGCCCTCAGAGTCAATTATTGGATCACAGGCACGTGAATGCAATGATTGAGGGAGGACCTATCCCGGTAGGACAGTCTTACTATCATCGTATGCTATCTGGTTTACCATTATCATCGTGTACTGCTTTAGGTGACCTGACAGGTAGCTATTACACGTTGATAGAGCCCCTAGGATTCTTGCTTGACTGCCAGCAGTATGAGGGCGTTCATATACGTGGGAGCTGGTAGTCTATAAGCACATCCTTAAAAGGTCCCTTGTCGTGGGAGTTTCGAGACAGGGCATCGATTCTCCAGAGTAGACTAGTGTATACAGTCGAGACCCCGACGAGGGGCGGTGGCTGATCTCACAAGCCACTAGTGTCAGTTGGTTCACCTAAGATGTATACAGGTTCTCATTGGGTTATGAGTACACCGGACAGGTGTCACGACCCGCAGGGTACGGAACGTGACTGGCACATAAGTTTACGAAACGTCTCAAGACATCCGTAAAATAAGTAAGCCAAAGCCCAGAAAACCAAAACCAAATAAGCAAAAGAGTGAAGAGAACCCAAACAATTGAAAACGAGTTTCTCAAATAAGTCATATAACCCTTTTTTAAAAACAATATCAATTTTTCCGAAAATTTCGGCAGAGCCTCCTTTGTAAATACTGGCCCCAAAATGGGTACAACAAGAATATATATATGAATCAAACAAATAAGGCATCCCCAAGCGGGAGCTAGCTCTTCGCCACAAGGCGGTCAAAAATCCCACGCAATATAAAACAACAACATGCAAAATAATCATAAAGAAGCATGAGAAAAACAGCATGTCGACTCAAGTGAGCTCGACCCCAAAATACAGCATAAAAAGTCCACAAATCTCACAGTCTCATCTCTAGGTCAATATACAACAATAATGGTAGAAACAGTAGATGGAGTACACTAGATACAAAGAATATACAAGGTGGTGTAAAAATAATAATATAATCCACCTAAGAGCAAAGCCTCGAGTCCAGGCAAAAGAGGCAAAAGAAGCAAGTGCGCCCGCCGCTACTGTACTGACGGAGCGGACCTGAAAAAGGCTGTGGCACAACGGGGGTGAGTTGCCAACTCGTGAGTAATAAATAACATCTACACAGGCTATCGAAAGCATGCACACAAGTATCCTAGCATCTAAAATACAGGTAAGGCAGGACATAATAGCAGGTATGTATGTAATATGAATATACTAGCAGGTATGAATGCAATGCGAATCAACTCATGATCTGAATGTGTAAGTATAAGAATCATGTTTTTCCCTTAGGAACCTCTTTTGAAATACCAGCACAATACCAATAGAATCAACAAGAACCTGTGTCCAGCAACGACACCACAAAACTATCACAAATCTCATATATCCATGTCATAGTATTTCTGGCCTCAGCCATCCGGCTGACCCATCTCAATATCAATATCTCATCATCTCGCGGCCACGGTCGGTATCCTCTGGATATCCGCCGTCCCAAACAGTCACCGGTAGGTAATCCGTCCCCCGCCAGGCTCAACGTCAACAACATATTTCTCTTGCCCCGGGGTACCTTACCGGGCCCACCATGTACCCGTGACGGTTCCTCCACTTCTCGACACGGATCTTGAAAACCACAGCAAACTCATGGTGGACGACACTTACATCACTAGAAAATAGCAATTTACATATTTTAAAAATATAATAAGTTTAGAAATTTTGCGGCTTTCCCCCGAAATCCAGAAATATCATAAAATATCAAGAAATCCTCATAAGTGCATATATCAATGATAATGAATGCATATGGTATCAATAATCAAGTTGCGATGTGTGATTAATTGATTAGGCATGAACAAATAATATGATGAAGTACATGCACATGAATAGCAATCCTACGATTTCATTTTAAGGAATTAAAGCAATAGCGCAAGTCTAAGTATCAATTATAGTAAAAGGTTTCAATTTAAAGGTTATCTAGTGTGGTGGCATGGCAATTACCAGGGTGTGTGTGTAAGCATGAATAGTGCTCGTGCTGCATATAAAAACCGTGGCAATGGTGCAGGTGTCCTATAGAATGGGTTCGTATATGTATGTCAATATAAGGCATGAATGTAGCAAATAATCATACAAGTATTACACCCCTAATTACTAACATTACTAAGAATCCTTTTAAGCCACTAAAACTATCGGGCGACTTGTGCCATCCAACGATAGTCCCCCGTAGATGTTACATCTACTCACCGGAATCCCTAGCTAGTCACGTCCAATCACCGCTTTCCCCTTTCGTGCCGCGTCTGACGTCTCCGCGACCGAACCTGGAATTTACATCATTACCAAACATAAGGTTACATACAAGAACGACGCAAAACCCTAACGAAAATACTAACGTTCACAAGCTAGGTACAACGTGCACAAGGTGCGCGGAACACACGCGAAAATCGCAAAAACTAACTAAAACGTCGATTTGGTCGCCCGGCAAAGCTAAAACCCGGTCACTCAAAAATCCGCACTCATACATCCTAAATGTCATAGGATACGCTAAAAATGTCATCAAGTCATCAAAAATAATTTATCATATACTTTTATCACAAAACTAGTAAGCACAAACATTCTAAAAAAAACGACGCAACATCGCCGTTATGCGATAAAGTGCTCACAATCCAACACAAACCTCCAACTAACCCACTAGATAGCCACTACAATAATTTTAAACCACTAGCAATGCTTAAAAACCTAATTTCCATAAACAAAACCTTTCTTGAATTTTATAATTAGCAATTTCAATCCGAAACTAAACATGACAATACCAAATTAACACAAATTTGAAGCCCACGCCAAATAAAGTAACCTCATTAACTTAGATTAGCAAACAACTATATATCAAAATAGATTTAATTAACGAAATAAGGGTTTCTAAAACCCTAGTTAAACTCTAACCATAAACTTTTAAAAAACTAGATTAGAAACTAACACTAAATTAACACTACAACAATTGAATTTAAGAAACTTAACCAAAAGAATTTAATATGGTGGAAATTATACCTCAAGATCTATGAATCTAGCATGATCATTTGCCTCTAAAATTGCCTCCTTTCGACATGATTTAAACTAAAGTGGGTGTGAGAAGAGATGGATTACGGTTTTGTGTTGAAATAGTGAAGGATTTGTTGATTTTTGTTGAATTTTGAGGTGAATTTGTGAACAAAAGAGAGGGGAAAAATGAAGGGGGGGGGGAGCTGCTGGTTTCGGCCAGAGGAGGGAGGAGGGGAATGGTATGGGGTGTGGGAAATGTTCACCAAGTCAAACCCCCCCAAAGTCAAATACACCATACCTCCAAAATACTATATTTTAAAACCTACATATCAACTCAATTCATTCCTAACAAAAGAGTTTTAAAACAAAAGAGAGGGGGAGAATTTTCTGCAGTTTGGGCCAGCCAAGGAGATGTGAGGATGTATGTGTGAGAGTGCACAAAAAATTTTTTGCAAAAATACCCCCTACAAGTCCAAAATTGCAAGTTTAAGCTTAAATTCAATAAATTTCGTTTTCCATAAAAAAAATTAGTTAAAACTTAAAATAAAATACTAAAAATTAATGTTACAACTAGATTTTAATTAACATAATTTTAAATCTTAATTTATCCCATTTAAATTTGTATTTATCGCTAATTTAATGTATTTTCTTACCGGCTTAAAATAATATTGAAAAATTAGGGAAAATTTTTAAACGACCAGAATTTCATAATAAACTCATTTGCTACTAAAAACTAGCAATTACCTATCCAAATTAGGTATAATTAGTCCTAAACTGCAAAATAACAAAAAAGACGATTTACGGAAAAAATACCACATTTTCACCGATTTTCGGGAAAACACCAAAACGACAATTCAAGGCGCTACAATCTTCCCCCCCTTAAAGAAATTCGGTCCTCGAATTTTAAAATATAGCTACGCGTACCTTCAAAGAGATGGGGATATTTCTTCCTCATCTCGCCCTCGGTCTCCCAGGTGACCTCCTCGCTGCTCGGGCCACACCAAAGGACCTTGACGGTCGGTATAAGTTTTGATCTCAACTTCTTCACCTGCCGATCCAGGATGGCCACCGGCTGCTCTGCAAAAGAAAGGTCACGCTCTAGCTGGACTGTCGGGTGCTGAATCGCATGCGAAGGGTCGTGAAGGTACTTGCGGAGCATCGAAACATGGAAGACGGGGTGAACAACGGGAAAGCTGGGTGGAAGAGCCAAACGATATGCAACTGCGCCGACACGCTCGAGAATCTCGAAGGGACCCACAACTCTGGGACTAAGCATTCCTTTCCGCCCAAATCGCATCACGCCCTTCATCGGAGAGACCCTCAGAAAAACATGATCGCCAACTGCGAACTCTAGCCTGCGACGGCGCCTGTCTGCATACGATTTCTGCCTGCTCTGAGCCGCTCTCATCCGGTCTCGGATCAACTGTATCTTCGCTGTCGTCTCCTCAACAAGCTGCGGCCCCAAATTACTGCTCTCACTGAGCTCTGTCCAACAGACGGGCGATCTGCATCTCCTCCCATACAATGCCTCGAATGGTGCCATCTGAATAGTATCCTGGAAGCTGTTGTTGTAGGAGAAGTCCACTAGAGGTAAATGACGATCCCAGCTACCGCCGAAGTCTAAAACGCACGGTCTGAGCATGTCCTCGAGAGTCTGAATGGTCCGCTCTGACTGTTCGTCGGTCTGCGGATGAAACACTGTGCTGAAGCTCAAACGAGTGCCCAAAGCCTCCTGAAATCTCTGCCAAAGTCGGCTGGTGAACTGGGTGCCTCGATCTGACACGATACAAGTCGGTACGCCATGCAACCGCACGATCTCGTCGATGTAAAGCGGGGCATACTGAGCGAAGATGAAAGTGGTCTTCACTGGCAGGAAGTGAGCCGCTTTCGTCAATCGATCTACGATCACCCAGATGGAGTCATACTCTCGACTGGTCCTGGGTAGACCCACAACGAAATCCATCGAAATCTGCTCCCATTTCCACTCCGGAATGGGTAACGGCTGTAGCTCTCCTGCGGGCCTCTGGTGCTCGGCCTTGACTTGCTGACAAGTCAGGCATCTCGATACAAACTCCGCAATGTCCCTCTTCATCCCGTCCCACCAGTAGGTCTCTCTCATATCATGGTACATCTTGGAGGAACCGAGGTAGACACTATACACTGATCGGTGTGCCTCCTCAAGAATGTCGCGCCGCAATCCATCAGCATCTGGTACGCACAGTCTAGATCCATAGCGTAAAATCCCCTGATCGTCAATCACGAACTCGGAAAATCTGCCCTGTCTCATCTGCGCCATGATCTCTGAGCAACGGTCGTCACTGCGCTGTGCCTCATATATACGGTCAAGCAATTGTGGGCGTGCATGAACATGCGCGAGCTATCCCCCTGTCTGAGTGAACTCAACTCAACTCGGCTGTCGCATAACATCTGCCAATCTGCTGACGACTGCCTCTGCACTGCGCGCAAAAAGGATAGACTACCCCCGGGCCTCCTGCTCAAAGCATCTGCCACCACATTCGCCTTGCCTGGGTGATATAGGATCTCGCAGTCGTAGTCTTTCACCAACTCCATCCAACAACGCTGTCTGAGGTTCAGGTCTCGCTGCTGAAATATGTATTTTAAGCTCTTGTGGTCTGTGAATATTTGGCACAACTCGCCATATAGGTAATGTCGCCAAATCTTCAGTGCAAAGACCACTGCAGCCATCTCCATATCATGAGTGGGGTAGTTCTGTTCATGCTTCTTCAACTGCCGAGAAGCATAAGCGATCACCCGGCCATGCTGCATCAGTACGCACCCTAACCCCACTCGCGAAGCATCACAGTAGACCATAAATCCGCCTGATCCCGAAGGCAAAGATAATACCGGCGCCGTATTCAAACAAGTCCGTAGCTGCTGAAAACTGCGCTCGCACTCCTCTGTCCAAACGAAAGGAACTCCCTTCCGGGTCAAACCGGTCAAAAGTGCAGCTATACGGGAGAAGTCCTGAACAAGACGCCTGTAGTAGCCTGCCAGGCCTAGAAAACTATGGATCTCAGTAACCAATGTAGGTCGAGGCCACTGCTGAACAGCCTCAATCTTCTTCGGGTCCACACATATGCCGTCTCTCGTAACCACGTGACCCAAGAATCCGACGCTGTCCAGCCAGAATGCACACTTGGAGAACTTTGCGAACAGCTGGTGCTCCCTTAGAGTCTGTAACGTAATCTGCAAGTGCTGCTCGTGCTTCTCTCTGCTCCGGGAGTACACCAAGATATCGTCGATAAACACGATGATGAACAAATCAAGATACGGCCTGAATGAACGGTTCATCAAATCCATGAATGCTGCTGGGGCGTTGGTGAGTCCGAACGACATCACCAAAAACTCATAGTGGCCGTAGCGCGTGCGGAAAGTTGTCCTCGGTATATCCTCCTGTCGAACTCGCAGCTGATGGTATCCTGATCGCAAGTCGATCCTTGAAAAATACCCCGCACCCTGAAGCTGGTCGAACAAATCATCAATGCGTGGCAACGGATATCTGTTCCGCACGGTAACCTTGTTCAGCTGGCGGTAGTCGATACATAAGCGCAAACTTCCTTCCTTCTTCTTGACAAACAGGACCGGAGCACCCCACGGAGAAACACTAGGTCGAATAAGCCCCTTATCTAACAAATCCTGCAACTGATCCTTCAGCTCTCGAAGCTCTGCCGGGGCCATCCGATAAGGCGGTATAGAAATAGGCCCCGAGCCGGGAATCAAATCGATGCAGAACTCAACGTCGCGCTCAGGTGGTAGCCCAGGTAGCTCATCAGGGAAAACATCAGGGAACTCACAAACAACCGGGACCCGGTCCAACGAAACCTCTGCAGCTCGAGTATCACAAATAAACTCTAAGAATCCCTGACATCCCTTCCACAAGAGCTGACCAGCGCGAAGAGACGAAATCAAGCTGGGAAGGATGACGCTGCGGTCTCCCTGAATAACAAGGACTGGCTCTCCCGAAAAGCTAAATATGACTGCCTTCTCACGGCAGTCCACCGAAGCATAACAAGTGGCTAGCCAATCCATGCCCAGAAGCACATCAAAATCCAACATATCGAGGAGAATCAAATCAACCGATGAATCCCTCTCCCCGATACGAACGGAACACAAACGAAATACAAAACGAGCGACAAACGACTCGCCTACCGGAGTAACAACAATAAGCGGATGATCTAACGACGACGACTCACGGCCCAACATCGGTGCAAAGTGTGTAGAGACGTACGAATGTGTGGAACCTGGGTCGAATAATACCCGTGCATCGAAAGAACAAACTGACAAGGTAGCTGTCACAACGGCGTTGGATGCCTGCGCATCCTGCGGTGTCAAAGCAAATACTCAGGCCTGTCCTCCACCGGTAGCGGGCTGACCTCGACCTCGGCCTCTGCCTCCTCGTCTTCTCTGAACAGGACCGCCACGCCCACGGCCTCTGGGTGCACCTAACTGGCGTGGAGCATCGCCGGTGGTAGGAAGTAGGGCTCTCTGAGGAGGGGGTGGTGATGGTGGTAGGGTCACATGTGGAACTGTCGCTGCTCCCTGTCGTCTCACCGGACAGTCTCTGATACGATGATGCAGGCTACCACACCAAAAACATCCTAACCATGGCTGCTGACCATATGGGTGATGGCGATACAACTGGCCCCTAAAGAATCCGCCACGGCCTCTGCGAACACGCCTAGGTGCTAACATATCAGTGCGAATCCGACTCGGTCTCGAAATGACCGTAGGGGGAGTAGTATCCGATCTCTGCGCTCGATTGACCTCTACTAAGGATCCCACCATCTGTCGTAGCTCCTGCATACCTCCCATCATCTGTCGTAGCTCTTCCATACCAGACTCTAGCCTGTCCATGCGACCTGGGGAATGCGGATCAGTCTGTCCCTGAGGCGTAGGTACACCCCCCTGCTCAGTCCTCGTCTCAGACGAGCCAGCTCGGATCTCATCACGGGTGGCAGTCCTCTGCGCTCTCATAGTCTTCGGCGGCATAGTGGCTGTTACAAGAACAGGAAGATAAGAACAGTGCAATAGGATCATAGGATACACGGAATTGAAGAAGGAATTTCAAGCAAGTATATCCTAAGTCACTTAGGCGGAGTACCGTATCGCAAGTATGCCGCGGACATACACACGCTACGTTACCCTACTTAAGTCACTTACTCCATCTACCAAGGGTCGTCCTACACTCAAAAAGGTAAAACCTATCGCTCTAATACCAACTTTGTCACGACCCGCAGGGTACGGAACGTGACTGGCACTTAAGTTTACGAAACGTCTCAAGACGTCCGTAAAATAAGTAAGCCAAAGCCCAGAAAACCAAAACCAAATAAGCAAAAGAGTGAACAGAACCCAAACAATTGAAAACGAGTTTATCAAATAAGTCATATAACCCTTTTTTAAAAACAATATCAATTTTTCCAAAAATTTCGGCAGAGTCTCCTTTGTAAATACTGGCCGCCAAAATGGGTACAACAAGAATATATATATGAATCCAACAAATAAGGCATCCCCAAGCGGGAGCTAGCTCTTCGCCGCAAGGTGGTCACAAATCCTACTCAATATAAAACAACAACATGCAAAATAATCATAAAGAAGCATGAGAAAAACAGCATGTAGACTCAAGTGAGCTCGACCCCAAAATACAGCATAAAAAGTCCACAAATCTCACAGTCTCATCTCTAGGTCAATATACAACAATACTGGTAGAAACGGTAGATGGAGTACACTAGATACAAAGAATATACAAGGTGGTGTAAAAATAATAATATAACCCACCTAAGAGCAAAGCCTCGAGTCCAGGCAAAAGAGGCAAAAGAAGCAAGTGCGCCCGCCGCTACTGTACTGACGGAGCGGACCTGAAAAAGGCTGTGGTACAACGGGGGTGAGTTTCCAACTCGTGAGTAATAAATAACATCTACACAGGCTATCGAAAGCATGCACACAAGTATCCTAGCATCTAAAATACAGATAAGGCATGACATAATAGCAGGTATGTATGCAATATGAATATACTAGCAGGTATGAATGCAATGCGAATCAACTCATGATCTGAATGTGTAAGTATAAGAATCATGTTTTTCCCTTAGGAACCTCTTTTGAAATACCAGCACAATACCAATAGAATCAACAAGAACCTGTGTCCAGCAACGACACCTCAAAACTATCACAAATCTCATATATCCATGTCATAGTATCTCTGGCCTTAGCCATCCGGCTGACCCATCTAAATATCAATATCTCATCATCTCGCGGCCACGGTCGGTATCCTCTCGATATCCGCCGTCCCAAACAGTCACCGGTAGGTAATCCGTCCCCTGCCAGGCTCAACATCAACAACACATTCCTCTTGCCCCGGGGTACCTTACCGGGCCCACCATGAACCCGTGACGGTTCCTCCACTCCTCGACACGGATCTCGAAAACCACAGCAAACTCATGGTGGACGACACTTACATCACTAGAAAACCGTAATTTACATATTTTAAAAATATAATAAGTTTAGAAATTTTGCGGCTTTCCCCCGAAATCCAGAAATATCATAAAATCTCAAGAAATCCTCATAAGTGCATATGTCAATGATAATGAACGCATATGGTATCAATAATCAAGTTGCGATGTGTGATTAATAGATTAGGCATGAACAAATAATATGATGAAGTACATGCACATGAATAACAATCCTACGATTTCATTTTAAGGAATTAAAGCAATAGCGCAAGTCTAAGTATCAATTATAGTAAAAGGTTTCAATTTAAAGGTTATCTAGTATGGTGGCATGGCAATTACCAGGGTGTGTGTGTAAGCATGAATAGTGCTCGTGCTGCATATAAAAACCCTGGCAATGGTGCAGGTGTCCTATAGAATGGGTTCGTATATGTATGTCAATATAAGGCATGAATGTAGCAAATAATCATACAAGTATTACACCCCTAATTACTAACATTACTAAGAATCCTTTTAAGCCACTAAAACTATCGGCCGACTTGCGCCATCCAACGATAGTCTCCCGTAGATGTTACATCTACTCACCGGAATCCCTAGCTAGTCACGTCCAATCACCGCTTTCCCCTTTCGTGCCGCGTCTGACGTCTCCGCGACCGAACCTGGAATTTACATCAATACCAAACATAAGGTTACATACAAGAACGACGCAAAACCCAAACGAAAATACTAACGTTCACAAGCTAGGTACAACGTGCACAAGGTGCGCGGAACACACGTGAAAATCGCAAAAACTAACTAAAACGTCGATTCGGTCGCCCGGCAAAGCTAAAACCCGGTCACTCAAAAATCCGCACTCACACATCCTAAATGTCATAGGATACGCTAAAAATGTCATCAAGACATCAAAAATAATTTATCACATACTTTTATCACAAAACTAGTAAGCACAAATATTCTAAAAAAAACGACGCAACATCGCCGTTATGCGATAAAGTGCTCACAATCCAACACAAACCTCCAACTAACCCACTAGATAGCCACTACAATAATTTTAAACCACTAGCAATGCTTAAAAACCTAATTTCCATAAACAAAACCTTTCTTGATTTTTATAATTAGCAATTTCAATCCGAAACTAAACATGACAATACCAAATTAACACAAATTTGAAGCCCACACCAAATAAAGTAACCTCATTAACTTAGATTAGCAAACAACTAGATATCAAAATAGATTTAATTAACTAAATAAGGGTTTCTAAAACCCTAATTAAACTCTAACCATAAACTTTTAAAAAACTAGATTAGAAACTAACACTAAATTAACACTACAACAATTTAATTTAAGAAACTTAACCAAAAGAATTTAATATGGTGGAAATTATACCTCAAGATCTATGGATCTAGCATGATCATTTGCCTCTAAAATTGCCTCCTTTCCACATGATTTAAACTAAAGTGGGTGTGAGAAGAGATGGATTAAGGTTTTGTTTTGAAATAGTGAAGGATTTGTTGATTTTTGTTGAATTTTGAGATGAATTTGTGAACAAAAGAGAGGTGAAAAATGAAGGGGGGGGGAGCTGCTGGTTTCGGCCAGAGGAGGGAGGAGGGGAATGGTGTGGGGTGTGGGAAATGGTCACCACGTCAAACCCCCCCCCAAAGTCAAATACACCATACCTCCAAAATACTATATTTTAAAACCTACACATCAACTCAATTCATTCCTAACAAAAGAGTTTTAAAACAAAAGAGAGGGGGAGAATTTTCTGCAGTTTGGGCCAGCCAAGGAGATGTGAGGATGTGTGTGTGAGAGTGCACAAAAATTTTTTTGCAAAAAGACCCCCTACAAGTCCAAAATTGCAAGTTTAAGCTTAAATTTAATAAATTTCGTTTTCCATAAAAAAAATTAGTTAATACTAAAAATTTATGTTACAACTAGATTTTAATTAACATGATTTTAAAGCTTAATTTAGCCCATTTAAATTTGTATTTATCGGTAATTTAATGTATTTTCAAACCGGCTTAAAATAATATTAAAAAAATTGAAAAATTAGGGAAAATTTTTAAACGACCAGAATTTCATAATAAACTCATTTGCTACTAAAAACTAGCAATTACCTATCCAAATTAGGTATAATTAGTCCTAAACCGCAAAATAACAAAAATGACGATTTACGGAAAAAATACCACATTTTAACCGATTTTCGGGAAAACACCAAAACGACAATTCAAGGAGCTACAACAGGACTCGCCGGGAACCTGTTAGTTAGGATTATACCAGACGTCAGATAGCAGTTCCCTGGTGACATGTGTACAGGTTAGTTCATCGACCTGAGGATCGTCATTTGTCTCGTGTGAGTTCCCACTGTACTTTGATTACTACCCTACCACGCTCAAAGGAGACGTGCAAACAGGTTTTAGTTGGGTGCAGTCCTGAGCCACATGGAGGCAGTGAGCGGATCTTCAGGGGTTCGTCTCTCCCGGTATTGGGGGTGAGGTCGTGCTGTGTCTAGGAGAGCCCTTACATGAAAGTCCTTAGCCAAGGTAGGAGATTTACTGGTAGGTATTCCAGTAGTATCTCAGGGTGTTCTGGGCTACACTCCGACACGACTTGTACCACTTTTGGGTGTCTGACTTTTACCAACCCCCTAGGCCCGCCATGCGATGCTCATACACGAACGGACCGGACTGTATGGATATTGTCACTGACAGGCTCAGTAGGGTGTCCGGATGAGTTCGATCATCGACGTCCCTTTTGGTCAATAGCTGGTAGCCCGTCACGTATGGCTAATACCTCTGACGTGCTAGTGGTTAAATCCACAGCCAAACTATTGACGAGTCTTTAGAGTCCCCACAGACAGTTGCTCAAGTTTTCGGGCGAAACGCTTTAGAGGCCGTATGGAGATATGGCAGGGTTCGATCAGATACGTGCGGTATTGCACGGATCAGGATCGGACGGTTAATACTAGCGGGCTTTGGTTTAAGCCGGATCCTAGTATTGTACAGTGTAGATTTTGTCTCATTGCATTTGTATTTCGGTCGGAATACAAATGCGGGTATGTATATACAGTAGTGGGTTTTTCCTGTAATTTATTACGAGGTCAGTTTTTTGGAGTTGCCAGTTTGTTTTCCGTTTCGGCCATATTTCTTTCTATCTTTCATTGGCCGAAGATTGGTGGAGGAGGGCTTATTTGCATTTGTGCAAATAAGCATTTGTGGAGGGTGTTATTTGCATCTTGTTGCTTCATGATTGAGGTTGACTCCTTTGGTTCATGATTGCTTGACTTTGTGATGAGATGGTTGTTGTTGGAGTGTTGGGTTTTGTTGTGATCATTTGATTTTCTCATCATCACTTGCTTTCCACCAACCTCCTTGTCTTTGCTCTCTCTCTCCATTCACAAAAGAATGGCCAGCCAAATGAAAAGGGTTGCCCATTATTTTGTATGGAAATTTTTGGCTCTCTTGTGCTTGCAAAATCCCAAACTTCATCTCCAAAAATTCTATCATCTTATTCCTCCACAAAAGGCAACTTCCACTACCCCAAATGAGACATAAAGTTCTACACGTTTTCTACAGCAAACTTTCGGCACGTCGGCTCGCCAACTTCGTGCCCGAGTTGCCTCGGACCAGAGGCGGGAGCCCGTAAAAGAAGCCGGCGACGTGGTGCCCTTCCGGCGAGGAGGTGGAGACCGGACATTCTGCGGGAGATCGGGATGACGACGAGAAGACCGGAGGACACGGATCACTCGGTATATCTCTCTTCCCATCTTGTAGCTAGCTAAGACTAGTTTAATGGCCCGATCCGGGATTTTAGTGCGCGGTGGTGCCGGTTCAAAAAGTAAAAGTAATTCATCGCTTCCGCATTCCGGCGTCGGATTGACGGCCGGGGCGCCGCCGTGCACTTACAGTGGTATCAGAGCCTCGCCATTAACCTAGTTTAGCTTTGTCTAATGTGTTTACATTTCCGATCGGACGAAAAAATTCCAAAATCCGCGTTTTCAATAGCACCAGTTTCTGTCGAATTTTTTTTGGCTCCAAAATTTTTTCAGGTAGTTGCAGAATGATGTGCAGGGGAGTATATGCACTCTGTAAAAATTTGGTTGCACGAACCCACTATACCACCGCGGAACCGCGGCCAAACCCATGCTTGGGCCGCGGTTCCGCCGCAATATGTACTGTTCAACGCACCAAAGTTATACAGAGAGCTCCTGGTTTGAAAATAGGGTTCTTGGGATATTCTTTTTGGGTCCAGAATTTCTGTGAGTGCTACAGTAGTGCTTGGGGCCCTCTTGGTAAAATTTGATCGATTGAAAATTTTAAACACATTAGTTCACAGTATTTACATTATATCTGCGACCGTGAATGTCACTTGATCGGTAAATCCTGTCTAACTGCTATAGCCCGGTTAGACGGATTTGCGAACGTGACATTCACGTTGATGTTCTGTGATTGTGCTGTGATGTTGCGGATTGGTCGTGGGGGATAGCCTGGATGCAATGCTAGTACAGTTTTGGTTGTATTATGTACATTTGATATTGCGGGGCGAGCGTCCGACATGTGGACTGCCGTCACTGCCTGTTTGTATATTAATCTTTTGGGGCACGACCAGGTTTCGGTCGATGTACCCGTTGTATGTATATTTTACTTTCTGTACTAGGATTGCCCCGCGGAGGGGTGCACGGATAGCCGGGTTCTAGAGGGCAACGGGCCCGCATCTCATGGCATTGAGACGGAGGGGGCTTTACTCTAGAATTGGCAGGCTATTCGCCGCACTCGTAGGGGGTACAGGTTGACCCAGGAGGGGTGCCCAAGTTACCGGATTCCGTGAAGTGCTGGGTGGTCCATTCACGTTGCTGAAGGGGGCTGCCTTGCTTCAGGTTTTAGCGGGTAACTTGCCGCGCCCGTAGGGGTCTAGGATTTCATTGCACAGGCTATCCACGCGACTAGGGGAACGTCGGGTTTCAGTAGTGGCTCTGTGAAACCCGGGGATCCCAGATATCTGTATTCTTCTGTGATGCTGTACATTTCTGTGATGTTGCATTTTATCACGCCTTGAGCGAAATATTATATATTGATATATATATACTAGTAGATGTTGTATATGTTTTGCATCCGCGCTATTCCAGTCCCCGCTCTGTCGTTAGTTAGATAACCTAACGGGTAATGACGGGACCCAGTGGCGAATGCGGATGGCATATACATACGTCATTATTTTCGTTCTTTATTGGTGTGATCAATTGATGGGACTGCGTTGATTCGAATCAATGCAAGTTAAAAACAAACCTAATATGATGTTGTTGGAACATTTTTCAAAAAGCTGTTATTGCAAGGACGTTCACTTTTGTTTTGCACAGTGGTATTCAGTTGGAATATCCTGCTCCTCAGTCGACGAGGCAAGGGCCGAGATCCCTTCACCGGGAGTGACCCCTTGGAAAAAAGTTTGCGTCAGGGTAATAACTTCACTATAGCCGATTACTTTTGCTTTGTATCGTGGTATTCAGTTGGAATATCCTGCACCTGATTCTACGGGGAAAGAGCCGAGATCCCTTCACCGGGAGTGACCTCTTTAGCAAAGGTTTTCGTCACTATATTTTTTAAAGCTATTAGTTCCTTCAACGATATCAAGTTCATTACATTAAAGGTTTTCGCCAGAAACCATTCGTAGCCCTCCATCGTTTCATATGAGTGGTCAATAGTATTCAAGCTGTGTATGTTGGCCAAAGTCAAGGCACAGTGATTGGTAGCTATTGGGTATTCATATGCAGTATAAATAGATGCGTTGGTTTGGGGCAGTCGTACTACTATTTTGGACAAAATCAAGGGTATGTACGGGTGGGCTCAAATTAACCTGGAGAATGACGGGTAGAACTTGACATGTGACTTATGATATGTTGGCCAAAGTCAAGGTCATAAGAGCATGGGGTAAAAATCACATCGGGAGTTTCAAAAGAAACTGAAACTTACCAGATATGCGCATACCTTCTGGAGTATGATAGCGTGAGCGGATTCCGTCACGTTATCATGCGGTGATAGTTGGATCCTGATTCCCACTGATGAGTTGGTTTACTCCTCGGGACATCCCGACTAATTCTTCTTTTGGGTTTGGAGGAGAATTTGACGGTACAGTGGGAAGTTTCCAGATTAGATAAAGTGATAACCATTCTGATCTAGGTAAGAGTGCATGCTGAGTGTTTCTTTTCTCTCTCTCTCTGGCAGCGACCATTGACCCGACCTTAGACTATGACTCAGAGACCAAGTTGACCGAACCTTCTTAAACATTGGCTTTTGGATTGTCAGAGTTGCAGACCTCATTGCCACTCCTACTTTTACCCTTTTCTCCAGGACACCCCGTATTACTACGAACATCCACTTCCATTGGATAAAACCATCGTATGGTTATATACGAACTCGAAGGAATTTATTCGAGGATGGTTTCCGGTTCTGGAGAAAACGGATAGGATTATTCAGTTGTCTTTTCTTTTTACCTTCTCTCAGGTTGCGAGTACTCCTTGGTTTAGGAGATAGTACACCTATTACGCAAATTGGATAGTCTTCTTCCAAACCATACGCAGGTGCCGAACGGTAAGGAATGAAGAAAACCAATTAGCCTAAACGGCGTACAGAAGGTATTATGTAAAGACAAAGAAAGGGATTAGAAGGAGGGCAAAGTAAATTGCGACTGCTATTCACGACCAAACCAAATATTTCATTACCACTCCCACATAACCTTTGTATTTCTCCAGGACACTCCGTATCACTACGAAGATCCACAGTTTATTGGATACTCCATCGTATGGTTATATACGAACTCGAAAGGAACTTGTTCCAGTTCGGGGATGGATTCTGGTTCAGGAGAAATAGGAATAGGGTTTATTCGGTTGTCTTTTATCCTCACCTTCTCTCGCATTGCGAGTGCTCCTAGGATTAGGACAGTACACCCATTATGCTTATTGGATAGTCTTCTTCCAAACCATAGGCTGGTGCCGAACGGTAGGGAAGGAAGAAAACCATTTAGCCTAAAGGGGTGTACAGAAGGTAATGACTAAAGACTGTTAGGTCCACGTTACCTCTCCCGGTACTTTCGGGGTTGCGGAAACGGTAAAACAAAATTTTTTCTAAACTTTGTAACATGGACCGTAAAAGCCGGATCTTTGCTAAACAATACACTAGCATCCTAACATGAGATGTATCTACTCGGTTAGGGGTTATACCTCAACTTGAACTCCTTCTCTTCTTGTTGTTCTTCTTCTTTGTTGTTCTTCACTTCTTGTTGCTCTTCTCTTTGCTTGCTCAATGGTTGATCCGGACTTTGGTCACCTCCGCGGCCTCCTTGAGTCGAAGACGATCCACCCGAGAGATGTACACCGAGCTCCACCTCAAGCCGAGATAACTAGGGCAAGGAGATTGCTAATCTAGAAGCCCTAGGATGTGTAGAGGAGATGTATGGATGTGTTTGTCAAGTGAAAACCTTTTTCTCTCAACACATGAGATCAAAGGAGAAATCAAGAGGAGGAAGAAGAAGGAGGAAGGTTAGCAACCATGGAGCTTCTCATTTCAAGAGAGAGAATGTGAATACTATTATCATCAAAAGAAAAACAACCATGGTTGCAAATAATGCAAAACAACATCATTACTAATCCCATCAAGATAAAGTTGATGGCTACTTTTGAAATGACCATTATCATAATCCAAAAGAAAAAGGAAAAGAAAAGAAAAGTGTAGAACCCTCTTGAAAGTCAATGGTCAACCCGGTCAACCGGTCAACAAAGTCAAGAGAGGTCAACGGGGTCAAATGGTCAATGCAATTAGCCATCATAAGATTATCACTAATAGGATTTGTAAATGATGTTCGCGGCTCATAATGGTTTTGACCAAACGAACTGTCAAAACCCTAATGAGTCCGCCTCAAAATGGTTCTGAGCGAATCAACTGCCAAAACCCTAATGAGGCACCTCCTCCTTCATCACTCCGAAAAACTGTGCATACACACCTGCATCCGTATTCCTTAGAATGCGGATGCACAGAAAACAAAAGAAATCCATCCGTGCAGTACTAGGATCCGGCTTAAACCAAAGCCTACTAGTACTGCCTGCCCGAACACCATACGCACACAAGTGTACGTAAGTGATCGGAGCCCTGCCGTAAAAACCATACGGCCTCTACACGTTTCGCTCAGTGCAGGGAAACTCTCTGTGTGGGACTCTAAAGACTCGACACTACGCTGGCAGTGGGTTTAACCACAGACCGCAAGCGGCACTAGCTGTACGTAACGGTCCCCAGGTAGATGTCGATAAGAAGGCCGATGAGGTAAACCCATCCGAACTCCTACTGAGTCTGTATGTGACAATCTCCGTACAGTCCGGTCTGTTCGTCTGATACATCGCATGGCGGGCCTAGGGGGGCGGTAAACGTCAGTCCCCTAATAGTGGTACAAGTCGTGTCGGAGTGAAGCCCAATACACCCTGAGATAACACTGGAAACCTACCAGTATATCTCGCTTGCCCTGGCCAGGGACTACTCGTGTAATGGCTCTCCTAGACACAGCGCGATCTCAACCCCCAATACCGGGAGAGACGAATCCTGTCTAACCGTCACTGCCTCCAAGTGCTTCGGGACTGCTCCCAACTACTACCTGTTTGCACGACTCAGTAGAGCCGTGGTAGGGTGGCAATCAAAGAACAGTGGGAACACACTCGAGGCGAAGTGACAGTGTCAAGTCAGCGGACTAAGCTGTACTCATGTCACCTGGGAACTGATAACTGACGATAGGTATAATACCAACCATCAGTTCCCGACGAGTCCTGTCCAGTGTACTCGTAACCCAACGAGCACCCGCATACTATCTCAAGTACGACGTACCGACGGCTGTGGGACAGACCGTCTCCCGTGCTGGGATGAGAAGCGCATACGCTAGTCTACTCCGGAGTATCGATGCCCTATCTCGATACTCCCACGACTAGGGACGTGTATAAGGATGTGCTTGTAGATTACCTAGCCCCCACGAGTGTGATCGCCATCACAACGCCGGTAATCAAGCAAAGATCCTAAGGGCTCTACTAATGCGTATAGGTGATATAATAAATAAACACACATGTACACATTAAAGTAGAGACAAACCAAGTAGCATACTACTATATTGAGCAAGATTGTCTGTACAACTGTGAATATCCCAAGCTTCCATCAAGTAATATACATACTAGTATGATACAGTAATGGCCTCTAGGGCATATACACTAATAATCTCCCACTTGCACTAAGGCCATGTACTGGCGTATCGAAGTCCTATCATCTCGATCAGCCGCTCGAACTGAGTCTGGGGTAAAGCCTTCGTGAATGGGTCCGCAGTGTTGTCCTTTGTGTCCACTCTCCGCACCTCGATCTCCTGTCGATCAATGATCTCCCTGATCAGGTGATACCGCCTCAAGATGTGCCTGGATTTCTGATGGGACCTTGGTTCCTTCGCTAAAGCTATAGCCCCATGGTTATCGCAATACAAAGGTATTGGGTCAACAATGGACGGAACCACCTGAAGTTCACTAATGAACTTCTTCATCCAGACCGCCTCTTTTGCGGCATCGCTTGCAGCAATGTATTCAGCCTCCATCGTCGAGTCTGCGACGGTATCCTGCTTGGAACTCCTCCAACATACCGCCCCTCCGTTGAGGGTAAACACAAAACCCGAGACAGACTTGCTGTCATCTTTGTCACTCTGGAAGCTTGAATCGGTAAAGGACTCGACCCTGAGGTCTCCATTACCGTAAACCAGGAACATCTCCTTAGTCCTTCTTAGGTACTTGAGAATGTTCTTCACTGCTGTCCAGTGGTCCTCCCCTGGGTCTGACTGATACCGGCTTACCGCGCTTAACGCGTAAGCTACATCTGGTCTTGTACATAGCATCGCATACATTATAGATCCTACCGCCGAAGCGTAGGGTATAGTGCTCATGCGAACCCTCTCCTTGTCAGTCTTAGGAGACATCTTCTTGGAGAGGGTAATTCCGTGCAATGCGGGTATGTTACCGCGCTTGGAACCCTCCATACTAAATCTCTTTAGTACGGTCTCTATGTACCTGGACTGTGAAAGTCCCAACAGTTTCTTGGATCTATCTCTATAGATCTTGATCCCCAGAATGTACGAGGCATCACCCAGGTCCTTCATGGAGAACCTTTGTGACAAAAACAGCTTGACCGATTGTAGCATAGGAATGTCATTTCCTATCAAAAGAATGTCGTCCACGTATAAGACTAGGAATACGACAGTTCGTCCTACAATCTTCTTATATACACAGGGTTCATCTTCGTTCTTGATGAAATCAAATTCCTTGATTGCCTCATCAAAACAGATGTTCCAGCTCCGCGATGCCTGCTTTAGTCCATAAATGGATTTAAGCAACTTGCACACCTTTCCGCTGCTCCCACTGTCTACGAAACCTTCTGGTTGATCCATGTAAACGCACTCTTCCAAACAACCGTTTAGGAAAGCCGTTTTAACATCCATCTGCCAGATTTCATAGTCATGGAAGGAAGCAATGGCAAGTAGGATCCGAATGGATTTGAGCATAGCCACCGGAGAAAAAGTTTCATCATAGTCCAAACCAGGTCTTTGACGAAAACCTTCTGCAATGAGTCTAGCTTTATAGGTTTCCACCTGCCCATCTACACCAAGTTTCCTTTTGTAGATCCATTTGCATCCAACGGGTTTTACCCCAGCTGGAGCAATATCCAAGGTCCACACTTTATTGGCGTACATGGACTCCATTTCGGATTGCATTGCTTCCTGCCACTTATCAGAGTCCCTACTGAAAATGGCCTGCCTGAAACTGGTAGGGTCATCTTCTTCCAAGATGCAATCCTCTCGATCCCCGTCTATGAGAAAACCGTAGTATCTCTCGGGCGGATGAGAAATCCTACCAGATCTGCGGAGTGGCTGAGGTTCGTCTGGGGTTATAGAATCTAGCGGTTCCTCCAAATTTTCAGTTACATTTTGTGGTCGTTGAATTTCTTCCAGTTCTACCGAACTCCCACTAGTTTCTTTTGCAAGAAACTCCCTTTCTAAGAAGGTAGCATGGCGAGATACAAACACCTTCTGTTCCTCAGTGTGGTAGAACAGATATCCTAGTGGGTCTTTAGGATATCCCACAAATTTACAGAGAACTGACCGTGCCTCTAACTTGTCCGGTTTCTGTGTTTTCACATAGTCCGGACAACCCCATATCTTAAATCGCTTAAGATACGGATTTCTTCCACTCCATATTTCATATGGAGTCTTAGGCACTGATTTGGATGGAACATAGTTCAATAGGTACGCCGCTGTCTGAAGCGCATGTCCCCAAAATGAAAGAGGCAACTCAGCACTACTCATCATGGAGCGAACCATATCCAATAGGGTACGATTCCTCCGCTCCGAAACACCGTTGTGCTGCGGTGTATAAGGAGGAGTAAGCTGAGAGAGAATACCATTCTCTTTTAAGTAATCTAGGAATTCCGTGCTTAAGTACTCCCCTCCCCTGTCAGACCGGAGGATCTTGATACTTTTGCCAATCTGGTTCTCTACTTCCTTTCTGAATTCCTTGAATTTCTCAAAAGCTTCAGATTTGTGTTTCATCAGATACACATATCCGAACCTAGAGAGATCGTCAGTGAATGTGATGAAGTATGAGAACCCACCCCTTGCATGTATAGACATCGGACCACACACATCACTGTGTATGAGTCCCAAGAGCTCTCTTGCACTTTCTCCATGTCCGGTGAACGGAGATTTGGTCATCTTTCCTTTAAGACAAGACTGACAAGTTTCATAAGATGAAAACTCGAACGTATTCAAGAGTCCATCTTTATGCAACTTACTCAGTCTTTTCTCTCCGATATGACCAAGCCTACAATGCCACAAGTAGGATTCATTCGTATCTGAATTCTTCCTCTTGCGTGTGTTTTGTATATTGAGAACTGTATTCTGATTTAGAACGTAGATACCATTACACAGTGTACCCTCTGCAACCAGTACCTTATGAAGGTAAATGTTCATGATATTCTTTTCAAGAACAAAGTTATATCCATCTTTATCGAGTAAAGAAACTGATATGATGTTGCAAGCCATGGAGGGTACATAGTAGCAATCGTTCAAAATCATAGTCTTGCCATTTGGCAATACTAGGTGATATTCACCGACGGCTGCCGCATTAACTTGTGCTCCGTTCGCTACTCTGAGCGACATATCACCCGGTGCAACTTTCCTACTTTTTCTCAGTCCCTGCAATAAATTACAGATATGAGATCCTGATCCGGTATCAAGTACCCAGGAGGTAGGGCTGACCGTAAAACAGTTCTCAATTACAAGAACACCTGAAGTAGATGCAAAACCATGCTTCTTCTTCAACTGGGTATCCTGGAAATCCATACTTTCCCCTTTCCCATTCTCATACTCATGACTGTTGTCATAAGTTAGAGCTGAACCAAGTTTCCCCAGTCCCGAATAAGAATTCGGATCGGTCAAGCGATACATTTTATTATCTTGATTAGGGCGTGAAAAGGTTGCTGCCTGGAGAGAGAGAAAAGAAACACTCAGCGTATGCTCTTGCAAGATTAGATTGGTTTATTAATTTATCTAACCAGGATGTCTCCCACTGTTTACTCAAATTCTTCTTAAAACCTTTTTAAAAGAAGAACTAGCCGGGTTTTAATTCACGTCACAATACTTGCTTAACCTTTCAGCCAGGCTAGTGTCGGTACTTCGAGGGAGGTTTTCCAACGCTTTCGCGAAGTTCCTTAATTAAAGAACCTCTTTTCCCTGGGGGCGTAACCCCGCTAACACCTTTCTTGACACCTACTAGGTTTATAGCATTGATCGTTAAGTGAAATAACCTCCCGAGAGTAATCCAACTCATCAGTGGGATCGGGATCCAACTGTCATTGTGTGATAACCTAGATGGAATCCACTCTAGTCACCACACTCCAGAAGGTATGCTAAATCTGCAAGTTTCAGTACTTTTGAAACTCCCGATGTGGTTTTTGCCCCTAGGACCCAAGTGATCTTGACGGAGTCAACAAATCAAAGAGTCCTAGTCAAGTTCAACCTGTCATTATCTGGATTGCATTAAACCCACCCGCATAACCCTTGACGGAGTCAACAAGGTTATACGACTGTCCTAATCAATCCCATATACCAATACAAACAAGCAGCACTTAGCTACCGTACACTACGCCTTGACGGAGTCAACAAACGCAGCACGAATACTAAGTGTTACTTGTAAGAAATGACGGAGGGCTACGGCTGGGTTTTTGGCGAAAAACCCGTTAACGTAATGAACTTGATATCATTGAAGGAACCTGGTAGTCTTTTTGAAAATGTAGTGGCGAAAACTTTTGCTAAAGAGGTCACTCCCTGTGAAGGGATCTCGGCTCTTTCCTCGTCGAATGAGGTGCAGGATATTCCAAACTGAATACCTCGATGCAAAGCAAGAATAATCAACTATAGTGAAGTTATTACCCTGACGCAAACTTTTGTCCAAGAGGTCACTCCCGTTGAAGGGATCTCGGCCCTTGCCTCGTCGACTGAGGTGCTGGGCATTCACAACCGAATACCGTGATGCAAAACAAAAATGAACGTCCTTGCAATAACAGCTTTTTGAAAAATTGTTCCAACAACGTCTTTTAGGTTTATTTTCTTGCATTAGTTCTTTTAATGCGTCCCATCATTTAAATCCTACCATTGCAGAAAACAACCAAAATATGACGTACGCTTATGCCATTCGCATTCGCCACGGGGGCCCGTCATCACCCGTTAGGTTACTTAACTAACGACAGAGCGGGGGCTGGGCTAGCGCGGCTGTAAAACATAAGCAACGCCTAAATAGTTATTATATATAGATATACTGCATTGAAAACCAATCCAGATCACAGATGAACACTTTGGATATACTAGGAACCCGCGATTCGTTCGAGCCTGCAACGAAAAGCGGATTACACGGTCGCGATGAATAGCCAATACCCCACCCAAGACCCCTACGGGTGCGGCAAACTACCCGCCAAGTACCCGAAGCGAAGCAACCTCCCTCAATACCATGAGTAGGCCACTCGGCACTTCGAGATACCCGGTAGTTTGTGCACCCCCTCCATGAGTCTATCCTAGGAGCAAAAACAGTAAAAAGAATTATACAATGACGGCTACAACCCCGACCCGGTTGTGCGGCCAAACAAATAATATTACATCAATTTACAAATTTATTACATGAATGAAAGAAAAAGAAACTCTCATCTCACATCCACCCCGGCTATTCATCCACGACAATCCAACGAGTTCATATACACAAACCATCAACAACAATCACAGATCACAGATATGTATAACCCCGACTAATCGACATATAGCGATTAGCCGACGTTCAATACATAAGAACAACACAGATATAACCAACATAGTCAAAGTGTAGTGAAGTTCGGAAAAAAATACGGAATTATAGGCCCCCAAAAACAAATTTCTATTCTGGAAAATCTGGGCACATATAATATATCTCAAAAATCCTAAAACCAATACAGAGATACACTGCACCAAAATCGAGGCAGAGAGGAGACAAGACAGCCGCGGATCCGCGGCGACATAGCTTGCTGTCGCCGCGGAAACGCGCTCGTTTGGTCAGATCTCTGGCTCGTTTTTGGTGGTTATCTTTAGAAAACCCTGAGATGATTTTAGGTGCATGATAAATTTTGTTTTGACCAGAAAAAATTTTAACAGAAACTCAGGTTTTCGCAACTTGGTTTTATCGATTTTTCCATTTCGAACTTCGATACACTTCACTACCAAGCTAGTTTATGTTTAGTTAGGCTCTGATACCACTGTTAGGTCCACGTTACCTCTCCCGGTACTTTCGGGGTTGCGGTAACGGTAAAACAAAATTTTTTCTAAACTTTGTAACATGGACCGTAAAAGCCGGATCTTTGCTAAACAATACACTAGCATCCTAACATGAGATGTATCTACTCGGTTAGGGGTTATACCTCAACTTGAACTCCTTCTCTTCTTGTTGTTCTTCTTCTTTGTTGTTCTTCACTTCTTGTTGCTCTTCTCTTTGCTTGCTCAATGGTTGATCCGGACTTTGGTCACCTCCGCGGCCTCCTTGAGTCGAAGACGATCCACCCGAGAGATGTACACCGAGCTCCACCTCAAGCCGAGGTAACTAGGGCAAGGAGATTGCTAATCTAGAAGCCCTAGGATGTGTTTGTCAAGTGAAAACCTTTTTCTCTCAACACATGAGATCAAAGGAGAAATCAAGAGGAGGAGGAAGAAGGAGGAAGGTTAGCAACCATGGAGCTTCTCATTTCAAGAGAGAGAATGAGAATAATATTATTATCAAAAGAAAAACAACCATGGTTGCAAATAATGCAAAACAACATCATTACTAATCCCATCAAGATAAAGTTGATGGCTACTTTTGAAATGACCATTATCATAATCCAAAAGAAAAAGGAAAAGAAAAGAAAAGTGTAGAACCCTCTTGAAAGTCAATGGTCAACCCGGTCAACCGGTCAACAAAGTCAAGAGAGGTCAATGGGGTCAAATGGTCAATGCAATTAGCCATCATAAGATTATCACTAATAGGATTAGTAAATGATGTTTGCGGCTCATAATGGTTTTGACCAAACGAACTGTCAAAACCCTAATGAGTCCGCCTCAAAATGGTTCTGACCGAATCAACTGCCAAAACCCTAATGAGGCACCTCCTCCTTCATCACTCCGAAAAACTGTGCATACACACCTGCATCCGTATTCCGTAGAATGCGGATGCACAGAAGACAAAACAAATCCATCGGTGCAGTACTAGGATCCGGCTTAAACCAAAGCCTACTAGTACTGCCTGCCCGAACACCATACGCACACAAGTGTACGTAAGTGATCGGAGCCCTGCCGTAAAAACCATACGGCCTCTACACGTTTCGCTCAGTGCAGGGAAACTCTCTGTGTGGGACTCTAAAGACTCGACACTACGCTGGCAGTGGGTTTAACCACAGACCGCAAGCGGCACTAGCTGTACGTAACGGTCCCCAGGTAGATGTCGATAAGAAGGCCGATGAGGTAAACCCATCCGAACTCCTACTGAGTCTGTATGTGACAATCTCCGTACAGTCTGGTCTGTTCGTCTGATACATCGCATGGCGGGCCTAGGGGGGCGGTAAACGTCAGTCCCCTAATAGCGGTACAAATCGTGTCGGAGTGAAGCCCAATACACCCTGAGATAATACTGGAAACCTACCAGTATATCTCGCTTGCCCTGGCCAAGGACTACTCGTGTAATGGCTCTCCTAGACACAGCGCAATGTCAACCCCCAATACCGGGAGAGACGAATCCTGTCTAACCGTCACTGCCTCCAGGTGCTTCGGGACTGCTCCCAACTACTACCTGTTTGCACGACTCAATAGAGTCGTGGTAGGGTGGCAATCAAAGAACAGTGGGAACACACTCGAGGCGAAGTGACAGTGTCAAGTCAGCGGACTAAGCTGTACTCATGTCACCTGGGAACTGATAACTGACGATAGGTATAATACCAACCATCAGTTCCCGACGAGTCCTGTCCAGTGTACTCGTAACCCAACGAGCACCCGCATACTATCTCAAGTACGACGTACCGACGGCTGTGGGACAGACCGTCTCCCGTGCTGGGATGAGAAGCGCATACGCTAGTCTACTCCGGAGTATCGATGCCCTATCTCGATACTCCTACGACTAGGGACGTGTATAAGGATGTGCTTGTAGATTACCCAGCCCCCACGAGTGTGATCGCCATCACAACGCCGGTAATCAAGCAAAGATCCTAAGGGCTCTACTAATGCGTATAGGTGATATAATAAATAAACACACATGTACACATTAAAGTAGAGACAAACCAAGTAGCATACTACTATATTGAGCAAGATTGTCTGTACAACTGTGAATATCCCAAGCTTCCATCAAGTAATATACATACTAGTATGATACAGTAATGGCCTCTAGGGCATATACACTAACAAAGACATATAAAGGGATTTGGAGAGGTGGCAAAGAAATAAACGGTTACAATTGTGAATCTGATAATGGAAGAGGCATTACTAGGAATATCAGGATACCCCATCGAAACATTTCAATGTTTCAGTTTCACTGTGTACTGTTAAAGGAAAACTGGTTTCCTGATTAGATACTTACTCCATGGTATGTATTTACCAGGTATGATTCTCACATCTGTATGGTTTTATAGATGATGAGTGGGAGTAAGTTATTGGGAATTAGGTGATCATCCTCATTATATCGGAATTCGTTGTAATTGGTGATATTTGAGAAAGTCACCTGGGTTGTTTGCCGGACGGCGAATATTTGGTTTTGAATATCCGTTGTTATGCACCAATTTCAAATTGATATATCTGTACGTCTATTTTTATAGAGTAAGATGTACCTTTTTGAAATTATGTCTATGACATTTACCTATATTTGTTGATGGTTAGGTAAGGAGCATTAAACAACGGTGTAATTCTTCTTAACCATAAATACAGTTTTCAACCTACGACACACAGGGAGTGAGTTATTAGACTCAAGGGACTTGTACAGAGTATTGTATATTGTCCAGTGTCCATCAGAACAGAGGGGATGGTCCTCATACTACATTCAGTTTACTTATGACTTCTCTAGTTCTAGATAGGTGTTTCGTAGAAACACAAGGTCTATGTTTTGAGAAGTTATAGGTATATGAATAAAGTAGATAACCAGGTGTTGCAAGTATCGACATTCTTCAAGGTGATCGAAGATGTAGATACTTGTGTGTGGTATTCAGTTGATAGTAATGATTAAGTGAACTTGCTTCTCTTTCAGGTTACACATAATTGGAAGCATTTCTAAGTTGAGTAACGCTGATCGGCCTCCTTCTATTTAGTTGACATGCACTGAAGACAACTGCATGATTTGAATCTGGTTCAATTAAATCAGTGCCTCTGTTTCTATATTGGATATAGAACAGTTCATATCTTAACGATGCTAAGGTACGGGGAGTTGTCCGGCCTATGCTTAAAACCAGACTCTGGATAGCTCAAGGCACGTTTCTGTAATGGCTGTTTGTGGGTTGACCCAGGCTATGACGAGGGTTGATTTTCTACCATCTGGAAGATCAATAGTGATATTGTTCATGACTCGCCACAGTTTTAATAAAAATGGATTTTTTCAGAAAACAGTGGTGGAAGTATGGTAGAACTGGAAGTGATTTCAGAACCACAAACGATTACTGAAAATTTGATAAGAACCTAAAGATTCAATCTGGTTTGACATTCCATTGGCCACTCCGCAGATACGGTGGGTAACCTCAGGCACCCGAGGGGTACTCCGGTAGCCTCAAGGACGGTGACAGGGAAGTTCTTGTTTACCCAGACTTACCATTGCTGTTGTTCCAGGCTGCGAGAACCGGCAGGAGGATGAGTATAGCGTCGTTCTAAACTAGGTTTAGAAGTGTACGTCTATATGACTCTGCCAGAGGGTTGTCATAGTCAGTGGGAGCTGCGGAAGCATTGGAGGACAAGTGGCTTATGTCTTTTTATAGACTAAAGCAGATATAGCGGAGATAGATCATCTATTTCTGACGTGACAGTCATAGGTTTGACTTCATCAGAATAGGGGATGGATCTGTTAAGAAGGTAGTAGGGTGTGATGTCCTGGTATTTAGATGATATACACAGAGTAGGAAGTGACATTCCTATACTACGATCGGTTATACTTTGGTCGTCACACAGTGGTTTCTCCACATGGGACTTGGACATTATATCTGACATACCGGTTACTAGATCTATGGTTTTAGATCTAGATTTGGGTGGTTTCCCAATTAAGGGTACTTAGACAGCATTCTAAGAGTATTTAGAATGGACGACTCCTGGCACGGTAGTGTACCTGCAGGTGATGGAGTCACCCTCTCTAAAGGTGTCCTATAGACTAAAGTGGAGAGGGATGTGCATGATTAGCAGATCACTTGCTTAGGCAATTGAGTCAATCATGAGATGTCAAGTACCACACCAGATATTGTTTTTGCAGTAGATGCAAGTAAGTTGATATTGATCCAATCCTGGAGAAACAGTCGGAAGCAGTTTTAGAACATAAGCGCATATTCTAGGGATATGATAACGACAGCCTCATTCGGGAGACAGTTATCATTCCAGGCTTCCAAGGTGACCTGGACGACAAGGAGGTTGTCAGAGTTATAGTTTTCTTTCTGACGAGGGGCAGTATTTTGGACAGGTGGTCCAAAGCAATACTGAGGGAGGCATGGCGCAGGATACTGATTAAGTTCAGTTGACGATACAGTCTAAGAAGTTTGGATTTGGAGTTCATTTATGAGCTAGGTCCCATCAGACATCAAGACACATTCTAAGACAAGTATTGCTCATTTCGGGACATGGCATTCTCCGCGAACTTGAGATATACAGAGACATAGAAAGAAACATCAGAGCGGATCCACTCACTGAGGCTATTCCTCGAACGCAATAGTTTCGCAAACGGGATTTGTGAGACTGACTAGTAGAGGAGTTGGGTGTTCGGTATCACACGGGCTGTGAGTATGCGACATCGCAATAATTAGCCTTGAGTGCAAGTGGGAGATTGTTGGAGATAGTGCCCTCAGAGTCAATTATTGGATCACAGGTACGTGATTGCAATGATTGAGGGAGGACCTATCCCGGTAGGACAGTATTACTCGAGATGATAGTATGCTATCTGGTTTACCTTTATCTTCGTGTACTGCTTTAGGTGACCTGACAGGTCGCTATTACACGTTGATAGAGCCCCTAGGATTCTTGCTTAACTGCCAGCAGTATGAGGGCGATCATATACGTGGGAGCTCGTAGTCTATAAGCACATCTTTAAAAGGTCCCTAGTCGTGGGAGTTTCGAGACAGGGCATCGATTCTCCAGAGTAGACTAGTGTATACAGTCGAGACCCCGACGAGGCGCGGTGGCCGGTCTCACAAGCTACTGGTGTCAGTTGGTTCACCTAAGATGTATACAGGTGCTCATTGGGTTATGAGTACACTGGACAGGACTCGCCGGGAACATGCTAGTTGGGATTATACCAGACGTCAGATAGCAGTTCCCTGGTGAGATGTGTACAGGTTAGTTCATCGACCCGAGGATCGTCATTTGTCTCGTGTGAGTTCCCACTATACTTTGATTACTACCCTACCACGCTCAAAGGAGACGTGCAAACAGGTTTTAGTTGGGTACAGTCCCGAGCCACATGGAGGCAGTGAGCGGATCTTCAGGGGTTCGTCTCTCCCGGTATTGGGGGTAAGGTCGCGCTGTGTCTAGGAAAGCCCTTACATGAAAGTCCTTGGCCAAGGCAGGAGATTTCCTGGTAGGTATTTCAGTAGTATCTCAGGGTGTTCTGGGCTACACTCTGACACGACTTGTACCGCTTTTGGGGGTCTGACTTTTACCAACCCCCTAGGCCCGCCATGCGATGCTCATAGACGAACGGACCGGACTGTACGGATATTGTCACTGACAGGCTCAGTAGGGTGTCAGGATGAGTTTGCTTATCGACGTCCCTTTTGGTCAATAGCTGGTAGCCCTTCACGTATGGCTAATACCTCTGACGTGCTAGTGGTTAAATCCACAGCCATAGTACTGACGAGTCTTTAGAGTCCCCCACAGATAGTTGCTCAAGTTTTCAGGCGAAACGCTGCAGAGGCCGTATGGAGATATGGCAGGGTTCGATCAGATATGTGCGGTATTGCACGGATCAGGATCGGATGGTTAATACTAGCGGGCTTTGGTTTAAGCCGGATCCTAGTATTGTACAGTGTAGATTTTGTCTCATTGCATTTGTATTTCGGTCGGAATACAAATGCGGGTAAGTATATACAGTAGCGGGGTTTTCCTGTAATTTATTACGGGATCAGTTTTTTGGAAGTTGCCAGTTTGTTTTCCGTTTCGGCCATATTTCTTTGTATCTTTCATTGGCCGAAGATTGGTGGAGGAGGGCTTATTTTCATTTGTGCAAATAAGCATTTGTGGAGGGTGTTATTTGCATCTTGTTGCTTCATGATTGAGGTTGACTCCTTTGGTTCATGATTGCTTGACTTTGTGATGAGATGGTTGTTGTTGGAGTGTTGGGTTTTGTTGTGATCATTTGATTTTCTCATCGTCACTTTCTTTCCACCCACCTCCTTATCTTTGCTCTCTCTCTCCATTCACAAAAGAATGACCGGCCAAATGAAAGGGGTTGCCCATTATTTTTTATGGAAATTTTTGGCTCTCTTGTGCTTGCAAAATCCCAAACTTCATCTCCAAAAATTCTATCATCTCATTCCTCCACAAAAGGCAACTTCCACTACCCCAAATGAGACATAGAGTTCTACACGTTTTCTACAGCAAACCTTGGGCACGTCGGCTCGCCAACTTCGTGCCTGAGTTGCCTCGGACCAGAGCCGGGAGCCCATAAAAGAAGCCGGCGACGTGGTGCCCTTCCGGCGAGGAGGTGGAGACCGGACATTCCACGGGAGATCGGGACAACGATGAGAAGACCGGAGGACACGGATCACTCGGTATATATCTTTTCCCATCTTGTAGTTAGCTAGGACTAGTTTAATGGCCCGATTCAGGATTTTAGTGCGCGGTGGTGCCGGTTCAAAAAGTTAAAGTAATTCATCGCTTCCGCATTCCGGCGTCGGCTTGACGGCCGGGGCGCCGCCGTGCACTTACAATTATTTTATCTAATCAGGATGGCTCCTACTGTTTTTTATCAAATCTTCCTTCAAAACCTAAAAGGAAAGACCAGCCGGGATTAATTACACCCTACAATTTCGCCAATCTTTGAGCCAGGCCAGTGTCGGTACTTTGAGGGAGGTTCCCCGTGCTTTCGCACAGACCTAATTAAAATAAACCTCGTTTTCTCAGAGGCATAACCCCGTAAACACCTTTCTAGACACCTACTTGATCGGCTAATTGTCTTGTGTAAAACTCTCCCAAGAGTAACTCTTACTCGCAGTGGGTTTCGAGATCCAACTATCTCATAGAAGGTATACAATCTCATTGCAAATTTCAACACTTGAAATTCCCGATAATATTTTACCCCTAACGTGCTATGACCTTGAAGAAAGCCAAAACCATAGTCCGCTAGTCAAGTTCAACCCGTACATTTCTTGATTGAATTAAATCCACCCGCACGACCCTTGACGAAAGCCAACAAAGCCGTACGACTACCCGAATCCAATCGCGTCATATGCAGCAGATAAGCAGTAAGTAGCTACCGCACACTATGCCTTGACGAAAGCCAACAAACGTAGCATGAATACTAAATATTACTTATCTGAAATGATGGAGGGCTACGACAAGTTTTTCAGAAAATCTATTGCGTAATGAACTTGATATCGTTGTAGAATCGAGTGATTTTTAAAAGGAGTGTTTTTTAGACTTTTACTAGTTTCGCTAAAGAGATCACTCCCGGTGAAGAGATCTCGGCTCTTTCCTTATAGAATGAGGTGCAGGATATTTCTCAAATACCGCTATGCAAAGCAAAAACTATAAAGACAATCAAAAAACAAACCGAGTGTTGTAGCATCTGCTAGTTACGCTAAAGAGGTCACTTCCGGTGAAGGGATCTCGGCTCTTTCTTTATCGAATAAGGTGCTTGATATTCTACAAGGAATACCGCTATGCAAAGCAAAAACTAGAGCTACCCTTTTTGAAAATTTGATTCTACAACATCTTTTAGGTTTTTTTTCTTTCATTAATCACATTAATGATGTCCCCTCATTTATGCTTCCTAAGTATCACAGAAGAAACGAAAATACAACGTACACTTATGCCATCCGTATTCGCCACAGTGTCCCGTTATGCACCGTTAGGTTACTTAATTAATGGCATACCGGGATGGGACTAGCGCGGGTGCAAAACATAAGCAACGTCTACTATATATCTCATATATAATGTATATCCATTCGTCTCAGAATCCACAGTGATCACATCACAGAGCAGCAGAAGAAACATATGAAATATTGGATATATTAGGAGGTCAGTGTTTTATTTTGAGCCCGTATAAAACACGGATTCCACGGTCGTGATGAATAGCCAAACCCACATCCCTAGACCCCTATCAGAGCAGCAAGCAACCCTACCAATTCTAGAGTTAGGAGACCCGGACTCGACTCCTCGAGTTGGTCTCCCACTGGACTCTAGAACCCGGTTACTTGTGCTCTCCTCCTTGGGTCTATCCTAATGCGGAAAAGTAAATAATATACAACAACGGTGACATCATCCTCAACCCGGAAGTGCCCCAATAAAAGAATATTACATACAATTAATTTTACATGATTGAAATAAAAAATCTCATCTCACATAAAACCTCCGGCTATTCAAAACATGGCGATCCAATATAACATATCACAGCAACACATAACATCATATGTCATCAACGTAAGTAAATATGCGTATCCCAATTTTCGTTGACTTATAACAATGAAATCGGCGATACACCACATATTACACTTACGGTCGCAGAAAATAAAATGTCAAACTACAACATTTGGAATCCACAATCATCTTAGACATCGTAAACCCGAAATATGACATATTACGGATTTCATGCCTAACTATATAAATTCCACATATTGTATCACATTACAGTAAAAGCTAGACGATGTTAAACCTTTCGATCGAATCAACGAATTCCAAAAATTCCCAGAAAGCTCAACACATGAGCAATATCAAAAATACCCAGAAGCATGCCCCAGTAGCTACGGACCAACCGTAGAAGTATCGGCCCAAGCCTCACGCATGGCGCCGCGGAACCGCCGCCAAACCCATGGTTTGGCCGCGGTTCCGCGGTCATGTTGTCGAGTTAGGGTGTTGTTCTTCTATAGGGTCCATAGTTTTACCTGCATAATTTTCTGAGGATTTTTAATGTGAAAAATTCCAACATTTTGAAAAATTTCCAGAAAGTGGGCAATATCGGGTTTTCGGAGTTCGTTCGAACTTCTAACTTCGCCTAGACAACTCCTAATGCTCTAGCAAGGCTCTGATACCACTGTAGGGTTCTTTAGCACAACCACAAGGTTTCACAAGACATCAAACATGCTATATTTAAAAATTTATTATACCAAACAACCCTAACTTAGGATCTAACTAGAGTTTTAGGAGCTAAACTAGAAAGAAAACAACTTTACATCTAAGTGATAACGGAATACAACCTTTGTAGACCGGTCCTTCACTTCAATAGCTCCTTGTAGTAGTCCTTTCGCTGCGATCATGGAACTCCCGGACTCTTGCATGGCTTCTCAAGGTGAAAGGAACGATCTTGCTTGGAGGCTTCGAGGCCGAAGATGATCTATGTCGAGGAGACACTAACTCAAGCTACTACTTCACTAATGAGAGATTAGTGAAGCTAACACCCTATACTAAAGTGCTAATCTAGTAGAGGATGATGAAGTAGGAAGTGGGCTCACTTTAGTTTTATTTTTCTCACAATATTTTCTCACTTGAATAAAACCTAGAGAGCTCTTGAGCTTTGAGGAAGAAGATGAGAATGAACTAATGAGATGAGAGAATCAACCATGGGTGAGTTTGTATCATATATATAACTCATGTAGAGACATAACCATGGCTAAATTACAATGGTTAGATTAATAAATATGTTAAGTAAAACAAAACTAGTTGACTAAGTCAATGCATTCACAAGCTTCTGTAAGTCCATATTGCGACCCCCGGTGCTTACGGGGAGGCGGAAACGGTATAAAAAACGAATTTTTATCGCAAGAGGCAACATGAACTAAACTAGGTCGGGATCGTTGTCTAAACTAAAACTAGTATACTTGCTAAAGAGAGTTAGCTACTATGGAAGATGGTTATACCTAAACTTGAACTCCTTCTTCTTCGAACTTTGTAGAGGTTGATGGTTCTTTTTCGTCGCCTTCTTCCGTCGAAGATGGATCCACCTCGAGGGTTCGACCTTGGGCTCTTTCTCGGACTTGGAGTGAACTAGAATCTCCGGCTTGCTAATCCTTTGATCCTAGAGTGAGTAGAGAGTGACTAGGGTTTGCTTTTCTTTTTAAAGAGAAGGATTCTCAACACATGAGAAGGTTTCTCTTTGCTAGAGGAAGAAGAAGATGAAGAGAGGAGAGAGAATGAATATGATAGAATGAGCTATTCTATTCTCTCTTGCAACCATAATGCAAAAGAAAAGAATTATCTAATAATAATAATTGAAAATGAGAATAGTTGATGGTAATTTGGAATGACCACTACCATGCTTCATTTAAAAATGTAAGCATAAATCAAGGAAGACTTTTTAAAGCATGATGGTGGTCAACATTCAACCATGGTCAACAAGTCAACCATGGTCAACAAGTCAACAAAATCAACCATAAAAAAATTCTCATTTAATTACTATTATAAATAGATAATCCATAAATCTATTAGGGTTTGGAAAATGATAACTGTCAACTGTGCATACGCACCCGTTCCGAAACCCTAATGGAAAAACTCATCCTCCGCCTCAAGCAACTGTGCATACACACCTGCATTCTCGTTCCGAGGAACAAGAATACCGAGATATAAAAGCAACCCCAAAACATATATACCAGTATCAGGCTCAAACCAGAGCCTGCCAGTATAATCCGTCCGGACTCCAAACGTGCACAAGTGCGCGGATGAGAACGAACCCTGTCGCAAAACCATGCGACCTCTACTCTGTTTTGCCCAGAGGCGAATACCCTCTGTGTGGGACTCTAAAGACTCGACACTACGCTGGCAGTGGGTTTAACCACAGACCGCAAGTGGCACTAGCTGTGCGTAACGGTCCCCAGGTAGATGTCGACAAGAAGGCTGACGAGGTGAAACCCCATCTGTACTCCTACTGAGTCTGAATGTGACAGTCTCCGTACAGTCCGGTCTGTTCGTCTGATACATCGCATGGCGGGCCTAGGGGGTGGTAAACGTCAGTCCCCCAATAGCGGTACAAGTCGTGCCGGAGCGAAGCCCAAAACACCCTGAGATAACACTGGAAACCTACCAGTATATCTCGTTTGCCCTGGCCAGGGACTACTCGTGTAATGGCTCTCCTAGACACAGCGCGATGTCAACCCCCAATACCGGGAGAGACGAATCCTGTCTAACCGTCACTGCCTCCAAGTGCTTCGGGACTGCACCCAACCACCACCTGTTTGCACGACTCCTTTGAGCCGTGGTAGGGTAGTGATCAAAGTGCAGTGGGAACACACTTGAGGCGAAGTGCCAGTGTCAAGTCAGCGGACTAAGCTGTACTCATGTCACCTGGGAACTGATAACTGACGATAGGTATAATACCAACCTGTCAGTTCCCGACGAGTCCTGTCCAGTGTACTCGTAACCCAACGAGCACCCGTATACTATCTCCAGTACGACGTACTGATGGCTGTGGGACAGACCATCTCCCACACTGGGATGAGAAGCGCATACGCTAGTCTACTCCGGAGTATCGATGCCCTGTCTCGATAGTCCTGCGACTAGGGACCTGTATAAGGATGTGCTTATAGATTACCCAGCCCCACTAGTGTGACTGCCATCACAACGCTGGTAATCAAGCAAAGATCCTAAGGGCTCCACTAATGCGTATAAGTGATATACTGAAATAAACACAAGTACACATTGAAGTAGAAACAAACCAAGTAGCATACTACTATTTTGAGCAAGATTGTATATACAAGGTGAATATCCCAAGCATCCATTAAGTAATATACAAACTAGTATGATACAGTAATGGCCTCTAGGGCATATACACTAACAATCTCCCACTTGCACTAAGGCCATGTACTGGCGTATCGAAGACCTATCATCTCGATCAGCCGCTCGAACTGAGTCTGGGGCAAGGCCTTGGTGAATGGATCTGCAGTGTTGTCTTCTGAAGCGACTCTCCGAACCTCGATCTCCTGGCGATCCACGATCTCCCTGATCAGGTGATACCGCCTCAAGATGTGCCTGGATCTCTGATGGGACCTGGGTTCCTTCGCTAAAGCTATAGCCCCGTTGTTGTCGCAATACAGAGGTATTGGGTCAACAATGGACGGAACCACCTGAAGTTCTTTCAAGAACTTCCTCATCCAGACAGCTTCTTTTGAGGCATCAGATGCAGCGATGTATTCCGCTTCCATCGTCGAGTCTGCAACGGTTTCCTGTTTGGAACTCTTCCAACACACCGCCCCTCCATTGAGGGTGAAGACAAAACCCGATATGGACTTGGAATCATCCTTGTCACTCTGGAAGCTGGAGTCAGCAAAGGCCTCGATCTGGAGGTCTTTTCCGCCATACACCAAGAACATCTCCTTAGTCCTTCTCAGGTACTTGAGAATGTTCTTTACTGCTATCCAGTGTTTCTCCCCAGGGTTAGACTGATACCGGCTTACCACACTTAGTGCATAAGCTACATCCGGTCTGGTACACAACATCGCATACATTATAGAGCCTACCGCAGAAGCGTAGGGTATAATAGACATGCGATCCCTCTCCAAATCAGTCTTGGGAGACATCTCTTTAGAGAGGGTGATCCCGTGACAAGCCGGTAGGTTACCGCGCTTGGAATCTCTTCACTATGGTGTCGATGTACCTGGACTGAGAAAGTCCCAATATCCTCTTGGATCTATCACGATGGATCCGGATCCCCAGGATGTATGAGGCATCACCCAGGTCTTTCATGGAGAACCTTTGTGACAAGAACCCCTTGACAGATTGTAGCATAGGAATGTCATTTCCTATTAAGAGAATGTCATCCACGTATAAAACAAGGAATACTACAGTTCTCGCTACAAATCTACTATAGATGCATGGTTCATCTGGATTTTCGATAAAGTCAAATTCCTTGACCGTCTCATCAAAACAGATGTTCCAACTCCGCGATGCCTGCTTTAGTCCATAGATGGACTTAAGCAACTTGCACACCTTTCCGCTGCTCCCACTCTGAATGAAACCCTCTGGCTGGTCCATATAGACACACTCCTCTAAATTTCCATTTAGAAAAGCTGTCTTTACGTCCATTTGCCAGATCTCATAATCGTGGAAGGCAGCAATGGCAAGAAGGATCCGAATGGATTTCAGCATGGCTACTGGAGAAAAGGTTTCGTCGTAGTCCAAGCCAGGTCTTTGACGAAAACCCTTTGCTACCAGCCTAGCTTTATAGGTCTCAACCTGTCCATCTACACCAATCTTCCTTTTGAAGATCCACTTGCATCCTACGGGTTTTACCCCGTCTGGAGCAATGTCCAACGTCCATACTTTGTTGGTGTACATGGACTCCATTTCGGTCCGCATTGCATCCAGCCATTTTACCGAGTCAACGCTCTGAACGGCCTGCTGGAAGCTAGTAGGCTCATCATAATCTATGATGCAATCCTCTCTATCCCCGTCTATGAGAAAACCGCAGTATCTCTCGGGCGGATGAGACTGCCTACTACTCCTGCGGAGCGGCGTAGGAATGTCCTGTTCTGTTGAACCCTCTGGTTCCACTAAGCTTTCAGTAACAGTCTGTGGTTCTGGAATTTCTTCCAGTTCTATTGTGTTCCCACTTATCTGGGTTTCCAAAAACTCAGTTTCCAAGAAGCGGGCATGCTGAGAAACAAAAACCTTTTGTTCCTCAGCGGAATAGAAAAGATACCCCCTGGAGTTCCTTGGGTATCCCACAAACTTACACTGTACTGAACGTGCCTCAAGCTTGTCCGCATGCTGCTTTTTTACAAAAGCTGGACATCCCCATACCTTGAGATAATTAAGACAGGGTTTCTTCCAGTCCACATCTCATATGGGGTGGTGGGCACAGTCTTGGTAGGAGCCTTGTTCAAGAGATACGCAGCTGCTTCTAGTGCATATCCCCAGAATGATCGCGGTAACTCAGCGTTACTCATCATGGACCGCACCATATCCAATAGGGTGCGGTTCCGTCTCTCCGATACACCGTTATGTTGCGGGGTGTATGGAGGAGTAAGCTGAGAGAGAATTCCGTTCTCTTTTAAATAGTCCAGGAACTCGGCACTTAAGTATTCTCCACCTCGATCCGATCTTAGAATCTTAATACTTTTGCCGGTCTGTTTCTCTACTTCATTCTTATACTCCTGGAATTTTCCAAAGGCCTCGGACTTATGTTTCATTAAGAAGACATAACCGTACCTTGAGAAGTCATCCGTAAAAGTAATGAAGTAAGAATGTCCGCTTCGGGCATGTGTAGACATTGGACCGCACACGTCACTGTGTACGAGTCCTAAGAGCTCGCTCGCTCTTACTCCATGTCCAGTAAACGGAGTCTTTGTCATCTTTTCTTTGAGACAAGATTGACAAGTGGCATATGATTGATATTCGAACGCATTCAAATATCCTTCTGTATGCAACTTAGTCAACCTTCTCTCATTGATGTGACCCAATCTACAATGCCATAAGAAAGTCTGATTTATTTCTGGAGACTTTCTTTTGTTTGTATTCTGGACATTAAAAATCTGTGGTTGGTTTAACACGTATATACCATTACTCAATGTACCTGACCCAATCAGAACTTGATTAAGGTGAATGTTTACAACATTACTTACAAACGCAAATTCATAACCTTCTTTAGAAACTAAAGATACAGAAATGATATTACAAGTTGCGTTGGGTACAAAAAAGCAATTACGCAAAACCAAAACATGTCCATCTGACATTCCCAGGTGATAGTCCCCCACGGCTTTAGCATCCATGCTAGCTCCGTTCGCAACTCTGAGGGTCATGTCACCTGCCTTCAAATCCCTACGGTTTCTCAACGCCTGCAAAGAATTACAGATATGAGATCCTGATCCGGTATCCAATACCCAGGAAGTAGAGTTTATTGAAAGACAGTTTTCAATAACATACACACCTGAAGCTGAAGCTGCAAACTGCTTCAATTCCTGTGTTCTGGCCTTCCAGGCCCTGCAATCATTCTTCCAGTGTCCTTTCTTATGACAAAAGAAGCATTCTTCCTTATCCACAAGCTTCCCCGCTATCTTTGTTGCTTTACCTTTTCCCTTCGTATCCACTTTACTAACACCGCCCCTTGGTTTGGCGGGGGCCTTCTTCTTCTTTCCCTTGGCTTTCGCCTTGGACCTAGAAGAAGATGATCCTCCTACAAACAAAGTGGATGTTTCCCTACTTTTCTGTAGGGTGCCCTCTGCGCTCCTCAGCATGTTGAGGAGCTCTGATAGTTCAACCTCTTTTTCTTGTAGGTTGAAGTTCAGTATAAACTGGGCGTAAGTGGAAGGAAGGGACTGGAGAACTATATCCGTATATAGCTCACTCTCCAATGTGATCCCTAGGTCAGCGAGCTCCTCAATGTAGCCGATCATCTTTAGCACGTGCTCGGCTACTGATGATCCGACGGCCATTCTTGTCGAAAACAACTTTTTCGACGCTTCGTATCTTGCGATACGTGATTGCTCTCCATACAGTTCTTTTGTATGGAGCAATATGGACTCCATGTCCATATTCTCATGCCTCCTCTGATGTTCGTTGTCCATCGAGGCAAGCAGGAGGCACTTGGCCTTCGCGCTATCAATCTCCCAAGTCTTGCGGATTTCCTTATCCGCGATACTGGAAGTTGGACCAGGGACAGGGGGAGCTTTGGTGGTAAGAAGATACCCCAGCTTGTCATAAGTGATTGCTATCTTGACATTCCTGAGCCAATCTTTGTAGTTTGGCCCTGTCAGTTTGTTTTTATCTAGGAGTAACTTAAGTCCAGTCATGTTGATTGGTCGCTGCAATTAGGAGAGAGAAGAAGAAACACTCAGCATGATGCTCTTGCAAGTTTAGAGTGGTTTTTTAGTTTGTCTAAACAGGATGGCTCCCACTGTTTCTCGAATCCCTCCTCAAACCATAAAGGAAGAATTAGTCAGGATCAATCCCACCGTACAATACTTGCTTAACCGTTCAGCCAGGCCAGTGTCGGTACTTCGAGGGAGGTTTTCCAACGCTTTCGCGAAGTTCCTTAATTAAATAACCTCTTTTCCCTGGGGGCGTAACCCCGCTAACACCTTTCTAGGCACCTACTAGGTTTATAGCATTGATCGTTTAGTGAGAAATTTCCCGAGGAGTAGCATATACTCACAGTAGGATCGGGATCCAAATATCATCGCGTGACGAAACTGAAGGAATCCTACCAGAATCATCACACTCCAAATGGTATGCAAATCTAGCAAGTTTCAGTACTTATGAAACTCCCGATGTGGATTTTTTGCCCCATGCTCTTATGACCTTGACGAAGGTCAACAAATCATAAGTCACATGTCAAGTTCTGCCCGTCATTATCCAGGTTAATTTGAATCCACCCGTATATACCCTTGACGAAGGTCAACAAGGTAATGCGAGTGTCCCAAACCAACGCATCTATCTATGCTACATATGAACACCCAATAGCTACCAATCACTATGCCTTGACGAAGGTCAACAAACACAGCTTGAATACTATTGAATATTCATACGAAACGACGGAGGGCTACGAATGGTTTTGGCAAAACCGTGAACGTAGTGAACTTGATTTGGTCGATGGAACGAGATAGCTTTTAAAAGGAGTGGCTCAAGCTCCGCATTTAAAAGTTGTTTTTGAAAAGAACCGAGTGGTTTTTCGAAAGTGTTCCAACGACTTTAACTTGGTTTATTATCTTGCATTAGTTCTTTTAATGCGTGATATTCTTGCATTAGTACTTTTAATGCGTCCCATCATTTAATCCTACCATTGCAGAAAACAACCAAAATATGACGTACGCTTATGCCATTCGCATTCGCCACGGGGCCCCGTCATTTCCCGTTAGGTTACTTAACTAACGACAGAGCGGGGGCTGGGCTAGCGCGGCTGTAAAACATAAGCAACGCCTAAATAGAAAGCAATGATAGACATTACAGATCACAGATGAATACATTGGATATACTAGCAATCCGCAATCCTTTCGAGCCTGAAACGAAAAGCGGATAACACGGTCGCGGTGAATAGCCAAATACCCCACCCAAGACCCCTACGGGTGCGGCAAACTACCCGCCAAGTACTCGGTAGTTTGTGCACCCCTCCATGGGTCTATCCTAGGAGCAAAAACATTAAAAAGAATTATATAATGACGGCTACAACCCCGACCCGGTTGTGCGGCCAAACAAATAATATTATTACATCAATTTACATTTACAATGAATGAAAGAAAAACAAAAGCTCATCTCACATCCACCCCGGCTATTCACCCGCGACAGTCCAACAGATTCATATACACATTCCAGCACATTACAGATCATGTATAACCCCGACTAATCGACTTATAGCGATTAGCCGACGTTCAATACATGCAAACAACACAGATATAACCAACATAGCCAAAGTGCAGTGAAGTTCGGAAAAAATACGGAATTATAGGACCCCAAAAGTGAATTTCAGTTCTGGAAAATCTGGGTACATATAATATATCTTAAAAATCCCAAAACCAACACAGAAGAACACTGCACAAAAAACGATGCAGAGATGACACCAAACAGCGGCGGTTCCGCGGCCAGATGAATAGGTGAGGCCGCGGAAGGGCGGCGGTTTGGAGGAATCATGCTATCGTTTTTGGTGGTTGTTCTTAGAAAACCCTGAGACGATTTTACAAGTATAAAGTTTTTCATTTTGAGCAGAAAAAATTTCAACAGAAACTTAGGGTTTTGTTTTTCCGGTTTTGCGATTTTTCGGTTCCGAACTTCGTTACACTTCACTACCAAGCTAGTTTAAGTTTAGTTAGGCTCTGATACCACTGTAAGTCCATATTGCGACCCCCGGTGCTTACGGGGAGGCGGAAACGGTATAAAAAAACGAATTTTTATCGCAAGAGGCAACATGGACTAAACTAGGTCTGGATCGTTGTCTAAACTAAAACTAGTATACTTGCTAAAGAGAGTTAGCTACTATGGAAGATGGTTATACCTAAACTTGAACTCCTTCTTCTTCGAACTTTGTAGAGGTTGATGGTTCTTTTTCGTCGCCTTCTTCCGTCGAAGATGGATCCACCTCGAGGGTTCGACCTTGGGCTCTTTCTAGGACTTGGAGTGAACTAGAATCTCCGGCTTGCTAATCCTTTGATCCTAGAGTGAGTAGAGAGTGACTAGGGTTTGCTTTTCTTTTTAAAGAGAAGGATTCTCAACACATGAGAAGGTTTCTCTTTGCTAGAGGAAGAAGAAGATGAAGAGAGGAGAGAGAATGAATATGATAGAATGAGCTATTCTATTCTCTCTTGCAACCATAATGCAAAAGAAAAGAATTATCTAATAATAATAATTGAAAATGAGAATAGTTGATGGTAATTTGGAATGACCACTACCATGCTTCATTTAAAAATGTAAGCATAAATCAAGGAAGACTTTTTAAAGCATGATGGTGGTCAACATTCAACCATGGTCAACAAGTCAACAAGTCAACAAAATCAACCATAACAAAATTCTCATTTAATTACTATTATAAATAGATAATCCATAAATCTATTAGGGTTTGGAAAATGATAACTGTCAACTGTGCATACGCACCCGTTCCGAAACCCTAATGGAAAAACTCATCCTCCGCCTCAAGCAACTGTGCATACACACCTGCATTCTCGTTCCGAGGAACAAGAATACCGAGATATAAAAGCAACCCCAAAACATATATACCAGTATCAGGCTCAAACCAGAGCCTGCCAGTATAATCCGTCCGGACTCCAAACGTGCACAAGTGCGCGGATGAGAACGAACCCTGTCGCAAAACCATGCGACCTCTACTCTGTTTTGCCCAGAGGCGAATACCCTCTGTGTGGGACTCTAAAGACTCGACACTACGCTGGCAGTGGGTTTAACCACAGACCGCAAGCGGCACTAGCTGTGCGTAACGGTCCCCAGGTAGATGTCGACAAGAAGGCTGACGAGGTGAAACCCCATCTGTACTCCTACTGAGTCTGAATGTGACAGTCTCCGTACAGTCCGGTCTATTCGTCTGATACATCGCATGGCGGGCCTAGGGGGTGGTAAACGTCAGTCCCCCAATAGCGGTACAAGTCGTGCCGGAGCGAAGCCCAAAACACCCTGAGATAACACTGGAAACCTACCAGTATATCTCGTTTGCCCTGGCCAGGGACTACTCGTGCAATGGCTCTCCTAGACACAGCGCGATGTCAACCCCCAATACCGGGAGAGACGAATCCTGTCTAACCGTCACTGCCTCTAAGTGCTTCGGGACTGCACCCAACCACCACCTGTTTGCACGACTCCTTTGAGCCGTGGTAGGGTAGTGATCAAAGTGCAGTGGGAACACACTTGAGGCGAAGTGCCAGTGTCAAGTCAGCGGACTAAGCTGTACTCATGTCACCTGGGAACTGATAACTGACGATAGGTATAATACCAACCTGTCAGTTCCCGACGAGTCCTGTCCAGTGTACTCGTAACCCAACGAGCACCCGTATACTATCTCCAGTACGACGTACTGATGGCTGTGGGACAGACCATCTCCCACACTGGGATGAGAAGCGCATACGCTAGTCTACTCCGGAGTATCGATGCCCTGTCTCGATAGTCCTGCGACTAGGGACCTGTATAAGGATGTGCTTATAGATTACCCAGCCCCACTAGTGTGACTGCCATCACAACGCTGGTAATCAAGCAAAGATCCTAAGGGCTCCACTAATGCGTATAAGTGATATACTGAAATAAACACAAGTACACATTGAAGTAGAAACAAACCAAGTAGCATACTACTATTTTGAGCAAGATTGTATATACAAGGTGAATATCCCAAGCATCCATTAAGTAATATACAAACTAGTATGATACAGTAATGGCCTCTAGGGCATATACACTAACAGCTTCTACAAGCTTCATGAATGTGGCTAATTATCCACTAATTTGGAATTACGTTAAATATTAAAACCCTATATTATAATTAGTATTGTCACGACCCGCAGGGTACGGAACGTGACTGGCACTTAAGTTTACGAAACGTCTCAAGGCGTCCGTAAAATAAGTAAGCCAAAGCCCAGAAACCAAAACCAAATAAGCAAAAGAGTGAAGAGAACCCAATCAATTGAAAACGAGTTTATCAATAAGTCACATAAAAACCTTTTTTTAAAAACAATGCAAATTTTTCCGAAAATTTCGGCAGAGTCTCCTTTGTAAATACTGGCCCCCAAAATGGGTACAACAAGAATATATATGAATCCAACAAATAAGGCATCCCCCAGCGGGAGCTAGCTCTTCGCCACAAGGCGGTCACAAATCCCACGCAATTTAAAACAACAACATGCAAAATAATAATAAAGGAGCATGAGAAAACAGCACGTCGACTCAAGTGAGCGCGACCCCAAAATACAGCATAAAAAGTCCACAAATCTCACAGTCTCATCTCTAGGTCAATATACAACAATACTGATAGAAACAGTAGATGGAGTACACTAGATACAAAGAATATATAAGGTGGTACAAAAATAATGATATAACCCACCTAAGAGCAAAACCTCGAGTCCAGGCAAAAGAAGCAAGTGCGCCCGCTGCTACTGTACTGACGGAGCGGACCTGAAAAAGGCTGTGGCACAACGGGGGTGAGTTGCCAACTCGTGAGTAATAAATAACATCTACACAGGCTATCGAATGCATGCACACAAGCATCCTAGCATCTCAAATACAGGTAAGGCAGGACATAATAGCAGGTATGTATGCAATATGAATATACTAGCAGGTATGAATGCAATGCGAATCAACTCATGATCTGAATGTGTAAGTATAAGAATCATGTTTTTCCTTTAGGAATCTCTTTTGAAATACCAGCACAATACCAATAGAATCAACAAGAATCTGTGTCCAGCATCGACACCTCAAAACTATCACAAATCTCATATATCCATGTCATAGTATCTCTGGCCTCAGCCATCCGGCTGACCCAGCTCAATATCAAAATCTCACCATCTCGCGGCCACGGTCGGTATCCTCTGGATATCCGCCGTGCCAAACAGTCACCGGTAGGTAATCCGTCCCCTGCCAGGCTCAACGTCAACACCACATTCCTCTTGCCCCGGGGTACCTTACCGGGCCCACCATGTACCCGTGACGGTTCCTCCACTCCTCGACACGGATCTCGAAAACCACAGCAAACTCATGGTGGACGACACTTACATCACTAGAAAATCGCAATTTACATATTTTAAAAAAATATAATAAGTTTAGAAATTTTGCGGCTTTCCCCCGAAATCCAGAAATATCATAAAATCTCAAGAAATCCTCATAAGTGCATATAACAATGATAATGAATGCATATGGTATCAATAATCAAGTTGCGATGTGTGATTAATAGATTAGGCATGAACAATTAATATAATGAAGTACATGCACATGAATAGCAATCCTACGGTTTCATTTTTTGGAATTAAAGGCAATAGCACAAGTTTAAGTATCAATTAGTAAAAGGTTTAAATTTAAAGGTTATCTAGTGTGGTGGCATGGCAATTACCAGGGTGTGTGTGTAAGCATGAATAGTGCTCGTGCTACATATAAAAACCCTGGCAATGGTGCAGGTGTCCTATAACATGGTTTCGCATATGTATGTCAATATAATGCATGGATGCAGCAAATAATCATATAAGTATTTCACCCCTAATTACTAACATCACTAAGAATCTTGTAAGTTACTAAAACTATCGGGCGGCTTGCGCCATCCAACGATAGTCCCCCGTAGATGTTACATCTACTCACCGGAATCTCTAGCTAGCTGTGTCCAATCACCGCTTTCCCCTTTCGAGCCGCGTCTGACGTCTCCGCGACCGAACCTGGAATTTACATCAATACCAAACATAAGGTTACATATCAAGAACGACGCAAAAATCAAACGAAAATACCATAGTTCACAAGCTAGGTACAACGTGCACAAAGTGCGCGGAACACATGCGAAAATCGCAAAAACTGCAAAAATCGTCGATTTGGTCGCCCGGCCAAACTAAAACCCGATTACTCAAAAATCCGCACTCACGCATCCTAAATGTCATAGGATAAGCCAACAATATAATCTAGATATCGCAATTAATTCGCCACAATAATATAATAAAAACCTAGTAAGCTAGAACTTTGCAAATTTAGTGCAAACATCGAAAATTAGCGACAAAGTTAACACAATCCAACACAACAATCCAAACTAACCCACTAGCTTGCCATTACACTAATTTTAAACCATTAACTATGCTAAAAAACCTAATTTCCATAAACAAAACCTTTCTTGATTTTCATAATTAGCAATTTCAATCCAAAACTAAACATGACAATACCAAATTAACACTAATTTGAAGCCCACACAAATAAAGTAACCTCATTAACCTAGATTAGCAAACAACTAGATAGCTAATTAGGTTTAATTAACTAAATAATGGTTTCAAGAAACCCTAGTTAACTCAACCAATAACTTTAAACAAAACTAGAATGAAAATAGCACTAAATTAACACTAAACAACTAGATTAAAGAATTCTAACCATATTAACTTAAAAGAGTAAAAATTATACCTCAAATTTTCAATCCTAAGCTTGCTCAAGCCTCCCAAGACACCTCCTTTCTCCTTGATTTGAACCAAATTAGGTTGGAGAAGAGATGGAATATGGTTTTGTGTTGAATTTGTGAAGGAAATTGTGGATTTTGTTGAATTTTTGAGATGAAAATGAAGCAAAAGAGAAGAAGAAATGGGGAAAATAGTTGGGGCTGTTGGTGCAGGATTTCTGAGCTGAGGAGGGAGTGGGGAAGTGGTGTGGGGTGTGGGAAAGTCATGGTCAACCCACACCAAACAAGTAAAGACCCATACCTAATAAAAAAATCCAAAATCCTTAAAAAAACACCTCTTTTCTACATAAAAATGAAGTCAAAGAGGCAAGCACTTTTTTTTTCTTGGGTTGCTGGAAATGGGCCGGCCTAGGGCTGAGGGAAGAGAGAGAGGGGTTTTACAAAAGAAATTTTATGCAAAAATACCCCCTACAAGTCCAAAATTGCAAGTTTAAGCTTAAATTCAATAAATTTCGTTTTCTATAATAAAAATTAGTTAAAAATCAAAATAAAATACTAAAAATTTATGTTACAACTAGATTTTAATTAACATAATTTTAAAGATTAAAATTAGCCCAGAAAAATTTGTATTTATCGCTAAATTAATGTATTTTCTTATCGGCTTAAAATAATATTAAAAATTGAAAAATTAGGGAAAATTTTTAAACGACCAGAATTTCATAAGTAACTCATTTGCTACTAAAAACAAGCAAATTCCTATCCAAATTAGGTATAATTAGTTCTAAACTGCAAAATAACAAAAAAGACGGTTTTCGGAAAAATACCGAATTTTCACCGATTTTCGGGAAAACACCAAAACGAAATTTCAAGGCGCTACAAGTATGGTGTAAGTCTCATACACCCATATAGTATGTATCAACAACCATGACAAAATAAAACACAATTAATATATATCACATATATATTAAGTGTGCACATGTGAGAAAATAAAGGCTTAAATGAGCTAATATTAGTTAATGTAAATTAGTATATCAAATATACAATTATACACTAAATTATCAAATCAACTCTTGATTTAATGATTCGGCTATATCACATATAACCGACTAATATTAAATGTACCAATTTATCGAATCAACATTTGATTCGATAACACGGCTATATCACATATAACCGACCGATACAAATATCGCGAGAATAGAATACGGTATCACATACTCGCATTATTCTCGGTCCCACACATATCACATATGTGCTCCTACTTCGTTTTGCCTGAGCCATTAAAACCTCTATGTAGGACTCTAAAGACTTCTCAATACGCTGGCAGTAGGTGATGATCACATCAAGCACCCACAAGCCGTCAGCGGTACTAGCTGGACATAACGGCTACCCGGGTATTGAACGATCAGAAGATCAGCAAGCAAGCCCGCTCTAACTCCTGCAAAAGCCTGACAGTATGTAACACCTTAGAGTGTGATTAGTAGCTAATTATACTTTAATGTGTGATTTTTAGTAAAAAGTTTACCAAAACGATTTTCAAATATTTTATCAAAATTTATGAATATTTTATTAGAATTTAATTAGACTTGCATACACATGTGCATGTAAACTAGGGTTAAGTTTAGGGTTAAACCTTGTTTAGACAACCATAGTGGACTAACCCATTCTTATTAGGTTAATTTGAATTTCTTTAAGTGTATTAGTTTTTCTCTTAAAAAAAAAGAAAATGAATTTTTTCTTTGTGGGTTGACTTGGAGAGAGAGAGTGAGAAAGGGCATGATGGGGTGAGCCATGCTTGCATTTAATGAGGAGAGAGAGTGGAGGGGGGTTTGACTCTCATATCCTCCCATATCTTTTTCAAACACTCATTTTTTCTCACATTATCACACCTTTCTCCCTCTCACTCAGCTGCACACAGCAGCAGCACCAGCAAGCAAGCTGCAGCAGCAGAAACATATGCTACAGTAGCAGCAACACAAGCAACAGCAGCAGCACAAGCAGCAGCACCACCAAGCAGCAGCAGCACCAAGCAACAGCAAGCAGTAGTAGCATCAGCACCATCATCAGCAACAGCAGCAGCAGTGCAACACCTCCTCCTCCTTTTCTTCTCCTCCTTCTTCCTGCATCCTAGGATCAAGTGGGGTATAATTTCGTAAACTCAACTCCTTTCTTTGCTTGCTTGTGGTTATTTTAGCTTCAGTTAGTGATTTATGTGGTTTTGGTGCTAGTTTTGTGATTTAAGTGGGGTTTAAGCTAAGTTAGGGTTATTTTAGCTTAATGAACCTAATTAAGTGTTAGTATTGCTGTTTAAACCTAGTAGTATCACTAGATTTAGCTAAGTCACCTTAAAGTCGCAAACTTGAAATTTTAAAATACGGTTTAGAAGCAAACTGTAGGATATTGGTGATCTGCTACAACTGTGATCTTTTTCTAGCTTAGCAAACACCTACAGAATACTATGCAGGCCCTACTGAGTGTTGTGTTGATTTTCGAGCCCACCCCTTCCCAAAAATCCGGTGACCTCCCCCATGATTCCGGCGTCGCCGGCCTCCCTGTGCATTTGGGTGTTGGTTCTTGGGCTAGTGGTGTTTGTGGGTGTTTGTCTGGGTTTGGTACTATTTACTTCTCTAATTGTTTGCAAGTAGAAATCTGGGAGAAGTTTGGGTTAGTTTTAGTGTTTTGCGGACTTTGACGATAAATTGATGGTTTAGTTGGAGAGTAGGGTGAATCAGGGGTTTTAGGGTTAGATTAGCTCTAATTTGTGCCGTTGGTATCACTTAATTCAAGTATTTTCACCTAATTTCACAAAATACCTTAGTGTCGCAATTTAGTGTTTTAAAAACGTTTTTAAACTAAACCTTAGGATATGTAAAATCTGCTGCATCTAGGTTAGTAATTTTGGTAAGCAAACATATAAACTAGGCTATGAATTGTGCAAGGATCATAGTGTAGAAACCTTGACCCCTTCCACCGGTTTTTGGCCGATACCCTACCCATAGCCGCCGGCCCAATTGTTTGGGAATTTGTTGGATTTTTGCAGTTAGCTTGCTAGAGGTATTGCGAGGGGTTTGGTCTTGTTTTATTTTCTTGTTTCTGCTCCAGATTAAATCTGGGACCAATTACCTATATTTAGCGTAGCGAGACTTGCACGACACGTATAATACGAGTTGAGCTGGTTTGCTGTGTGTCACAGCGTGTCGCTGTGTGACGCAGCATGTCGCCTTGGTTTTTGGCGTATGCACACGCGTTACGTATACACACGCGTTTAGTTCGCGGCTCGAGTTTCTCGTTTGGTTTTAATATCGCGTTTTTTGCAGGATTCTAGCTTATGTGTATCCTTTGTGTAATTTCAGGTTCGCAGGCGGGTACTTCGAACGCCGCAAAGAAGGGAAAAAAGATAATCGGCTACACTTAGCACGAGACCAGGTGAGTAAATTTAACATCTACGGGGAAATTGCCCGTATGGCGTTAAGCGTCAGAGCGTGATAGGATATTGTAGTCGCGTATATATTTATATGTATATTGCTTGTGCATATGTACTATTGTAGCATACCCACCATTTGTTGCCTATAGAAATAGTAGTTATGTAACACCGCACTGTCACTAACGGTTCAAGCTGCACGAGCACTATTTGTATGTTACACTCACACCGTTAGTGATTGCCATGACACTCGCACTATAGGATTGCTACGAACCATACATCATTCTGATTGTCGTATCATTGATGATTAGACATTGATATATCCATACTTGCGCAGATATAAATTGTATATTCATATTGGTGCACACATACATTGATATATCCAACTTGCGCACATACACATTGTATATTCATATTGGTGCACACATACATTGATATATCCATACTCGCTCACATACACATTGTATATTCATATTGGTGCACACATACATTGATATATCCATACTCGCGCACATACACATTGTATATTCATATTAGTGCACATATACATTGGCACACTCATATTTGCGTATATATCCACATGCACATCCATACCTATATACATACATATGTCACATACATGGATGATATTGGCTTTGATTTCTAGAAAATAGGGACCGCATGAGATATTTTCAAAACTGGAACCATTTTAATGAGCGGTTTCCCCTTTTACTCTTAGTGGCATACGCCACTTTGCATGGATTTACGCATTGAGTCTTGGATTCATGTGATTTCTGGATTTGAGAACCGTGGTATTATTTTAAGAAAATATGCACTGTTTTGAAAACCCGGTTTCTGTTGATATGATATTTCAGTACGTCCACCATGCATTTTCTCGGTTCTGAGACGTGTGACATGTGAACCCGAATCGAGGAGCTGGATGAGGCCAATTGCGGGTACATGGTGGACCCGGTATGGTACCCCGGGGCGAGAACGGATCGCTGTGCAGTAGACGGTGAGCCTGGCAGAGGAACTACTACCTACCGGTGATTGGTTGGACTTGGCGGTTATCCGGAGGATACTGACCAGAGTCGAGAGATGGATACGGGATGACCCGTACTGTCGGGGCCGAGAGCCGATTCCGTAGACGGAGCCCGTGGGCTAATCCGGACTGACGGAGCCCGATACATGAGGATTTGCGTGTTGATGCTAGACACGATTATTTCATGATATTTTCGAGTGCCGATATTGGGCACTCACGATTCCATGAAATTTATAGGATTTGAGGGCCGATTAGAGTGACGACGCCCGAGTTTTTACTGGGATTTGGGTGTATTTGATGGACACCGGTTATTTTTCCACGTTGATATTCCATGTAGATGATATTTTATCCCATGCTCAGCATTCATTGTTATGCATCTCATCCTGTAGTCGTAGTACCTTATAGAGTACTTTGGCATGATTATTGCATACCCTGCTCATCATATATAGATGTTATTAGATTGCACTTGATATGCATGATTATTGTGTACCCAGCTCATCATATAGATGCTATCTGTTGCACATGTTAGAGTGTCGCGGTACGTGCATACTCGCGATTACCTTTATATGTTATCTACTATTCACGAATTGGTAACTCACCCCCGTTGTGCCACAGTGTTTGCAGGTTGCCCCTCAGAGTAGTTGCGGCAGGGCTACTTCCTTGTATCTTTTTGCTACGGATACCACTGCAGTTGGCGTGTGAGCCCTTTGCTTATTGGTGAGTTTTTGCGGTATCCGTTTATTTTCCATTTGTACATTCTATTGTATCTAGTACTCTCCATCTACCATTTCGTGTATTGACTTAGAGACCAGTAGTGAGGACGATGTATATTATTTTGTACTCTGGTGTCGAGCTCGTGTGAGCCGACTTTATTTATGCAGTTTTATCTTTTCTGATGTTTTTCATTTATATTGCTCATTTCTTCGCTACGGCGTCGTATATTATTCTTGTGATGGTTCTTTTTTGCCGTTGGGCGTGATTGCTCCCGTTTGGAGATGCTTTATTCTTATTATATGCCATTTTTACTTATATCATGTCTTGTACCCGTTTTCGGGGCCAGTTTTTACAAAGGAGGTGTTGCCGAAATTTTTAAGAAAATAACAAACTTTAATTATTTTTACTCGAGTTTTCTAAATGTTTTTAAACCAATGTTTTCAACACTCACTACTTTTAATGGTTTTGATTTCTAGGTTTCGGCTTACTTAGTCGCGTTACGCCTGTAGACTTTACGTGGTTAAGTGCCGGTTAGGGGCCTAAGTTCGAATCGTGACACAGTAACACTACCGTACAGTCCGGTCTCCTCGTCTGATATGTCGCATATCCAGTCTAGGGAGGTAAACGTCAGACCCCAATAACGGATAAGTCATGCCGATATGAGGCTCATAACGGGTCGAGAAACTACTGATAATACTTACCAGTAAATCTCTAAATCATCCTTGGCTAGGGACTTCCCTGTTATGGCCAATCGAGCACAGTGCAACATCAACCCCAAATACCGGGAGAGACGAAACCCCTCCTATCGCTCATTGCCTCCATGTGACTCGGGACTGTACCCAAAAACCACCGTTTTGCATATCCTCTTGAACATGGTATGGTGGAAATCCAAGCACAGTGGGAATCACACAAGATTCTATGACGATCTCGGGTCTTCAGACTAACCTGTACCAGTGTCACCAGAGAACTACTATCTGACGATAGGTATAATACCAACTAGGAGTTCTCGGCTAGTCCTTCCAGTGTACTCAGTCTCCACTGAGCACCCGTATACCATCTCTGATGTCAAACACCAATGGATATGGGATCATCCATCGCCCATCTCATGGGTCGAGAAGTGAATATGCTAGTCTACTCTGGTATATCGATGCCCTGTCTTGATATACCCATGACTAGGAACATTGAAGGATGAATTTATGGACTACCATGGCCCCACTAGTATGATCTGTATGACAATCCTGGTAGTCAAGTATACATCCTAAGGGCTTAACCAACATTTAACCATAAGACAGTATCAAGAGACAAGTATACACGTTAAGATAAAGAGCAACCAGATAGCATACTATCATGTCGAGCAAGAAAGTCCTCTCTCTATATATCCAAGAATCCACTATAATATACATCATATGTACAATAATGGCCTGTAGGGCATACATACAACTAACATCTAGTTTATCTTTATCATCGTGTACATGCTTCAGGTGACATTATAGATCACTATTACATGTTGATAGAGCCCATAGGATTCTTGCTTGACTGCCAGCAGTGTGATGGCATATATGTGGGAGCTGGGGTCTATAAGCACATCCTTAAAGTGTCCCTAGTCGTGGGAGTTTTGAGACTAGGCATCGATACTCCAATAATAGACTAGTGTATATGGATCGAGACCTCGACGAGGGGCGGTGGCCGGTCTTACAATCCATTGGTGTCAGTTGGTTCACCTAAGATGTATATAAGTGCTCATTGGGTTATGAGTACACCGGACGGACTCTCCGGGAACATGCTAGTTGGTATTATACCTATTGTCAGATAGCAGTTCCCTGGTGACATGTGAACAGGTTAGTATATCGACCTGAGATCGTCATTTGTTTCGTGTGAGTTCCCACTGTGCTTGATTACTACCCTACCACGGCTCAGAGGAGTCGTGCAAACAGGTTTTAGTTGGGTACAGTCCCGAGCCATATGGATGCAGTGGGCAGATCGTCAGGGGATTCGTCTCTCCCGGTATATTGGGGGTTGATGTCGCGGAGTGCACGGGTGGCCATCACCAGAAATCCTCTGCCGAGGTAGACGAGAATTACTGATTCAGATCAGTAGTTTCTCACTTGGTGATAGGCTTCATACCGACACTAAATGTCAAGTTATTAGGGGTCTGACTTTATCCACCCCTATAAGATCGACATGCGATACTTATAGACGAATGGACCAGACTGTACGGATATTGTCACTGCCAGGCTCAGTAGGGTTTTAGGATGAGTTCGCTCGTCGGCCTCCCTTTCGCTCTGTAGGGTTACTGGGCACACTAACGAGGCTCTACAAGGCATCGACCATGCCAAAATTAAATTTTTATATGCTGAATAACACTAAGCAAGATCGTGTACTAGAGTTTAGGCGAAACAATTAGCAAGTGAACAACTTTACTCTAAAGGGAATACGAAATACAACCTTTGTAGATCGGTCCTTCACTTCTAAAGCTCCTTGATGAAGTCCCTTCGCTGCGATCAAGCTTCTCCCGGACTCTTGCATGGCTTCACGACGTGAAGGATGCGACCTTGCTTGAAATCTCCGAGGCCGAAGATGATCTACGTCGAGGGAATTCCGACTCAAGCTCCTACTTCACTAACTAGAGAAATAGTGAAGTAAACACCCTAAACTAAAGTGCTAGTCTAGTAGAGGATGGAGAAATAGGAAGTGGGTTCTCTTTAGAATTTTGTTTCTCACACTCTTTATCACTTTGAATTAAACCCTAGTTTTCTTTCTCCTTTTCACAATGAAGAAGATGAACAAAAGAAAGTGGAAAGGATAATGATCAAGTGAGTAATCTAACCATGGTGAGTGAGTATCATATACTAACTCATGGTGGGACATAACCATGGTTAAGTCAAGATGGTTAGGTTAACAAAAATCTAAAGTAAAACAAATTAAGTGGACTTTGTCAAAGTATCCAAAAGCTTCTACAAGCTTCATACTTATAACATAAGCTTCACTAATTTGTAATTACTTTGAATAATTATTAACCACCATCTAATATAGTATGGTGTATGTCTTACACACCCATGTTTAGTGTATCATCAACCATGATACAAAAGAAAGTACTATAATATATATATATCACACACACACATATATATATATACAAGTGTTCATTTGTGAGAAAAACCCTAAAGTGAACAAGTGTTAGCAAATGTAAATTAGTATATCTAATATACAATTATACACTTAATTATTAAATCAACACTTGACTTAATAATCCGGTCATATCTCATATAACCGGCTAACATCCATCGTATCGACTTATCGAATCAACACTTGATTCAATAACCCGGTCATATCATATATAACCGACCGATACAAAAAGTCACGAGAATAGACTACCGTATCATATACTCGCATTTATTCTCGGTCCCGCACATATCATATACGTGCTCTTATTTCGTTTTTCCTGAGCCAGTAAAACCTCTGTGAAGGACTCTAAAGACTCGTCAATACGCCGACAGTAGGTGATGATCACATCACGCACCCACAAGCCGTCAGCGGTACTAGCTGGACGTAACGGCTATCCGGGTATTGAGCGATCAGAAGATCAGCAAGCAAGCCCGCTCTAACTCCTGTAAAAGCTTGCCGGTAACACTTCCCGTACAGTCCGGTCTCCTCGTCTGATATCTGGCATATCAAGTCTGTTAGTTATATGTATGCCCTAGAAGCCATTACTATACATAGGATGTATATTGTAGTGGATGCTTGGACATATATAGGGAGGACTTTCTTGCTCGACAAGATAGTATGCTATCTGGTTGCTCTTTACCTTAACGTGTACACTGATAGTATGCTATCTGGTTGCTCTTTACCTTAACGTGTACACTGATTGTCTCTCTGTTACATGTTGATAAAGCCCTTAGGATGTGTACTTGACTACCTGGAATATGATACGGATCATACTAGTGGGGACATGGTAGTCCATAAGTACATCCTTCAAGGTCCCTAGTCGTGGGTGTATCGAGACGGGGCATCGATATATCAGAGTAGACTAGCGTATACCTTCTCGACCCATACAGACGGGCGATGGATGATCCCATATCCATTGGCGTTTGACATCAGAGATGATATACGGGTGCTCAGTGGAGACTGGGTACACTGGACGAACTCGCCGAGAACTCCCAGATGGTATTATACCTTACGTCAGATGGCAGTTTTCTGGTGACACTGGTACAAGTTAGTCTGTAGACCCGAGATCGTCATAGAGTCTTGTGTGATTCCCACTGTGCTTTGATTTGCACTTTACCACGTCTAAGAGGGCGTGCAAAACGGTGGTTTTTGGGTACAGTCCCGAGTCACATGGAGGCAATGAGCGATAGGAGGGGATTCGTCTCTCCCGGTATAGAGAGTTGATGTTGCGCTGTGTTGGATTGGCTATAACCGGAAATCCCTGGCCAGAGTTACTGAGATTTACTGGTAAGTGTTACCAGTAGTTTCTCGAACTGTTATAGACCTCATATCGACACGACTTATCGAGCTATTGGGGTCTGACGTTTACCACCCTTAGGCAAGATATGCGACATATCGGACGACGAGACCAGACTGTACGGTATGTGTTACTGGTTGGATTCACAGGAGTGTGAGCGGGCTTGCTTGTCGATCTTCTGATCGCTCAATACCCGGGTGGTCGTTACGTTTAGCAGACCGCTTGCGGCTTATGGGTGTTTGATATAATCATCACCTGCTGCCAGGCGTATTGACGAGTCTTTAGAGTCCTACACAGAGGTTTCCTGGCTCAAGTGAAACGAAATAGGAGCGCATATGAGATATGTGCGGGACCGAGAATAACGCGTGTATGTGATACCGTATTCTATTCTCGCGATGAATGTATCGATTGGTTGTATGCGATATAACCTAGTTATCGAATCGAGGATTTATTCGATAAGTCGATACATTGGATATTAGTCGGTCATATGTGATGTGACCGGATCGTTAAATCAAGTGTTGATTTAATGATTTAATGTATTTACATTAACTAATATTGGTTCACTTAAGATGTTTTTCTCACTTGTTTGTGCACATTGTATATGTGATATATTTTTTGTGCACAAGATTGTATCATGTTTGATGATACATGCAAACTTGGGTGTATGTTTGATTTAAACCTTGGTTAAGTAAATGGTTAGGGTTTTAATTTATTTATTCATTTATTTATTTATTTATTTTGGATAAAATAAAATGGCGGCATTCTTTGTTTTTTCTTGAAGCTTCATGAAGATTTGAAATGCTTTGACCATTTTGTTTCTGTTTTTAACCCTAACCAATTCCCTTAACCCTAGTTTATTCTCTACATGAGTTAGCCTCACCCATGGTTGCATTATGATAACCATCACTTCATTTTCCTTTTGGAATTAATTCATTTTTATTCTTTTTCTTCTTCTTCTTCCTCTTGAGAAAGAAAAGAAAAGCTTGCTTCAAAAATGTCAAGTGATGATTCCAAGTGAGAAATCCAAATCTAAAGTGAACCCACTTCCTATTTCTTCATCCTCTATCACTTGCCATATAGTATAGGGTGTTTTCTTCATAAGTTTCATGACTTGGTGAAGTTGGAGCTTGATCTTGAGTTGCCTCGACGTAGATCATCTTCGGCATCGAAGTCGACGACCTAGCCCGCCCATTTCTCCGATGAAGCCGACGCTAGAGCCCGGGATCCGATGATCGCAGCGAGGGGACAGCATCACGGAGCTATGGAGGTGGAGGACCGGATCTACAAAGATTGTATTTTCCGTTCACTCTTAGTTAAGTTGTTAACTAGTTGCATGTTTCGCCTAATCTCTAGTCAACGATCGCATTAGGGTTTCTCGGCACCGGAAATTTTTGAATTTGGCATGGTTGATGCCTTGTGAGACCTCTTTAGTGTGCCTAGGAACCCTACAGTGGTATTAGAGCCTAGCTAGAGCTTTAGGCGAAGTGTAGACGAAGTTAGAAGTCCGATCGAACCCGTAAACCCCGACAAAACCCTTCTCTGTACATTTTTCAAAACAGTGGATTTTTGTGAATTAAAATTTCACAGAAAAACAAGTAGGAAAAACTAAGAATTACTGTGAAGTACGTTCCTCTAAGTCAATAATTTGACCGCGGAACCGCGGCGAAACCATGGGTTTGGAGGCGGTTCCGCGGCCAAAATTTGGACTTAATCCCTGAAATTTCATATGTTTATTCTTAGATCCTTTCTTGACAATTTTTTATGGAAATTTTTTTAATTCCACTCAAGTGTTGAGTTTTCTAGGGTTTTATTGGGGACTCGTTAATTTGATCGGATAATTTAACTTCGTTTATGTTTTTCCGGATATTTTAGAAACTGTTAAAAAGTTCGACCGGATATAAATACCCACTTTATCCCCTGCCGGGAAATTTCTAAGTGTTGGATTTTTCCGTAGTTTAAGAATGTTCTAAGTAGTGCAAGTAACGCGATGGACCCTCTAGAAGACAACAAATCTTAACTCGATTATGTGACCGTCTTCAATTGCCCTTTGAACCTTAGGGTTTGAGGCAGTACGGCGTGCCACATGTGAGGCGTTGGCTTGACCCTTCTACGGCTGGACCGTTGGTACTGTGGCATGAAATGGATGTTTTAAAACTTATTTCAAGTGTTGAAAACCATTCGGGAAAACTTGGGTATTTGACTGTTCGATCGGAAAGTTTAACATTTTCTATTTATCTGGAATGTGATACAATATTTGAGAATCCACAAGGAGTTATTAGATAACTGATTTGAATGTTATAAACATAGCACTATAGTCTCACTTGATCGGTTGCTACGGAATTTTGATGCGATCAAAAGTCCGTCGCAATCATGTAGCGTACGCGGATACTCGCCGGGTAAACTTAATAGACAGCTACACCCCATAGTCCCGACCAAGTGACTGTAGGAGAACCCCGTCGCCGAAAGCATCCATTCGGGTGCTCATGGTAGCGGTGTTCCGCCTTGGTGCACTTCGTCGACGGCATTGGGGGTGCGGCCGCCTAATAAAGTTTGTGACGAGCATTCGATCAAAATGTCGGGAATCTTGTTGAATTGCCTGACTTGATATTGAAAAGAGTTTTCGATAATCAGACTAAAATGCGGGGTTTATAATTGTTAGGCATGCGATGTCTAAGGAATTCATATGGTCAGGCATGCGATGTCTGAGGAGGTTGCGGATTCCAACTGTTGTAGTTTTACAATTTCTTTTCTGTAACCGTAAGTGTAATATGTGATATCGCTGGTTTCGTTGCTATATGTCAACGACAATTGGGATGGGCATATTTACTTATGTTGATGACATGTGATGTTATGTGTTGCTGGATATGTTATATTGGATCGTCGTGTTTGAATAGCCGGGGGTTTTTATGTGAGATGAGCGTTTTTCATTTTCATTCATGTAAAAACTTGTATGTAATATTCTTTTATTGGGGCACTTCCAGGTTGCGGAAGATGTCACCTTTTGTATATTATTTACTTTTCCGCACTAGGATAGACCCAAGGAGGAGGGCACAAGTAACCGGGTTCTAGAGTACAGTGGGAGACCAACTCGAGGAGTCGAGTCCGGGTCTCCTAACTCTAGAATTGGTAAGGTTGCTTGCCGCTCTTATAGGGGTCTAGGGGTGTGGGTTTGGCTATTCATCGCGACCGTGGAATCCGTGTTTTATACTGGCTCGTATTGAAAACACGGACGTCCTAGTATATCCAATGTTTCATATGATTCTTCTGCTGCGATATCTGTGATGTGATCATTTGATGTTCTGTGATAGATACTGTATATAGTATATATGATATATTATATAGACGTTACTTATGTTTTACACCCGTGCTAGCCCTGCCCCGCTCTGCCATTACTCACCTAACCTAACGGTGCACGAGGGGACATCGAGGCGAATGCGGATGACATAAGTGTACGTCGTATTTATCTGTGATGTTTAGGTGCTTAAATGATGGGACTTCATTAATGTGATTAATGAAAGAAAAGAAACCTAAGATGTTGTGGAATCGAATTTCAAAAATAAAACAGGTAGCTACAGTTCTTGCTTTGCACAGCGGTATATATGATATATCCTGCACCTTATTCGATAAGGAATGGACCGAGATCCCTTCACCGGGAGTGACTCCTTTAGAAATAACTGGCAGATGCTACAACCCTCGGTTTGTCTTTTGATTGCTTCTATAGTTCTTGCTTTGCACAGTGATATATATGATATGTCCTGCACCTCATTCGATGAGGAAAGGGCCGACGATCCCTTCACCGGGAGTGACCCCTTTAGCAAAACTAGAAAAGCCTAAAAAACACTCCATTTTAAAATCATTTGATTCTGCAACGATATCAAGTTCATTACGCAATTGGTTTTCAGAAAAACCTGTCGTAGCCCTCCGTCATTTCAGATAAGTCCTACTTAGTATTCGTGCTATGTTTGTTGACCTCCGTCAAGGCGTAGTGTGCGGTAGCTAACTAGTATTTATCTGTTTATGCATATGATGCAGATTGGATTAGGGTAGTCGTGCGGCCTTGTTGACCTCCGTCAAGGGTCGTGCGGGTGGGTTTAATTCGAACAAGAAATGACGGGTTGAACTTGACTAGTAGCCTATGGTTTGTTGACCTCCGTCAAGGTCATAGGACGCTAGGGGCAAAATATTATCGGGAATTTCAAGTGTTGAAATTTGCAATGTGATTGCATACCTTCTATGAGATAGTTGGATCCCGATACCCGCTGCGAGTAAGAGTTACTCCTGGGAGAGTTTTACACATTACAATTAACCGATCAAGTAGGTGTCTAGAAAGGTGTTAACGAGGTTACGCCTCTGGGAAAACGAGGTTTACATTAATTAGGTTCATGCGAAAGCACGGGGGACCTCCCTCAAAGTACCGACACTGGCCTGGCTGAATGATTGGCGAACTTGTAGCGTGTAATTAATCCCGGCTAGTCTTTCCTTTTAGGGTTTGAAGGAAGATTTGATAAAAAACAGTGGGAGCCATCCTGATTAGATAAAATAATAACCAATCTATTCTTGCAAGAGCGCACGCTGAGTGTTTTCTTCTCTCTCTCTCTCTCTAGGTAGCCACCATATCACACCTTAATCAAGACAATAATACAGATATTGACCGAACCCGCTTGTTATACTGAGCGGGGGAACGTTGGTCCCACTCCAACTTATAATTGTTATAAGACAGAGCAGGAAATTGGGGATTACCAGAATTCCCGTGCCGCCCAAACGAAGAAAGTGCATACTGATGCATCATCTTCGGGTGTGTTCATTATATAGAACTGTTTCTCAGTATTCTTTACGTCCTGGATATGAGATACCGGATCAGGATCCCGCATATGTAATTTGTTACATGGGCTACAGATAGGTAAAGAACTGAGAACGGGTGATAAGTTTCATGAGACAGAAAACGGGGCAAGTGTTGCAGCCAAGTCTGTTGGTCACTGTCACCCTGTATTACCAATACATTGATTCTGAACGAATGTTATTAGATACCGAACCTGATATACAAAATCATATCAGTCTCTTTATTAGTAAAGAAAGGATATAATTTTGTATTGTTGGATAATGTTTTGAACATTTCCTATATCAAGAGTTGATCGATTCAGGCACGTTATCTAAAAGCATTGATGTTCTAAATCAAACTACAGTTCTTAGTATACGGAACACACACAAGAGGAAGAGTTCAGAAATGAACGGATCCTTCTTGAGGTATTGTAGACTAGGTCATATCAATGCGACCCGACTAGCTGAAGTTACATATAGATGCATATTTAAATCTGTTTGAATTTACATCTTGTGAAAACTTGCCAGTCATGTCACAAAGATATAATGACCTCAGCTCTGTTTATTGGAAACAGAGAAAGAGTTGGTAAACTCTTGGGATGATACATGTTGATATATAAAGGTCCCCTGTCTACACATGCCAAGACCGGTTCTTTGTACTTCATTACATTCTCTGATGATCTCTCAAGATTCAGACATATGTTCCTGTTGAAACACAAGTCCGAACCTTTTGAGATATTCACAGAATATAAGTTAGAAGTAGAGAACCAAAGTACGGGTATAAGTATTATGTCCTATGATGAGATCAAGGAGAAGAATACTTAAGCACGGAATTCCTGGATGATTCTAAAGGAGAATGAGATTCTCTCTCAGCATTACTCCTCCGTATACACCATAGCACGATGGTATATCGGGGCGGAGCAATCACACCCTATATGATAAGGTGCGCTCTATGATGAGTACTACTGAGTTACCTTTTTCCTTTTAGGGGTTATGCACTTGAGAAGCTGCATACCTATTGAATTAGGTTCGAATCAAATCAGTGACTACCACTTCATATGTGATATGGAAAGGGAAGAGCCTATTTCTTAAGTTAGTAAAGATTTGGGGTTGTCCGGCCTATGTCTAAAAGCAAAATCTGGACAAGCTCGAGGCAAGGTCAGTTATGTAGAACTGGAATGGTTCCAGCTATACAAACTACAGCTGATGATTTGATAGAACCAAAGGATTCAATAGTCCCCGACGAACCCCAGCCTCTCCGCCGATCTAGTAGGGTTCCTCACCCACCTGAGAGATACTTTGGTTTCTCTATGACAGTGGGAGTGAGGACTGCATCATGAGATGATGACCCGACTAGTTTCGAGCTGGCCATCAGGAGTAGGACTCTATAAGAATGGCTGGATGCTTAGCGATCTGAGATGGAATCCATGTACACCAACAAAGTATGGACTTTGGTTGCTATATCTGAAGGGTTAAATCCCCATCAGGAGCAAATATATCTTGAGAAGATTACTTGGTGTAGATGGAAAAGTTGAGACTTTTAAAGCTAGACTTGTTAAAGGTTTTCGTCATCGACCATGCGTGGATAATGATGAAACCTTTTCCAGTGGCTATGCTTAAGTCCATCCGGATCCTATTTGCCACGGCTACATACCATGACTACGGTATCTGGCGGTTGGGTGTCATGACTGCTTTTCTAAAAAGATGTTTTAGAAGAGAGCTTCTGTAAGTACACAGTCAGAGGGCTTCGTAGACAGTGGGAGCAGCGGAAACATGCACAAGTTTCTTTATAGGATAAAGCAGGCATCGCGGAGTTGGAACGTCTGTTTTGATGTAGTAGTCAAAGAGTTTGACTTCATCAAAATGGTAGATGAACCTTGAATATACAAAATGGTAGTAGGGAGTATGGTGGTGATCCTCGTAGAGTACGTGGATGATGTAAGTCCATGCTACCTCTCCCGGTACTTTCGGGCATGCAGAATTTGGTGAAAAACAATTTTCTAGAGGTGGTAACATGGACTCAAAACCGGATCTTTGTTAAATATCTAACTAACAACCTAACTAGGAGTTGTTGACTACTCAGTTAGGAGGTTTATACCTTTCTTATCTCGAACACCTTCGTCTTCAAGCCTCGATGGTTGTCCGAATCGGCTTCTCCCCGTCGTCTCCATGCGCCGAAGATAGATCCACCTGAAAGCTTCTACCTTTGGCTCCTTCTTCGAACTTTGAAGAAACTAGTTCACTCGGTTTGCTAAACCTTGTGAACTAGAGTGAGTAGAGAAGAGTTTGTTTGGGATTTTATCTATGGTTCTTGGTTCTCAACTCATGAGACAAGTGAACCATAGACTCAAGAGAGGGAGAGCAAGAGGAGGAAGATGAGAGCTCAAGAACAAGAGAGGGAATGAGCATGAAAGAATGAGAAAAGACTTTTTTCATTTGGCTCTCATAATCCATAACCATCATAACACATCATAGCAATCAAGTATTTATGGTGATGGTTTAAGCAACAATAGCCATATCATTTCATGCACTCATTTTGCATAAGAGAGAAAGCAAGCAAAAGTCCTTTGCCATGAAATGATAGCTATTGTTATCATGATGGTCAACTAGTCAAGCCTAGTCAACCGGTCAACAAAGTCAACAAGTCAACCAAAGTCAACCCCTCAACAACCATGTCACCATAATACTTAATTAATATAATTTTTAATCATATATCATATTCTCATTAGGGTTGAGCAAAAAGTCAATAGTCCAACGGTCAACGGTCAACAACCCTAATGAGAACCCTCTGCCTCTGTCTCTCCGTCAACTGTGCATACACACCCCGCATCCGCGTTCCGAGGAACACGGATGCATACTGGATAAAACCAATCCCAAAAGGTACACTAGGATCTGGCTTAAACAAAAGCCCGCTAGTGTAAACTGTCCGGACACTGTACGTGCACAAGTGCACGGATGTGACCCGAACCCTGTCGCAAAACCATGCGACCTGTCCGCAAAACCATGCGACCTCTACTCTTTTGCCTAAAGGCGAATAGCTTTCTGTGTAGGCACTTTAAAGACCTCGACACTACGCTGGCAGTGGGTTTAACCACAGACCGCAAGCGGCACTAGCTGTGCGTAACGGTCCCCAGGTAGATGCTGACAAGAAGACTGACGAGGCGAAACCCATCTGAACTCCTACTGAGCCTGAATGTGACATTCTCCGTACAGTCCGGTCTGTTCGTCTGATACATCGCATGGCGGGCCTAGGGGGGCGGTAAACGTCAGTCCCCTAATAGCGGTACAAGTCGTGTCGGAGTGAAGCCTAAACACCCTGAGATAACACTGGAAGCATACAAGTATATCTCGTTTGCCCTGGCCAGGGACTACTCGTGTAATGGCTCTCCTAGATACAGCGCGATGTCAACCCCCAATACCGAGAGAGACGAATCCTGTCTAACCGTCACTGCCTCCAAGTGCTTCGGGACTGCACCCCAACTACCACCTGGTTTGCATGACTCATTTGAGCCGTGGGTAGGGTAGTAATCAAAGTGCAGTGAGAACACACTCGAGGCGAAGTGACAGTGTCAAGTCAGCAGACTAAGCTGTACTCATGTCACCAGGGAACTGATAACTGACGATTGGCATAATACCAACTAGTTAGTTCCCGACTAGTCCTGTCCAGTGTACTCGTAACCCAACGAGCACCCGCATACTATCTTCAGTACGACGTACTGACGGCCGTGGGACAGACTGTCTCCCACACTGGGATGAGAAGCGCATGCGCTAGTCTACTCCGGAGTATCGATGCCCTTTCTCGATAATCCTGCGACTAGGGACCTGCATAAGGATGTGCTTATAGATTACCCAGCCCCACTAGTGTGACTGCCATCACAACGCTGGTAATCAAGCAAAGATCCTAAGGGCTCCACTAATGCGTATAGGTGATATAATAAAATAAACACATGTACACATTGAAGTAGAAACAAACCAAGTAGCATACTACTATTTTGAGCAAGATTGTATATACAAGGTGAATATCCCAAGCGTCCATTAAGTAATATACAAACTAGTATGATACAGTAATGGCTTCTAGGGCATATACACTAACAATCCCCCACTTGCACTAAGGCCATGTACTGGCGTATCGAAGACCTATCATCTCGATCAGCCGCTCGAACTGAGTCTAGGGCAAGGCCTTGGTGAATGGATCTGCAGTGTTATCTTCTGAAGCAACCCTCCGAACCTCGATCTCCTGGCGATCCACGATCTCCCTGATCAGGTGATACCGCCTCAAGATGTGTCTGGATCTCTGGATGGGACCTGGGTTCCTTCGCTAAAGCTATAGCCCCGTTGTTGTCGCAATACAGAGGTATTGGATCAACAATGGACGGAACCACCTGAAGTTCTTTCAAGAACTTCCTCATCCAGACCGCTTCTTTTTGCGGCATCAGATGCAGCGATGTATTCCGCTTCCATCGTCGAGTCTGCAACGGTTTCCTGTTTGGAACTCTTCCAACACACCGCCCCTCCATTGAGGGTAAAGACAAAACCCGACATGGACTTGGAATCATCCTTGTCACTCTAGAAGCTGGAGTCAGCAAAGGCCTCGATCTGGAGGTCTTTTCCGCCATACACCAAGGAACATCTCCTTGGTCCTTCTCAGGTACTTGAGAATGTTCTTTACCGATATCCAGTGTTTCTCCCCACGGTTTGACTGATACCGGCTCACCACACTCAGTGCATAAGCTACATCTAGTCTGGTACATAACATCGCATACATTATAGAGCGTACCGCAGAAGCGTAGGGTATAATAGACATGCGATCCCTCTCCAAATCAGTCTTGGGAGACATCTCTTTAGAGAGGGTGATCCCGTGAGAAGCCGGTAGGTTACCGTGCTTGGAATCTTCCATACTGAATCTCTTCAGTATGGTGTCGATGTACCTGGACTGTGAAAGTCCTAATTTCCTCTTGGATCTATCACGATGGATCCGGATCCCCAGGATGTATGAGGCATCACCCAGGTCTTTCATGGAGAACCTGTGTGATAAGAACCCCTTGACAGATTGTAGCATAGGAATGTCATTTCCTATTAAGAGAATGTCATCCACGTATAAAACGAGGAATACTACTGTTCTCGCTACAAATCTACTGTAGATGCATGGTTCATCTGGATTTTTGATAAAGCCAAATTCCTTGACCGTCTCATCAAAACAGATGTTCCAACTCCGCGATGCCTGCTTTAGTCCATAGATGGACTTAAGCAACTTGCACACCTTTCCGCTGCTCCCATTCTGAATGAAACCCTTCTGGCTGGTCCATATAGACACACTCCTCTAAATTTCCATTTAGAAAAGCGGTCTTTATGTCCATTTGCCAAATCTCATAATCGTGGAAGGCAGCAATGGCAAGAAGGATCCGAATGGATTTCAGCATAGCCACTGGAGAAAAGGTTTCGTCATAGTCCAAACCAGGTCTTTGACGAAAACCCTTTGCAACCAATCTAGCTTTATAGGTCTCAACCTGTCCATCTACACCAATCTTCCTTTTGAAGATCCACTTGCATCCTACGGGTTTTACCCCGTCTGGAGCAATGTCCAACGTCCATTACCTTGTTGGTGTACATGGACTCCATTTCGGTCCGCATTGCATCCAGCCATTTTACTGGGTCAATGCTCTGAACGGCCTGCTGGAAGCTAGTAGGCTCATCATAATCTATGATGCAATCCTCTCTATCCCCGTCTATGAGAAAACCGTAGTATCTCTCGGGCGGATGAGACTGCCTACTACTCCTGCGGAGTAGCGTAGGAATGTCCTGTTCTTTTGAACCCTCTGGTTCCACTAAGCTTTCAGTAATAGTCTGTGGTTCTGGAATTTCTTCCAGTTCTACTGCGCTCCCACTAATTTCCTTTTCCAAGAACTGGTGTTCTTGAAAGTGGGCATTACGAGAAACAAGGACTTTTTGTTCCTCTGCGTGGTAGAAAAGATACCCGCTGGTGTTCTTTGGGTATCCCATAAACTTGCACAGTACTGAGCGTGCCTCGAGTTTGTCCGCATACAGCTTTTTGACAAAAGCTGGACATCCCCAGATCTTCAGATATTGAAGATAGGGTTTCTTCCCACTCCATAACTCATATGGTGTGGTAGGCACAGTCTTAGTGGGAACTCGGTTCAGAAGGTATGCGGCTGATTCTAGCGCATACCCCCAGAATGATCGCGGTAACTCAGCGTTACTCATCATGGACCGTACCATATCCAATAGAGTTCGGTTCCGTCTCTCTGATACACCGTTATGTTGCGGAGTGTATGGAGGAGTAAGCTGAGAGAGAATTCCGTTCTCTTTTGAATAGTCCAGGAACTCGGCACTCAAGTATTCACCACCTCGATCCGATCTTAGGATCTTGATACTTTTGCCAGTTTGTTTTTCTACTTCATTTTTATATTCCTGGAATTTTCCAAAGGCTTCGGACTTATGTTTCATTAAGAAGATATAACCGTACCTTGAAAAGTCATCCGTAAAAGTAATGAAGTAAGAATAACCGCTTCGCACATGTGTAGACATTGGACCGCACACGTCGCTGTGTACGAGTCCCAAGAGCTCGCTCGCTCTTACTCCATGTCCAGTGAACAGAGTCTTTGTCATCTTTCCTTTGAGACAGGATTGACAAGTGGCATACGATTGATATTCGAACGGATTCAAATTGTTAGTGTATATGCCCTAGAGGCCATTACTGTATCATACTAGTTTGTATATTACTTAATGGAAGCTTGGGATATTCACCTTGTATAAACAATCTTGCTCAATATAGTAGTATGCTACTTGGTTTGTTTCTACTTCAATGTGTACTTGTGTTTATTTCAGTATATCACTTATACGCATTAGTGGAGCCTTAGGATCTTTGCTTGATTACCAGCGTTGTGATGGCAGTCACACTAGTGGGGGCTGGGGTAATCTATAAGCACATCCTTATACAGGTCCCTAGTCGCAGGACTATCGAGACTGGGCATCGATACTCCGGAGTAGACTAGCGTATGCGCTTCTCATCCCAGTGTGGGAGATGGTCTGTCCCACAGCATCAGTACGTCGTACTAGAGATAGTATACGGGTGCTCGTTGGGTTACGAGTACACTGGACAGGACTCGTCGGGAACTGAAAGGTTGGTATTATACCTATCGTCAGTTGTCAGTTCCCAGGTGACATGAGTACAGCTTAGTCCGCTGACTTGACACTGCCACTTCGCCTCGAGTGTGTTCCCACTGCACTTTGATCACTACCCTACCACGGCTCAAAGGAGTCGTGCAAACAGGTGGTGATTGGGTGCAGTCCCGAAGAACTTGGAGGCAGTGACGGTTAGACAGGATTCGTCTCTCCCGGTATTGGGGGTTGACATCGCGCTGTGTCTAGGAGAGCCATTACACGAGTAGTCCCTGGCCAGGGCAAGCGAGATATACTGGTAGGTTTCCAGTGTTATCTCAGGGTGTTTTGGGCTTCACTCCGACACGACTTGTACCGCTATTGGGGGACTGACGTTTTACCGCCCCCTAGGCCCGCCATGCGATGTATCAGACGAACAGACCGGACTGTACGGAGAATGTCACATTCAGACTCAGTAGGAGTTCAGATGGGGTTTCACCTCGTCAGCCTTCTTGTCGGCATCTACTGGGGGACCGTTACGCACAGCTAGTGCCGCTTGCGGTCTGTGGTTAAACCCACTGCCAGCGTAGTGTCGAGTCTTTAGAGTCCCACACAGAGGGTATTCGCCTCTGGGCAAAACAGAGTAGAGGTCGCATGGTTTTTGCGACAGGGTTCGTTCTCATCCGCGCACTTGTGCACGTTTGGAGTCCGGACGGATTATACTGGCAGGCTCTGGTTTGAGCCAGATACCGGTATATGTTTTGAGGGTTGCTTTTATATCTTGGTATTCTTGTTCCTCGGAACGAGAATGCAGGTGTGTATGCACAGTTGCTTGAGGCGGAGGATGAGGTATTTCATTAGGGTTTCGGAACGGGTGGCGTATGCACAGTTGACAGTTATCATTTTCCAAACCCTAATGGATTTATGAATTATCTATTAATAATAGTAATTAAATGAGAATTATGTTATGGTTGATTTTGTTGACTTGTTGACCATGGTTGAAAGTTGACCACCATCATGCTTTAAAAAGTCCTCCTTGATTCATGCTTACATTTCATTAAATGAAGCATGGTAGTGGTCATTCCAAATTGCCATCAACTATTCTCATTTTGAATTATTATTATTTAGATAATTGTTTTTCTTTTGGCATTATGGTTGCAAGAAAGAAAAACATAGCTCATTCTATCATAACCTCTCTCTCTCCTCATTTCATCTTCTTCTTCCTCTAGCAAAGAGAAACCTTCTCATGTGTTGAGAATCCTTCTCTTTAAAAAGAAAAGCAAACCCTAGTTACTCTCTACTCATTCTAGGTTCAAGGTTTAGCAAGCCGGAAACCCTAGTTCACTCAAAGATCGAGGAAGAGCCCAAAGGTCGAACCTTCGAGGTGGATCCATCTTCGACGGAAGAAGGCGACGAAAAGAGAACCATCAACCTCTACAAGATTTCAAGAAGAAGGAGTTCAAGTTTAGGTATAACCTTCATCCGAGTAGCTAACTCCCTTTAGCGTATTTGCTAGTTTAGTTTAGACACGATCCCGACCTTGTTTAGTCCATGTTGCTTCTTTGCGATAAAAATTTGTTTTTTATACCGTTTCCGCCTCCCCGTAAGCACCGGGGGTCGCAATATGGACTTACATTGGTATCAGAGCCTAACTAAACTTAAACTAGCTTGGTAGTGAAGTGTAACGAAGTTCGGAAACGAAAAATCACAAAACCGGAAAAATTACAAAACCTGAGTTTCTGTTGAAATTTTTTTGGCTCAAAATGAAAAAAATTTATACTTGTAAAATCGTCTCAGGGTTTTGTGAGTGCACTGATGAAAAACGATCCACTGTTACGTTCAAAGCGCCGCCCTTCCGCGGCACGAGGTAGGCCTGTGCCGCGGAACCGCCGCGCTTTGTCGTCTTCTCTGCATCGTTTTTCATGCAGTGTGTGTCTGTGTTGGTTTTGGGATTTTTGAAATATATTATATGTGCCCAGATTTTGCAGAAAAGAAATTTCCTTTTGGGGTCCTATAATTCCGTATTTTTTCCGAACTTCACTACACTTTGACTATGATGGTTATATCTGTGATGTTTGCATGTATTGAACGTCGGCTAATCGCTATAAGACGATTAGTCGGGGTTATACATGATCTGTGTTTGATATTGGAATGTGTATATGAATGTGTTGGACTGTCGCGGGTGAATAGCCGGGGTGGATGTGAGATGAGCTTTTGTTTTTCTTTCATTCATTGTAAATGTAAATTGATGTAATAATTATTATTTGTTTGGCCGCACAACCGGGTCGGGGTTGTAGCCGTCATTGTATAATTCTTTTTACTGTTTTTGCTCCTAGGATAGACCCATGGAGGGGTGCACAAACTACCGAGGACTTGGCGGGTAGTTTGCCGCACCCGTAGGGGTCTTGGGTGGGGTATTTTGCTATTCACCGCGACCGTGTAATCCGCTTTTCATTGCAGGCTCGAAAGGATTGCGGATTGCTAGTATATCCAATGTATTCATCTGTGATCTGTAATGTCTATCATTGCTTTCTATTTAGGCGTTGCTTATGTTTTTCAGCCGCGCTAGCCCAGCCCCCGCTCTGTCGTTAGTTAAGTAACCTAACGAGTGATGACGGGACCCCGTGGCGAATGCGAATGGCATAAGCGTACGTCATATTTTGGTTGTTTTCTGCAATGGTAGGATTAAATGATGGGACGCATTAAAAGAACTAATGCAAGAATATCACGCATTAAAAGAACTAATGCAAGATAATAAACCAAGTTAAAATCGTTGGAACACTTTCGAAAAACCACTCGGTTCTTTTCAAAACTAACTTTTAAATGCGGAGTTTGAGCCACTCCTTCTAAACGCTATCTCGTTCCATCGATTATATCATGTTCACTACGTTCACGGTTTTACCAAAACCATTCGTAGCCCTCCGTCGTTTCGCATGAATAGGCAATAGTATTCAAGCTGTGTATTTTGGCCAAAGTCAAGGCACAGTGATTGGTAGCTATTGGGTGTTCATGTGTAGCATAGATAGATGCGTTGGTTTGGGACAGTCGTGCTGCCATTTTGGCCAAAGTCAAGGGTATGTACGGATGGATCCAAATTAACCTGGAAAGTGACGGGTAGAACTTGACATGTGACTTATGATATTTTGGCCAAAGTCAAGGTCATAAGAGCATGGGGCAAAAAAAAATCCACATCGGGAGTTTCATAAGTACTGAAACTTGCTAGATTTGCATACCATTTGGAGTGTGATGATTATGGTAGGATTCCTTCATTTTCGTCACGCGATGATATTTGGATCCCGATCCTACTGTGAGTATATGCTACTCCTCGGGAAATTTCTCACTAAACGATCAATGCTATAAACCTAGTAGGTGCCTAGAAAGGTGTTAGCGGGGCTACGCCCCCAGGGAAAAGAGGTTATTTAATTAAGGAACTTCGCGAAAGCGTTGGAAAACCTCCCTCGAAGTACCGACACTGGCCTGGCTGAACGGTTAAGCAAGTATTGTACGGTGGGATTGATCCCGGCTAATTCTTCCTTTGTGGTTTGAGGAGGGATTCGAGAGACAGTGGGAGCCATCCTGTTTAGACAAATTAAAAACCATTCTAAACTTGCAAGAGCATCGTGCTAAGTGTTTCTTCTCTCCCCCTGCAGCGACCAAATCGAAATGACTGGACTTAAGTTACTTCTAGATAAAAACATACTGACAGGGCCAAACTACAAAGATTGGCTCAGGAATGTCAAATTGGCAATCGCTTACGACAAGCTGGGGTATCTTCTTACCACCAAAGCTCCCCCCGTCCCAGGTCCCACCTCCAGCGTCGCGGATAAGGAAATCCGTAAGACTTGGGAGATTGACAACGCGAAGGCCAGGTGCCTCGTACTTGCCTCGATGGACAACGACCATCAGAGGAGGCACGAGAATATGGATTTGGAATCCATATTTCTTCATACAAAAGAACTGTATGGAGAGCAATCTCGTATCGCAAGATACGAAGTGTCGAAGAAGTTGTTTTCGACAAAGTTGGCCGTCGGATCATCGGTAGCGGACCACGTGCTTAAGATGATTGGCTACACTGAGGAGCTCGCAGAACTTGGGACCACGTTGGATAGTGAACTCTATACAGATTTAATTCTCCAGTCCCTTCCATCCACTTACGCCCAGTTCATACTGAATTTCAACTTGCAAGAAAAGGAAGTTGAACTTTCAGAACTCCTCAACCTGCTGAGGAGCGCAGAGGGCACCCTACAGAAGGGTAGGGAAACATCCACTTTGTTTGTAGGAGGATCTTCTTCTTCTAGGTCCAAGGCGAAAGCCAAGGGAAAGAAGAGGAAAGCCCCCGCCAAACCAAGAGGCGGTGTTAGTAAAGTGGGTACGAAGGGAAAGGAAAAGGCAACAAAGATTGCGGGGAAGCTTGTTGGAAAGGAAGAGTGCTTCTATTGTCATAAGAGTGGACACTGGAAGAAAGATTGCAGGGCTTGGAAAGCCAGGACACAGGAACTGAAGCAGGTTGCGGCTTCAGCTTCAGGTGTGTATGTTATTGAAAACTGTCTTTCTATAAACTCTACTTCCTGGGTATTGGATACCGGATCAGGATCTCATATCTGTAATTCTTTGCAGGCGTTGAGAAACCGTAGGTTTTTGAAGGAAGGTGACATGACCCTCAGAGTTGCGAACGGAGCTAGCATGGATGCTAAAGCCGTGGGGGACTATCACCTGGGAATGTCAGATGGGCATGTTTTGGTTTTGCGTAATTGCTTTTTTGTACCCAACGCAACTTGTAATATCATTTCTGTATCTTTGGTTTCTAAAGAAGGTTATGAATTTGCGTTTGTAAGTAATGTTGTAAACATTCGCCTTAATCAAGTTCTGATTGGGTCTGGTACACTGAGCAATGGTATATACGTATTAAACCAACCACAGATTTTCATTGTCCAGAATACACACAAAAGAAAGTCTCCAGATATCAATCAGACTTTCTTATGGCATTGTAGACTGGGTCACATCAATGAGAGAAGGTTGACTAAGTTACATACAGAAGGATATTTGGATCCGTTCGAATATCAATCATATGCCACTTGTCAATCCTGTCTCAAAGGAAAGATGACAAAGACTCCGTTCACTGGACACGGAGTAAGAGCGAGCGAGCTCTTGGGACTCGTACACAGCGACGTGTGCGGTCCAATGTCTACACATGCGCGAAGCGGTTATTCTTACTTCATTACTTTTATGGATGATTTTTCAAGATACGGTTATGTCTTCTTAATGAAACATAAGTCCGAAGCTTTTGAAAAATTCCAGGAATTTAAGAATGAAGTAGAAAAACAAACCGGCAAAAGTATCAAGATTCTAAGATCGGATCGAGGTGGAGAATACTTAAGTGCCGAGTTCCTGAATTATTTAAAAGAGAACGGGATTCTCTCTCAGCTTACTCCTCCATACACTCCGCAACACAACGGTGTATCGGAGAGACGGAACCGAACCCTATTGGATATGGTACGGTCCATGATGAGTAACGCTGAGTTACCGCGATCATTCTGGGGGTATGCACTAGAATCAGCTGCGTACCTTTTGAACCGAGTTCCTACTAAGACTGTGCCTACTACACCATATGAGATGTGGTGTGGGAAGAGACCCCATCTCAGTCACATTAAGACTTGGGGAAGTCCAGCTTTTGTTAAAAAGCAGCATGCGGACAAGCTCGAGGCGCGCTCAGTACTGTGTAAGTTTGTGGGATATCCAAAGAATTCCAAGGGATATCTCTTCTACTACGAAGAGGAACAAAAAGTTCTTGTTTCTCGTCATGCCCACTTTCTAGAACATCAGTTCTTAGAAAAAGAATTAAGTGGGAGCGCAGTAGAACTGGAAGAAATTCCAGAACCACAGACTATTACTGAAAGCTTAGTGGAACCAGAGGGTTCAAATGAACAGGACATTCCTACGCCGCTCCGCAGAAGTAGTAGGCAGTCTCATCCGCCCGAGAGATACTACGGTTTTCTCATAGACGGGGATAGAGAGGATTGCATCATAGACTATGATGAGCCTACTAGCTTCCAGCAGGCCGTTCAGAGCGTTGACTCGGTAAAATGGCTGGATGCAATGCGGACCGAAATGGAGTCCATGTACACCAACAAAGTATGGACGTTGGACATTGCTCCAGACGGGGTAAAACCCGTAGGATGCAAGTGGATCTTCAAAAGGAAGATTGGTGTAGATGGACAGGTTGAGACCTATAAAGCTAGACTTGTAGCAAAGGGTTTCCGTCAAAGACCTGGCTTGGACTATGACGAAACCTTTTCTCCAGTGGCTATGCTGAAATCCATTCGGATCCTTCTTGCCATTGCTGCTTTCCACGATTATGAGATTTGGCAGATGGACGTAAAAACCGCTTTTCTAAATGGAAATTTAGAGGAGTGTGTCTATATGGATCAGCCAGAGGGTTTCATTCAGAGTGGGAGCAGCGGAAAGGTGTGCAAGTTGCTTAAGTCCATCTATGGACTAAAGCAGGCATCGCGGAGTTGGAACATCTGTTTTGATGAGACGGTCAAGGAATTTGACTTTATCAAAAATCCAGATGAACCATGCATCTATAGTAGATTTGTAGCGAGAACTGTGGTATTCCTTGTTTTATACGTGGATGACATTCTCTTAATAGGAAATGACATTCCTATGCTACAATCTGTCAAGGGTTTCTTGTCACACAGGTTCTCCATGAAAGACCTGGGTGATGCCTCTTACATCCTGGGGATCCGGATCCATCGTGATAGATCCAAGAGGATATTAGGACTTTCACAGTCCAGGTACATCGACACCGTACTGAAAAGATTCAGTATGGAAGATTCCAAGCGCGGTAACCTACCGGCTTGTCACGGGATCACCCTCTCTAAAGAGATGTCTCCCAAGACTGATTTGGAGAGGGATCGCATGTCTATTATACCCTACGCTTCTGCGGTAGGCTCTATAATGTATGCGATGTTGTGTACCAGACCGGATGTAGCTTATGCACTGAGTGTAGTAAGCCGGTATCAGTCAAACCCTGGGGAGAAACATTGGATAGCAGTAAAGAACATTCTCAAGTACCTGAGAAGGACTAAGGAGATGTTCTTGGTGTATGGCGGAAAAGACCTCCAGATTGAGGCCTTTGCTGACTCCAGCTTCCAGAGTGACAAGGATGATTCCAAGTCCATGTCGGGTTTTGTCTTTACCCTCAATGGAGGGGCGGTGTGTTGGAAGAGTTCCAAACAGGAAACCGTTGCAGACTCGACTATGGAAGCGGAATACATCGCTGCATCTGATGCCGTAAAAGAAGCTGTCTGGATAAGGAAGTTCTTAAAAGAACTTCAGGTGGTTCCGTCCATTGTTGACCCAGTACCTCTGTATTGCGACAACAACGGGGCTATAGCTTTAGCAAAGGAACCCAGGTCCCATCAGAGATCCAGGCACATCTTGAGGCGGTATCACCTGATCAGGGAGATCGTGGATCGCAAGGAGATCGAGGTTCGGAGGGTTGCTTCAGAAGAAAACACTGCAGATCCATTCACCAAGGCCTTACCTCAGACTCAGTTCGAGCGGCTGATCGAGATGATAGGTCTTCGGTACGCCAGTTCATGGCCTTAGTGCAAGTGGGAGATTGTTAGTGTATATGCCCTAGAGGCCATTACTGTATCATACTAGTTTGTATATTACTTAATGGAAGCTTGGGATATTCACCTTGTATAAACAATCTTGCTCAATATAGTAGTATGCTACTTGGTTTGTTTCTACTTCAATGTGTACTTGTGTTTATTTCAGTATATCACTTATACGCATTAGTGCAGCCCTTAGGATCTTTGCTTGATTACCAGCGTTGGGCTGGGTAATCTATAAGCACATCCTTATACAGGTCCCTAGTCGCAGGACTATCGAGACTGGGCATCGATACTCCGGAGTAGACTAGCGTATGCGCTTCTCATCCCAGTGTGGGAGATGGTCTGTCCCACAGCCATCAGTACGTCGTACTGGAGATAGTATACGGGTGCTCGTTGGGTTACGAGTACACTGGACAGGACTCGTCGGGAACTGAAAGGTTGGTATTATACCTATCGTCAGTTGTCAGTTCCCAGGTGACATGAGTACAGCTTAGTCCGCTGACTTGACACTGCCACTTCGCCTCGAGTGTGTTCCCACTGCACTTTGATCACTACCCTACCACGGCTCAAAGGAGTCGTGCAAACAGGTGGTGATTGGGTGCAGTCCCGAAGCACTTGGAGGCAGTGACAGTTAGACAGGATTCGTCTCTCCCGGTATTGGGGGTTGACATCGCGCTGTGTCTAGGAGAGCCATTACACGAGTAGTCCCTGGCCAGGGCAAGCGAGATATACTGGTAGGTTTCCAGTGTTATCTCAGGGTGTTTTGGGCTTCACTCCGACACGACTTGTACCGCTATTGGGGGACTGACGTTTTACCGCCCCCTAGGCCCGCCATGCGATGTATCAGACGAACAGACCGGACTGTACGGAGAATGTCACATTCAGACTCAGTAGGAGTTCAGATGGGGTTTCACCTCGTCAGCCTTCTTGTCGGCATCTACCTGGGGACCGTTACGCACAGCTAGTGCCGCTTGCGGTCTGTGGTTAAACCCACTGCCAGCGTAGTGTCGAGTCTTTAGAGTCCCACACAGAGGGTATTCGCCTCTGGGCAAAACAGAGTAGAGGTCGCATGGTTTTGCGACAGGGTTCGTTCTCATCCGCGCACTTGTGCACGTTTGGAGTCCGGACGGATTATACTGGCAGGCTCTGGTTTGAGCCAGATACCGGTATATGTTTTGAGGGTTGCTTTTATATCTTGGTATTCTTGTTCCTCGGAACGAGAATGCAGGTGTGTATGCACAGTTGCTTGAGGCGGAGGATGAGGTATTTCATTAGGGTTTCGGAACGGGTGCGTATGCACAGTTGACAGTTATCATTTTCCAAACCCTAATGGATTTATGAATTATCTATTAATAATAGTAATTAAATGAGAATTATGTTATGGTTGATTTTGTTGACTTGTTAACCATGGTTGACTTGTTGACCATGGTTGAAAGTTGACCACCATCATGCTTTAAAAAGTCCTCCTTGATTCATGCTTACATTTCATTAAATGAAGCATGGTAGTGGTCATTCCAAATTGCCATCAACTATTCTCATTTTGAATTATTATTATTTAGATAATTGTTTTTCTTTTGGCATTATGGTTGCAAGAAAGAAAAACATAGCTCATTCTATCATAACCTCTCTCTCTCCTCATTTCATCTTCTTCTTCCTCTAGCAAAGAGAAACCTTCTCATGTGTTGAGAATCCTTCTCTTTAAAAAGAAAAGCAAACCCTAGTTACTCTCTACTCATTCTAGGTTCAAGGTTTAGCAAGCCGGAAACCCTAGTTCACTCAAAGATCGAGGAAGAGCCTAAAGGTCGAACCTTCGAGGTGGATCCATCTTTGACGGAAGAAGGCGAAGAAAAGAGAACCATCAACCTCTACAAGATTTCAAGAAGAAGGAGTTCAAGTTTAGGTATAACCTTCATCCGAGTAGCTAACTCCCTTTAGCGTATTTGCTAGTTTAGTTTAGACACGATCCCGACCTTGTTTAGTCCATGTTGCTTCTTTGCGATAAAAATTTGTTTTTTATACCGTTTCCGCCTCCCCGTAAGCACCGGGGGTCGCAATATGGACTTACACAAATATCCTTCTGTATGTAACTTCGTCAACCTTTTGTGTGTATTCTGGACATTGAAAATTTGTGGTTGGTTTAATACGTATATACCATTGCTCAATGTACCTGACCCAATCAGAACTTGATTAAGGTGAATGTTTACAACATTGCTTACAAACGCAAATTCATAACCTTCTTTAGAAACCAAAGATACAGAAATGATATTACAAGTTGCGTTGGGTACAAAAAAGCAATTACGCAAAACCAAAACATGTCCATCTGACATTCCCAGGTGATAGTCCCCCACGGCTTGAGCATCCATGCTAGCTCCGTTCGCAACTTTGAGGGTCATGTCACCTGCCTTCAAAACCCTACGGTTTCTCAACGCCTGTAAAGAATTACAGATATGAGATCCTGATCCGGTATCCAATACCCAGGAAGTAGAGTTTATTGAAAGACAGTTTTCAATAACATACACACCTGAAGCTGAAGCTGCAACCTGCTTCAATTCCTGTGTTCTGGCCTTCCAAGCCCTGCAATCATTCTTCCAGTGTCCTTTCTTATGACAATAGAAGCATTCTTCCTTATCCACAAGCTTCCCCGCTTTCTTTGTTGCTTTTGCCTTTCCCTTCGTATCCACTTTACTAACACCGCCTCTTGGTTTGGCGGGGGCTTTCTTCTTCTTTCCCTTGGCTTTCGCCTTGGACCTAGAAGAAGATGATCCTCCTATAAACAAAGTGGATGTTTCCCTACCTTTCTGTAGGGTGCCCTCTGCGCTCCTCAGCATGTTGAGGAGCTCTGAAAGTTCAACTTCTTTTTCTTGTAAGTTGAAGTTCAGTATAAACTAGGCGTAAGTGGAAGGAAGGGACTGGAGAATCAAGTCCGTATAGAGCTCACTCTCCATTGTGGTCCCAAGGTCCGCGAGCTCCTCAATGTAGCCGATCATCTTAAGCACGTGTTCCGCTACTGATGATCCGACGGCCAACCTTACCGAAAATAACTTCTTCGACGCTTCGTATCTTGCGATACGAGACTGCTCTCCATACAGTTCTTTTGTATGAAGAAATATGGATTCCAGGTCCATATTCTCGTGCCTCCTCTGATGTTCATTGTCCATAGAGGCAAGCATGAGGCACTTGGCCTTCGCGCTATCAATCTCCCAAGTCTTACGGATTTCCTTATCCGCGACGCTGGAAGTGGGACCTAGGACAGGGGGAGTTTTGGTGGTAAGAAGATACCCCAGCTTGTCGTAAGTGATTGCCATCTTGACATTCCTGAGCCAATCTTTGTAGTTTGGCCCTGTCAGTATGTTCTTATCTAGTAATAACTTAAGTCCAGACATGTCGATCGGTCGCTGCAATTAGGAGAGAGAAGAAACACTCAGCTTGATGCTCTTGCAAGTTTAGAATGGTTTTTAGTTTGTCTAAAAAGGATGGCTCCCACTGTTTCTCGAATCCCTCCTCAAACCACAAAGGAAGAATTAGTCAGGATCAATCTCACCGTACAATACTTGCTTAACTGTTCGGCCAGGCTAGTGTCGGTACTTCGAGGGAGGTTTTCCAACGCTTTCACGAAGTTCCTTAATTAAATAACCTCTTTTCCCTGTGGGCGTAGTCCCGCTAACTCCTTTCTAGACACCTACTTGGTTTATAGCATTGATCGTTAAGTGAGAAATTTCCCGAGGAGTAGCATATACTCACAGTAGGATCGGGATCCAAATATCATCGCATGACAAAACTGAAGGAATCCTACCAGAATCATCACACTCCAAATGGTATGCAACACTAGCAAGTTTCAGTTCTTTTGAAACTCCCGATGTGGATTTTTGCCCCATGCTCTTATGACCTTGGCGTGAGGTCAAAATGTCATAAGTCACATGTCAAGTTCTTCCCATCATTATCCAGGTTAATTTGAACCCACCCGTACCTACCCTTGACGTAGGCCAAAATGGCAGTACGGCTGTCCCAAACCAACGCATTCTATCTATGCAACAGATAAATATCCGGCAGCTACCAATCACTATGCCTTGGCGTGAGGTCAAAATACATAGCTTGAATACTACCGAATATTTAACTGAAATGATGGAGGGCTACGAATGGTTTTGGCAAAACCGTGAACGTAGTGAACTTGATATAATCGATGGAACGAGATAGCTTTTAAAAGGAGTGGCTCAAGCTCTGCATTTAAAAGTTAGTTTTGAAAAGAACCGAGTGGTTTTTCGAAAGTGTTCCAACGACTTTAACTTGGTTTATTTTCTTGCATTAGTTCTTTTAATGCGTGATATTCTTGCATTAGTTCCTTTAATGCGTCCCATCATTTAATCCTACCATTGCAGAAAACAACCAAAATATGACGTACGCTTAAGCCATTCGCATTCGCTACGGGGCCCCGTCATTACCCGTTAGGTTACTTAACTAACGACAGAGCGGGGGCTGGGCTAGCGCGGTTGTAAAACATAAGCAACGCCTAAATAATATCATATATAGATATATTGCAATGATAGCCATTTCAGATCACAGATGAACACATTGGATATACTAGGAACCCGCAATTCGTACGAGCCTGTAACGAATAGCAGATTACACGGTCGCGGTGAATATCCAATACCCCACCCAAGACCCCTACGGATGCGGCAAACTACCCGCCAAGTACCCGAAGCGAAGCAACCTCCCTCAACTCCGTGAGTAGGCCACTCGGCACTTCGGCATACCCGGTAGTTTGTGCACCCCCTCATTGGGTCTATCCTAGGAGCAAAAACAGTAAAAAGAAATTATACAATGACGGCTACAACCCCGACCCGGTTGTGCGGCCATACAAATAATTATTACATCAATTTACAAATTTACATGAATTGAAAGAAAAGAAAACTCTCGTCTCACAACCCCCGGCTATTCACCCGCGACAATCCAATGAATTCATATACACATTCCAATGACATTACAGATCACACATTTGTATAACCCCCACTAATCGACATATAGCGATTAGTAGACGTTCAATACAAATATCACATCACAGAAAAACCCGTCAGCTTAAGTCTTTTAGAAGTTCGATCAAAAATACGGATTTATAGGCCCCAAAAACAAAATTTTCGTTCTGGAAAATCTGGGCAGAAAATACATATTCCAAAAATCCCAAAACAACCCCAGAAATAATCTGCACCAAATTTGGACCTCGGCCGAGTCAACTCGGCCGCGGAACCGCGGCGGGAGCGTGCTCCCGCCGCGTTTCCGCGGCTCTTTGAACCGTTCGTGGGACCAAATTTGGTGGTTATTCAAACAAAAGCCTGAGCCGATTTTTAAGATGAAAATTATCAACTTTTGAACAGAATAAAAATCGGCAGAAACTTGACAACTCGGGTTCGTTTCGTGACTTTTTCTTTGATCGATCTTCTAGTTACTTTGCTAACATGTTAGATAGAGTTTAACTAGGCTCTTATACCACTGTAAGTCCATGCTACCTCTCCCGGTACTTTCGGGCATGCGGAATTTGGTGAAAAACAATTTTCTAGAGGTGGTAACATGGACTCAAAACCGGATCTTTGTTAAACATCTAACTAACAACCTAACTAGGAGTTGTTGACTACTCGGTTAGGAGGTTTATACCTTTCTTATCTCGAACTCCTTCGTCTTCAAGCCTCGATGGTTGTCCGAATCGGCTTCTCTCCGTCGTCTCCTTGCGCCGAAGATAGATCCACCTGAAAGCTTCTACCTTTGGCTCCTTCTTCGAACTTTGAAGAAACTAGTTCACTCGGTTTGCTAAACCTTGTGAACTAGAGTGAGTAGAGAAGATTTTGTTTGGGATTTTATCTATGGTTCTTGGTTCTCAACTCATGAGACAAGTGAACCATAGACTCAAGAGAGGGAGAGCAAGAGGAGGAAGATGAGAGCTCAAGAACAAGAGAGAGAATGAGCATGAAAGAATGAGAGAAGACTTTTTTCATTTGGATCTCATAATCCATAACCATCATAACACATCATAGCAATCAAGTATTATGTGATGGTTTAAGCAACAATAGCCATATCATTTCATGCACTCATTTTGCACAAGAGAGCAAGCAAGCAAAAGTCTTTGCCATGAAATGATAGCTATTGTTATCATGATGGTCAACTAGTCAAGCCTAGTCAACCGGTCAACAAAGTCAACAAGTCAACAAAGTCAACAAGTCAACAAAGTCAACCCCTCAACAACCATGTCACCATAATACTTAATTAATATAATTGTTAATCATATATCATATTCTCATTAGGGTTGAGCAAAAAGTCAATAGTCAACGGTCAACGGTCAACAACCCTAATGAGAACCCTCTGCCCCTGTCTCTCCGTCAACTGTGCATACACACCCGCATCTGTGTTCCGAGGAACACGGATGCATACTGGATAAAACCAATCCCAAAAGGTACACTAGGATCTGGCTTAAACCAAAGCCCGCTAGTGTAAACTGTCCAGACACTGTACGTGCACAAGTGCACGGATGTGACCGAACCCTGTCGCAAAACCATGCGACCTGTCGCAAAACCATGCGACCTCTACACTTTTGCCTAAAGGCGAATAGCTTTCTGTGTGGGACTCTAAAGACTCGACACTACGCTGGCAGTGGGTTTAACCACAGACCGCAAGCGGCACTAGCTGTGCGTAACGGTCCCCAGGTAGATGCCGACAAGAAGACTGACGAGGCGAAACCCATCTGAACTCCTACTGAGCCTGAATGTGACATTCTCCGTACAGTCCGGTCTGTTCGTCTGATACATCGCATAGCGGGCCTAGGGGCGGTAAACGTCAGTCCCCTAATAGCGGTACAAGTCGTGTCGGAGTGAAGCCCAAAACACCCTGAGATAACACTGGAAGCCTACCAGTATATCTCGTTTGCCCTGGCCAGGGACTACTCGTGTAATGGCTCTCCTAGACACAGCGCGATGTCAACCCCCAATACCGGGAGAGACGAATCCTGTCTAACCGTCACTGCCTCCAAGTGCTTCGGGACTGCACCCAACTACCACCTGTTTGCACGACTCATTTGAGCCGTGGTAGGGTAGTAATCAAAGTGCAGTGGGAACACACTCGAGGCGAAGTGACAGTGTCAAGTCAGCGGACTAAGCTGTACTCATGTCACCTGGGAACTGATAACTGACGATAGGCATAATACCAACTAGTCAGTTCCCGACGAGTCCTGTCCAGTGTACTCGTAACCCAACGAGCACCCGCATACTATCTCCAGTACGACGTACTGACGGCTGTGGGACAGACCGTCTCCCATACTGGGATGAGAAGCTCATGCGCTAGTCTACTCCGGAGTATCGATGCCCTGTCTCGATAATCCTGCGACTAGGGACCTGCATAAGGATGTGCTTATAGATTACCCAGCCCCACTAGTGTGACTGCCATCACAACGCTGGTAATCAAGCAAAGATCCTAAGGGCTCCACTAATGCGTATAGGTGATATAATAAAATAAACACATGTACACATTGAAGTGGAAATAAACCAAGTAGCATACTACTATTTTGACCAAGATTGTATATACAAGGTGAATATCCCAAGCTTCCATTAAGTAATATACAAACTAGTATGATACAGTAATGGCCTCTAGGGCATATACACTAACAGATGACATACCCTTGATTGGGAAGGAGTTTCCTATGCTACGCTCAGTCAATCTCCGCTTATCATAAGGATTCTCCATATAGGATCAAAATGATACCTCCTAAATCCAGGGTTTTGGATCTATGAGATAGATCTAATTGGATGTTAGGATACTCACTAGTTGTAGTGAGATGGTATCAGTTGATCCTGGGGAGAATCACTGGAAAGGTTCCAGGGTGATAAGGACGACTGAATGTCAGTCACAGGCATTGTCTTTACCCTTTGTAAAGGGACGGTATGTTGGAAGAGTTCTAAGCTAGATACCGTGGCATACTAGACGATAAAGGCTGGATACATCGCTACTTAAGATGCTACCAAAGAGGCAGTCTGGATGTATATTAGTTCATAAGATGAACTTCGTTCCTACCATTGTGAGACAATGGAGTTGTGGCTTATGCCGAGGAACGTCTGTCCCATCAGTGATCCAGACATATTCTAAGGCAGTATCACCTGATCATGGAGATGGTTGATCTCCAGGGTGATCGAGGTTAGGAGAACAGACTCAGAGGACAACACGGCGAATCCACTCACAAAGGCCTTTTCCCAAAGAGAGACTTTTATGCGATGGTTGAGTATGAGATACTACAACCACTGCTATCAGATGGCCCTAGTGCAAGTGGGAGATTGTTAGTTATATGTATGCCCTAGAGGCCATTACTATACATAGGATGTATATTGTAGGGGATGCTTGGACATATATAGGGAGGACTTTCTTGCTCGACATGATAGTATGCTATCTGGTTGCTCTTTACCTTAACGTGTACACTGATTGTCTCTCTGTTACATGTTGGTAAAGCCCTTAGGATGTGTACTTGACTACCTGGACTATGATACGGATCATACTAGTGGGGACATGGTAGTCCATAAGTACATCCTTCAAGGTCCCTAGTCGTGGGTGTATCGAGACGGGGCATCGATATACCAGAGTAGACTAGCGTATACCTTCTAGACCCATACAGATGGGCAATGGATGATCCCATATCCATTGGTGTTTGACATCAGAGATGATATACGGGTGCTCAGTGGAGACTGGGTACACTGGACGGACTCGCCGAGAACTCCCAGATGGTATTATACCTTACGTCAGATGGCAGTTCTCTGGTGACACCGGTACAGGTTAGTCTGTAGACCCGAGATCGTCATAGAGTCTTGTGTGATTCCCACTGTGCTTTGATTTCCACCTTACCACGTCCAAGAGGGCGTGCAAAACGGTGGTTTTTGGGTACAGTCCCGAGTCACATGGAGGCAATGAGCAATAGGAGGGGATTCGTCTCTCCGGGTATAGGGAGTTGATGTTGCGCTGTGTTCGATTGGCTATAACCGGAAATCCCTGGCCAGGGTTGCTGGGATTTACTGGTAAGTGTTACCAGTAGTTTCTTAAACTGTTATAGACCTCATATCGACACGACTTATCGAGCTATTGGGGTCTGACGTTTACCACCCCTAGGCAAGATATGCGACATATCGGACGACGAGACCGGACTGTACGGTAAGTGTTACTGGTTGGATTCACAGGAGTGTGAGCGGGCTTGCTCGTCGATCTTCTGATCGCTCAATACCCGGGTGGCCGTTACGTTTAGCAGACCGCTTGCGGCTTGTGGGTGTTTGATATAATCATCACCTGCTGCCGGCGTATTGACGAGTCTTTAGAGTCCTACACGGAGATTTCCTGGCTCAAGCGAAACGAAATAGGAGCGCATATGAGATATGTGCTGGACCGAGAATAATGCGTGTATGTGATACCGTATTCTATTCTCGCGATGAATGTATCGATTGGTTGTATGCGATATAAGCTAGTTATCGAATCGAGGATTGATTCGATAAGTCGATACATTGGATATTAGTCGGTCATATGTGATGTGACCGGATAGTTAAATCATGTGTTGATTTAATGATTTAATGTATAATTATATATTTGATATATTACTTTACATTAACTAATATTGGTTCACTTAAGATATTTTTCTCACTAGTTTGTGCACATTGTATATGTGATATATTTTTTGTGCACAAGATTGTATCATGTTTGATGATACATGCAAACTTGGGTGTATGTTTGATTTAAACCTTGGTTAAGTAAATGATTAGGGTTTTAATTAATTAATTAATTTATTTATTTATTTCTTTTGGATAAAATAAAATGGTGGCATTCTTTGTCTTTTCTTGAAGCTTCATGAAGCTTTGAAATGCTTTGACCATTTTGTTTCTTTCCTTAACCCTAACCATTTCCCTTAACCCTAGTTTATTCTCAACATGAGTTAGCCTCACTCATGGTTGCATTATGATAACCATCACTTCATTTTCCTTTTGGAATTAATTCATTTTTATTCTTTTTCTTCTTCTTCTTCCTCTTGAGAAAGAAAAGAAAAGCTTGCTTCAAAAATGTCAAGTGATGATTCCAAGTGAGAAATCCAAATCTAAAGTGAACCCACTTCCTATTTCTTCATCCTCTACCACTTGCCATGTAGTATAGGGTGTTTTCTTCAGAAGTTTCATGACTTGGTGAAGTTGGAGCTTGATCTTGAGTTGCCTCGACGTAGATCATCAACGGCATCGAAGTCGACGACCTAGCCCGCACATTTCTCCGATGAAGCTGACGCTAGAGCCCGGGATCCGATGATCGCAGCGAGGGGACATCATCATGGAGCTATGGAGGTGGAGGACCGGATCTACAAAGGTTGTATTTTTCGTTCACTCTTAGTTAACTTGTTAACTAGTTGCATGTTTTGCCTAATCTCTAGTCAACGATCGCATTAGGGTTTCTCGGCACCGGAAATTTTTGAATTTGGCATGGTTGATGCCTTGTGAAACCTCTTTAGTGTGCCTAGGAACCCTACAAAGTCTAGGGGCGGTAAACGTCAGACCCCAATAACCGATAAGTCGTGTCGATGTGAGGCTCATAACGGGTCGAGAAACTACTGGTAACACTTACCAGTAAATCTCTGAATCAGCCCTGGCCAGGGACTTCCCTGTTACGGCCAATTGAACACAGCGCAACATCAACCCCCAATACCGGGAGAGACGAAACCCCTCCTATCGCTCATTGCCTCCATGTGACTCGGGACTGTACCCAAAAACCACCGTTTTGCACGCCCTCATGGACGTGGTAAGGTGGAAATCAAAGCACAGTGGGAATCATATGAGACTCTATGACGATCTCGGGTCTACAGACTAACCTGCACAAGTGTCACCAGAGAACTGCCATCTGACGTGAGGTATAAAACCATCTGGGAGTTCTCGGCGAGTCCGTCCAGTGTACCCTGTCTCTACTGAGCACCCGTATACCATCTCTGATGTCAAACACCAATGGATATGGGATCATCCATCGCCCCTCTCATGGGTCGAGAAGCGTATACGCTGTTGGAGATAGTGCCCTCAGAATCAATTATTAGGTCACAGGTACGTGATTGTAATGATTGAGGGGGGACCTATCCCGGTAGGACAGTCTTACTCGAGATGATAGTATGCTATCTGGTTTACCTTTATCATCGTGTACTGCTTTAGGTGACATGACACGTCGCTATTACACGTTGATAGAGCCCCTAGGATTCTTGCTTGACCACCAGCAGTATGAGGGCGATCATATAAGTGGGAGCTGGGGGTCTACAAGCATATCCTTAATAGGTCCCTAGTCGTGGGAGTTTCGAGACCGGGCATCGATACTCCATTAGTAGACTGGTGTATACAGTCGAGACCCCGACGAGGGGCGGTGGCCGGTCTCACAAGCCACTGGTGTCAGTTGGATCACCTAAGATGTATACAGGTGCTCATTGGGTTATGAGTACACCGGACAGGACTCGCCGGGAACATGCTAGTTGGTCATATACCAGACGTCAGATGGCAGTTCCCTGGTGACATGTGTGCAGGTTAGTTCATCGACCTGGGGATCGTCATTTGTCTCGTGTGAGTTCCCACTGTACTTTGATTACTACCCTACCACGGCTCAAAGGAGTCGTGCAAACAGGTTTTAGTTGGGTACAGTCCCGAGCCACATGGAGGCAGTGAGCGTATCTTCAGGGGTTCGTCTCTCCCGGTATTGGGGGTGAGGTCGTGCTGTGTCTAGGAGAGCCATTACACAAAGTCCTTGGCCAAGGCAAGGAGATTTACTGGTAGGTATTCCAGTAGTATCTCAGGGTGTTCTGGGCTACACTCCGACACGACTTGTACCGCTTTTGGGGGTCTGACTTTTACCAACCCCCTAGGCCCGCCATGCGATGCTCATAGACGAACGGACCGGACTGCACAGATATTGTCACTGACAGGCTCAGTAGGGTGTCAGGATGAGTTCGCTCATCGACGTCCCTTTTAGTCAATAGCTGGTGGCCCGTTACGTATTGGCTTATACCTCTGACGGGCTAGTGGTTAAATCCACAGCCATTGTATTGATGAGTCTTTAGAGTCCCCCACACTTTCAGTTACTCAGCTTTCGGGCGAAAGGTTGTAGAGGCCGTATGGAGATATGGCAAGGTCCGATCAGATACGTGCGATATTGCACGGATCAGGATCGGACAGTCTGTACTATAGGCCGTATGGTTATATGGCAGGGTTCGATCAGATACGTGCGGTATTGCACGGATCAGGATCGAACAGATATTACTAGCCGGTTTTGGTATAAGCCGGATCCTAGTATAGTACAGTGTAGATTTTGTCTCTTTGCATTTGTATTTCGGTCAAAATACAGATGCGGGTGTGTATGCACAGTATCGGGGTTTTCCCGTAATTTATTACGGGACCAGTTTTCTGGAGTTGCCAGTTTGCTTTCCGTTTCGGCCAATTTCCATTGTTCCGTTCATTGGCCGAAGATTGGTGGAGGAGGGCTTATTTGCATTGTTGCAAATAAGTATTTGTGGAGGGGGTATTTGCTTATTGTTGAATCATGATAGCCCATCATTGACCTTGACTTCTTCTTGTCATGATGGCATGACTTTGGAAGCCATCATGCATGTTGATGATGGTTGAGTTGAGTGTTGGTTTTGCCTTGTCATCATTGGTTCTCATGATTTCCTTTTGCATGATAGCCTTCTCTCTCTCTCCCTTGTATTATGGAGATGGTCTTTCATTTTTCATTGGCCTCTCCCATTTTTCATTCTCTCCCTTTGCTACAAGGGGCCGGCCATTCTTGAGGATGGGGGTTGATTGAATTTTTGGTGTGGCATTTTTGGTTCTCTTCATTCTCCAAAAATCACACAAGAACCCTCTCCAAAAAGTTCACTTCATTTTCCTCCACCACAAAGGCATCTCCATGAACCCCAAATGAGACTTCTTCTACTACGAATTCTACAACGAATCTTGGGCACGTCGAGTAGCCGGCTTCGTGCCCGAGTTGCCTCGGCATTGAGGTGGGAGCCCGTAAACAAAGTAGGCGATGTGGTGCACTTCCGGCGACGAGGAGGAGACGGGACTTTTCCGCAGGAGATCGGGACCATGACGAGAAGACCGGAGGACTTGGATCGTCGGTATATCTCTATTCCCATTCTTGTAGTTAGCTTAGACTAGTTAATGGTAACGATCCGGGTGATAGTGCGCGGTGGTGCCGGTTTGCTAAGTCCGCAAATTTTAAGTTATTCACCGCTTCCGCTTTCCGGCGTCGGATCGACGGCCGGGCCGCCGCCGTGCACTTACAGTGGTATCAGAGCCTCGCCATTAACTTCGTCTAGCTTTCGTTTGATGTGTTTTGCTTTTCCGATCGACCAAAATTCCAAAATCTATGTTTTTGTGCACATCAGTTTTCTGTTAAGATTTTTTGGTGTCCAAAAATTTTTCAGGTGGTCTCAGAATGATGTGCAGGAAATTCTAAGCACTCTGGGAAAATTCGACGCACTGATCCCTCTTCCAGAGCGCGGAACCGCGGCCTCACCCTTCTATTGGGCCGCTGATCCGCCGCAACTTAGAGAGATCAATGGGCCAAAATTTCCCAGTGGGCTTCTGGGCTAGTATTAGGGGTTTTGGAATATTAAAATTGGGCCAATTATTTCTGTGAGTGCTACAGTATTAGTTTGGGGCCCACTTGTTAATTTTTGGTCAATCGGAAAATCTTAAACACATTTTTCACAGTATTTACATTATATCTGCGACCGTGAATGTCACTCGATCGGTAAATCCGGTCTAACTGCTATAGCCCGGTTAGACGGATTTGCGAACGTGACTTTCACGTTGATGTTCTATGTATTTGCTGTGATGTTGCGGATCGGTCGTGGGGGATAGCCTGGATGCAATGCTAGTACAGTTCTGTTGTATTATGTACATTTGATATTGCGGGGCGAGCGTCCGACATATGGACTGCCGTCACTGCCTGTTTGTATTATTATTTTGGGGCACGACCTGGTTGCGGTCGATGTACCCGTTGTATGTATATTTTACTTTCTGTACTAGGATTGCCCCGCGGAGGGGTGCACGGATAGCCGGGTTCTGGAGGGCAACAAGCCCGCATCTCATGGCATTGAGACGGAGGGGGCTTCACTCTAGGATTGGCGGGCTATTCGCCGCACTCGTAGGGGGTACAGGTTGACCCAGGAGGGGTGCCCAAGTTGCCGGATTCCGTGAAGTGCTGGGTGGTCCTTTCACGGCGCTGAAGGGGGCTGCCTCGCTTCAGGTTTTGGCGGGTAACTTGCCGCGCCCGTAGGGGTCTAGGATTTCATTGCACAGGCTATCCACACGACCAGGGGAACGTCGGGTTTCAGCGGCTCTGTGAAACCCGGGGATCCCAGATATCTGTATTGTTTCTGTGATGCTGTACATTTCTGTGATGTTGCATTTTATTCACGCCTTGAGCGAATATAATATATTGGTATATATATTAGTAGATGTTGTATATGTTTTGCATCCGCGCTAGTCCAGTCCCCGCTCTGTCGTTAGTTAGCTAACCTAACGGGTAATGACGGGACCCAGTGGCGAATGCGGATGGCATATACGTACATCAGTATATTTTCGTTCTTTTTGGTGTGATCAATTGATGGGACTGCATTGATTCGGATCAATGCAAAGTTAAAAACAAACCTAATCTGATGTTGTTGGAACACTTTTTCAAAAAGCTGTTATTGCAAGGACGTTTACTTTTGTTTTGCATCGTGGTATTCATTAGAATATCCTGCTCCTCAGTCGACGAGGCAAGGGCCGAGATCCCTTCACCGGGAGTGACCCCTTGGACAGAAGTTTGCGTCAGGGCATTAACTTCACTATAGCCGATTACTTTTGCTTTGCATCGCGGTATTCATTTGGAATATCCTGCACCCCATTCTACGGGGAAAGAGCCGAGATCCCTTCACCGGGAGTGACCTCTTTAGCAATGGTTTTCGTCACTATATTTTTAAAAAGCTATCCGTTCCTTCGACGATATCAAGTTCATTACGTTAAAGGTTTTCGCCAGAAACCATTCGTAGCCCTCCGTCGTTTCATATGGGTAGTCAATAGTATTCAAGCTGTGTTTGTTGGCCAAAGTCAAGGCACAGTGTTTGGTAGCTGTTGGTTATTCATATGCAGCATAGATAGATGCGTTGGTTTGGGACAGTCGTGCTGCCATTTTGGCCAAAGTCAAGGGTATGTACGGGTGGATTCAAATTAACCTGGAGAATGACGGGCAGAACTTGACATGTGACTTATGATATGTTGGCCAAAGTCAAGGTCATAAGAGCATGGGGCAGAAATCACATCGGGAGTTTCAAAAGTACTGAAACTTGCCAGATATGCGCATACCTTCTGGAGTGTGATACCGTGAGCGGATTCCGTCACGTTATCATGCGATGAGAGTTGGATCCCGATTCCCACTGATGAGTTGGTTTACTCCTCGGGACATCCCGACTAATTCTTCTTTCAGGTTTGGAGGAGAATTTGAGGTGACAGTGGGAGGATTCCAGATTAGATAAATTGGTGACCATTCTGATCTAGGTTAGAGTGCACGCTGAGTGTTTCTTTTCTCTCTCTCTTTGGCAGCGACCATTGACCCGACCCTAAGACTTTGACTCAGTGACCAAGTTGACCGAACCTTCTTAAACACTGGCTTTTGGATTGTCAGAGTTGCAAACCTCATTGCCACTCCTACTTTTTCCCTTTTCTCCAGGATACCCCGTTTTACTACGAACGTCCACTTCCATTGGACAAAACCATCGTATGGTTAGATACGAACTCGAAAGAATTTATTCGAGGATGGTTTCAGGTTCTGGAGAAAAAGGATAGGATTATTCAGTTGTCTTTTCTTTTTCACCTTCTCTCAGGTTGCGAGTACTCCTTGGTTTAGGAGTAGTACACCTATTACGCAAATTGGATAGTCTTCTTCCAAACCATAGGCTGGTGCCGACCGGTAGGGAATGAAGAAAACCAGTTAGCCTAAACGGTGTACAGAAGGTATTAAGTTCAGACAAAACAAGGGATTAGTAAGAGGGCAAAGTAAATTGCGACTGCTATTCACGACCGAACCAAGTATTTCTTCGCCAATCCTAAATCACCTTTGTATTTCTCCAGGACACTCCGTATCACTACGAAGATCCCATTTCATTGGATAATCCATCGTATGGTTATATACGAACTCGAAAGGAACTTCTTCCAGTTCGGGGATGGATCCTGGTCCAGGAGAAATAGGAATAAAGTACATTCAGGTGTCTTTTATCTTCACCTTCTCTCGTGTTGCGAGTGTTCCTAGGATAGGGACAGTACACCCATTATGCTTATTGGATAGTCTTCTTCCAAACCATAGGCTGGTGCCGAACGGTAGGGAAGGAAGAAAACCATTTGGCCTAAAGGGGTGTGCAGAAGGTAAAGACTAAAGACAGATGAAGGGATTTGGAGAGGTGGCAAAGAATTACTAGGTTACAGACGTGATGATGGAAGAGGCATTACTAGGAATACCAGGATACCCCATCGAAACATTTCAATGTTTCAGTTTCACTGTGTAATGTTAAAAGAGAACTGATTTCCCGATTTGACACTTACTCCAGGGTATGTATTTACCAGGTATGATTCTCACATCTGTATGGTTTTACAGATGATGAGTGGGAGTACGTTATTGGGAATTGGGTGATCATCCTCATTATATCGGGATTCGTTGTAATCGGTGATATTTGAGGAAATCACCTGGGCTGTTTGCCGGTCGGCAAATATTTGGGTTTGAATATCCGCTGTTATGCACCAATTTCAAATTGATATATCTGTACGTCTATTTTCGTAGAGTGAGATATACCTTTCTGAAATTATGTCTACGACATTTACCTATATCAGTGGATGGTTAGGTAAGGAGCATTAAGCAGCGGTGTAATTCTTCTTGACCACAAGTACAGTTTTCAACCTACGACACACAGTGAATGAGTAATCAGACTCAAGGGACTTTTACAGAGTATTGTATGTTGTCCAGAGTCCATCAGGACAGAATAGGGGATAGTCCTCGTACTATATTCGGTTTACTTATGACTCCTCTAATTTTTAGACAGGTGTTTCGTGGAAACACAGGGTCTGAATTTGGAGAAGTTATATGTATTTGAATAGAGTAGAGAACCAGGTATAGCAAGTATCGGGATTCTTCAAAGAGATCGAAGATGTAGATACTTGTGTATGGTGTTCAGTTGATAGTAATGATTAAGAGAAATTGCTTCTCTTTCAGGTTACTCATAATTGGAAGTATTCCTAAGTTGAGTAACGCTGATCTGGCCTCCTTCCATTTAGTTGACATGCACTGGAGACAGTTGCATGATTTGGATCTGGTTCAATTAAATCAGTGCCTCTGTTTCTATATTGGATATAGAACAGTTCATATCTTAACGATGTTAAGGTACGGGGAGTTGTCCGGTTTATGATTAAAACCAGACACTGGATAACTCAAGGCACGCTTCTGTAATGGCTGTTTGTGGGTTGACCCAGGCTATGACGCGGGTTGACTTTCTACCATCTGGATGAACAATAGCGATATTGTTCTAGACTCGCCACAGTTTTAATAAAAATGGATTTTTTCAGAAAACAGTAGTGGGAGTATGGTAGAACTGGAAGTGATTCCAGAACCACAAACGATTACTGAAGATTTGATGAGGAACCTAAAGATTCAATCTGGATTGACATTCCATTGGCCACTCCGCAGATAAGGTGGGTAACTTCAGGCACCCGAGAGGTACTACGGTAGCCTCAAGGACGGTGACAGGAAAGTTCTTGTTTACTCACAATTACCATTGCTGTTGTTCCAGGCTGCGAGACCCGGCGGGAGGATGAGTATAGCGTCGTTCTAAACTAGTTTTAGAAGTGTACGTGTATATGACTCTGCCAGAGGGTTGTCGTAGTCAGTGGGAGCAGCGGAAGCATTGGTGGACAGGTAGCTTATGTCTATTTATAGACTAGAGCAGATGTAGCGGAGATAGATCATCTATTTCTGACGTGACAGTCATGGGTTTGACTTCATCAGAATAGGGGATGGATCTGTTGAGAAGGTAGTAGGGTGTGATATCCTGGTATTTGGATGATATACACAGAGTAGGAAAAGAAACTCCTACACTACGATCGGTTATACTTTGGTCGTCACACAGTTGTTTCTCTACAAAAGAAATGGATTTTATATCAGACATACTGGTTACTAGATCTATGGTTTTAGATCTAGATTTGGGTGGTTTCCCAATCAGGGTACTTGACAGCATTCTAAGAGTATTTAGGATGGACGACTCCTGGCACGGTAGTGTACCTGCAGGTAATGGAGTCACCCTCTCTAAAGGTGTCTTACAGACTAAAGGGGAGAGGGACGGGCATGATTGGCAGATCACTTGCTCAGGCAATTGAGTCAATCGTGAGATGTCAAGTACCACACCAGATGTTGTTCTTGCACTAGATGCAATAAGTTGACATTAATCCAATCCTGGAGAAACAGTCGGAAGCAGTTTTAGAACATAAGTGGATGTTCTAGGGATATGATAACGACAGCCTCATTCGGGAAACAGTTATCATTCCAGGCTTCCAAGGTGACATGGACGACAAGGAGGTTGTCAGAGCTATAGTTTTCCTTCTGATGAGGGGCAGTATTTTGGATAGGTGGTCCAAGGCAATACTGAGGGTGGCATGGCGCAGGATACTGATTAAGTTCAGTTGACGATACAGTCTAAGAAGTTTGGATTTGGAGTTCAATTATGAGCTATGTCCCATCAGACATCCAGACACATTCTAAGACAGGTATTGCTCATTTCGGGAGATGGGTTTCTCCGCGAACTTGAGATATAGAGAGACATAGAAAGAAACAACTAAGCGGATCCACTCACTAAGGCTATTCCTCGAACGCAATAGTTCCGCAAACGAGCTTTGTGAGACTGACTAGTAGAGGAGTTGGATGTTCGGTATCACACGGGCTGTGAGTATGCGACATCGCAATAATTAGCCTTGAGTGCAAGTGGGAGATTGTTGGAGATAGTGCCCTCAGAGTCAATTATTAGGTCACAGGTACGTGATTGTAATGATTGAGGGAGGACCTATCCCGGTAGGACAGTCTTACTCGAGATGATAGTATGCTATCTGGTTTACCTTTATCATCGTGTACTGCTTTAGGTGACATGACACGTCGCTATTACACGTTGATAGAGCCCCTAGGATTCTTGCTTGACCACCAGCAGTATGAGGGCGATCATATAAGTGGGAGCTGGGGGTCTACAAGCATATCCTTAATAGGTCCCTAGTCGTGGGAGTTTCGAGACCGGGCATCGATACTCCATTAGTAGACTGGTGTATACAGTCGAGACCCCGACGAGGGGCGGTGGCCGGTCTCACAAGCCACTGGTGTCAGTTGGATCACCTAAGATGTATACAGGTGCTCATTGGGTTATGAGTACACCGGACAGGACTCACCGGGAACATGCTAGTTGGTCATATACCAGACGTCAGATGGCAGTTCCCTGGTGACATGTGTGCAGGTTAGTTCATCGACCTGGGGATCGTCATTTGTCTCGTGTGAGTTCCCACTGTACTTTGATTACTACCCTACCACGGCTCAAAGGAGTCGTGCAAACAGGTTTTAGTTGGGTACAGTCCCGAGCCACATGGAGGCAGTGAGCGTATCTTCAGGGGTTCGTCTCTCCCGGTATTGGGGGTGAGGTCGTGCTGTGTCTAGGAGAGCCATTACACAAAGTCCTTGGCCAAGGCAAGGAGATTTACTGGTAGGTATTCCAGTAGTATCTCAGGGTGTTCTGGGCTACACTCCGACACGACTTGTACCGCTTTTGGGGGTCTGACTTTTACCAACCCCCTAGGCCCGCCATGCGATGCTCATAGACGAACGGACCGGACTGCACGGATATTGTCACTGACAGGCTCAGTAGGGTGTCAGGATGAGTTCGCTCATCGACGTCCCTTTTAGTCAATAGCTGGTGGCCCGTTACGTATTGGCTTATACCTCTGACGGGCTAGTGGTTAAATCCACAGCCATTGTATTGATGAGTCTTTAGAGTCCCCCACACTTTCAGTTACTCAGCTTTCGGGCGAAAGGTTGTAGAGGCCGTATGGAGATATGGCAAGGTCCGATCAGATACGTGCGGTATTGCACGGATCAGGATCGGACAGTCTGTACTATAGGCCGTATGGTTATATGGCAGGGTTCGATCAGATACGTGCGGTATTGCACGGATCAGGATCGAACAGATATTACTAGCCGGTTTTGGTATAAGCCGGATCCTAGTATAGTACAGTGTAGATTTTGTCTCTTTGCATTTGTATTTCGGTCAAAATACAGATGCGGGTGTGTATGCACAGTATCGGGGTTTTCCCGTAATTTATTACGGGACCAGTTTTCTGGAGTTGCCAGTTTGCTTTCCGTTTCGGCCAATTTCCATTGTTCCGTTCATTGGCCGAAGATTGGTGGAGGAGGGCTTATTTGCATTGTTGCAAATAAGTATTTGTGGAGGGGGTATTTGCTTATTGTTGAATCATGATAGCCCATCATTGACCTTGACTTCTTCTTGTCATGATGGCATGACTTTGGAAGCCATCATGCATGTTGATGATGGTTGAGTTGAGTGTTGGTTTTGCCTTGTCATCATTGGTTCTCATGATTTCCTTTTGCATGATAGCCTTCTCTCTCTCTCCCTTGTATTATGGAGATGGTCTTTCATTTTTCATTGGCCTCTCCCATTTTTCATTCTCTCCCTTTGCTACAAGGGGCCGGCCATTCTTGAGGATGGGGGTTGATTGAATTTTTGGTGTGGCATTTTTGGTTCTCTTCATTCTCCAAAAATCACACAAGAACCCTCTCCAAAAAGTTCACTTCATTTTCCTCCACCACAAAGGCATCTCCATGAACCCCAAATGAGACTTCTTCTACTACGAATTCTACAACGAATCTTGGGCACGTCGAGTAGCCGGCTTCGTGCCCGAGTTGCCTCGGCATTGAGGTGGGAGCCCGTAAACAAAGTAGGCGATGTGGTGCACTTCCGGCGACGAGGAGGAGACGGGACTTTTCCGCAGGAGATCGGGACCATGACGAGAAGACCGGAGGACTTGGATCGTCGGTATATCTCTATTCCCATTCTTGTAGTTAGCTTAGACTAGTTAATGGTAACGATCCGGGTGATAGTGCGCGGTGGTGCCGGTTTGCTAAGTCCGCAAATTTTAAGTTATTCACCGCTTCCGCTTTCCGGCGTCGGATCGACGGCCGGGGCGCCGCCGTGCACTTACATACGCTAGTCTACTCTGGTATATCGATGCCCTGTCTCGATACACCCACGACTAGGAACCTTGAAGGATGTACTTATGGACTACCATGTCCCCACTAGTATGATCCGCATCATAGTCCAGGCAGTCAAGTACATATCCTAAGGGCTTTACCAATAAGTAACTATGAGACAGTATAAAGAGACAAGTATACATGTTAAGATAAAGAACAACCAGATAGCATACTATCATATCGAGCAAGGAAGTCCTCTCTATATATGTCCAAGCATCCAATATAATATACATGATCTGTACAATACTGGCCTCTAGGGAATACATACAACTAACAATCTCCCACTTGCACTAGGGCTAGCTGCTGTAGTATCGCATACCGAGCATCTCGAAGAGTCTATCAAACTATATCGGGGGAATGGCCTTCGTGAGTAGATCCGCTGTGTTGTTCTTCGTGTCAACCCTCCTGACCTCGATCTCCCGGCGATCAACTATCTCCCGGATCAGGTGATACCGCCTCAGAATATGTCTGGATCGCTGATGAGACCTGGGTTCCTTGGCCAAAGCCACCGCTCCATTGTTATCGCAATACAAAGGTATTGGAAGCTCAATGGATGGAACCACTCCAAGTTCAGTAATGAACTTCTTGATCCAGACAGCCTCTTTGGCAGCATCGTTGGCAGCGATGTATTCAGCATCATTCGTCGAGTCTGCCACGGTTTCCTTCTTGGAACTCTTCCAGCTAATCGCCCCTCCGTAAAGGGTAAAGACAAATCCCGACTGCGACTTAGAGTCGTCCTTATCACTTGGATGCTCGAATAGGTAATGGACTCCACTTGGAGTTCTCCGTTACCATACACCAAGAGCATCTCTTTAGTCCTTCGTAAGTACTTGAGAATGCTCTTCACAGCTGTCCAGTGACTCTCTCCAGGAACAGCTTGATACCTGCTCACTACACTTAGTGAGTATACTACATCGGGTCTGGTACATAGCATCGCGTACATGATAGAGCCTACTGCTGAAGCATAGGGTATCTCTTGCATGCAATCTCTCTCCAAATCAGTCTTGGGAGGCATCTCTTTAGAGAGAGTGAGCCCTGAGATCGTGGGTAAAAACCCACGTTTGGACCCTTCCATACTAAACCTCTTTAGTATAGTGTCAATGTACCTTGATTGGGACAATCCCAATATCCTTTTAGATCTATCTCTATAGATCCTAATTCCCAATATGCAGGAGGCATCACCAAGATCTTTCATTGAGAATCTTTGTGATAAGAAGAGCTTGACCGATTGCAGCATAGGAATGTCATTTCCAATCAAGAGTATGTCATCCACGTACAATACGAGGAAGACAACCTTACTCTCTGCCTCCTTCTTGTAGATACAAGGTTCATTTACGTTTTTGACGAAATCAAACTCTTTGATAACAACGTCAAAGCAGATGTTCCAACTCTGCGATGCTTGCTTTAATCCATAAATGGATTTAAGTAGCTTGCACACCTTCCCGCTGCTCCCACTATCTACGAAGCCCGCTGGCTGAGTCATGTACACGCACTCTTCTAAATCACCGTTTAGAAAGGCGGTCTTAACATCCATTTGCCAGATTTCGTAGTCATATTATGCAGCGATGGCAAGCATGATCCGGATGGATTTAAGCATAGCCACTGGAGAAAAGGTTTCGTCATAGTCTACACCTGGTCTTTGACGAAAACCCTTTGCTACAAGCCTAGCTTTGAAAGTCTCCACTTTCCCATCTACACCAAGTTTTTTCTTGAAGATCCACTTGCTCCCAATGGGTTTTACCCCTTCAGGAGCAACTTCTAAAGTCCATACTTTGTTGGTGTACATGGATTCCATCTCGGACCGCATTGCATCCAGCCATTTCACTGAGTCCCCACTCGTGATGGCCTGCTCGAAGCTAGTTGGGTCATCATCAACCATGATGCAATCCTCGCTCCCACCATCTACGAGAAAACCGTAGTATCTCTCAGGTGGGTGAGGAACCCTAGGTACTACCGAATCCTCTGGTTCCACTAAATCTTCAGTTGCAATTTGTGTATCTGGAACCTCTTCCATCTCTACCACTTTGCCACTAATTTCTTTTGCAAGAAATTCCTTTTCCAAAAAGGTGGCATATTGAGAAACAAACACTTTTTGTTCTTCAACGTGGTAGAAAAAATATGCTTGGGAATTCTTAGGATATCCCACAAACTTGCAAAGAACTGACCGTGCCTCGAGTTTCTCTGGATTTTGCCTTTTGCGTAGGCCGGGCAACCCCATATCTTAACTCGTTTAAAATATGGTTTCTTCCCACTCCATATCTCATATGGTGTGGTAGATACAGATTTAGACGGAACTTGATTCAATAGGTATGCTGCTATCCCAAGCACATAACCCCAGAAGGAAATTGGTAACTCAGCTGTACTCATCATCGAGCACACCATATCTAATAGGGTGCGATTCCTCTGTTCTGATACACCGTTGAGCTGTAGTGTATATGGAGGAGTTAGCTGAGAGAAAATTCCATTCTCTTTTAGGAAGTCCAGGAATTCATTGCTTAAGTATTCACCTCCTCAATCAGATCGTAGGATTTTAATACTTTTTCCGGTTTGGTTCTCGACTTCTTGTTTATATTCTCTAAATTTCTCAAAAGCTTCTGATTTGTGTTTCATCAGGAACACATATCCGAATCTAAAGAGATCGTCAGTGAATGTAATGAAGTACGAAGAACCATCCCTGGCATGTGTAGACATGGGACCGCATACATCACTATGTATCAGTCCTAAGAGTTCGGTAACTCTTTCTCCGTGTCCCGTAAACGGAGTTTTGGTCATCTTGCCTTTGAGACATGACTGGCAAGTGTCATAGGATGAAAATTCAAACGGAATCAAATATCCATACTTATGCAACTTAGCGATTCGTGTCGCATTGATGTGACCCAGTCTACAATGCCACAAGAAGGATTCGTTCAGTTCTGAACTCTTCCTCTTGTGTGTGTTTGTTATGCTCAGAACTGTTGATTGATTTAGAACATAAATGCCATTGCACATCGTGCCTGATCCGACCAGCTTTTGGTTTAGGAAAATGTTCATAACATTATCCTGTAATACAAAATTATATCCTTCTTTACTCAACAAAGAAACCGATATAATGTTGCATATCAGGTTCGGCATATAATAGCATTCGTTCAGAATCAATGTATTACCAGTTGGCAATACAAGGTGATATTCCCCGACGGTTTTAGCTGCAACAATTGCACCATTTCCAACCCTTATGTCTTTATCACCTTCTCCAAGTTCTCTACCTTTCCTAAGCCCATGTAACTGATTACATATATGGGATCCTGACCCGGTATCTAATACCCAGGACGTAGAGGAAATGGAGAAACAGTTCTCTGTAACGAACAAACCCGAAGAAAATACATCAACATTTACTTTCTTCATTCAGGTGGCATGAGAATCCTGGTATTCCTCTATATCCTGTTCAGTCTTATAACTCTTATAAGAAAGAACGGAACCAACGTTCCCCAGCACAGTATAACATGCGGGTTCGGTTAATACATCCATATTATTATCTTTATTAAGGCATGATATGGTCGCTACCTAGAGAGAGAGAGAAGAAAACACTTTAGCGTATGCTCTTGCAAGATCAGATTGGTCATTATCTTATCTAATCAGGATGGCTCCCACTGTTTTTTATCAAATCTTCCTTCAAACCCTAAAAGGAAAGACTAGCCGGGATTAATTACACACTACAACTACGCCAATCTTTCAGCCAGGCCAGTGTCGGTACTTTTAGGGAGGTTCCGCGTGCTTTCGCACGGACCTAATTAAAGTAAATCTCGTTTTCCCAGAGGCGTAACCTCGTTGACACCTTTCTAGACACCTACTTGATCGGCTAATTGTCCTGTGTAAAACTCTTCCAGGAGTAACAATTACTCGCAGTGGGTATCGGGATCCAACTATCTCATAGAAGGTATGCAATCTCATTCCAAATCTCAACAATTGAAATTCCCGATAATATTTTGCCCCAAGCAATTTATGACCATAACATAGTCAACAAATCATAATTGCTAGTCAAGTTCAACCCGTCATTTCCCGATTGAATTAAACCCACCTGCACGACCCTTAACATAGTCAACAAAGTCGTACAACTACCATAATCCAATCACATCTCATGTTTTAGCAGATAAGTACTAATTAGCTACCGCACACTACGCCTTAACATAGTCAACAAACGTAGCATGAATACTAACTAGTCTTTATCTGAAATGACGGAGGGCTACGCAGGTTTTTCAGAAAACCATGAGCGTAATGAACTTGATATCGTTGTAGAATCATGTGAAATTTTGAAATGGAGTGTTTTTGAGGCTTTCATTAGTTTTGCTAAAGAGGTCACTCCCGGTGAAAGGATCTCGGCTCTTTCCTCATCGAATAAGGTGCATGACATATCATATATATCACTGTGCAAAGCAAAACTCTAAAAGCAATCAAAAGACAAACCGAGTTTTGTAGCATCTGCCAGTTTCGCTAAAGAGGTCACTCCCGGTGAAGGGATCTCGGCTCTTTCCTCATCGAATAAGGTGCAGGGTATATCATATATACCGCTATGCAAAGTAAAACTGTAGCTACCCTTTTTATTTGAAAATTTGATTCTACAACAACTTTTAGGTTTCTTTTCTTTCATTAATCACATTAATGAAGTCCCATCATTTAAGTCACCTAAACATCACAGATATATACGACGTACACTTATGCCATCCGCATTCGCCTCGATGTCCCCTCATGCACCGTTAGGTTAGGTAAGTAACGGCAGAGCAGGGTAGGGGTAGCGCGGGTGTAAAACATAAGTAACGCCTATATAATATATCATATATACTATATACAGTATTTATCACAGAACATCACATGATCACATCACAGATATCGCAGCAGAAGAAACATATGAAACATTGGATATACTAGGACGTCCGTGTTTTATTTTGAGCCTCTATAAAACACGGATTCCACGGTCGCGATGAATAGCCAAACCCACACCCCTAGACCCCTACGAGAGCGGCAAGCAACCCTACCAATTCTAGAGTTAGGAGACCCGGACTCGACTCCTCGAGTTGGTCTCCCACTGGACCCTAGAACCCGGTTACTTGTGCTCCCCTCCTTGGGTCTATCCTAGTGTGGAAAAGTAAATAATATACAAATGGTGACATCAACCTCGACCCGGAAGTGCCCCAATAAAAGAATATTACATACATTTAAATCTTACATGAATGAAAATAAAAACTCTCATCTCACATAAAACCCCCCCGGCTATTCAGAACGCGACGATCCAATATAACATATCCAGCAACACAGAACATCACATGTCATCAACGTAAGTAAATATGCGCATCCCAATTGTCGTTGACATATAGCAACGAAACCGGCGATATCACATATTACACTTATGGTCACAGAAAAGAAAGTGTGAAACTACAACATTTGGAATCCACAATCTCTTTAGACATCGTAAATCCGAAATATCACATATTTCGCATTTCATGCCTAACTGTATGAATTCCACATATTGTATCACATTCCAAATAAATAGACAGTATTAAACTTTCCGATCGAATAATCAAATACCCAAGATTTCCTAAATAGCTCAACACTTGAGCGGAGTTCAAAAATTCCAGAATGCGTCACAGTAGCAACGGTCCAGCCGTAGAAGGGTCAAGCCAACGCCTCACATGTGGCACGCCATACTGCCCCAAACCCTAAGGTTCAAAGGGCAGTTCAAGACGGTCACATAATCGAGTTAAGCTTTGTTGTCTTCTAGAGGGTCCATCGCGTCACATCCACGTTATTCCGAAAGATTTAAACCCGAGAAAAATTCAACATTTGAATGTTTTTCGTGCCGGGAAAAATTGAGTTAATGATATCCGTTCAAACATTTTAATACTTTCTAAATTATCCGGAATAACATAATAAAATTAAATTCTCCGATCGAATCAACGATTTCAAAATAAACCCCAAAATACTCAACACTTGAGTCAGATAAAAATGCCCAGAAAAATATCAGGAAATTTATTAGGAACATTACTGTGCAAACAGTTAAAGGTGACGTCATAATATGGCCGCGGAACCGTCGCACGAGATCCGCGGCGCTTTGGGCTCTAAACAGTGTCGTTTTGCACAGTATTCCTTATATTTTCCTGCTGATTTTTTTAAGCATTTTTAATTTGGAAAAATCCCAGATTTTAAAAATTGTACAGAGAGGGTTTGATTTCGATGTGTTCGGGTTTGTTCGGAGTTTTAACTTCGTTAACACATCGCCTAATGCTCTAGCTAGGCTCTGATACTACTGTAGAGTTACTAGGCACACTAACGAGGCTCTACAAGGTATCGACCATACCAAAATTAAATTTTTATGTGCCGAATAACACTAAGCAAGATCGTGTACTAGAGTTTAGGCGAAACAATTAGCAAGTAAACAAATTTACTCTAAAGGGAATACGAAATACAACCTTTGTTGATCGGTCCTTCACTTCTAAAGCTCCTTGATGAAGTCCTTTCGCTGCGATCAAGCTTCTCCCGGACTCTTGCATGGCTTCACGACGCGAAGGATGCGACCTTTCTTGAAATCTCCGAGGCCGAAGATGATCTACGTCGAGGGAATTCTGACTCAAGCTCCTACATCACTAGCTAGAGAAATAGTGAAGTAAACACCCTAAACTAAAATGCTAGTCTAGTAGAGGATGGAGAAATAGGAAGTGGGTTCTCTTTAGAATTTTGTTTCTCACACTCTTTATCACTTTGAATCAAACCCTAGTTTTCTTTGTCCTTTTCACAATAAAGAAGATGAACAAAAGAAAGAGGAAAGGATAATGATCAAGTGAGTAATCTAACCATAGTGAGTGAGTATCATATACTAACTCATGGTGGGACATGACCATGGCTAAGTCAAGATGGTTAGACCAGAGTTCTCCGCGGGGTAGAGCGCTAAGAAAGAGAAAGCAAAAATCTAAAGTAAAACAAATTAAGTGGACTTTGTCAAAGTATCCAAAAGCTTCTACAAGCTTCATACTTATGACATAAGCTTCACTAATTTGTAATTACTTTAAATAAATATTAACCACTATCTAATATAGTATGGTGTATGTCTTACACACCCATGTTTAGTGTATCATCAACCATGATACAAAAGAAAACACTTTAATATATATATATATCACACACACACACACACATATATATATATATATATATACAAGTGTTCATTTGTGAGAAAAACCCTAAAGTGAACAAGTGTTAGCAAATGTAAATTAGTATATCTAATATACAATTATACACTTAATTATTAAATCAACACTTGACTTAATAATCCGGTCATATCTCATATAACCGGCGAACATCCATGGTATCGACTTATTGAATCAACACTTGATTCGATAACCCGGTCATATCATATATAACCGACCGATACAAAAAGTCGCGAGAATAGAATACGGTATCACATACTCGCATTTATTCTCTGTCCCGCACAAATCATATACGTGCTCCTATTTCATTTTGCCTGAGCCAGTAAAACCTCTGTGTAGGACTCTAAAGACTCGTCAATACGCCGGCAGTAGGTGATGATCACATCACGCACCCACAAGCCGTCAGCGGTACTAGCTGGACGTAACAGCTACCCGGGTATTGAGCGATCAGAAGATCAGCAAGCAAGTCCGCTCCAACTCCTGTAAAAGCCTGCCGGTAACACTTCCCGTACAGTCCGGTCTCCTCCTCTGATATGTCGCATATCAAGTCTAGGGGTGGTAAACATCAAACCCCAATAACCGATATGTCGTGTCGATGTGAGGCTCATAACGGGTCGAGAAACTACTGGTAACACTTACCAGTAAATCTCTGAATCAGCCCTGGCCAGGGACTTCCCTGTTACGGCCAATCGAACACAGCGCAACATCAACCCCTAATACCGGGAGAGACGAAACCCCTCCTATAGCTCATTGCCTCCATGTGACTCGGGACTGTACCCAAAACCCACCATTTTGCACGCCCTCATGGACGTGGTAATGTGGAAATCAAAGCACAGTGGGAATCACATGAGACTCTATGACGATCTCCGGTCTACAGACTAACCTGCACAAGTGTCACCAGAGAACTGCCATCTGATGTGAGGTATAAAACCATTTGGGAGTTCTCGGAAATTCCGTCCGGTGTACCCAGTCTCCACTGAGCACCCGTATACCATCTCTCATGTCAAACACCAATGGATATAGGATCATCCATCGCCCATCTCATGGGTCGAGAAGCGTATACGCTAGTCTACTCTGGTATATCGATGCCCTGTCTCGATACACCTACGACTAGGGATCTTCAAGGATGTACTTATGGACTACCATGTCCCCACTAGTATGATCCGCATCATAGTCCAGGCAGTCAAGTACATATCCTAAGGGCTTTACCAACATGTAACTATGAGACGGTATAAAGAGACAAGTATACATGTTAAGATAAAGAGCAACCAGATAGCATACTATCATATCGAGCAAGAAAGTCCTCTCTATATATGTCCAACCATCCAATATAATATACATCATCTGTACAATACTGGCCTCTAGGGCATACATACAACTAACACGCTCAATACCTGGGCAGCCATTATGTATAGCTAATGCCACTGACGTGCTTGTGGTTAAACCTACTGCCAGCATATTGACGAGTCTTTAGAGTCCCACATAGAGGGTTTCCCAAGTTCGGGCGAAACGTTGTAGAGGCCGTATGGTTTTATAGCAGGATTCGATCATATACGTGCACTCGTGCACGGATCATGATCGGACGAATCATACTAGTGGGCTTTGGTTTAAGCCGGATCCTAGTATTAGATTGTTGGATTATTTTCGTCTCGTTGTATTCGTATTCAGTCGGAATACGGATCCAGGTATGTATATACAGATGGGGGGTATTCTTATAATCCGTTACAAGATTACTTTTGAAGATGCCATTTCTTTTTATTGTATTAAACATTTAGGGTTTTTTTAAATGTTTAATATTATCGAGGTGTAAAGTGTGAGCTTATGTTTTGGCTTGTGGCATTTATTGTGGCATGGTGGCTCATGGTGTGTTTACTTGTGACATGCTATATTGTTTATTAGTTTTTGTTTGTGGAGATTTTTTTGTGAAAGGGATTTTCTTTAGTTGCCTCACACAAAAATACCACACACAACACATGAAAGAAATTGAGGCAGCCACTTTCATTTTTCTTGGGTTGCTATTTTGTGCCAAGTCTTATGCTCATACTTCTTTCACCAATGGCTTCTTCTTCAACCTCCATACATACCCTCTCATGTGTTGAGAATCCATGGATGTCTTGAGACAAAATGATCACACACACTCTCTACTTCATCTTGTGCATCAAGGCTAGAAAATTGGATGCCCGAGTTGCTTCGGTTTTGAAGCGAGAGCCTGTATTAAGAATCCTCGACGTGGATTGTCTTCGACGAGGGAGACCGGAGAGTGAACTTGTTCGGGGCAGCTGCGATGAGCTTGGGAAGAGGTTGAAGACCGAAGGACACGGATCGATCGGTATAATCTCTTAAACTCCTTTTACAGTTAATTAGTATAGGGTTAATGGTTCGATCCGGGAATCGGGTTCCATTAGCGCCGGGTTTTAAAAGTTTTTGTTCCGCATTTGGCCACGGATTGATGGCCGGGGCGCTAGCCTAGCCTTACACTCATCGCATTGATATGACCTAGTCTACAATGCCTTAAGATGGCTTCGTTCATTTCTGAATTGTTCCTCTTGTGTTTGTTCTGTATACTTAGAACTATTTTGTGATTTAGAACATATATACCGTTATACAACACACCATATCCAATCAACACTTGATTTAGGAAAACATTCACAATATTTTTGGTACGAAATAACAGTCGCTCAAAATCATTGTGTTACCACTTGGTAATACAAGGTGATATTCGCCAACTGCTTTGGCTGCAACAATTGAACCATTCCCTTCTCTTAGGGACATATCACATTTTCCTAGTTCTCTACCTCTACTTAACCCATGTAACAAATTACATACGTGAGATACTAATCCGGTATCCAATATGCAGGACGTAGAGAAAAATGAGAAATAGTTCTCGGTAACGAACACACCTGAAGAAGATGCATCAACATACTCCTTCTTCGTTTTGGGTGGCGTAGAAATCCGGGTATTCTACTATTCCTTGCTCAGACTTATGACAGTCATAAGATGGAGCGGAACCCAGCCCTGTATAATAAGTGGGTTCAATCAAAACATCCATATTATTATCTTGATTAAGGCGTGTCATTAGTCGCTACCATGAGAGAGAGAGGGATAATCAGTTTTGCGTGCGCTCTTTGCTAGATTAGATTAGTTATTATTTTATCTAATCAGGATGGCTCCCATTGTTTTTATCAAATCTTCCTTCCAAACCTAAAAGGTATGATTAGCCGGGATTAATTACGCCCTACAAATTTGCCAATCATTCGGTCAGGAAGGTATTGGTACTCCGAGGGAGTCTCCCCATGCTTTCGCATGGAACTAACTAAATAAGCTCGTTTCTGCAGGGGCATCACCGCGTTAACACCTTTCTTAGACACCTAATGGATCGGCTAATTGTAAAGTGGAAAACTCTCCCACGAGTAATACTTACTCGCAGTGGGTATCGGGAATCAACTATCATATAGAAAGTATGCAATCTTATTGCAAATTTCAACACTTGAAATTCCCAATAATTGTTTTTACCCCTAACATCCTATGACCTTGACGAAGGCCAACAAACCATAGGCAGCTAGTCAAGTTCAACTCGTTCATTTCTTGATTGAATTAAACCCACCCGCACGACCCTTGACGAAGGCCAATAAAGTCGCACAACTACCCCAATCCAATCGCATCACATGCTGCAGATAAGCACTAATCATCTACCGCACACCGCGCCTTGGCTATGGTCAACAAACACAACACGAATACTAAATAGCACTTATCTGAAATGACAGAGGGCTACGTTTCATTTTTAAGAAAACCTTTAACGTAATGAACTTAGTATCGTTGTAGAATCTAGTGATTTGAAAAGAAGTGTTTTTGTAGCTTTTGCTAGTTTTGCTAAAGAGGTCACTCGCGGTGAAGGGATCTCGGCTCTTTCCTCATCGAATGAGGTGCTGAATATTCATCAAGGAATACCACTATGCAAAACAAGAACTAGAGAAGCTATTAAAACAAAACCGAGTGGGTTGTAGTGTAGGATTCCTAGGCACACTATAGAGGTCTCACAAGGCATCAACCATGCCAATTTCAAATTTTATGAGTGCCGAGAAAACCTAATACGGATCGTCGACTAGAATTTTAGGCGAAACAGGAAACTAGTTAACAACTTAACTGAAGGAGAGAGGCTACAACCTTTGTAGATCCGTTTCTCCACTTCCTTAGCTCCACGTAGGCGTCCTCTCGCTGTCCATCTCGAATCCCGAACTCAATCGTCGGCTTCATCGGAGAAATGGGCGGGCTAGGTCATCGGCTTCGTGCCGAAGATGATCTACGTCGAGGCATCACAAGTTCAAGCTCCAACTTCACCAAGTTGTGAAATTTGTGAAGAAAACACCCTATACTACTTGGCAAGAGGTAGAGGGTGAAGAAATAGGAGGTGGGTTCACTTTAGAATTGGATTTCTCACACTTTTGCTCAAGTTGCCATTGATGGACTTAAGCTTTTTCTTGAAGAAGAAGATGATGAAGAAAATAGAATATGATAAGTGTTAATTGAAAATGGAAAAGAAAATGAATACTTATCATATACTAACTATGGTAGAGTGTAGAGAATAGACCATGGTTACTTGGAAGGGTTAGGGTTAAGCATGAAGACAAGAATGGTTACAAAGTCAAAGCTTCATGAAGCTTCAACTAGAAACAAAGAAAGCCACCATTCTCAAATAAATCAATAAATAAATAAAAGAATAAGCAAAACCCTAATCATCATCTTAACCATGGTTTTATTCTATACACTTAACCAAAGAAGCATGTATCATCAAACATGATACAAACATGTGAATAAAAGTATATCACATATACAACTTGCACATACAAGTGAGAAAATCCATATAAAGTGAACCAATACTAGTTAATGCAAAGTAATATATCAAATATATAATTATACATTAAATCATTAAATCAACACTTGATTCAATGATCCGGTCATGTCGCACATAACCGACTAGTATCCAATGTATCGGCTTAACGAATCAATCCTTGATTCGATATCTAGGTTATATCGCATATAACCAGTCGATACATTCATCGCGAGAATTAAATACGGTATCACATACACACATCATTCTCGGTCCCGCACATATCTCATATACGCTCCTATTTCGTTTCGCTTGAGCCAGGAAACCTCTGTGTAGGACTCTAAAGACTCGTCAATACGCCGCCAGCAGATGATGATCATATCAATCACCCACAAGCCGCAAGCGGTCTGCTAAACGTAACGGCCACCCGGGTATTGAGCGATCAGAAGATCGACGAGCTAGCCAGCTCACACTCTTTTGAATCCAACCAGTAACACTTATCGTACAGTCCGGTCTGTTCGTCTGATATGTCGCATATCAAGTCTAGGGGTGGTAAACGTCAGACCCCAATAACCGATAAGTCATGCCGATGTGAGGCTCATAATGGGTCGAGAAACTACTGGTAACACTTAACAGCAAATCTCTGATCAGCCCTGGCCAGGGACTTCCCTGTTACGGCCAATCGAGCACAGCGCAACATCAACCCCCAATATCAGGAGAGACGAAACCCCTCCTATCGCTCATTGTCTCCATGTGACTCGGGACTGTACCCAAAGACCACCGTTTTGCACGCCCTCAAGGACGTGGTAAGGTGGAGATCAAAGCACAGTGGGAATCACACAAGACTCTATGACGATCTCGGGTCTACAGACTAACCTGTATAAGTGTCACCTGAGAACTGCCATCTGACGTGAGGTATAATACCATCTGGGAGTTCTCGGCGAGTCCGTCCAGTGTACCCAGTCTCCACTGAGCACCCGTACACCATCTCTGATGTCAAACACCAATGGATATGGGATCATCCATCGCCCATATCATGGGTCGAGAAGCGTATACGCTAGTCTACACTGGTATATCGATGCCCTGTCTCGATACACCCACGACTAGGGACCTTGAAAGATGTACTTATGGACTACCATGTCCCCACTAGTATGATCTGCATCATAGTCCAGGTAGTCAAGTACACATCCTAAGGGCTTTATCAACATGTAACTATAAAACAGTTTAAAGAGACTAGTAAACATGTTAAGATAAAGAGCAACCAGATAGCATACTATCATATCGAGCAAGAAAGTCATCTCTATATATGTCCAAGCATCCAATATAATATACATCATCTGTACAATACTGGCCTCTAGGGCATACATACAACTAACATGTAGTATTTGCTAGTTTTGCTAAAGAGGTCACTCCCGGTGAAGGGATCTCTGCTTTTTCCTCATCGAATAGGGTGCTGGATATTTATCAAGGAATGCCACTATGCAAAGCAAGAACTAGAGCTACCTTTATAAAATTTTGATTCTACAACAACTTTAGGTTTCTTTTCTTTTCATTAATCTCATTAATGAAGTCCCATCATTTATGTTTTCCTAAACATCACAGAAAAAGAAACGAAAATAGAATGTACGCTTATGCCATCCACATTCGCCATGGGGCCCCATCATGCACCATCAGGTTACTTAACTAACGGCAGAGCGGGGGCTGGACTAGCACGGGTGCAGAACATAAGCAACGTTTATTATATATATCATATATAGCATTCGTCTCACACAGTTATATGATCACATCACAGATCCAAGCAGCAGAAGTCAGCATATGAAATATTGGATATACTAGGAGATCCATGTTTTAAATTAAGCCAATAATGAAAAGCACGGATTCCACGGTCGTGATGAATAGCCAAACCCACATCCCTAGACCCCTACGAGAGCGGCAAGCAACCCTGCCAATTCTAGAGTTAGGAGACTCAATCTCGACTCCTCATGATGGTCTCCTACTGGACTTTAGAACCCGGTTACTTATGCTCCCTGCCTTGGGTCTATCCTAATACGGAAAAGTAAATAATATACATCAATGGTGAGATCATCCTCAACCCGGAAGTGTCCCAATAAAAGAATATTACATACAAATTTTACATGAATGAAAATTGAAAAACTCTCATCTCACATAAAACCCTCCGTCTATTCAATCACGACGATCCAATATAACATATTATAGTAACACATAACATCACATGTCATCAATATAAGTAAATATGCGTATCCCGAATGTTGTTGACATATAGCAACGAGATTTGGGATACCCTACATATTACACTTACGGTCGCAGAAAAGAAATGAAAAACTACAATAATTAGAATCTGCATTTCCTTAAACCATCATAAACCCGGAATATCTCATATTCCGAATTTCATGCCTAACCCTATAAACCTTGCATTTTAGTCTCATATCGAAAACACTTTTCAATAACTTAGTCGGGTAATTCAACAAGATTCCCGACGAGACGATCGAATACTCGTCGGGAACATTAGTAGATGGCCGCACCCGCGATGCCGTCGACCAAGTGCACTTAGGCGGAACACCATGGCCGCGAGCACCCGAGTGGATGCTTTTAGCGACGGGGTTCTCCTAAAGTCACTTGGTCGGGACTATGGGGCATGGCTACCTAGTAAAGTTATCTGGCGAATATTTGCGTACGATACACGATTGCGACGGAGTTTCGATCCGAATAGAAACTTCGTGGCAATCGATCAAAAGAGACTAAGATGCTAGATTTACAATCAAACTAGTTTTCAAAAAACTAATTTAATGTGGATTCCAACTACTGTATCACATATCAAACTTAAAGCCGAAACGATGTAAAAATTACGACTACGAAACACTCCGTATTAACCCCTTAATAAAATTAACATCACATGCAATTTTGGGCTAATCAAACATAACCCGAAACCCCAAAACAAAGACTACAGAACACCAAACAAATTCGAGAAAAAATGAATCATGGGGGGCCGGCAAGGCCGGTATTTAGAGCAATCTCGCAAGGTGATTTTTGGAGTTTTGGTCTCAAATTTCTCTGGTGTTCTAGTTACATCACATATAACATTCTGCACTTGTTTAAAAAATTTTCAGAGATCATTTAAAATTCAATAGAAACTAGGTGTTTGGGTTTCCTGTTTCGGAGTTATTTCGGTTTCGTAATTCTATAAACTTCGTATAATCTTCTAGCTTTGGCTCTGATACCATGAAAGTGTTTGATAGCACCACCACTGGGTTTTACCAGCATCAAGCATGCCATTTTAAAAATTTTAGGGTGCTAATTAACACTAAACAAGAATCGAAACAAGATGATTAGGGTTTAACTATGATATAACAAAAACTTTAACTAAGTGAAGGATGCTACAACCTTTGTAGACCGTGTCCTTCTCTTCTCAAGCTCCGTATAGTAGTCAATGTGACTCCACTAGGCTCCACTTGAAGTTGGATCGAGCTTCCTTTGCGATCTTCGTGCCGAAGATGATCCACCTGAAGCTCCGCTAATCCAAGCTATATCTTCACTAACTCTTTAGTGAAGTAAACACACTACACCAAAGTGCTAATCTAGTGTAGGACGGTGAAGCAGGGATGTTGTTTTCTTACTAGGGTTCTTACAAGCTCAAGGGTTCATAACTCATGTGAGGGATTGAGCTTGGATGTGGAGGTGAAGAAGATGGAGAGATCTAGAGAGCAAAGAGCTCAAGTGAAGAAGAATGAACAAGTGTTCAAACATCAAGTGAAAAATGAAGTGAAGAATGGCTTATATCTTTTTTCAATAATTGAAGCATCCATTTTAAAACTATAATCAAATGGAACCATGCTTCAATAGTTAGTCAAGACCGATATAATAATCATCAAAGCCATGCTTCACCCATTCCATAAAAAGTCTCCCAATTTTCCACCTCATTTTCTATTTTCCAAAAATAGAAAATCCATGTCATGCTTCATATATATATATATATATATATTAATATATATATATATATTATGAAGAATAATTAGTGAGCATAATATTAGTTAACATATAATTATATCATATATAAATATATATCAAATTATTAAATCAACACTTGATTTAATAATCCGTTTATATCACATATAACCGACTAATATCATTTATCTGTATATCACATTATCAAATCAACATTTGATTTAATAATCCGGTTATATCATATATAACCTAACCGATAACAAATAACCGCCAGATTAGAATACGATATCACATACTCGTATTTAATCTAGCCCCTCTCACATATCAGCATATGTGCCCTATTTCGTTTCGCTTGAACTAGGAAACTTCTGTGTGGGACACTAAAGACTCATCAATACGCCAGCAGTAGGTAATGATCACATAAGTTACCCACAAGCCATCAGTGGTACTAGCTGGATGTAACGGCTACCCAAGTATTGAGTGAATAGAAGATCAACAAGCAAGCTTGTCCAAACTCCCATGAAGCCTATAAGTAACTCTTACCGTATAGTCCAGTCTTTTCGTCTGATATGTCGTATATCGAGTTTGTTGGGTTCCTTAGCACTCTCACTAGATTTTATAAGGCATCGGGTATACAATTTTAAAAATTATAGAGAGCAAAGCAACCCAAACCAAAGATCTAACATGAGAATTAAGGTTTAACTAAGCAAGTAAACAACTTTACTCTAAGTGAACAAGGAATACAACCTTTGTAGACCAGTCCTTCACCTCTAGAGCTCCGTGTAGCAGTCCCTTAGCTCCAAGTGGTGGTCTCCCGGACTCTCATTAGGCTCCACTAGGAGAAAGGAACAAGCTTGCTTAAATATCTTCGAGGCCGAAGATGATCTACGTCGAGGAATCTCCAACTCAAGCTACCTCTTCACCAATTGAGAATTAGTGAAGTAAACAACCTATACTAAATGGGTAGTTTGGTATAGATTGATGAAGTAGGAATTTTTCTCACTTCAGAATTATTTTTCTCTCTCTCTTTCTTCACCTCAAGAAAACCTAGAGAGCTAAATTGAGATAAAGAAGAAGATGCAATGGTGAATAATGGCAACCATAGGTGAGAAAATATAATAGATGATATTTATAGAGACTTGACCATGGCTAAAGATAATGGTTAGGTTAATAAATATCTAGAGTAAAAAAAATTAGTAGACTAAGTCAATGGTTTCCACAAGCTTCTACAAGCCTCCAACCCATGACAATTTCCACCTAATTTTGTTTATTCCATAAATATGTAATCACCCTTATTATCTTAAGTATTGTATGAGTCTCATACACCCATGTACAATATATCATCAAGCTTGACAAAAAAAAATACATTAACATATATCACATATATAATAAATGTATAAGTAGAAAAGATATTCTTAAGTGAGCTAATATTAGTTAATATATATTAATATATCAAATATATAATTATATATTAAATTATTAAATCAACACTTGATTTAATAATCCGGCTATATCACATGTAACCGACTAATATCATTTATATCAACTTATCGAATCAACACTTGATTCAATAACCCGGCTATATCTCATATAACCGACCGATATTATATATCGCGGGATTAGAATACGGTATCTCATACACATATTAATCTCGGTCCCGCACATATCAAATATGTGCCCTACTTCGTTTCGCTTGAGCCAGGAAACCTCTGTGTGGACTCTAAAGACTCGTCAATACGCCGGCAGTAGGTAACGATCATATCAGTTACCCACAAGCCGTCAGCGGTACTAGCTGGACGTAACGGTTATCCGGGTATTGAGCAATTAGAAGATCAACAAGCAAGCTTGTCCATACTCCCATGAATCCAATAAGTAACACCACCATACAGTCCGGTCTCTTCGTCTGATATGTCATATATCTAGCCCGGGGGTGGTAAACGTCAGACCCCAATAGCATGATAAGTCATGCCGATGTGTGGCTCATAACGGTTCAAGAAACTACTGATAATACTTACCAGTAAATCTCAGCAACCCTGGCCAGGGATTTTCTGTTATGGCCAATCGAGCACAGCACAACATCAACCACCAATACCGGGAGAGACGAAACCCCTCCTATCGCTCATTGCCTCCATGTGACTCGGGACTATATCCAAAAACCACCTGTTTGCACGCTCTTTTGAACCTGGTAGTGTGGAAATCAAAGCACAGTAGAAATCACACAAGACTCTATGACGATCTTGTTGGAGATAGTGCCCTCAGAGTCAATTATTGGATCACAGGCACGTGATTGCGATGATTGAGGGAGGACCTATCCCGGTAGAACAGTCTTACTCGAGATGATAGTATGCTATCTGGTTTATCTTTATCATCGTGTACTGCTTTAGGTGACCTGACATGTCACTATTACACGTTGATAGAGCCCCTAGGATTCTTGCTTGACTACCAGCAGTATGATGGCGATCATATACGTGGGAGCTGGTAGTCTACAAGCACATCCTTAAAAGGTCCCTAGTCGTGGGAGTTTCGAGACTGGGCATCGATACTCCATTAGTAGACTAGTGTATACAGTCGAGACCCCGACGAGGGGCGGTGGCCGGTCTCACAAGCCACTGGTGTCAGTTGGTTCACCTAAGATGTATACAGGTGCTCATTGGGTTATGAGTACACCGGACAGGACTCGCCGGGAACCTGCTAGTTGGTCTTATACCTGACGTCAGATAGCAGTTCCCTGGTGACATGTGTACAGGTTAGTTCATCGACCTGAGGATCGTCATTTGTCTCGTGTGAGTTCCCACTGTGCTTTGATTACTACCCTACCACGGCTCAAAGGAGTCGTGCAAACAGGTTTTAGTTGGGTACAGTCCCGAGCCACATGGAGGCAGTGAGCGGATCTGCAGGGGTTCGTCTCTCCCGGTATTGGGGGTGAGGTCGCGCTGTGTCTAGGAGAGCCATTACGCAAAGCCCTCGGCCGAGGCAGGAGATTTACTGGTAGGTATTCCAGTAGTATCTCAGGGCGTTCTGGGCTACGCTCCGACACGACTTGTACCGCTTTTGGGGGTCTGACTTTTACCAACCCCCTAGGCCCGCCATGCGATACTCATAGACGAACGGACCGGACTGTACGGATATTGTCACTGACAGGCTCAGTTGGGTGTCGGCGTGAGCTTCCTCATCGACGTCCCTTTTGGTCAATAGCTGGTGGCCCGTCACGTATTGGCTTATACCTCTGACGTGCTAGTGGTTAAATCCACAGCCATTGTATTGACGAGTCTTTAGAGTCCACCACACTTTCAGTTACTCAGCTTTCGGGCGAAACGCTGTAGAGGCCGTATGGAGATATGGCAGGGTCCGATCAGATACGTGCGGTACTGCACGGATCAGGATCGGACAGTTTTGTACTAGTTGCCGTATAGTTATATGGCAGGGTTCGATCAGATACGTGCGGTATTGCACGGATCAGGATCGAACGGATTTTACTAGCCGGCTTTGGCTTAAGCCGGTCCTAGTCTAGTACAGTGTAGATTTTGTCTCATTGCATTTGTATCCGGTCGGAATACAGATGCGGGTGTGTATGCACATTATCGGGGTTTTCCTGTAATTTATTACGGGACCAGTTTTCTGGAGTTGCCAGTTTGCATTCCGTTCCGGCCGGTTTTTCTTTGTTCTTTCCCGGCCGGACTTTTCTGATGGAGGGGGTTATTTGCAGTTTTGCAAATAACACTTTGTGGAGGACTTCTTTGCATAATGATTAATTATGATAGCATCTTTTTTATTCCATTCTTTTCTATCATCTTTTCATGATTTATTGTGAAAAGATTGGATTTGAGGTTGATGTAAGTTTGATGATGATTATGTTTTGCTTGTGGTTACCCTCCACCTTTTCCTACACTCACCTTCCTTCTAAGGTGATGGTTTTGATATTCTTTTCTTCTCTACCTCCACCATTCTTATGCTTACTAGATGATAAGTTTTTTTTCAAGAGAGAAAAAAGAAAGAGAGAAGAAGAAGAAGAAGAGAGCTTGAGTTTCATTTCTTGAATTCATTCATGCTAGAAAAATGCAAGCACCATTTTTCTAATCTCATTTCCTCCATCATCCACAAATGGCAACAAACCCAAGTGAGACAATCTACTACACATTCTACAGCACATCTTGAGCATGTCGAGTTGCCGGCTTCATGCGCGAGTTGCCTCGGTATTGAGGCGGGAGCCCGTAAAAGAAGAAGGCGATGTGGTGCCCTTTCCGGTGAGGAGGCGACGATGTGGAGGCAACACTTTCCGCGGGAGATCGGGACGATGACGAGAAGACCGGAGGACTCGGATCACTCGGTATACTTCTCACCCCCTCTCTAGTTAGCCAGCATTAGGTTAATGGTTAACGATCCGGGTTTTCTTTGTCCGCGGTAGCGCCGGTTTCCGAGTAAGGAAAAAATTTTGATTCCGCAATTTGGCCTCGAGTAAGACGGCCGGGGCGCTGCCGTGGCGCAACATGGTATCAGAGCCACGCCATTAACCTTACCTAGCTTCGTTTGATGTGTTTGCGTTTCCGATCGACCGAAATTTCCAAAAACCGTATTTTTATTGCACATCAGTTTCTGTCGAATTTTTTTGAAGTCCAAAAATTTTTCAGGTGGTTTCAGAATGATGTGCAGGGAAATATAAGAGATCTGATAAAATTTGGTACCCTGATTCCTTTCTTTCACCGCGGAAGCGCGGCCAAAGCCTTGATTTGGCCGCTCTTCCGCCGCGCTTTAAAATCTTTACTGTACCATATTTTTGCAGATTGTCTTGGACATGAAAATGGGGCTTTTGGAATATTAAATTTGGGCCCAGGTTTTCTGTGACTGCTACAGTTTTGATTGGGGGCCCACTTGTTAATTTTTGGTCAATCGGAAAATTTTAAACACATTTTTCACAGTATTTACATTATATCTGCGACCGTGAATGTCACTCGATCGGTAAATCCGGTCTAATTGCTATAGCCCGGTTAGACGGATTTGCGAACGTGACCTTCACGTTGATGTTCTATGTATTTGCTGTGTTGTTGCGGATCGGTCGTGGGGGATAGCCTGGATGCAATGCTAGTACAGTTTTGTTGTATTATGTACTTTTAATATTGCGGGGCGAGCGTCCGACATGTGGACTGCCGTCACTGCCTGTTTGTATTATTCTTTTGGGGCACGACCTGGTTGCGGTCGATGTACCCGGTGTATGTATATTTTTACTTTCTGTACTAGGATTGCCCCGCGGTGGGGTGCGCGGATAGCCGGGTTCTGGAAGGCAGCAAGCCCGCATCTCATGGCATTGGGACGGAGGGGGCTTCAGTCTGGAATTGGCGGGCTATTCGCCGCACTCGTAGGGGGTACAGGTTGACCCAGGAGGGGTGCCCAAGTTGCCGGATTCCGTGAAGTGCTGGGTGGTCCATTCACGGTACTGAAGGGGGCTGCCTCGCTTCAGGTTTTGGCGGGTGACTTGCCGCGCCCGTAGGGGTCTAGGATTTCATTGCACAGGCTATCCACACGACCAGGGGAACGTCGGGTTTCAGCAGCGGCTCTGTGAAACCCGGGGCTTCCAGATATCTGTATTGTTCTGTGATGCTGTACATTTCTGTGATGTTGCATTTTATTCACGCCTTGAGCGAAATACTATATATTGGTATATATATATTAGTAGATGTTGTATATGTTTTACATCCGCGCTAGTCCAGTCCCCGCTCTGCCGTTAGTTAGCTAACCTAACGGGTGATGACGGGACCCAGTGGCGAATGCGGATGGCATATACGTACGTCAGTATATTTTCGTTCTTTGTGGTGTGATCATTTGATGGGACTGCGTTGATTCGGATCAATGCAAGTTAAACAAACCTATTCTGATGTTGTTGGAACATTTTTCAAAAAGCTGTTATTGCAAGGACGTTCACTTTTGTTTTGCATCGTGGTATTCATTTGGAATATCCTGCTCCTCAGTCGACGAGGCAAGGGCCGAGATCCCTTCACCGGGAGTGACCCCTTGGACAGAAGTTTGCGTCAGGGCATTAACTTCACTATAGCCGTTTACTTTTGCTTTGCATCGTGGTATTCAGTTGGAATATCCTGCACCTCATTCTACGGGGAAAGAGCCGAGATCCCTTCACCGGGAGTGACCTCTTTAGTAAAGGTTTTCGTCACTATATTTTATAAAAGGCTATGCAGTTCCTTCAACGATATCAAGTTCATTACGTTAAAGGTTTTTCGCCAAAAACCATTCGTAGCCCTCCGTCATTTCTTATGGGTATTATTTAGTATTCGTGCTGCGTTTGTTGACTCCGTCAAGGCGTAGTGTACGGTAGCTAAGTGGTGCTTGTTTGTTGCATAAGTGGGATTGGTTAGGACAGTCGTGCGGCCTTGTTGACTCCGTCAAGGGCACGTACGGGTGGGTTTAATGCAATCCAGATAATGACGGGTTGAACTTGACTAGGACTCTTTGATTTGTTGACTCCGTCAAGGTCACTTGAGTCCTAGGGGTAAAAACAAACATCGGGAGTTTCAAAAGAACTGAAACTTGCCAGACATGCGCATACCTTCTGGAGTGTGGTGACGTGAGTGGATTCCGTCACGTTATCATGCGGTGATAGTTGGATCCTGATTCCCACTGATGAGTTAGTTTACTCCTCGGGTGATCCCGACTAATTCTTCTTTCAGGTTTGGAGGAGAATTTGAGGTACAGTGGGAGGTTTCCAGATTAGTTAAAGTGATAACCATTCTGATCTAGGTTAGAGTGCACGCTGAGTGTTTCTTTTCTCTCTCTCTGGCAGCGACCATTGACCCGACCCTGGACTTTGACTCAGTGACCAAGTTGACCGAACCTTCTTAACACTGGCTTTTGGATTGTCAGAGTTGCAGACCTCTTTGCCACTCCTACTTTTACCCTTTTCTCCAGGACACCCCGTATTACTACGAACGTCCACTTCCATTGGACAAAACCATCGTATGGTTATATACGAACTCGAAGGACTTCGAGGATGGTTTCTGGTTCTGGAGAAAACGAATAGGATTATTCAGTTGTCTTTTCTTTTCACCTCCTCTCAGGTTGCGAGTGCTCCTTGGTTTAGGAGTAGTACACCTATTACGCAAATTGGATAGTCTTCTTCCAAACCTTAGGCTGGTGCCAACCGGTAGGGAATGAAGAAAACCAATTAGCATAACGATGGTGTGCAGAAGGTATTAAGTTAAGACAAAGCAAGGGATTAGTAGGAGGGCAAAGTAAATTGCGACTGATATTCACAACCAAACCAAGTATTTCTTCGCTAATCCTAAATCACCTTTGTATTTCTCCAGGACACTCCGTGTCACTACGAAGATCCACAGATTATTGGATACTCCATCGTATGGTTATATACGAACTCGAAAGGAACTAGTTCCAGTTCGGGGATGGATTCTGGTTCAGGAGAAATAGGAATAAAGTACATTCAGGTGTCTTTTATCTTCACCTTCTCTCGCGTTGCGAGTGCTCCTAGGATTAGGACAGTACACCATTAATGCTTTTTGGATAGTCTTCTTCCAAACCATAGGCTGGTGCCGAACGGTAGGGAAGGAAGAAAACCATTTGGCCTAAAGGGGTGTACAGAAGGTAATGACTAAAGACACATAAAGGGATTTGGAGAGGTGGCAAAGAATTATACGGTTACAGTTATGAATCTGGATAATGGAAGAGGCATTACTAGGAATACCACGATACCCCAACGAAACATTTCAATGTTTCAGTTTCACTGTGTACTGTTAATAGAAAACTGATTTCCCAGTTAGGCACCTGCTCCAGGGTATGTATTTACCAGGTATGAATCTCACATCTGTATGGTTTTACAGATGCTGAGTGGGAGTAAGTTATTGGGAATTGGGTGATCATCCTCATTATATCGGGATTCGATGTAATCGGTGATATTTGAGGAAGTCACCTGGGTTGTTTGCCGGACGGCAAATTTTTGGTTTTGAATATCCGCGGTTGTGCGCCAATTTCAAATTGATATATCTGTACGTCTATTTTCATAGAGTGAGATATACCTTTTGATATTATGTCGATGACATTTACCTATATCAGTGGATGGTTAGGTAAGGAGTATTAAACAGCGGTGTAATTCTTCTTAACCATAAGTACAGTTTTCAACCTACGACACACAGTGAAAGAGTTGTTAGACTCAGAGGACTTATACAGAGTATTGTATGTTGTCCAGTGTCCATTAAGACAGAGGGGTTGGTCCTCATACTATATTCTGTTTACTTTTAACTTCTCTGGTTCTTAGACATGTGTTTCGTGGAAACATAGGGTCTAAGTTTTGAGGAGTTATAGGTATTTGAATAGAGTAGAGAACCAGGTGTAGCAAGTATCGGGATTCTTCAAAGAGATCGAAGATGTAGATACTTGTGTATGGTATTCAGTTGATAGTAATGATGAAGACAGATTGCTTCTCTTTCAGGTTACTCATAATTGGAAGCATTCCTAAGTTGAGTAACTCTGATCGGCCTCCTTCCATTTAGTTTACATGCACTAGATATAGCTGCATGATTTGAATCTGGTTCAATTAAATCAGTGCCTCTGGTTCTATATTAGATATAGAACAGTTCATATCTTAACGATGTTAAGGTACGGGGAGTTGCCCGGCTTATGCTTAAAACCGGACTCCGGATAACTCAAGGCACGTTTCTGTAATGGCTGTTTGTGGGTTGACCCAGGCTATGATGAGGGTTGATTTTCTACCATCTGGATGAACAATAGCAATATTGTTCTACACTCGCCACAGTTTTATTAAAAATGGATTTTTTCAGAAAACAGTAGTGGGAGTATGGTAGAACTGGAAGTAATTCCAGAACCACAAACGATTACTGAAGATTTGATAAGGAACCTAAAGATTCAATCTGATTTGACATTCCATTGGCCACTCCGCAGATAAGGTGGATAACTTCAGGCACCCGAGAGGTACTCCGGTAGCCTCAAGGACGGTGACAGGGAAGTTCTTGTTTACCCACACTTGCCATTGCTGTTGTTCCAGGCTGCGAGACCCGGCAGGAGGATGAGTATAGCGTCGTTCTAAACTAGCTTTGGAAGTGCACGTCTATATGACTCTGCCAGAGGATTGTCGTAGTCAGTGGGAGCAGCGGAAGCATTGGTGGACATCAGGCTTATGTCTATTTATAGACTAAAGCAGATGTAGCGGAGATAGATCATCTGTTTCTGATGTGACAGTCATGGGTTTGACGTCATCAGAATAGGGGATGGATCTGTTGAGAAGGTAGTAGGAAGTGATATTCCTATACTACGATCGGTTATACTTAGGTCGTCACACAGTGGTTTCTCCACAAGGGACTTGGATATTATATCAGACATACTGGTTACTAGATCTATGGTTTTAGATCTAGATTTGGGTGGTTTCCCAATCTGGGTACCTTGACAGCATTCTATGAGTATTTAGAATGGTCGACTCCTGACACGGTAGTGCACCTGCAGTTGATGGAGTCACCCTCTCTAAAGGTGTCTTATAGACTAAAGGGGAGAGGGATACTCATGATTGGCAGATCACTTGCTTAGGCAATTGAGTCAATCATGAGATGTCAAGTACCGCACCAGATGTTGTTCTTGCACTAGATGCAATAAGTTGATATTGATCCAATCCTGGAAAAACAGTCGGAAGCAGTTTTAGAACATAAGTGAATGTTCTAGGGATATGATAACGGCAGCCTCCTTTAGGAGACAGTTATCATTCCAGGCTTCCAAGGTGACATGGACGACAAGGAGGTTGTCAGAGTTATAGTTTTCCTTCTGAGGAGGGGCAGTATTTTGGACAGGTGGTCCAAGGCAATACTGAGGGAGGCTTGGCGCTGGATACTGATTAAGTTCGGTTGATGATACAGTCTAAGAAGTTTGGATTTGGAGTTCATTTATGAGCTAGGTCCCATCAGACATCCAGACGTTCTAAGACAGGTATTGCTCATTTCGGGAGATGGCTTTCTCCACGAACATGAGATATAGAGAGACATAGAAAGAAACATCACAGCGGATCCACTCACTAAGGCTATTCCTCGAACGCAATAGTTTCGCAAACGAGCATTGTGAGACTGACTAGTAGAGGAGTTGGGTGTTCGGTATCACACGGGCTGTGAGTACACGACATCGCAATAATTAGCCTTGAGTGCAAGTGGGAGATTGTTGGAGATAGTGCCCTCAGAGTCAATTATTGGATCACAGGCACGTGATTGCGATGATTGAGGGAGGACCTATCCCGGTAGAACAGTCTTACTCGAGATGATAGTATGCTATCTGGTTTATCTTTATCATCGTGTACTGCTTTAGGTGACCTGACATGTCACTATTACACGTTGATAGAGCCCCTAGGATTCTTGCTTGACTACCAGCAGTATGATGGCGATCATATACGTGGGAGCTGGTAGTCTACAAGCACATCCTTAAAAGGTCCCTAGTCGTGGGAGTTTCGAGACTGGGCATCGATACTCCATTAGTAGACTAGTGTATACAGTCGAGACCCCGACGAGGGGCGGTGGCCGGTCTCACAAGCCACTGGTGTCAGTTGGTTCACCTAAGATGTATACAGGTGCTCATTGGGTTATGAGTACACCGGACAGGACTCGCCGGGAACCTGCTAGTTGGTCTTATACCTGACGTCAGATAGCAGTTCCCTGGTGACATGTGTACAGGTTAGTTCATCGACCTGAGGATCGTCATTTGTCTCGTGTGAGTTCCCACTGTGCTTTGATTACTACCCTACCACGGCTCAAAGGAGTCGTGCAAACAGGTTTTAGTTGGGTACAGTCCCGAGCCACATGGAGGCAGTGAGCGGATCTGCAGGGGTTCGTCTCTCCCGGTATTGGGGGTGAGGTCGCGCTGTGTCTAGGAGAGCCATTACGCAAAGCCCTCGGCCGAGGCAGGAGATTTACTGGTAGGTATTTCAGTAGTATCTCAGGGCGTTCTGGGCTACGCTCCGACACGACTTGTACCGCTTTTGGGGGTCTGACTTTTACCAACCCCCTAGGCCCGCCATGCGATACTCATAGACGAACGGACCGGACTGTACGGATATTGTCACTGACAGGCTCAGTTGGGTGTCGGGGTGAGCTTCCTCATCGACGTCCCTTTTGGTCAATAGCTGGTGGCCCGTCACGTATTGGCTTATACCTCTGACGTGCTAGTGGTTAAATCCACAGCCATTGTATTGACGAGTCTTTAGAGTCCACCACACTTTCAGTTACTCAGCTTTCGGGCGAAACGCTGTAGAGGCCGTATGGAGATATGGCAGGGTCCGATCAGATACGTGCGGTACTGCACGGATCAGGATCGGACAGTTTTGTACTTGTTGCCGTATAGTTATATGGCAGGGTTCGATCAGATACGTGCGGTATTGCACGGATCAGGATCGAACGGATTTTACTAGCCGGCTTTGGCTTAAGCCGGTCCTAGTCTAGTACAGTGTAGATTTTGTCTCATTGCATTTGTATCCGGTCGGAATACAGATGCGGGTGTGTATGCACAGTATCGGGGTTTTCCTGTAATTTATTACGGGACCAGTTTTCTGGAGTTGCCAGTTTGCATTCCGTTCCGGCCGGTTTTTCTTTGTTCTTTCCCGGCCGGACTTTTCTGATGGAGGGGGTTATTTGCAGTTTTGCAAATAACACTTTGTGGAGGACTTCTTTGCATAATGATTAATTATGATAGCATCTTTTTTATTCCATTCTTTTCTATCATCTTTTCATGATTTATTGTGAAAAGATTGGATTTGAGGTTGATGTAAGTTTGATGATGATTATGTTTTGCTTGTGGTTACCCTCCACCTTTTCCTACACTCACCTTCCTTCTAAGGTGATGGTTTTGATATTCTTTTCTTCTCTACCTCCACCATTCTTATGCTTACTAGATGATAAGTTTTTTTTCAAGAGAGAAAAAAGAAAGAGAGAAGAAGAAGAAGAAGAGAGCTTGAGTTTCATTTCTTGAATTCATTCATGCTAGAAAAATGCAAGCACCATTTTTCTAATCTCATTTCCTCCATCATCCACAAATGGCAACAAACCCAAGTGAGACAATCTACTACACATTCTACAGCACATCTTGAGCATGTCGAGTTGCCGGCTTCATGCGCGAGTTGCCTCGGTATTGAGGCGGGAGCCCGTAAAAGAAGAAGGCGATGTGGTGCCCTTTCCGGTGAGGAGGCGACGATGTGGAGGCAACACTTTCCGCGGGAGATCGGGACGATGACGAGAAGACCGGAGGACTCGGATCACTCGGTATACTTCTCACCCCCTCTCTAGTTAGCTAGCATTAGGTTAATGGTTAACGATCCGGGTTTTCTTTGTCCGCGGTAGCGCCGGTTTCCGAGTAAGGAAAAAATTTTGATTCCGCAATTTGGCCTCGAGTAAGACGGCCGGGGCGCTGCCGTGGCGCAACAGATCTCGGGTCTACAGACTAACCTGTACCAGTGTCACCAGAGAACTGCTATATAACGATAGGTATAATACCATCTAGGAGTTCTCGGCGATTCCTGTTCGGTGTACCCGGTCTCCACTGAGCACCCGTATACAATCTTTGATGTCAAATACCAATGGATGTGGGATCATCCATCTCCCATCAAATGGGTCAAGAAACGAATACGCTAGTCTACTCTGGAATGTCGATGCCTTGTCTCGATACTCCCACGACTAGGAACAATTAAAGTATGGACTTATGGACCACCCTGGCCCCACTAGTATGATCTCCATCATAGTCCTGGTAGTCAAGTACACATCCTAAGGGCTTTATCAACATGTAAGAAAGAGACAGTATAAAGATACAAGTATACATGTTAAGATAAAGAGCAACAAGATAGCATACTATCATGTCGAGCAAGAAAGTCCTCTCTATATATGTCTAAGCATCCACTATAATATACAATCATGTACAATAATGGCCTCTAGGGCATACATACAACAAACAGAATCTGGGGGTGGAATCGTCAGACCCTAATAACTTGATAAGTCATGCTGATGTGTGGCCTATAACGGTACAAGAAACTAATGATAACACTTACCAGTAAATCTCATCAACAGCCCTGGCCAAGGACTTCATGTTATAGCCAATCGAGCATAGCGCAACATCAACTCCCTATACCGGGAGAGACGAAACCCCTCTTATCGCCCATTGCCTCTATATGACTCGGGACTGTACCCAAAATCCACCTATTTGCACGACTCTTTTAAGCCGTGTGTTAGGTTATGTGAGCGCCCTGGCTATCTAACCGTGGTCGATTGCAGAACAAAAAATTTCTAAACTAGCGCTAGAATAACCTGATGCCCGAATCTACCCTAAACCCTAAACTAGTAAACTAAAGAAAGGAGTTAGGAATGGTTATACTGAATGATCCGTGTCCTTCGGTCTTGAACCATCATCCCAAGCTCCTAGTGGCCACCATGATCAAGCATGGTCGCCGGTCTCCCTCCATCGAAGATGATCCACCTGAGAGTCTATTAATCGAGCTCCAACCTCATAGCCGAGGTAACTAGGGTACCTAGTTCACTAAACTAGATAGCCTAGAAGATGTAGAGTCTAATGATGATTTAATTTGTCTCTAAACACCCTAGGTTTCTCAACACATGAGATTTGAAGGTTGGAGGTAGAAGAAGAAGCTTGAGGATGAGAGCGTGAGGCAACTCAAGAAAATGGCTCAGTGTTGTGAGCAATAATGAAGCATACAATAAATATCTCAAGTCTCTAAAATATCTTAAGTCTCAAAAATATCTCACACCCAAATAAAAATATCAAGCATGCCATAATAGTAACGATGAGTCACCCCATGAATCACCAAGTGAGCCATGCTACAATAAATGCATACAACACCTCATCCTCTCCGCCTCATTAACCATTTAATCCTAAATGGTTAAAACTAAATGAGGTGGCATCTTCTAGAAGCAACTTGTAATAAATAACAAGAATACCTCTCATCCGTATATACATACTAGTATCCGTATTCCGAAAAATATGAATACAAAGAGACGAAATAATCCAACAATATAATACTAGAATCCGGCTTAAACTAAAGCCCACTAGTATTATCTGTCCGAATCATGATACGTTCACAAATGCACATATATGATCGAACCCTGCCGTAAGACCATACGGCCCCTACATTGTTTCGCCCGAAGTAGGGAAAGCCTCTGTGTAGGACTCTAAAGACTCGTCAATACGCTGGAAGTGGCTTTAACCACAAGTACGTCAGCGGCACTAGCTGTACGTAACAGCTACCCAGGTATTGAGCAAAAAGAAAGCCGACGAGCAAACTCATCTGAACCCCTACTGAGCCTGTCCGTTACAATATCCGTCTAGTCCGGTCAGTTTGTTTAAGAGTATCGCATATCGTGTCTAGGTGGGTGGATAAAGTCAGACCCCTAATAACGTGACATTTCGTGTCGGTATGAAACCCATCACCAATGGAGGAACTACCGATCCAAATCAGTAATTCTCGACCACCTTGGCCAAGGATTTCTGGTGATGGCCACCCGTGCACAACGCGGCATCAACCCCTAATACTGGGATAGACGAATCCCTGACGATCCGCTCACTGCCTCCATGTGGCTTGGGACTGTACCCAACTAAAACCTGTTTGCACGACTCTTTTGAGCTGTGGTAGGGTAGTAATCAAAGCACAGTAGGAACTTACACGAGACAAATGACAATCTCAGGTCGACAGACTAACCTGTTCACATGTCACCTGGGAACTTCTATCTGACAATAGGTATATTACCAACTAGCAGGTTCCCGGCGAGTCCGTCCAGTGTACTCATAACCCAATAAGCACCTGTATACTATCTTAGGTGAACAAACTAACCCCAATGTCTTGTGAGACCTAGCCACCACCCCTCGTCGAAGTCTCGATCAGTATACACTAGTCTACTCTGGAGTATCGATGCCCAGTCTCGAAACTCCCACGACTAGGGACATTGAAGGATGTGCTTATAGACCACCCAGCTCCTATGTATATGTTCGCCATCATAATGCTAGTAGTCAAGAAAGAATCTTATGGGCTCTATCAGCATATAATAATGATCTGTAATACCACATAAAGCTTGTACATGATGATAATGACAAACCAGATAGCATACTATCATTTTGAGTAAGACTGTTCTATCCGTATAGGTCCTCCCTCAATCATCATAATAACCTGCCTGCGATTACAATAATTGCCTTGAGGACACTATAGCCAACTCCGTGGTAGGGAGGAAATCAAAGTTCAGTGGGAACCACACAAGACTCTATGACGATCTCGGGTCTACAGACTAACCTGTACCAGTGTCACCAGAGAACTGCTATCTGATGATAGGTATAGTACCATCTAGGAGTTCTCGGCGAGTCTTATTTGGTGTACCCATTCTCTAATGAGAACCTATGTATAATCTTTGATGTCAAACACCAATGGATATGGGATCAATCATCGCCCCATACATAGTCAAGAAACGTACACACTAGTCTACTCTAGAATATCGATGCCCTGTCTCAATATTCCCTAGACTAGGAACAATTGAAGGATGTGCTTGTGGACTACCCAGGTCCCAGTATTATGATCTGCATCATAATCCTGGTAGTCAAGCCAACATCTTAAGGGCTTTATCAACACGTATATGAGAGACAGTATAATAATACCAGTGAACATGTTAAGATAAAGGAAACCAGATAACATAGTATCATGTCGAGCAATAAAGTCCTCTATATATATGTCCAAGCATCCACTATATCATACAATAATGGCCTCTAGGACATACATATTCCTAACAGATAGAGCCCATAAGATTCTTGCTTGACTACCATAGTTATTGTGGCGATCATACTTGTGAGAACTAGGTAGTCTATAAGCAAATCCTTAAATTTCCCTAATCATGGGAATATTGAGACTGGTCATCGATATTCCAGAGTAGACTAGTGTATAAGTTTCTTGATCCCGACGAGGGGCGATGGCCGGTCTCACAGCCATTGGTATCAGTTAGTCACCAAAGATAGTATGCAGGTGCTCATTGGGTTATGAATTACACTTGACGGACTCGCCGGGAATATGCTAGATGGTATTATACCTAATATTAGATAGCAGTTCTCAGGTGACATGAGTACAGGTTAGTCGGTAGACCTGAGATCATCATTTGTTTCATGTGAGTTCCCACTGTGCTATGATTACTATCCTACCATGGCTCAAAAGAGTCATGCAAACGGGTTTTAGTTGGGTACAGTGCTGAGCCACATGGAAGCAGTGAGCAGATCATTGGGATTCATCTCTCCTGGTATTGGGGGTAGATGTCGCGTTGTGTACGGGTGTCCATCACCAGAAATCCTTGGCCAAGGTGGACGAGATTTACAGATTTGGATCAGTAGTTTCTCAGTAGGTGATGGGCTTCACACCGACACAAAATATCGCATTTTTAAGCGTCTGAGTTTATCCACCCCCTAGACCCGATATGCAATACTCTTTGACAAACAGACCGAACTATACGGAGATTGTCACAGACAGGCTTAGTAGGGGTACAGATGAATTTGCTTGTCGTCCTTCCTTTCGCTCAATACCTGGGTAACCATTACGTACAGATAATGCCGCTGACATGCTTGTGGTTATACCTACTGCCAGTGTATTAATGAGTCCTTAGAGTCCCACACAAAGGGTTTTCCCGGTTCAGACGATATAATATAGATGACGTATGTTGGTACATACAGGTGTGCGATTAAATATGTGTACAAGTGATTGATCTGTTTTAAAGAGTGTTCGTAAAGTAAAAGTAACCGCAATAAGGACGGTGTCGTTAGTAGCTAGCCGCGATGAGTACGGGTCATCCGCAGGGAAACATGAACCTTTTTCTTGCTTTAGACGAGTCGATTGAAAGATGGGTTGATTGGTTGTAGATCTATTTTGATACGGATGTAAGATTTATGAAGAAGAGGCTTGTAGGGTTCATATGACTTAGTAGTAATGGATGACTAATTAAAAATGACTCCTTTTGTCATTTAATAGTTTAAAACTAGATCGATAGTGATGAATGTATATTAGGGTTCTTTTGGAAGAAACTAGGGTTTCCCTACTCTTAACCCTTGTACTTGTATTGATCTCTATTCATGTCTAGCCCTTAACAAAACAAGTGTTAATCTAATCTCAAATATTGGTCGAGACTATCAATAAATTGGTAGCGCGCCCGATAAGGATGTTAACATTTATTTTGCTAAAGTTTATAAACTTTAAAATGTATAAAAGAAGTTAAAATATTTTATCATCCATTGATCTACCCTAGCCTACGAACCCTAGAAAGCTAGGAATTACTCACACATGGTTGGTGAAGAAAGGATGAAGAATGAGATGATGATTAAGATGCAGAAAGTAAGTGCATAAATTAATTGCGAAAAGATTAATAAAAACTCTACCTTTATTAATAAACTATATCATGTATAAATCCTTTTAAAGTAGAGTATAAGAGCCCTAGTTTTTGCTCTCGATCTCTATCTTGTTGGAGGTAGATGAATTGCTGATGATCAACTCGGATGTGTGGATCGTCTTAGACCTCTTTATCTCTTCGATTGATTATTTTTATGTGAACCTATCAGTCCTATATATAGTCCCAAAACCAGAAACCCTAGATGCCCTGAGTGAATATATGCTGTTACGATCCATACTACAAAATATCACATCTCGACTCTACCAAACCGCCGCGGATCCGCCGCAAATGTCACCTTTTGCCGCCCTTCTGCCGTAGAATTATGGAATTAGATTTCAGAATTTTTTCTGGTGTTTTGGCATCATTTTTGGAGATCTTCTACATGTCTAGATTCGGAAAATAATGCTCTGAGTCTCTACCGTTGCTAGATCTCATGATTTACTTCAATATTTTGGCAGATGCGATACTGACACCTTGATTTAACCCGGATCTCCTTGATTCCAGACCTGAGCTAATATCTGCACAATATCTCAATTCATAGTGTTAGTAATATTTGGTATATTTTTGAGATATTATCCTAACCATTTTATATGATATTAAATCTTAAGAATATTGTGAGAAATATTTTATATGATACGAATATTTTAATTAATAATATTTCATATAAATATTATATGCATGTATTTTCCCTCATTATGTTAATTATAATGTAGAAACATATGATAATAATATTTTTACACATAAACCCTCATATGTTCTATAATTACAATAAACACCTTTTAGAACTTAACAATAGTGGAGAAAATAATTATTCAAATATGCAATATTTTAGACTAATCAAATACCCACAAACTTAACTTTGATCGTCCAGAGCAAACTAGTTATTAAAGAGAAGAAGAAGAAAAAAAGAAAAGAAAAACCAAGCACACTTTCGTAGGCAATACGATTACACTGAGTATGTGCAACAAGAATTTAAACCTTTAGGTGTCCCTGGTAGGAGGAGTGTTGTCTCCTGAGGGTTTTCAGCGGATTACACCCACAAAATCCCATAATAAAAGAAAGACAATGAAAATTACATACAAAAATAAAGAACATATAAAAGAAAGAACTTGAAAATAAGAGTTTCAAACTACACTTGCTTTTTAGTAGTCATGAGCCCTATCTTAATAGTCATGAAAAGATGTCAGAAATCACATCATCTCTCGATAAAACATTGCATTTAGTCTTCCTCCTTACCTTTCTTCCAAACATAGATCACATACCTCTACGTTTGTAAAGGACATCCCTATACTTAGAGAATTCAATTCATGCTATCATACTCTTGTCCATCTTCCTTAGTACATTTTAGTCGATGAATATTTCAGATGGAATTGCTCACACATTCTTCCTGCAACCGTTAATACTTCTTGAGGTATTAACCAACCGATTACCAAATGTGCTCACTCTTTTAGGCGTAATTAGCAATATCCTAGTCTTGTAACACCTAACGCTTAGCAGTGGCTGCCAAACCAGTCGGTTTAAGGCATTAGGTGATAAGGCACCCTCACTATATTTTTTTATGCTGCCTTAAGTAATTACAAACCAGTGTTCATTTTTCTTCACCATTTTTTTTCATTTATATTTTTTGTTTATGTTTTTATTTTCCTTCATACTAAGGCTCTTAGACAAGAGCATTTCAAGGTATTCTCTACTATCCCAAGTTTCAAGATGTGTGCAAGTGCATATAGTAGGGTATCAATGTTCAGATGTTTGAACTCAAGAATATGGAATATTTTTCAGACTTATTTCTATCCTCAGATTAGTGATTCCCTTCATCTTACTAACCCTTGGGACAACAGCTCATGACTACCTATTACTAGCTTCGTTATAAAACATCCAATTTTCTTGCTTTTCATAAGCTTTTCCTTCCTATCATATGTATTTTCACTTTCTAACTTTCATTATCAAATTTTTTGTGTGCTTTTATTTAGTATAATGCAAAAAATGATACGTGAATAAGCACGAACCTCCCCCAAATCTATTTGCAGCAGTGTCCTCACTGATGTCATCTGTTAAGCTTAAAACCTGTAGACTTGGGAGGAAAAGTTAGTAACGGGGACAAGAATTAATGACAGTGAAATCCTCCCCAAACTTATTTTTGGCTCACAATTTTGTAAAAAATTGTTTTCTTTCAAGAGCCAAAATATTTTCTCCCTCCAAACTTGAGTAAAATAGTATTAAGCATTTAAAATTTTGAGGGGGGGAAATTATTTGTCTATGCAAAACTCTACAGAGACCAAAAATCAACACCAACCATTCGAATATTTTATCAATGTAACACCATGGTTGGTGGAAGATCATATATGTGCAGAAGTGGGGAGATAAGAGGCAGAAACGATCGGGTTTACGTCTCGGTTGGTTGAGACGAAACGGTGATGGTGCACTACCCGCATTCTCGTTCTTGATAAGAAGAAGGGGTGGCAGTTCAACTTCTTTGGGTGGTTGATTAATCACAACTCCCATATTTTCTAGAAATGCGAGTTCTTCAGCAAAAATATCTTCAAAACTTTTATCAAGATTTCGAATGATAATCTCATCGGAAAGGGAGTTATGAAACTCGGATAGCTCGACTACAAGTCAAAGGGTTCGGACTTAGGTGTGGATTTGTCGACAGAAGGGTCTTCACGCGTATAATAAACAGTAGGATCAAACCTTAACACTCTAGTGGCGTCGAGATCAGAATCATGAAGCTCTTCAAATTCGCGACTGTCGGTAGCTATCTTTTCGACAGAACATACATGAGCATAAGGTTTTGATGTTGACTTCCTAGCTTGTAGAAGTTAAGCTCAATTGTTATCTTCCTAAAGGACAGATTCATTGAACCATTACAACAATTGATTATCGCGTTTGATGTTGCTCGGAAAGGTCGACCTAGAATCACCAGAATTTGGTTTTGTAGGTTCGCTATAGGCTGTGTATCAATAACTATAAAGTCCACAGGGAATATAAATTCCCCGAATTTGATTAACACGTCCTGTAGCTCACCCCAAGGTTGGGTGGTATATCGATCGGCCATCTGGAGAGTGCAATGCGTAGGTTTCAACACTCCTATCCCTAATTGCTCATAAACAGAATATGGAAGCAAGTTAACACTGTAAGTCTACGGTAGCGCTCCGGCCGTCTAATAGACGCCAATATGCGGAACAAAACTTTTACTACTGGTGCTATCGCGTACTATAACCCGGATTTGCCATGAAAGCTAAACTAACAAGTTGTAAAGAGGGTAGAATTGTTATACCGCATGATCCGAGTCCTTCGGTCTTTAACCATCATCCCACGCTTTGTTGCGGCGGCTTCGATCTTCTGAAACTCCAGTTTCGTCGTCCAGGTGGCACCACGTCGACGGATCTTTAAACGGGCTCCCGCCTCTGAACCGAGGCAACTCGATCGTCAAGTTTGCCAAAAGAGATGACCAAGATGAAGTAAAGAATGAGTAGAATACTTTGTCTCATTACGTCCAAGGCTATGGACGAACGGTTAATAGAAGTTACCAATTGGAGTCCGGTAAATGGAAATTGAACTATATGAAATTTCCATATACAAAACTATCATAATCTTTTGCCACAAAATCAAATGAAAAATCATCCTTCTCACAATGAGGGCTGGCCACTATTAAAAGAGCAAGGAGGGTGAGTGTAAGAGCTACAAGTGGTGACTATAAGCTTTGAACTTATCATAACCTAACATCAAAGCATGACACACTAGAAATCATTAATGCAAAATGGTGATTCATTAACCTAGTCACCATATTAATTAATGCAACCAAAGAAACATGAACACCTCACTTACTTCTAGAATCTTCTAGAACCATGACTCACCCAAGAAGAAAAGATAAATCCGCATTTAACCGAATGTTAAATACGGCTAATAGAAAACTGGAAACTGGCAACTTCCAAAAGTGATCCTGAAACGAATTTCACGATAACCCCGTATCGGTATAAACATACCCGCATTTGTATTACGACCGAATAAAAATGCAACTAAGACAAAGATATTATATCTACACAGTATAATATTGGGATCCGGCTTAAACCAAAGCCTACCAGTATTATCTGCCCGAAAAATGACACGTACGAAAACACACGTACTTTTTCCGAACCCTGCCATAACACCATACGGCATCTACAACGTTTCGCCCGAACTTGGAAAAGTGTCTGTGGGGGACTCTAATGACTCATCAATACACTGGCACTGGGTATAACCACTAGCATGTCAGAGGTACAAGCTGTAAGTCCACGTTGCGACCCCCGGTTCTTACGGGGAGGCGGAAACGGTATAAAATCAAAATTTTAACGCAAGAGGCAACATGGACTAAACTAGGTCGGGATCTTTACCTAAACTAAAACTAGCATACTAAGCTAAAGATATTTAGCTACTCGGATGAAGATGGTTATACCTAAACTTGAACTCCTTCTCTTCAAGCTCCGATGGTGGTTCGATGGCTCCTTCTCGTTGTCTCCGTACGCCGAAGATAGATCCACTTGAAAGCTCCAACCTTTAGCTCCTTCTTCGTTCTTTGAAGAAACTAGTTCACTTGGTTTGCTAAACCTAGTGAACTAGAATGAGTAGAGATGATTTAGAATGGGATTTTATCTATGGTTCTTGATTCTCAACTCATGAGACAAGAGAACCATAGATCAAGAGAGGGAGCAAGAGGTTGAGGGTGAGAGCAAGAGGAGAGCTCAAGAACAAGAGAGAGAATGAGCAAGAAAGAATGAGCAACTCTTTTGTCTTTCACCCTCTCATAATCCAAAGTGATCATAACTCATCATATCAAAAAAGTCTTATGTGATGGTTAGAAGCAACCATAACCTTATCATGTCATGCACTCATTTTACTCAAATGAGCAAGCAAGAAAAAGTCTTTGGCATGAAATGATAACCATGGTTATCATGATGGTCAACTAGTCAAGCCTAGTCAACCGGTCAACAAGTCAACAAAAGTCAACAAAGTCAACAAGTCAACAAAAGTCAACAAGTCAACAACCATATCACCATAATACTTAATTAATATAATAGTTAATCACATATCATATTCTCATTAGGGTTGAGCATAAAGTCAAATAGTCAACGGTCAACAGTCAACAACCCTAATGAGAATCCGCCGCCTCTGCCTCCCTGTCAACTGTGCATACACACCCGCATCCGCGTTCCGAGGAACACGAATGCAAACTGGATAAATCCAATCCCATAAGGTACACTAGGATCTGGCTTAAACCAAAGCCCGCTAGTGTAAACTGTCCGGACACTGTACGTGCACAAGTGCACGAATGTGACCGAACCCTGTCGCAAAACCATGCGACCTGTCGCAATACCATGTGTGGGACTCTAAAGACTCGACACTACGCTGGCAGTGGGTTTAACCACAGACCGCAAGCGGCACTAGCTGTGCGTAACGGTCCCCAGGTAATGCCGACAAGAAGACCGACGAGGCGAAACCCATCTGAACTCCTACTGAGCCTGAGTGTGACATTCTCCGTACAGTCCGGTCTGTTCGTCTGATACATCGCATGGCGGGCCTAGGGGGCGGTAAACGTCAGTCCCCCAATAGCGGTACAAGTCGTGCCGGAGCGAAGCCCAAAACACCCTGAGATAACACTGGAAACCTACCAGTATATCTCGTTTGCCCTGGCCAGGGACTACTCGTGTAATGGCTCTCCTAGACACAGCGCGATGTCAACCCCCAATACCGGGAGAGACGAATCCTGTCTAACCGTCACTGCCTCCAAGTGCTTCGGGACTGCACCCAACCACCACCTGTTTGCACGACTCCTTTGAGCCGTGGTAGGGTAGTGATCAAAGTACAGTGGGAACACACCCGAGGCGAAATGACAGTGTCAAGTCAGCGGACTAAGCTGTACTCATGTCACCTGGGAACTGATAACTGACGACAGGTATAATACCAACTAGTCAGTTCCCGACGAGTCCTGTCCAGTGTACCCGTAACCTAACGAGCACCCGCATACTATCTCAAGTACGACGTACTGACGGCTGTGGGACAGACCGTCTCCCACACTGGGATGAGAAGCGCATGCGCTGGTCTACTCCGGAGTATCGATGCCCTGTCTCGATAGTCCTGCGACCAGGGACCTGCATAAGGATGTGCTTATAGATTACCCAGCCCCACTAGTGTGACGGCCATCACATCGCTGGTAATCAAGCAAAGATCCTAAGGGCTCTACTAATGTGTATAGGCGATATACAAAAATAAACACATGTACACATTGAAGTAGAAACAAACCAAGTAGCATACTACTATTTTGAGCAAGATTGTATATACAAGGTGAATATCCCAAGCATCCATTAAGTAATATACAAACCAGTATGATACAGTAATGGCCTCTAGGGCATATACACTAACAATCTCCCACTTGCACTAAGGCCATGTACTGGCGTATCGAAGACCTATCATCTCGATCAGCCGCTCGAACTGAGTCTGGGGCAGGGCCTTGGTGAATGGATCAGCAGTGTTATCTTCTGAAGCGACTCTCCGAACCTCGATCTCCTGGCGATCTACGATCTCCCTGATCAGGTGATACCGCCTCAAGATGTGCCGGATCTCTGATGGGACCTGGGTTCCTTCGCTAAAGCTATAGCCCCGTTGTTGTCGCAATACAGAGGTATTGGATCAACAATGGACGGAACCACCTGAAGTTCTTTCAAGAACTTCCTCATCCAGACAGCTTCTTTTGCGGCATCAGATGCAGCGATGTATTCCGCTTCCATCGTCGAGTCTGCAACGGTTTCTTGTTTGGAACTCTTCCAACACACCGCCCCTCCATTGAGGGTAAAGACAAAACCCGACATGGACTTGGAATCATCCTTGTCACTCTGGAAGCTGGAGTCAGCAAAGGCCTCGATCTGGAGGTCCTTTCCGCCATACACCAAGAACATCTCCTTAGTCCTTCTCAGGTACTTGAGAATGTTCTTTACCGCTATCCAGTGTTTCTCCCCAGGGTTAGACTGATACCGGCTTACCACACTCAGTGCATAAGCTACATCCGGTCTGGTACACAACATCGCATACATTATAGAGCCTACCGCAGAAGCGTAGGGTATAATAGACATGCGATCCCTCTCTAAATCAGTCTTGGGAGACATCTCTTTAGAGAGGGTGATCCCGTGACAAGCCGGTAGGTTACCGCGCTTGGAATCTTCCATACTGAACCTCTTCAGTATGGTGTCGATGTACCTGGACTGCGAAAGTCCTAATATCCTCTTGGATCTGTCACGGTAGATCCGGATACCCAGAATGTATGAGGCATCACCCAGGTCTTTCATGGAGAACCTGTGTGACAAGAACCCCTTGACAGATTGTAGCATAGGAATGTCATTTCCTATTAAGAGAATGTCATCCACGTATAAAACGAGGAATACTACAGTTCTCGCTACAAATCTACTATAGATGCATGGTTCATCTGGATTTTTGATAAAGCCAAATTCTTTGACCGTCTCATCAAAACAGATGTTCCAACTCCGCGATGCCTGCTTTAGTCCATAGATGGACTTAAGCAACTTGCACACCTTTCCGCTGCTCCCACTCTGAATGAAACCCTCTGGCTGGTCCATATAGACACACTCCTCTAAATTTCCATTTAGAAAAGCTGTCTTTACGTCCATTTGCCAGATCTCATAATCGTGGAAGGCAGCAATGGCAAGAAGGATCCGAATGGATTTCAGCATGGCTACTGGAGAAAAGGTTTCGTCGTAGTCCAAGCCAGGTCGTTGACCAAAACCCTTTGCTACCAGCCTAGCTTTATAGGTCTCAACCTGTCCATCTACACCAATCTTCCTTTTGAAGATCCACTTGCATCCTACGGGTTTTACCCCGTCTGGAGCAATGTCCAACGTCCATACCTTGTTGGTGTACATGGACTCCATTTCGGTCCGCATTGCATCCAGCCATTTCACTGAGTCAACGCTCTGAACGGCCTGCTGGAAGCTAGTAGGCTCATCAAAATCTATGATGCAATCCTCTCTATCCCCGTCTATGAGAAAACCGTAGTATCTCTCGGGCGGATGAGACTGCCTACTACTTCTGCGGAGCGGCGTAGGAATGTCCTGTTCTTCCGAACCTTCTGGTTCCACTAAACTTTCAGTAACAGTCCGTGGTTCTGGAATTTCTTCCAGTTCTACTGTGCTCCCACTTATCTGGTTTTCCAAAAACTCAGTTTCCAAGAAGTAGGCATGACGAGAAACAAGAACTTTTTGTTCCTCTTCACAGTAGAAGAAATATCCTTTTGAGTTCTTTGGATACCCCACAAACTTGCACTGTACTGAGCGTGCCTCGAGCTTGTCCGCATGCTGCTTTTTGACAAAAGCCGGACATCCCCATGTCTTAATGTGCTTAAGATAGGGTCTCTTCCCACACCACATTTCATATGGTGTGGAAGGCACAGTCTTAGTCGGAACTCGGTTCAAAAGGTACGCTGCTGATTCTAGCGCATACCCCCAGAATGATCGCGGTAACTCAGCATTACCCATCATGGACCGCACCATATCCAATAGGGTGCGGTTCCGTCTCTCCGATACACCGTTATGTTGCGGGGTGTATGGAGGAGTAAGCTGAGAGAGAATTCCGTTCTCTTTTAAATAGTCCAGGAACTCGGCACTTAAGTATTCTCCACCTCGATCCGATCTTAGAATCTTAATACTTTTGCCGGTCTGTTTCTCTACTTCATTCTTATACTCCTGGAATTTTCCAAAGGCCTCGGACTTATGTTTCATTAAGAAGACATAACCGTACCTTGAGAAGTCATCCGTAAAAGTAATGAAGTATGAATGTCCGCTTCGGGCATGTGTAGACATTGGACCGCACACGTCACTGTGTACGAGTCCTAAGAGCTCGCTCGCTCTTACTCCTTGTCCAGTAAACGGAGTCTTTGTCATCTTTCCTTTGAGACAAGATTGACAAGTGGCATACGATTGATATTCGAACGCATTCAAATATCCTTCTGTATGTAACTTAGTCAACCTTCTCTCATTGATGTGACCCAATCTACAATGCCATAAGAAAGTCTGATTTATTTCTGGAGACTTTCTTTTGTGTGTATTCTGGACATTAAAAATCTGTGGTTGGTTTAACACGTATATACCATTACTCAATGTACCTGACCCAATCAGAACTTGATTAAGGTGAATGTTTACAACATTACTTACAAACGCAAATTCATAACCTTCTTTAGAAACTAAAGATACAGAAATGATATTACAAGTTGCGTTGGGTACAAAAAAGCAATTACGCAAAACCAAAACATGTCCATCTGACATTCCCAGGTGATAGTCCCCCACGGCTTTAGCATCCATGCTAGCTCCGTTCGCAACTCTGAGGGTCATGTCACCTGCCTTCAAAACCCTACGGTTTCTCAACGCCTGCAAAGAATTACAGATATGAGATCCTGATCCGGTATCCAATACCCAGGAAGTAGAGTTTATTGAAAGACAGTTTTCAATAACATACACACCTGAAGCTGAAGCTGCAACTTGCTTCAATTCCTGTGTTCTGGCCTTCCAGGCCCTGCAATCATTCTTCCAGTGTCCTTTCTTATGACAATAGAAGCATTCTTCCTTATCCACAAGCTTCCCCGCTATCTTTGTTGCTTTACCTTTTCCCTTCGTATCCACTTTACTAACACCGCCCCTTGGTTTGGCGGGGGCCTTCTTCTTTTTTCCCTTGGCTTTCGCCTTGGACCTAGAAGAAGATGATCCTCCTACAAACAAAGTGGATGTTTCCCTACCTTTCTGTAGGGTGCCCTCTGCGCTCCTCAGCATGTTGAGGAGCTCTGAAAGTTCAACCTCTTTTTCTTGTAAGTTGAAGTTCAGTATAAACTGGGAGTAAGTGGAAGGAAGGGACTGGAGAACTATATCCGTATATAGCTCACTCTCCAATGTGATCCCTAGGTCAGCGAGCTCCTCAATGTAGCCGATCATCTTTAGCACGTGCTCGGCTACTGATGATCCGACGGCCATTCTTGTCGAAAATAACTTTTTCGACGCTTCGTATCTTGCGATACGTGATTGCTCTCCATACAGTTCTTTTGTATGGAGCAATATGGACTCCATGTCCATATTCTCATGCCTCCTCTGATGTTCGTTGTCCATCGAGGCAAGCAGGAGGCACTTGGCCTTCGCGCTATCAATCTCCCAAGTCTTGCGGATTTCCTTATCCGCGACACTGGAAGTTGGACCAGGGACAGGGGGAGCTTTGGTGGTAAGAAGATACCCCAGCTTGTCATAAGTGATTGCTATCTTGACATTCCTGAGCCAATCTTTGTAGTTTGGCCCTGTCAGTTTGTTTTTATCTAGGAGTAACTTAAGTCCAGTCATGTTGATTGGTCGCTGCAATTAGGAGAGAGAAGAAGAAACACTCAGCATGATGCTCTTGCAAGTTTAGAGTGGTTTTTAGTTTGTCTAAACAGGATGGCTCCCACTGTTTCTCGAATCCCTCCTCAAACCATAAAGGAAGAATTAGTCAGGATCAATCCCACCGTACAATACTTGCTTAACCGTTCAGCCAGGCCGGTGTCGGTACTTCGAGGGAGGTTTTCCAACGCTTTCGCGAAGTTCCTTAATTAAAGAACCTCTTTTCCCTGGGGGCGTAGCCCCGCTAACACCTTTCTAGGCACCTACTAGGTTTATAGCATTGATCGTTAAGTGAGAAATTTCCCGAGGAGTAGCATATACTCACAGTAGGATCGGGATCCAAATATCATCGCGTGACGAAACTGAAGGAATCCTACCAGAATCATCACACTCCAAATGGTATGCAAATCTAGCAAGTTTCAGTACTTATGAAACTCCCGATGTGGATTTTTTTTTTTTGCCCCATGCTCTTATGACCTTGACTTTGGCCAACAAATCATAAGTCACATGTCAAGTTCTGCCCGTCGTTCTCCAGGTTAATTTGAATCCACCCGCACCTACCCTTGACTTTGGCCAACAAGGCAGTACGACTGTTCCAAACCAACGCATCTATCTATGCTGCACATGAATACCCAATAGCTACCAATCACTGTGCCTTGACTTTGGCCAACAAACACAGCTTGAATACTATTGACTATTCATGTGAAACGACGGAGGGCTACGGATGGTTTTGGCAAAACCGTGAACGTAGTGAACTTGATTTGGTCGATGGAACGAGATAGCTTTTAAAAGGAGTGGCTCAAGCTCCGTATTTAAAAGTTGTTTTGAAAAGAACCGAGTGGTTTTTCGAAAGTGTTCCAACGACTTTAACTTGGTTTATTATCTTGCATTAGTTCTTTTAATGCGTGATATTCTTGCATTAGTTCTTTTAATGCGTCCCATCATTTAATCCTACCATTGCAGAAAACAACCAAAATATGACGTACGCTTATGCCATTCGCATTCGCCATGGGGCCCCGTCATTACCCGTTAGGTTACTTAACTAACGACAGAGCGGGGGCTGGGCTAGCGCGTCTGTAAAACATAAGCAACGCCTAAATAATATCATATATAGATATACTGCAATGATAAACATTTCAGATCACAGATAAATACATTGGATATACTAGGAATCTGTAATTTGTACGAGCCTGTAACAAAAACAGATTACACGGTCGCGGTGAATAGCCAAAACCCCACCCAAGACCCCTACGGGTGCGGCAAACTACCCGCCAAGTACCCGAAGCGTAGCAACCTCCCTCATCTCCATGAGTAGGCCACTCGACACTTCGGCATACCCGGTAGTTTGTGCACCCCTCCATGGGTCTATCCTAGGAGCAAAAACAGTAAAAAGAAATTATACAATGACGGCTACAACCCCGACCCGGTTGTGCGGCCATACAAATAATTATTACATCAATTTACAAATTTACATGAATTGCAAGAAAAGAAAACTCTCGTCTCACAACCCCCGGCTATTCACCCGCGACAATCCAACATATTTATATACACATTCCAGCACATTACAGATCATGTATAACCCCGACCAATCGACTTATAGCGATTGGCCGACGTTCAATACATGCAAACATCACAGATATAACCATCATAGTCAAATTGCAGTGAAGTTCGGAAAAAATACGGAATTATAGGACCCCAAAAGGAAATTTCTTTTCTGGAAAATCTGGGCACATATAATATATTTCAAAAATCCCAAAACCAACACAGACACACACTGCACGAAAAACGATGCACAGAAGACGACAAAGCGCGGCGCTTCCGCGGCGGATGCCTAGCTCACGCGGCGGAAGGGCGGCGGTTTGGACGAATTACTGTATCGTTTTTCATGGGTGTTCACAAAAAACCCTGAGCCGAATTTACAAGTGTAAAGTTTTTCATTTTGAGCCAAAAAAATTTCAACAGAAACTCAGTTTTTGTAAAAGTTTGGTTTTTGGATTTTTCCGGTTCCGAACTTCGTTACACTTCACTACCAAGCTAGTTTAAGTTTAGTTAGGCTCTGATACCACTGTAAGTCCACGTTGCGACCCCCGGTTCTTACGGGGAGGCGGAAACGGTATAAAATCAAAATTTTAACGCAAGAGGCAACATGGACTAAACTAGGTCGGGATCTTTACCTAAACTAAAACTAGCATATTAAGCTAAAGATATTTAGCTACTCGGATGAAGATGGTTATACCTAAACTTGAACTCCTTCTCTTCAAGCTCCGATGGTGGTTCGATGGCTCCTTCTCGTTGTCTCCGTACGCCGAAGATAGATCCACTTGAAAGCTCCAACCTTTAGCTCCTTCTTCGTTCTTTGAAGAAACTAGTTCACTTGGTTTGCTAAACCTAGTGAACTAGAATGAGTAGAGATGATTTAGAATGGGATTTTATCTATGGTTCTTGATTCTCAACTCATGAGACAAGAGAACCATAGATCAAGAGAGGGAGCAAGAGGTTGAGGGTGAGAGCAAGAGGAGAGCTCAAGAACAAGAGAGAGAATGAGCAAGAAAGAATGAGCAACTCTTTTGTCTTTCACCCTCTCATAATCCAAAGTGATCATAACTCATCATATCAAAAAAGTCTTATGTGATGGTTAGAAGCAACCATAACCTTATCATGTCATGCACTCATTTTACTCAAATGAGCAAGCAAGAAAAAGTCTTTGGCATGAAATGATAACCATGGTTATCATGATGGTCAACTAGTCAAGCCTAGTCAACCGGTCAACAAGTCAACAAAAGTCAACAAGTCAACAAAGTCAACAAGTCAACAAAAGTCAACAAGTCAACAACCATATCACCATAATACTTAATTAATATAATAGTTAATCACATATCATATTCTCATTAGGGTTGAGCATAAAGTCAAATAGTCAACGGTCAACAGTCAACAACCCTAATGAGAATCCGCCGCCTCTGCCTCCCTGTCAACTGTGCATACACACCCGCATCCGCGTTCCGAGGAACACGAATGCAAACTGGATAAATCCAATCCCATAAGGTACACTAGGATCTGGCTTAAACCAAAGCCCGCTAGTGTAAACTGTCCGGACACTGTACGTGCACAAGTGCACGAATGTGACCGAACCCTGTCGCAAAACCATGCGACCTGTCGCAAAACCATGCGACCTGTCGCAATACCATGCGACCTCTACTCTTTTGCCTAAAGGCGAAAAGCTTTCTGTGTGGGACTCTAAAGACTCGACACTACGCTGGCAGTGGGTTTAACCACAGACCGCAAGCGGCACTAGCTGTGCGTAACGGTCCCCAGGTAATGCCGACAAGAAGACCGACGAGGCGAAACCCATCTGAACTCCTACTGAGCCTGAGTGTGACATTCTCCGTACAGTCCGGTCTGTTCGTCTGATACATCGCATGGCGGGCCTAGGGGGCGGTAAACGTCAGTCCCCCAATAGCGGTACAAGTCGTGCCGGAGCGAAGCCCAAAACACCCTGAGATAACACTGGAAACCTACCAGTATATCTCGTTTGCCCTGGCCAGGGACTACTCGTGTAATGGCTCTCCTAGACACAGCGCGATGTCAACCCCCAATACCGGGAGAGACGAATCCTGTCTAACCGTCACTGCCTCCAAGTGCTTCGGGACTGCACCCAACCACCACCTGTTTGCACGACTCCTTTGAGCTGTGGTAGGGTAGTGATCAAAGTACAGTGGGAACACACCCGAGGCGAAATGACAGTGTCAAGTCAGCGGACTAAGCTGTACTCATGTCACCTGGGAACTGATAACTGACGACAGGTATAATACCAACTAGTCAGTTCCCGACGAGTCCTGTCCAGTGTACCCGTAACCTAACGAGCACCCGCATACTATCTCAAGTACGACGTACTGACGGCTGTGGGACAGACCGTCTCCCACACTGGGATGAGAAGCGCATGCGCTGGTCTACTCCGGAGTATCGATGCCCTGTCTCGATAGTCCTGTGACCAGGGACCTGCATAAGGATGTGCTTATAGATTACCCAGCCCCACTAGTGTGACGGCCATCACATCGCTGGTAATCAAGCAAAGATCCTAAGGGCTCTACTAATGTGTATAGGAGATATACAAAAATAAACACATGTACACATTGAAGTAGAAACAAACCAAGTAGCATACTACTATTTTGAGCAAGATTGTATATACAAGGTGAATATCCCAAGCATCCATTAAGTAATATACAAACCAGTATGATACAGTAATGGCCTTTAGGGCATATACACTAACACAAGCTGTACGTAACGGTTTGCCTATGTATTGATTGGAAGGGAATCTGACGAGCGAACTCATCTATAAACCCTACTGAGCCTGACAGTGACAATATCTGTACAGTCCGGAACATTCGTCTATGAGTATCGCATATACGGCCTAGGGGTCGGTAAACATTAGACCCCCAATAGCTGCATAAGTCGTGTCAGAGAGCAGCCCAGAACACCGTGAGATACTACTGGTATACCTACCAGTATATCTCGATTACCCTAGCCAGGGATTTCGTGTAATGGCTCTCCTAAACACAGCGCGATCTCACCCCCAATACCGGGAGAGACGAATCCCCGACGATCCGCTCACTTGCCTCCAATGTGGCTCGGGACTGTACCCAAAATATACCTGTTTGCACGACTCCTTTAACCCGTGGTAGGGCATAAATCAAAGCACAGAGGGAACTCACACGAGACAAATGACAACCTCAGGTCGATGAACTAACCTGTACACATATCACCTGGGAACTGCTATCTGACGATATGTATAATACCAACTAGCATGTTCCCGGCGAGTCCTGTCCGGTGTACTCATAACCTAATGAGCACCTGTATACATCTTAGGTGATCCAACTGACACTACAGGCTTGTGAGACCGGCCACCGCCCCTCGTCGGGGTCTCGACTGTATACACTAGTCTACTCTGGAGTATCGATGCCCTATCTCGAAACTCCCACGACTAGGGACACTTTAAGGATGTGCTTATAGACCCCAGCTCCCACATATATGATCGCCATCATACTGCTGGTAGTCAAGCAAGAATCCTATGGGCTCTATCATGATGTTAAAGACAGACCAGATAGCATACTATCATTTCTAGTAAGACTGTTATATCGGTATAGGTCCTCCCTCAATCATTGCAATCACGTACCTGCGATCCAATAATTGACTTAGAGGGCACTATATCCAACAATCTCCCACTTGCAGTTAAGGCTAATTATTGCGATGTCGTGTACTCACAGCTCGTGTGATACCGAGCATCCAACTCCTCTACTAATCAGTTTCACAAAGCTCGTTTGTAAAACTCTTGTGTTCGAGAAATAGCCTCAGTTAGTGGATCCGCTTCGGTGTTTATTTCTGTATCTCTCTATATCTCAATTTCGCGGAGAAAACCATTTCCCGAGTTGAGTAATACCTATTTTAGAATATGTTTGGATATGTGATGGGACCTAGTTCATAAATGAACTCCAAATCCAAACCTCTTAGACTGTATCGATCACTGAAACTAATCAGTGTCCAGCACTATGCCTCCCACAGTATCCTCTTGGACCGCCTGTCCATAATACTGTCCCTCGTCGGAGGGAAAACTATAACTCTGACAATCACTCTGTTATAAATATCACCGGTGAAGCCTGGAATAATAACCGTCTCTCGAAGGAGGCTGCCGTCATCAAATCCGTAAAACATATACTTATGTTCTATAACTGCTTCCGTATGTTTCTTCAGGATTGGATTAATATAAACTTATCGCATCTAGTGCAATAACGACATCTGGTGTGGTACTTGACATCTCATGATTGACTCAATTGCCCAAGCAAGTGATCTGTCAATCACGTACGTCCCTCTCCCCTTTAGTCTGTAAGACACCTTTAGAGAGGGTGACTCCATCACCTGCAGATACACCACCATGCTAGGAGTCATCTATTCTAAAATACCATTAGAATACTGTCAAAGTACCCCAATTGGGAAACTACACAAATCTAGATCTAAAACTATAGATCTAGTAACCAGAATGTTAGATATTATATCCATATCCTTTGTGGAGAAAAAACTGTGTGATGACCACAGTACAACCGATCGTAGTATAGGAATTTTACTTCCTACTCTGTGTATGTCATCCAAATATCAGGACATTACACCCTACTACCTTCTTAACAGATCCATCCCCTATTCTGATGAAGTCAAACCCATGACTGTCACATCAAAATTAGATGATCTTATCTCCGCTATATATATGCTCAAGCCTATAAATAGACATAAGCTACTTGCCCACTATGCTTCCGCTGCTCCCACTGACTACGACAACCCTCTGGCAGAATAATATATATATACGTACACTTCTAAAACTAGTTTAGAACGACGCTATACATAATCTCCTGCCGGGTCTCATAGCCTGGAACAACAGTAGTGTCAAGTCTGGGTATACAAGAACCTCCATATCACCGTCCTTGAGGCTACCGGAGTACCTCTCAGGTGTCTGAGGTTACCCACCATATCTGCGGAGTGGCTATTTGAATGTCAAACCTGATTGAATATATAGGTCCTATTAAATTTTCCGTAATCGTTTTGCTGTTCTGGAATCACTTCCAGTTCTACCATACTCCCACTTCTGTTTTTTTGAAAAAGTCCATTTTATGAAAACTGTGGCGAGTCTAGAACAATATCACTATTGATCTTCCAGATGGTAGAAAATCAACCCTCGTCAAAGGTAGGGTCAACCCACAAACTGCTATTATAGAAACGTGCCTTGAGTCATCCAGTGTCTGGTTTTAAGCATAAGCTGGACAACTCCTCTTACCTTAACATCGTTAAGATTTGATCCATTCTATATCTAATATAGAAACTTTGGCACTTATTTAATTGGAACCATATTCAAATCATGCAGCTGTCTCCAGTGCATATCAACTTAATGGAGAGAGGCTAATCAGCATTACTCAACTTAGGAATCCATCCAATTATGAGTAATCTGAAAGAGAAACAAGTTTCTCAAAACCATTTTTATCAACTGAATACCATTCACAAGAATCTACATCTTCGATTTCTTTGAAAAATCCCGATACTTACGACATATGGTTCTCTACTTTATTCCTATACCCGCAATTTCTCAATACTTAGACATTGTATTTCTACGAAACACTTGTCTAAAAACTAGAGAAGTCACAAGTAAATAGAATATAGTACGAGGACCAACCCCTTTGTCCTGATGGACACTGGAAAACATACAATACTCTGTGTAAATCCGCTGAGTTGAATAACTCAAAAACTTGTGTATCGTAGGTTGAAAACTGTGCCCAGGTGATTTCCTCAAATATCACTAATTACAACGAATTCCGATATAATGAGGATGATCACCTAATTCCCAATAACTTGCTCCCACTCAACATCAGAAAAACCATACAGATGTGAGAATTATACCTGGTAAATACATACCCTGGAGTAAGTATCTAATCGGGAAATCAGTTTTTAATAACAATGCACAGTGAATATGAAACATAAAATATGTTTCGTAGGGGTATCCTGGTATTCTTTAGTAATGCCTCTTCCATAATCCATATCATGACTTTTACCGTATATTTCCTTGCTATCTTTCCAAATCCCTTTATTTGTCTTTAGTCGTTGCCTTCTGTACACCATCAATAGGCTAAATGGTTTTCTTTCTTCCCTACCGTTCGGCACCAGCCTATGGTTTGGAAGAAGAATATCCAGTAAGCATAATAGGTGTACCCTCCTAATCCTAGGAGTACTCTCAACTTGAGAGAAGGTGATGATAAAAAACAACTGAATAAACCTTATTCCTATTTCTCCTGAACCAGAATCCATCCTCAAAAAAATATCCTTCGAGTTCGTATATAACCATACGACGGATTTATCCAATGGAATTGGATGTTCGTAGTGATACGGGTCGTTCTAGAGAAATCAAAGGTGAAGTAGGAGTGGCGATGAAACACGTGGTTTGGTCGTGAATGTTAATAGTCGCAATTTACTTTGCCCTCTTTCTAATCCCTTTATTTTGTCTTTACATATTACCTTCTGCACACCCTACTTAGGCTAATTGGTTTTCTTCATTCCCTACCTTTTGACACCTGCCTATGGTTTGGAATAAGACTATCCAATAAGCGTAATAGGTGTACTCTCCTAAAACAAGGAGCCCTCGCAACCTGAGAGAAGGTGATAATAAAAGACAATTGAATAAACCAATTCTATTTCTCCTGAACCTGGATCCATCCTCGAAGAAGTCCCTTCGAGTTCGTATATAACCATACGATGGATCTATCCAATAGAAATGGATATCCGTAGTAATACGGGTTGTTCTGAGAAATACAAAGGGTAAAAGAAAGAGTGGCAATGACTTATGCAACTATAGGCAATCCAAAAGCCAGTATTTTAAGAAGGTTCGGTCAATTTTGGTCACTGAGTTATAGTCTAGGGTCAGTCAAAGGTCGCTGCCAAAGAGAGAGAGAGAAAAGAAACACTCTGCGTGCACTCTTACCTAGATCAGAATGGTTATCACTTTATCTAATTAGGAAACCTCCCACAGTTATCTCAAATTCTCTTCCAAACCTGAAAGAAGAATTAGTCGGGATCATCCGAAGAGTAAACCAACTCATCAGTGAGAATCGGGATCCAACTATCATCGTATGATAACTTGATGGAAGCCACTCAAGTTAACACACTCCAGAAGGTATGCGCAAGTCTGGCAAGTTTCTTGTATGTTTGAAACTCCCGATAGAATTTTTATCCCATGCTCTTATGATCTTGACGTAGGCCAACAAATCATAAGCAACATGTCAAGTTCTACCCGTCGTTGTCCTGATTAACTTAAGTCATCGTACATGCCCTTGACGTAGGCCAACAAGGCTGTACGTCTGACTTAAACTAATGCATCTATCTATGCAACAAATGAATACCCAGCAGCTACCAAACACTACGCCTTGACGTAGGACAACAAACATAGCTTGAATACTACTGACCATCCATAAGAAACGACGGAGGATTACGGCTGGTTTTTGGCGAAAAACCTTTAACGTAATGAACTTGATCTCGTTGAAGGAAACTGATAGAATTTTTTTATAAAAATATAGTAGCGAAAACCTTTTGCTAAAGAAGTCACTCCCGGTGAAGGGATCTCGGCTCTTTCCTCGTAGAATGAGGTGCAGGATATTCCAACTGAATACCGCGATGCAAAGCAACTTGTAATCGAATATATAGAAGCTATTACCCAGATGCAAACTTGTTAGTGTATATGCCCTAGAGGCCATTACTGTATCATACTAGTTTGTATATTACTCGATGGAAGCTTGGGATATTCACAGTTGTATATACAATCTTGCTCGAAATGGTAGTATGCTACTTGGTTTGTCTCTGCTTTAATATGTGCATGTGTTTCTTTTAGCATATCGCTGATATACATATTAGTAGAGCCCTTAGGATCTTTGCTTGATTACCAGCATTGTGATGGCGCTCACACTCGTGGGAGCTGGGTGATCTATAAGCACATCCTTATACAGGTCCCTAGTCGTTGGACTATCGAGACAGGGCATCGATACTCCGGAGTAGACTAGCGTATGCGCTTCTTATCCCAGTGTGGGAGACGGTCTGTCCCACAGCCGTCAGTACGTCATACTTGAGATAGTATGCGGGTGCTCGTTAGGTTACGAGTACACTGGACAGGACTCGTCGGGAACTGTTGGTTGGTATTATACCTATCGTCAGTTATCAGTTCCCAGGTGACATGAGTACAGCTTAGTCCGCTGACTTGACACTGTCACTTCGCCTCGAGTGTGTTCCCACTGCACTTTGATTGCTACCCTACCACGGCTCAAAAGAGTCGTGCAAACAGGTAGTTTTTGGGTGCAGTCCCGAAGCACTTGGAGGCAGTGACGGTTAGACAGGATTCGTCTCTCCCGATATTGGGGGTTGACATCGCGCTGTATCCAGGAGAGCCATTACACGAGTAGTCCCTGGATAGGGCAAGCGAGATATACTGGTAGGTTTCCAGTGTTATCTCAGGGTGTTCTGGGCTACACTCCGACACGACTTGTACCGCTATTAGGGGACTGACGTTCACCGCCCCCCTAGGCCCTCCATGCGATGTATCAGACGAACAGACCGGACTGTACGGAGACTGTCACATACAGGCTCAGTAGGAGTTCAGATGGGGTTCACCTCGTCAGTCTTCTTGTCGACATCTACCTGGGGACCGTTACGTACAGCTAGTGCCGCTTGCGGTCTGTGGTTAAACCCACTGCCAGCGTAGTGTCGAGTCTTTAGAGTCCCACACAGAGAGCTATTCGCCTTTAGGCAAAATGAGTAGAGGTCGCATGGTTTTGCGACAGGGTTCGTTCACATCCGCGCACTTGTGCACGTTTGATGTCCGGACAGCTTATACTAGCGGGCTTTGGTTTAAGCCGGATCCTAGTATATGATTTGGGATTGGCTTTTTCTCATTGTATTCGTGTTCCTCGGATCACGAATACGAATGCGTATGCACAGTTGCTTGAGACAGAGGGAGAGGACTTTGATTAGGGTTAATGACTATTGTCATTTTATTAACCCTAATGCTTATGTGTGTATTATTGTTAATTGATATTAGTTTAATAATTGTGCATGGTTATGGTTGTTGACCATTTGACCCATCTTGACTTGTTGACCTTGTTGACACTTTGACCATCATCATTTCATTTGGAAGATGCTCTTTGATCCTTGCAATTTGCATTAAAAATGAAATGATAATGGTCATGTCTTGATTTAGCCATGACAATTATCTCACTAATTTTCTAATTACAATAATTCACATATATGTGAGAATGGTTCATATTATTCTCATTCTATCATTTTTCCTTTCTCTCTCTTGTTCTTCCTCTCCCTCAAGCTCTCCCCTCTCATGTGTTGAGAAACACTTGAGCTTGAGAAAAACCCTCTCTTGATAATCTCTACTCTCATCTAGGGTTGAAGGACTAGTACTTCTTGAACCCTAGTTACTTCTAGCTTGGAGTTGAAGCCAAATGTTGAGGATTTCGGGTGGATCTTTCTTTGACGGGAGAAGACGACAAGGTGACCTCCTTCCACTACTCCAAGGAGCAAGGAGAGAAGGACATAAAGCCCAAGGTATAACCTTTCTAGCACTTAGCTAGTTTTTTGGTTAGCTTTAGCTTGTTTCTGTTTAGCAAAGATCCTTCAAAATGTAGTCCATGTTGCCTAAGCTCATAAAAATCCGATTTTTATTCCGTTTTCCGCCTCCCCGCAAGTACCGGGGTGGGCAACGTGGACTTACAGTGGTATCAGAGCCTAACTAAACATAAACTAGCTAGGTAGTGAAGTGTATCGAAGTTCGAAACGTAAAAATCGAAAAACCGAGTTTTCAAAACCCTAAGTTTCTGTTAAAATTTTTTCTGTTCAAAACAAAATTTGTCATACTCCAAAAATCATCTCAGGGTTTTTTAAAGAACACCACCAAAAACGATCCAGTGAGTCGACCAAAGAGCCGCGGTTCCGCGGCAATAGCAAGCTATTGCCGCACAACCGCGGCCGTCTTGGCTCATCACTGGGTCGAGTTTGGTGCTGTGTATTTCTGGCTTGGTTTTAGGATTTTTAAGATGGTTTATATGTGCCCAGATTTTCCAGAATACAAATTTGTTTTTGGGGGCCTATAAATCCGTATTTTTTTTCCGAACTTCAATACACTTTGACTAAAGGGTTATATCTGTGATGTTTATATGTATTGAACGTCGGCTAATCGCTATATGTCGATTAGTCGGGGTTATACATATCTGTGATCTGTGATTGATGATGGTATGTGTATATGAATGGGTTGGATTGTCGCGGATGAATAGCCAGGGTGGATGTGAGATGAGTGTTGCTTTTTCTTTCATTCATTGTAATATGTAAATTGATGTAATATTATTATTTGTTTGGCCGCACAACCGGGTCGGGGTTGTAGCCGTCATTGTATAATTCTTTTTACTGTTTTTGCTCCTAGGATAGACCCATGGAGGGGGTGCACAAACTACCGGGTATCTCGAAGTGCCGAGTGACCTACTCACGGTGGTGAGGGAGGTTGCTTCGCTTCGGGTACTTGGCGAGTAGTTTGCCGCACCCGTAGGGGTCTTGGGTGGGGTTTTGGCTATTCACCGCGACCGTGTAATTCGCTTTTCGTTGCAGGCTCGAACGGATTGCGGATTCCTAGTATATCCAATGTATTCATCTGTGATCTGTAATGTCTATCATTGCTATATATTTATATATGATAACTATTTAGGCGTTGCTTATGTTTTACAGCCGCGCTAGCCCAGCCCCCGCTCTGTCGTTAGTTAAGTAACCTAACGGGTGATGACGGGGCCCCGTGGCGAATGCGAATGGCATAAGCGTACGTCATATTTTGGTTGTTTTCTGCAATGGTAGGATTAAATGATGGGACGCATTAAAAGAACTAATGCAAGAAAATAAACCAAGTAAAAGTCGATTGGAACACTTTGAAAACCACTCGGTTCTTTTCAAAACTAAACTTTTAAACGCGGAGCTTGAACCACTCCTTTTAAAAGCTATCTCGTTCCATCGATTATATCAAGTTCACTACGTTCACGGTTTCGCCAAAACCATCCGTAGCCCTCCATCATTTCAGTTAAATATTCGATAGTATTCAAGCTATGTATTTTGACCTCACGCCAAGGCATAGTGATTGGTAGCTGCCGGATATTTATCTGTTGCATAGATAGAATGCGTTGGTTTGAGACAGTCGTACTGCCATTTTGGCCTACGTCAAGGGTAGGTATGGGTGGAATCAAATTAACTAGGATAATGATGGGAAGAACTTGACATGTGACTTATGACATTTTGACCTCACGCCAAGGTCATAAGAGCATGGGGCAAAAATCCATATCGGGAGTTTTATAAGCACTGAAACTTGCTAGCGCTGCATACCATTTGGAGTGTGATAATTCTGGTAGGATTCCTTCGGTTTTATCACGCGATGATATTTGGATCCCGATCCTACTGTGAGTATATGCTACTCCTCGGGAAAACTCTCACTTAACGATCAATGCTATAAACTTAGTAGGTGTCTAGAAAGGTGTTAGCGGGGCTACGCCCACAGGGAAAAGAGGTTACTTAATTAAGGAACTTCGCGAAAGCGTTGGAAAACCTCCCTCGAAGTACCGACACTGGCCTGGCTGAACGGTTAAGCAAGTATTGTACGGTGAGATTGATCCTGACTAATCCTTTCTTTACGGTTTGAGAAGGGATTCGAGAGACAGTGGGAGCCATCCAGTTTAGACAAATTAAAAACCACTCTAAACTTGCAAGAGCATCATGCTAAAGTGTTTCTTTTCTCTCTCCTAATTGCAGCGACCATTCAACATGACCGGACTTAAGTTATTACTAGATAAAAACATATTGACAGGGCCAAACTACAAAGATTGGCTCAGGAATGTCAAGATGGCAATCACTTACGACAAGTTGGGGTATATCCTTACCACCAAAGCTCCCCCTGTCCCAGGTCCCACCTCCAGCGTCGCGGATAAAGAAATCCGTAAGACATGGGAGATAGATTGCGCGAAGGCCAAATGCCTCGTACTTACCTCGATGGACAACGAACATCAGAGGAGGCACGAGAATATGGACCTAGAGTCCATATTTCTTCATACAAAAGAACTGTATGGAGAGCAGTCTCGTATCGCAAGATACGAAGTGTCGAAGAAGTTATTTTCGGCAAGGTTGGCCGTCGGATCATCGGTAGCGGAACACGTGCTTAAGATGATTGGCTAAATTGAGGAGCCCGCGGACCTTGGGACCACGTTGGAGAATGAACTCTATACTGATTTGATTCTTCAGTCCCTTCCTTCCACTTACGCCCAGTATATTCTTAACTTCAACATGCAAGGAAGGGAGGTTGAACTTTCCGAGCTTCTGAACATGTTGAGGAGTGCTGAGGGCACCCTACAGAAGGGTAGGGAGACATCCACTTTGTTTGTAGGAGGATCTTCCTCTTCTAGGTCCAGGGCGAAAGCCTAGGGCAAGAAGAAGAAAGCCCCCGCCAAACCAAGAGGCGGTGTCAGTAAAGTGGATACGAAGGGAAAAGGAAAAGCAACAAAGGTAGTGGGAAAGCTGGTGGGGAAGGAAGAATGCTTCTATTGTCACAAAAGTGGTCACTGGAAACAGGATTGCAAGGCTTGGAAGGCCAGAACACAGGATTTGAAGCGAGTTGCAGCTTCAGCTTCAGGTGTGTATGTTATTGAAAACTGTCTATCAATAAACTCTACATCCTGGGTATTGGATACCGGATCAGGATCTCATATCTGTAATTCTTTGCAGGCGTTGAGAAGGTGTTGAGTTTTGAAGGCAGGTGACATGACCCTCAGAGTTGCAAACGGTGCTAGCATGGATGCTGAGGCCGTGGGGGACTATCACCTGGGATTGTCTGATGGACACTTTTTGGTTTTATGTATTTGTTATTATGTACCAAATGCAACCTGTAATATCATTTCTGTATCTTTATTGTCTAAAGAAGGTTATGAATTTGCATTTGTAAGTAATGTAGTGAACATTCACCTTAATCAAGTTTTGATTGGATCAGGTACATTGAACAATGATATATACGTATTAAACCAGCCACAGATTTTCAATGTCCAGAATACACACAAAAGAAAGTCTCCAGAAATCGATAAAACTTTCTTATGGCATTGTAGACAGGGTCACATCAATGAGAGAAGGTTGAATAAGTTTCTTGCAGAAGGATATTTGGATACATTCGAATATCAATCGTATGCAACCTGTCAATCCTGTCTCAAGGGAAAGATGACAAAGACTCCGTTCACTGGAAACGGAGTAAGAGCGAGCGAGCTCTTGGGACTCGTACACAGCGACGTGTGCGGTCCAATGTCTACACATGCGCGAAGCGGTTATTCTTACTTCATTACTTTTACGGATGATTTCTCAAGGTTCGGACATGTCTTCTTGATGAAACATAAATCCGAAGCTTTTGAAAAGTTCCAGGAATATAAGAATGAAGTAGAAAAACAAACAGGCAAAAGTATCAAGGCACTGAGATCTGATCGAGGTGGTGAATACTTGAGTGCCGAGTTCCTGGGTTACTTAAAAGAGAATGGAATTGTCTCTCAGCTTACTCCTCCATACACTCCGCAACATAACGGTGTATCGGAGAGACGGAACCGAACCCTATTGGATATGGTACGGTCCATGATGAGTAACGCTGAGTTGCCACGATCGTTCTGGGGATATGCGCTAGAAACAGCTGCATACCTTTTGAACCGTGTTCCCACTAAGACTGTGCCTACCACACCATATGAGTTATGGAGTGGGAAGAAACCCTATCTTCAATACTTGAAGATTTGGGGATGTCCAGCTTATGTCAAAAAGCAGCATCCGGACAAACTAGAGGCACGATCAGTACTGTGCAAGTTTGTGGGATACCCAAAGAACTCCAGGGGGTATCTTTTCTATTACGCAGAGGAACAAAAAGTCCTTGTTTCTCGTAATGCCCATTTTCTGGAACATCAGTTCTTAGAAAAAGAATTAAGTGGGAGCGCAATAGAACTGGAAGAAATTCCAGAACCACAAGCTATTACTGAAAGCTTAGTAGAACCAGAGGGTTCGAAAGATCAGGACATTCCCACGCCACTCCGCAGGAGTAGTAGGCAGTCTCATCCGCCCGAGAGATACTACGGTTTTCTCATTGACGGGGATGGAGAGGATTGCATCATAGACCTTGATGAGCCTACTAGCTTCCAGCAAGCCATTCAGAGCGTCGACTCGGTAAAATGACTGGATGCAATGCGGACCGAAATGGAGTCCATGTACACCAACAAAGTATGGACGTTGGACATTGCTCCAGATGGGGTAAAACCCATAGGATGCAAGTGGATCTTCAAAAGGAAGATTGGTGTAGATGGACAGGTTGAGACCTATAAAGCTAGACTGGTAGCAAACGGTTTTCGTCAGCGACCTGGTTTGGACTATGACGAAACTTTTTCTCCAGTAGCTATGCTGAAATCCATTCGGATCCTTCTTGCCATTGCTGCCTTCCACGATTATGAGATTTGGCAGATGGACGTAAAGACAGCTTTTCTAAATGGACATTTAGAGGAGTGTGTCTATATGGATCAGCCAGAGGGTTTCATTCAGAGTGGGAGCAGCGGAAAGGTGTGCAAGTTGCTTAAGTCCATTTATGGACTAAAGCAGGCATCGCGGAGTTGGAACATCTGTTTGGATGAGACGGTCAAGGAATTTGGCTTTATCAAAAATCCAGATGAACCATGCATCTATTGTAGATTTGTAGCGAGAACTGTAGTATTCCTCATTTTAAACGTGGATGGCATTCTCTTAATAGGAAATGACATTCCTATGCTACAATCTGTCAAGGGGTTCTTGTCACACAGGTTCTCCATGAAAGACCTGGGTGATGCCTCATACATTCTGGGTATCTGGATCTACCGTGACAGATCCAAGAGGATATTAGGACTTTCGCAGTCCAGGTACATCGACACCATACTGAAGAGATTCAGTATGGAAGATTCCAAGCGCGGTAATCTACCGGCTTGTCACGGGATCACCCTCTCCAAAGAGATGTCTCCTAAGACTGATTTGGAGAGGGATCGCATGTCTATTATACCCCACGCTTCTGTGGTAGGCTCTATAATGTATGCGATGTTGTGTACCAGACCGGATGTGGCTTATGCACTGAGTGTGGTATGCAGGTATCAGTCAAACCCTGGGGAGAAACATTGGATATCAGTAAAGAACATTCTCAAGTACCTGAGAAGGACTAAGGAGATGTTCTTAGTGTATGGCGGAAAAGACCTGCAGATTGAGGCCTTTGCTGACTCCAGCTTCCAGAGTGACAAGGATGATTCCAAGTCCATGTCGGGTTTTGTCTTTACCCTCAATGGAGGGGCGGTGTGTTGGAAGAGCTCCAAACAGGAAACCGTTGCTGACTTGACTATGGAAGCGGAATACATCGCTGCATCTGATGCCGCAAAAGAAGCTGTCTGGATGAGGAAGTTCTTGAGAGAACTTCAGGTGGTTCCGTCCATTGTTGACCCAATACCTCTGTATTGCGACAACAACGGGGCTATAGCTTTAGCGAAGGAACCCAGGTCCCATCAGAAATCCAGACACATCTTAAGGCGGTATCACCTGATCAGGGAGATCGTGGATCGCCAGGAGATCGAGGTCCGGAGAGTTGCTTCAGAAGATAACACAGCAGATCCATTCACCAAGGCCTTGCCCCAGACTCAGTTCGAGCGGCTGATCGAGATGATAGGTCTTCGATACGCCAGTACATGGCCTTAGTGCAAGTGGGAGATTGTTAGTGTATATGCCCTAGAGGCCATTACTGTATCATACTAGTTTGTATATTACTTGATGGAAGCTTGGGATATTCACAGTTGTATATACAATCTTGCTCGAAATGGTAGTATGCTACTTGGTTTGTCTCTGCTTTAATATGTGCATGTGTTTCTTTTAGCATATCGCTGATATACATATTAGTAGAGCCCTTAGGATCTTTGCTTGATTACCAGCGTTGTGATGGCGCTCACACTCGTGGGAGCTGGGTGATCTATAAGCACATCCTTATACAGGTCCCTAGTCGTTGGACTATCGAGACAGGGCATCGATACTCCGGAGTAGACTAGCGTATGCGCTTCTTATCCCAGTGTGGGAGACGGTCTGTCCCACAGCCGTCAGTACTTCGTACTTGAGATAGTATGCGGGTGCTCGTTAAGTTACGAGTACACTGGACAGGACTCGTCGGGAACTGTTGGTTGGTATTTACCTATCGTCAGTTATCAGTTCCCAGGTGACATGAGTACAGCTTAGTCCGCTGACTTGACACTGTCACTTCGCCTCGAGTGTGTTCCCACTACACTTTGATTGCTACCCTACCACGGCTCAAAGGAGTCATGCAAACAGGTAGTTTTTGGGTGCAGTCCCGAAGCACTTGGAGGCAGTGACGGTTAGACAGGATTCGTCTCTCCCGGTATTGGGGGTTGACATCGCGCTGTGTCCAGGAGAGCCATTACACGAGTAGTCCCTGGCCAGGGCAAGCGAGATATACTGGTAGGTTTCCAGTGTTATCTCAGGGTGTTCTGGGCTACACTCCGACATGACTTGTACCGCTATTAGGAGACTGACGTTCACCGCCCCCTAGGCCCGCCATGCAATGTATCAGACGAACAGACCGGACTGTACGGAGACTGTCACATACAGGCTCAGTCGGAGTTCAGATGGGGTTCACCTCGTCAGTCTTCTTGTCGACATCTACCTGGGGACCGTTACGTACAGCTAGTGCCGCTTGCGGTCTGTGGTTAAACCCACTGCCAGCGTAGTGTCGAGTCTTTAGAGTCCCACACAGAGAGCTATTCGCCTTTAGGCAAAATGAGTAGAGGTCGCATGGTTTTGCGACAGGGTTCGTTCACATCCGCGCACTTGTGCACGTTTGCTGTCCGGACAGCTTATACTAGCAGGCTTTGGTTTAAGCCGGATCCTAGTATATGATTTAGGATTGGCTTTTTCTCATTGTATTCGTGTTCCTCGGATCACGAATACGGGTGCGTATGCACAGTTGCTTGAGACAGAGGGAGAGGACTTTGATTAGGGTTAATGACTATTGTCATTTTATTAACCCTAATGCTTATGTGTGTATTATTGTTAATTGATATTAGTTTAATAATTGTGCATGGTTATGGTTGTTGACCATTTGACCCATCTTGACTTGTTGACCTTGTTGACACTTTGACCATCATCATTTCATTTGGAAGATGCTTTTTGATCCTTGCAATTTGCATTAAAAATGAAATGATAATGGTCATGTCTTGATTTAGCCATGACAATTATCTCACTAATTTTCTAATTACAATAATTCACATATATGTGAGAATGGTTCATATTATTCTCATTCTATCATTTTTCTTTCTCTCTCTTGTTCTTCCTCTCCCTCAAGCTCTCCCTTCTCATGTGTTGAGAAACACTTGAGCTTGAGAAAAACCCTCTCTTGATAATCTCTACTCTCATCTAGGGTTGAAGGACTAGCACTTCTTGAACCCTAGTTACTTCTAGCTTGGAGTTGAAGCCAAAGGTTGAGGCTTTCGGGTGGATCTTTCTTTGACGGGAGAAGACGACAAGGTGACCTCCTTCCACTACTCCAAGGAGCAAGGAGAAAAGGACATAAAGCCCAAGGTATAACCTTTCTAGCACTTAGCTAGTTTTTTGGTTAGTTTTAGCTTGTTTTTGTTTAGCAAAGATCCTTCAAAGTGTAGTCCATGTTGCCTAAGCTCATAAAAATCCGATTTTTATTCCGTTTTCCGCCTCCCCGCAAGTACCGGGGTGGGCAACGTGGACTTACAAAACTTCTGCCCAAGGGTTCACTCCCAGTGAAGGGATCTCGGCCCTTACCTCGTCGAATGAGGTGCAGGATATTCTAACTGAATACCACTGTGCAAAACAAAAGGAAATGTCTTTGTAATAACTCCCGTTTGAAATTTTTTCCAACAATATCAAATATAGGTTTGTTTTATCTTGCATTGATAAGAATCAACGCAGTCCCATCAATCAATCACACCAGAAAAGAACGAAAATAAAATGTACGTATATGCCATCCGCATTCGCCACTGGGTCCCGTCATCACCCGTTAGGTTACTTAACTAACGACAGAGCGGGGGATGGACTAGCGCGGGTGAAAAACATATACAACATCTAATAGTATATATACTAATATACAATAATCGCTCCAGGCGTGATAATATGCAACATTATAGAAAAGTAATAAGCATCACAGAACAATGCAGATAATCTGGGATCCCCGGGTTTCACAGAGCCGCTACTGAAACCCGACGTTCCCCTGGTCGTGTGGATAGCCTGTGCAATGAAATCTAGACCCCTACGGGTGCGGCAAGTTACCCGCCAAAACCTGAAGCGAGGTAGTCCCCACAACACAGTTAATGGAACACCCGGCACTTCACGGAATCCGGTAAATTGAGCACCCCTCCTTGGGTTAACCTGTACCCTCTACGTGTGCGGCGAATAGTCTGCCAATTTTAGAGTGAGGTCCCTTTGCCTCTCAAAGCCATGAGATACGGACCCGTTTCCCTTCAGAACCCGGCTATCCGTGCATTCCTTCGCGGGATAAACCTAGTACAGAAATAAAAATATGTACAACGGGTACATCGACCTCGACCCGGTCGTACCCCAAAAGAATATTATACAAATAGGTAGTGACGGCAGTCCACATGTTGGATGCTCGTCCCGCAATATCAAATGTATGAATAAATCCAAACAACACTACCATTGCACACTGCTATCCACCACGACAAATCCGCAACATCACAGCACAACACAGAACATCAATGCGAATGTCATGTTTGCAAACCCGTCTAAAAGAAATATAGCAGTCAGACGCGGTTTACCGATCAAATGACATTCCAGGTCGGAGATATAAAGTAAGTACTACTAAACTAACATGTTTAAAATTTCGATCGACTAAATTTGCCGAAGAGGGCCCTGCAAACATCTGGTGTACAGTAATAAAATATGGGCCCAAAAGACATATACCAAAAACCACAATTTCCCATGGAAAACTCACTGGAAAAATTTGGCGCACTGTTCCCACAAAAGCGCGGCGGATCAGCGGCCAAACCCTGGTTTGGGCCGCAGATCCGCGGCCTTTTTGTGGGATCACGTGACCAAATTTTACCAGTGTGCTAAGAATTGCCTGCTTAGTTTTCTGTGATATGTCAAATAATTTTTAGACCAGATTAAAAATCGACAGAAACAATGAACAGAAAATTGTAGTTTCGCGAAAATCCGTTCGATCGATCTTTTAAACGCGTTAGCACAAGTTAGTATAGCTTAATGGTGACGCTCTGATACCACTGTAAGTCCACGATAGCGCCCCGGCCGTCTAACAGACGCCAATATGCGGAACAAAACTTTTACGACTGGCGCTATCGCGTACTATAACCCGGATCTGCCATTAAAGCTAAACTAACAAGTTGTAAAGAGGGTAGAATTGTTATACCGAACGATCCGAGTCCTTCGGTCTTTAACCATCATCCCACGCTTTGTTGCGGCGGCTTCGATCTTCTGAAACTCCAGTTTCGTCTAGGTGGCACCACGTCGACGGATCTTTAAACGGGCTCCCGCCTCTAAACCGAGGCAACTCGATCGTCAAGTTTACCAAAAGAGACGACCAAGATGAAGTAGAGAATGAGTAGAATACTTTGTCTCGTTACGTCCAAGGCTATGGACGAACGGTTAATAGAAGTTGCCAATTGGAGTCTGGTAAATGGAAATTGAACTATATGAAATTTCCATATACAAAACTATCATAATCTTTTGCCACAAAATCAAATGAAAAATCATCCTTCTCAAAATGAGGGCCGGCCACTATTAAAAGAGCAAGGAGGGTGAGTGTAGGAACTATAAGTGGTGACTATAAGCTTTGAACTTATCATAACCTAACATCAAAGCATGACACACTAGAAATCATTAATGCAAAATGGTGATTCATTAACCTAGTCACTATATTAATTAATGCGACCAAAGAAACATGAACACCTCACTTACTTCTAGAATCTTCTAGAACCATGACTCACCCAAGAAGAAAAGATAAATCCGCATTTAACCGAATGTTAAATACGGCTGATAGAAAACTGGAAACTGGCAACTTCCAAAAGTGATCCTCAAACGAATTTCAGGATAACCCCGTATCGGTATAAACATACCCGCATTTGTATTACGACCGAATACAAATGCAACTGAGACAAAGATATTATATCTACACAGTATAATACTGGGATCCGGCTTAAACCAAAGCCTACCAGTATTATCTGCCTGAAAAATGACACGTGCGAAAACGCACGTGCTTTTTTCGAACCCTGCCATAACACCATACAGCATCTACAACATTTCGCCCGAACTTGGGAAAGTGTCTGTGGGGGACTCTAATGACTCATCAATACACTGGCACTGGGTATAACCACTAGCACGTCAGAGGTACAAGCTGTACGTAACGGTTTGCCTATGTATTGATTGGAAGGGAATCTGACGAGCGAACTCATCTATAAACCCTACTGAGCCTGACAGTGACAATATCTATACAGTCCGGAATATTCGTCTATGAGTATCGCATATACGGCCTAGGGGGTCGGTAAACGTCAGACCCCTAATAGCTGCATAAGTCGTGTCAGAGAGAAGCCCAGAACACCCTGAGAAACTACTGGTATACCTACCAGTATATCTCGATTACCCTGGCCAAGGATTTCGTGTAATGGCTCTCCTAAACACAGCGCGATCTCACCCCCAATACCGGGAGAGACGAATCCCCGACGATCCGCTGACTTGCCTCCAATGTGGCTCGGGACTGTACCCAAAATATACCTGTTTGCACGACTCCTTTGACCCGTGGTAGGGTATAAATCAAAGCACAGTGGGAACTCACACGAGACAAATGACGACCTCAGGTCGATGAACTAACCTGTACACATGTCACCAGGGAACTGCTATCTGACGATATGTATAATACCAACTAGCATGTTCCCGGCGAGTCCTGTCCGGTGTACTCATAACCTAATGAGCACCTGTATACATCTTAGGTGATCCACCTGACACCAGTGGCTTGTGAGACTGGCCACCGCCCCTCGTCGGGGTCTCGACTGTATACACTAGTCTACTCTGGAGTATCGATGCCCTATCTCGAAACTCCCACGACTAGGGACACTTTAAGGATGTGCTTATAGACCCCAGCTCCCACATATATGATCGCCATCATACTGCTGGTAGTCAAGCAAGAACCTATGGGCTCTATCATGAGGATAAAGACAGACCAGATAGCATACTATCATCTCGAGTAAGACTGTTATATCGGTATAGGTCCTCCCCCAATCATTGCAATTACGTTCCTGCGATCTAATAATTGACTTAGAGGGAACTATATCCAACAAACACAATACTTAAATCGAGTAGAGCACAATTGATATTTTTACCCCCAATAGTTATAGATATTGTAGGACAACAGGGGTCCTTACGTTTCGTAGGAACCAATTGGGTAAGAGAATTGCTCATATTACTCGCTAAGAAAACCGTTTTAGATACTTGAGTTTTCCTCTTCCTAGTGCACAAGTCCTTTAAAATTTTCGCATAGGATGGAATTTGTTTGATAGCATCTAGGAGAGTGATATATATGTTAACTTGCTTAAAAATGTCCACAATCTTCTCCATTTAGGGACTTGGTTTGTTGGCTCTCAAACTATATGGAAAAGGAGCTTTATCAATAAGGGTTGGGTCCAACTTTTGAGGAGAAGTTTGTGGGGATGGAATGGATCCCAAAATTGGATTTATGATGGTTGTAGATAGTAATTCCTTCAAGGAAGTGGGATGAGGGTTCGAGCCTATTGGGAAACGGAGAATAGGCTAGGAAGAAGATGGTGGACTAGACGAAGAAGGATTAGAAGTAGTAACCGGGGTTTCATCTAATTCATTGTTAACAACTTGTTTACCAACATTGTTGTTTAGTTCTTTTCCCGATCTCAACGTGGTTACGACACTTACATTATGATTTTGAAGGATGATATTCGCGCTTTGTGCGTGGCCGGGATTTGGTAGAGGTTGAGATGGAAGTCTCCCTTTCTCTCTCTCTCGCTCATCGCGGTATTTAACTGTACAAGTTGTACTTCTATCGATTTTATGCTTTCACCGTGGGAAGCAGTGTGTTGCACTAATGTTTGGATAGAAGACGTTAAATTAGCCGTCGTTTGCGTGGATTGTTTAATGAACGTTTCTAAGTTACGTTCGAGCGCAGAGGTTTTATCGGTACCGGCCGTTAAAATATTATTATAAGAATCAATGTTGTTGGCCAGGTTTTGAAAAGATTGCGGTTGAAAGGGGTGCTGATTTTGTTATGGTGGCTGCTGTTGCTGTGGGGGAGGCCATTTATAGTTGCTTGGGAATTGGTTTTGATTTTCAATTTGGTTTTGGTTCCAAGCAAAATGAGGATGATTCCTCCATCCCCGATTGTATGTGGAAGAATAAGGATCATTTCTAGATCGTTGCTGAAAAGCAGTATTATTTTGTTCTTGACCTTGAAACGGAGGATTTAAAGGACATTCTTCCATTAAATGTGATGGGTCAGAATAGCAACCACACACGGTTTTGGGGACCGTAACTTGGTTTAGGGAGGCTAATGAGAATTTTTTTCGATAGCGTCGAGTTTCTTTTGCATTGTGGCCATTTCGGTTTTTACTGTGATGGAAACATCGAGCTGATGAATACCTGCCCTAGATGAAGTTGGTTTAACGCATTCCCACTGTAATGTTTGTTCGGCGAGATCTTCCAGAAATTGCCAAGCTTCACCATTGTCTTTAGCCATGAAATGACATTGACAAATGGTTTCTAGCATCTGTTTTGTCGCTGGATTAATACCTTCATATATAATTCAGCAAAGTTGCCATCTATCAATTCCATGATGGGGGCATTGTAGAAGAAGATCCGTAAACCGCTCAAAGCATTTCTAGAATGGTTCATTGGTAAGTTGGGTAAACTGGTTAATCTCGCTTCGAACATGGGCGGTTTTGTGATTGGGATAAAATTTCTTAAGGAATGCTATAACGAATTCGTCCCATTTGGCGATAGAATGTGCGGCAGTGTTATAAAGCCATTTTTCTGCTTGGTCGCACAAGGTAAAAGGGAGAAGACATAATCGCATAGCATCCCCTGAAAGTTGGGTTCTGCCCATCATTGCGCATACGTTTTCGAATTTCGTAGTAAAAAAGTATGCGTCTTCGGATTCAAGCCTGTGAAATTTAGGCAACAAGTTGTTGAAGTGGGGGTTTAATTTTGAAATTATCCCCATTGGCCAGTGGAAGAGACAAAAAAGTAAGAAAGGGTCCGCGCACAGGGTAGAATCTTTCTTGGAGAGAGATGCGCGGTGGATTCTGCACACTTACGGATAGTGGCAGGGTGGTGTTGTGAAAATCTGATGGAGAACTGTCCATCTCGGTCGATGTGGTGGGTGGAGGGGAAATAAAAGATGACGAAGTATCGACTTCGGAGTCGATAGCTAAGACGCGGACAAGACGGGCACTAGAATCCCGTGTCCAGCCGATCATGCACTAAGCAGGTTTAGTGCACGTGGTAGCGTGTGTGAGAACGATTTAAAAAAGGTTTGTTTGCAAAAATAGTCGGACGTGAGGCTTGACTCAACAAATCACAAAATTCACAATCAAACCCTGGAACTAGGGTCACCTAGGTCAAGTCACTAGACCGCTCCTAGACTTCCAAAGGATAAGTCGCAAGATCAATCCTCTACCACCTCTTTATCACTCTTATGGCCAGGTAAGTGCCAGGTAAGTGGGAGGTATCCACTATACGAATCACAGAAATAGTGGGCCCAATTAAGTAACCACTTTCCTTAGCCACACTTGCCCAGACACCATAAGAGAAATGCGGATAAGCGATAGATTACCCACAACTCTCCTCTGTCCTAATTGAGTGCGACGGTCCATAGAGACTTGATTTGGATATTTTTTAATTAATGTAGGGTGAGAGTATGCTCGTTTTGTGATTTGTGGGGCCTAGTAAGAGTGATGAAATCCCCACCTAATCTGGATTTGGGTTATTGCCCCTTAATGTCCGGTTGAAATATGCACAAACAAACCGATATCAAAACATGCAAAAAGATTTTTAAGCGTCGATATTTTCAAAGAATCCAGCAGGAAAGATCAGATAATTGGATTTTAGAGGAGAGAAAAAGATATCAGGAAATTACCTGAAAATTTTGGCGCCGCAATCCCTCTAAAGAGCCGCGGTTCCACCGCAAACCCCTCACTTCCGCCGCGGTTCCGCCGCAAGTTGGTAGGGTTGTTTGCCAAATTTTCTTCTGTGCTCCCCTCTGCTCCTCTGAGCTATGTTGAAAGTCACTGAATCTCTATTCTCTTGCTCCAGTTACTCCAGATTCCCTTACAAAACTCGCATAATAATCGTTAAATACATAAGATGTGGTTTTGATTTTTTTTTTATGTTTGCCGGATTTAAGAATTCAACCCGAATAGCAAAAAAAAAATTACGACCGTTTCCCCGGCACGACGCCATTTGATTGATCGTTTTTTAAAGAGTGTTCGTAAAGTAAAGTAATCGCAATCAGGATGGTGTCGCAAGTAGCTATCCGCGATGAGTACGGGTCATCCACAGGGAAACATGAACCTTTTTCTTGCTTTAGACGAGTCGATTGAAAGATGGGTTGATTGGTTGTAGATCTATTTTGATATGGATGTAAGATTTTTGTAGGGTTCATATGACTTAGTAGTAATGGATGACTAATTAAAAATGACTCATTTAATCTTTTAATAGTTTAAAACTAGATCGATAGTGATGAATGTATATTAGGGTTCTTTTGGAAGAAACTAGGGTTTCCACACTCTTAACCCTTGTCCTTGCATTGATATTTATTCATGTCTAGCCCCTAACAAAACAAGTGTTAATCTAATATCAAATCGTGGTCGAGACTATCAATAAATTAGTAGCGCGCCCGATAATGATGTTAACATTTATTTTGCTAAAATTTATAAATTTTAAAATGTATAAAAGAAGTTCAAATATTTTATCATTCAATGATCTACCCTAGCATACGAACCATAGCAAGCTACGAATTACTCACGCATGGTTGGAGAAGAAAGGATGAAGAATGAGATCATGATTAAGATGCAGAAAGTAAGTGCATAAACTAATTGTGGAAAGACTAATAAAAACTCTACCTTTATTAATCAACAATTGTTAGGAATATGTATGCCCTAGAGGCCATTATTGTATGATATAGTGGATACTTGGACATATATATAGAGGACTTTCTTGCTCAACATGATAGTATGCTATCTGGTTGCTCTTTATCTTAACATGTACACTAGTATTATTATACTATCTCTCTGATACATGCTGATAAAGCCCTTAGGATGTTTGCTTGATTACCAGGACTATGATACGGATCATACTACTGGGACATGTGTAGTATACAAGCACATCCTTTAATTTTTCATAGTCGAGGGAGTATCGAGACAGGGCATCGATATTCCAGAGTAGACAAGTGTGTACGATTTTTGACCCTGTATGGGGTGATGGTTGATCCCATAACCATTGGTGTTTGACATCAAATATTGTACACAGGTGCTCATTTGAGAATGGGTACACTGAACAGAACTCGTCAAGAACTCCTAGTTAGTACTATACCTATATAGCAGTTCTCTGGTGACACTGGTATAGATTAGTCAGTAGACCCGAGATCGTCATAGAGTTTTGTGCGGTTCCCACCGTGCTTTGATTTCCTCCCTACTACGGCTCAAAGGAATCGTGCTAACAGGTGGATTTTGGGTACAGTCTCGAGTCACATGGAGGCAATGAGCGATAGGAGGGATTTCGTCTCTCCCGGTATTAGGAGTTGATTTTGACCTATGCTCGATTGGCTATAATAATAAATCCCTGGCCAGGGCTGATGAGATTTACTGGTAAGAGTTATCAGTAGTTTCTCGAACCGTTATGAGTTATACATCGGCATGACTTATCAAGTTACTGGGGTCTGACGATTCTACCCAGTTGGGTTATGCAAGCGCCCAGGCAATCAAACCGTGGCCGATTGCGGAACAAAATTTTTCTAAACCGGCGCTAACACAACTCGCTACCCGGATCTACCATTAACACTAAGCTAGCAATATACAAACAGGAGTTTAGAATGGTTATATCGAATTGATCCGTGTTCTTCGGTCTTCAACCACCTTCCCAAGCATCTAGAGGCCTTCATGATCAAGCTTGATCTCTGGTCTCCCTCCATCAAAGATGATCCACCCGAGGATTTGTATTCCGAGCTCCTACCTTAATAGCCGAGATAACTAAGGTACCTAGATCGGTAAATTAGATAGCCTAGAGGATATAGAGTGTGTTGATGGATTAATTTGTCTCATAACACACTAGGTTTCTCAACACATGAGAAATGAAGGGTGGAGGTAGAAGAAGAAGCTTGAGGATGAGAGTGAGAGGCAACTCAAAAGAAATGGCTGTCTTTTGTTGTGTTGTGAGTTATGAGTTGTGTTGAGAAATAATAGAAGCTATCCAATAAATATCACAAGTCTCCAAAATATCTAAAGTCAACACAAAATATCTTAAGTCTCCAAAATATCTCTCAACAAAACAAAACAAGCAAGCTAGAATAGTAACCATGAGTCACTACTAGGCCATGCCATAATTAATACAATAAAACACCTCATCCTCACCACCTCATTAACCATTTAATCCTAAATGGTTAAACCTAAATTGTAACATTTTAGAAACCGTTTTTCGAATTTTCCGTTTTTAGGGCAAAATAGTCGGTATTTTCCGTTTTAACCCGATTGTGATCAAAGTTCAATATAGACCTGCTGGCACCTAGTTTAGCTAGAATAAAGCTAGTGCGTGAACTTTGGGGGTTAATGGAATGTTTTGGTTCACATTGAATTTTTTCCCTAATAAAATATTATTTTAATACTTTATTTGTGCACTTTATTAGTGGTAATTACTTTTTGGCTTGGCTTAATTACTACTAATGTGGTTTTATGCTAATTAATCACTAGATATTTTGTTAAACCATTCATTCCAAATATCTAGATATTTTGTGAATTAAAATGAAAAATTAAAAAGAAAAGAAAAGGTGGCAAAATGCATTAATTAGCAGTTAAAGTTGTTTCTTTTGCTAGATATTTCTTCTTTTTACACAAAACACCCCCCATCACACCAAGGCCGGCCACTACACTTGCTTGCTGCCCCATCTCTTTCTTCACTTCATTTCATCATTTCAAAGCTTATCAAATTCATCAAAAATCATCAATTATTCACAATAACTCAAATACAAACCAATACCCTTCATTCTCCATCACTAATCTAGCTTTGTTCTTCATTCAAGTCTTGGTTTTTGGAGCCTAATCTTGGTTTTCTTGTTGCAAGTTTCCAATCAAATTTGGAGGTATAAAACTCTAAACCTAATCTTTAATTGTTGTTAAATCCTTAATTAGCTTATTAGATGTTTAATTTAAGCTTTTAAATTCATATTTAGAAATTCAAGATGTCATTTTGTTAATCAAATTAGGGTTTTGATTAGTGAAATGGTTAGTTAATATGTTAAGCTTGAAGAAAACTTAATCAAGTTGCTAATTTGTTAAATGATATTTTCCTAATCGGCTAATTAAGCTAATTAACAAACTAAACTTTTGCTAATCCTAATTAGTGAAATCTAAAATTTTAGTAAACGTTTAAATAGTTTAACCTTGCTATTTTGTGTTGTTTGCAAACTTTAGTTTATGGTAAAACTTGTAGTTTTGTGCTAAAATGATAAATACTGCTTACTAGATTTACAGATATTTTAGGCGTGGGTTTCTTTTGACGTTGCGACATTATGTATATAGATTCCACGTTTATTATTGTGTTTTGAATGCGCGATCGGTACAATCAGGGTCTAGGTTTGGTAGTTGTGTCGCTTTGCGTTCCTAGCTAGGGTCATGCCGATGTCGCTCGTGCATTTGTGTAGCTTTTGCTCTTGAGTTGGTTTCGTATTATCTCTACGCGCGTTAGCCACTTGACGAACACTTGAGAGTATGTTTGGAGTTGGTGCGTCGGTCAACATAGTTGGTACGTGTTATTGGTCGATTGCTAATATATACTTGTTATATTGTTTTATGCTTTCAGGATTGCAGGCGGGGACTTCGGGCGCTACGAACAGGGGAAAGCAGGTGGTTGGCTTTACTTAGCCAGGACGGTTGGTGAGTAGATTTAACATCTACAGGGGAATCGTCCACATGGCGTTATGCGTCTGGGCTAAAAATGACTTGACTTTTCGCATATTCTATTTCATAAATAGAGTGGCGCATACACCTTATTGCTTAGTTAATTGTTGTGCTTGGACTAGTACCCTTAGGACACTGCACCATTGTTGACGGCCCATATTACACGAGCACTGATTGTATCCCACACACACCGTCAATAATTGCCATGTCATGCACAACACATTTATAGATATGATATTGTTGGGTTAGGGACATTGAGACATTGATTCATATTCCTTGTTGCATATGATTTAGCATACTTGTAAACCTACATGCTTACACATATGACGTGACATGCTTACATGCTAGTTACCTGTATTACCTATAGGATATTGTACCATTAGCGATAGGTACATACACACGTAATGACATAGCTACGTGTATACCTTGCATGCATATCTTACTTATACCTGGAGGGTATATCACATCATTACTGATAGGTAGATACATATACATTCCTATACCCTTATGTTTACGCATATATCTGGCTATAGCTACATGTTCACCTTTATTTGATGTTATATAAACTTGGAGAAATTAGGAACCACATGATTTATATTTAACTTGTTGCAGTTAAATAGCGGCTTTTCCTTTATATGCTCATATTACAGTTTTCTGTTGCATATATTATATTCATGGATTTTCGCATTGAGATATGGATTTTTCATAATGTTTTCTGGATTTGGGGGCAGTGGTAGTTTCATGAAATTATGCGTTATTTGAAAAACCCGGTTTTCCATGATATGATATTTCGGCACCCACCATGAGTTTTATCGGTTCTGAAATATATACGCCACGCGAGAAAAGTAGGGGTCCGTGTGCGGGTACATAGTAAGGGCCGGAGGTACCCCGGGACAAGAATCTCAGTGAGGAGATGAGTTATTGGGGGAACCATACCAACCGGTGATAGTACCTATGACTCGACGGTTATCGTGGGGATACCGACGGGAGTCATGTACGTATGGATACGTCGAGAGGCGAGGGTCAGAGCTAGACACTCGAGCTCTTGGTATAGCATATGAAACGTACCTATCAGGCGGCCAGTCGTGGTGACAGCACCTGATAGATCAGTATTTATGTGTCGATACTTAACACTTGGTTTCATAATATTTTTACTTCTAGGTATATATAATAGTGGAATGGGACGCTGTTATATATATATATATATATATATATATTAGTGGAATGGGACGCTAATATATATGTATATATTTCAATTCATATACATCATCATAATTATTCATGCAAATATACCGATTCAGGATATATGAGATTCACTTGATATTGGATACATGATATATGAGATTTACTTTATTTTGTACATTCAGGATAAATGAGATTTACTTGATCTTGTACATTCGGGGTTTGTGAGACTTACATGATATGAGAGCCAATTTGGGGGCTGATTTGAGGAATTGGGATTTGGATTGTCTTGATGGACTTTGGTCCTACCACGATGTCAGGATTCCGTGGAAATGACATGTTTCATTTCATACTTCGTATTTATTGTTTATGCACCGCTTCATGTATTAGTAGTACCTGCTAGAGTACCTTCCATGACTGTTGCATTTACATACTTTATTTATATGCATTGCTTCATGTATTAGTTGTACCTGCTAGAGTACCTTTAATGACTGTTGCATATATACATTGTCATATCATTGTTTCATGTATTAGTTGTACCTGATGGGGTACGTTACATGACTGTTGCATACATATTGTCATATTACTGCTTCATGTATTAGTGATACCTGCTAGTGTACTTTTCATGACTGTTGCTTTCATATGACCATTTATTGCTTAGGTTACATATGTTAGATTCGCGCTGTACGTGCATACTTGCGAATTACCTGCATATGTTATTTACTATTCATGAGTTGGCAACTCACCCCCGTTGTGCTACAATGTTTGCAGGTTGTTCCCCAGAGTAGTCGAGGCAGGCTATTCATCTATCACATCATCTTTTGCTGCGGATACCGCTTCGGCTCATAGTATGCAGTTTTTCTTAGGTGGGTTTTACGGTTATCCAAGGTTGTTTATTGTATACTCATTGTATCCATGTACTCTCCATCTACCATTATCCTGTATGATTTAGAGACTTGATGTGAGAACGATATTGTGTATTATTTTGTGACTTGGAGGTCTTTTATGAAGTTTTACTTCTATCGTCTTTTATTTCTTCGCTTTGGCATCGTATATCTGTTGTGGTGGTTGTTTCCGCCTTTTGGCATGGATTTGCTCCCGTTGGGGATGCTTTACTTATATTTATGTTGTACCCATTTTTGGGGTTAGTTTTTACAAAGGAGGTGCTGCCAAAATTTTCAAGAAACTAAACTTGGACTTTAAAGAATTTAGGTTGAGATTTCAATGGTTTTAAAAATTTCTATTATTTCTTACTACTTTTGATGGTTTAGAGTGCTGGGTTTTCGGCTTACTTAAACTTCGTTACGCCTGTAGACGTTGCGTAGTTTAAGGGCCGTCACGTGCCAATTTCGGGTCGTGACAAAGTTAGTATCAGAGCGCTAGGTTTTACCTTTCGGAGTGTAGGATGACCTGAGTATGATGGAGTAGGTAGCTTAACCAGAGTAACATAGTGTGTGTATGTCCGCGGCATACTCACGATGCGGTACTCCGCTTAAAGTGACCTAAGTACAAATTACTTGAAATTCCTTCCTTGATGATTCATATCCTTGTGATTCGATTTCCGTGTTCTTATCGAATCTTATTTCCATTTATAGCCTTTTCCGCAGATGACTATGGGGACTCAGAGTGATGCAGCGAGGGCTGAGGTCAGAGTTGACTCGGGTGGGACAAGAACTGACCAGGATGGTACGCTCGTTGCACAGGAGCAGATGGATCCGCCTTTGACAGATCATCTCGCTAGGCTTGTGGAAGATATGCAGGACATGCGCCAGACGATGAGTTCATTGGTTGAGGCCTTTCGAGCGCAGCGACAGGAGATTGTCACCCCTGTTACCCAGTTGTTCCTTACGGTCAGTACACAGCATTCCGTCACCAACATAGCACCAGTGGATGCAGCCCCAGTAGACGAGACACGTCTTCCAGAGGCTTTGGGAGATCGGGAACAGTGGTGGACTCGTACCGGTGTACCAGCCCAGAGATGGAGGCCTAGCCGTCGAGCTAGATTTCGTGATCATCGCGGGAGTAGCAGAGGCTAGGGACGAGGACAGTCGTTCAGCTCTCATCCCCAGGAGGGTCAGCAGTCATCGCGTTGATGATTCTGGTGCGGGAGCCTTCATCACCTCATCAGGAATTGTTCCTTAGCACCGCGTCAGACTCTTCCTTGGAGAGGTCGTGGTCGCGAAGGGTTGGCTCAGAGGGGACAGGTTAGCAGAGGAGGATTTCAGCCAGTTGCGGGTAGAGGGCAGACACGAGAGTTTGCTTCTACTCATCGGGACGCGCGGGCGTCCAATGCAGAGTTTTCAGGTATTCTAAATTTGTATATTCTTTTGATGTACTTATTTGTTTTACACACTTTTTGCCGTGGTTGGGATGAGAGTCATGTTAGCTAGATCAGCCGTTCGTTGTGTTAACTTCTGTCAGCGATTCTTTTGTTGCGCGACACGTATTTCGGTCGTGTTCCAATCGGATATGAGATAGAGATTCGTCCGTCGTTGTGATCCTTCTAGAGAGGTTGGATTTGACGTTCTCCTGGGCATGGATTGGTTAGCTACGTAATAGGCATCTGTGGATTACCGCGAAGAAACTGTCAGGTTTTGTTTTCCCGGCAAGTCATTTCTTATTGTGCAGGGGGACAGTGGTGTCGCCTCTCACAGCTTGAATTAAGCCTTCTTCGATAGTCGGCTTTTTAGGAGAGGATGTCGAGTATTCTTGGCTTTCATTCGGGGTGCTGGAGCCACAGTGGGTTTGTTGGACCGGCTTTCCATCGTGCAGGAGTTTCTGACTTTGTTCCAGATGAGCCGGCGGAGCTTAGGGAGTTTAAGGATCAGCTGCAGAGTTGTTTGTTCGGGGGCTTGTGCGTCCAAGTGTTTCACTTTGGGGAGCTCCTATTCTGTTCGTCAAGGAGAAAGACAGCAGTTGAGGTTGTGTATTGATGGATCGTCAATTGAACCAGGTTACGGTACATGTCGGTATCCTTTACCTCGCATTGACGATTTCTTCGATCAGCTCCAGAGTGCGAGACATTTTCTAAGTTTGTTTGGGATCAGGTCATCATTGGTTGCAGATTCGGAGTGATGTCATTCCGAAGTCTGCTTTTGTGCATGCTACGGGCTTTATGTGTTTTGGTGGTGTCATTAGACTCACCAATGCCCTAGAAGTATTCGTAAATATGATGAACCAGATTTTCTTCAGGCCGTTCCTCGACCAGTTTATTGTTGTGTCATTGATGACATTCTGGTCTATTCCAAGAGTCGCGAGGAACATGAGCAGCACTTGAGGATTTGTTCTGCAGATACTGGGAGAGCACCAGCTATTTGCTAACTTCTCAGAGTGTTCCTTCAGGTTTGATTGTGTTGACTCCTAGGTCTTGTAGTTACGAGAGACGGTTTTCCTATGGTCCCGAGGAGGATCGAGGCCGTACAGTTTTGGCCCAGACTTGTATATGGACGGAGGTCCGCAGATCTTTGGGCTTAGCCGGTTTCTTACTGCCGTTTCGTGCAGGATTGCTAGTGTATCGCTGCACCATTGACTGAACTGACCGGAAAGAAGGTTCTTTTCTTTGGACTGAGGCATGTGTGCGGAGTTTTAGCAGTTGAAGACTCGATTGACAAATGCACCAGTTCTTTCTTTGCTTCTGGTTCGGACGACTTTGTTGTTAACTGTGATGTTTCGTGAGTGGGGCTCGATTTAACATTGATGTGGCATTATAGAGTTATCTCTTTTGCTTCCCGACAGTTGGAGGAAGTACGAGCAGGATATCCTACTCATGATCTGGAGATGGCCACGGTGGTCGTGCGTTGGATATTTAGAGACACTACTTATTCGGAGAGTCGTGTCAGATTTTCATGGACCACCAGTGCTTAATGTACATCTTCCTGCAGCGGGTTTTTATCGTTGAGACAGTTTTCTGCAGATTTACAGTTCTTGTGCGATCGTTGAGCACAGCTTAAGTTCGCCTCTACTGAGGGGACAACTTGCTCATGTCCGCGCCCGTCCACTTTTCCTTAATCGTTTTCGCGAGGCACAGCCCGCCGATGCTCGTTTGTCAGAGATTCTTGAGCATACTCGGCTGGGTAAAGATTCGGAGTCCTTGATTTGTGACCAGATGTGCTACGTTTAGGGACACGTTTGTGTGTACCTGTTGCCGATGGGCAGAGACGCGAAATCCTAGAGCAGGCACATCAGTCAGCTTTCGATGTTCATTCAAGTTCCATAAATTTGTAGCGTGACTTGTGAGATAGTTATGGGTGGACAGGGATGAAGAGTGAAGTTTCGGATTTCGTTTCAAAGTGTCTGTCTTGTTGTGAGCTAAGGTTGAGCATCTGAGACCGGCTGGAGAGTTGCAACCTTTAACCGTTTCCGAAGTGGGAATGGGAGAAGATCTCCATGAATATTCGTTGTGGCGTCTACCCAGGTTTAGTCAGGGTGTGACTCCATTTGGGTGTTGTTGACCGGTTTTGCTCAGTTTGCTTAGTTGTTCATTATTAAGTTTGTACGTTTGCTTCCTTCATGCGTTGTATCCAATAGAGACACCTGTTCGCTAGCCATCTTTGGATGAACATTCAGGAAGTCTTAGGTACTGGTTGAGCTTTAGCTCCGCTTTTCCATCTGTAGGCCGATGGTTGGACATGGCGGACTATACAGACTCAGGAGTTATGCTTATGCGTACGTGCTAATCGGTTGTTGGCTGTTGGGATCGTCACTTGATATTGTTAGGGTTCTCCTTCGATAGCTGTTATCAGGAGACTTTCCAATTGGCAACCTTTCTGGCCTTGTGTGGTTGGTTGTGTCGATCACCAGTCTATTGTACTGACTCCACGAGAGTAGGATTTTTGGACCCTAGCTAGTTTAGAGACTTTGGAGATGATCCAGTTGGTTCAGGTCAGGATGAGAGCACCCAGGTGCAGACAGAGGTCTTATGCCGACGTGGTGATCGCAGACTTGACTTCGCAGTGGGAGATCATGTATTCCTATGGGTTTTTCCGATGAACGACGTGTTGAGTTTCGGGAAGCTTATCCCAGGATTGTAGGTCCTTTTGAGATCCTCAAGCGAGTTAGTTTCGTTGCCTATAAATTGGCACTTCCACCCAGATTATTGAGTATTCACCCCGTTTTTCCTTCTGTCGATACTTTGCAAATACCTTCATGACCTTTCTCACATGATTCAGCACTAGACTATTTATTTGGGACGCGATCTTTTCGTTCATCGGCATCCAAGTGTGTTAATGGCTCGGCAGGTGGAGAAACTTCGGTCAAGGATCTTGCCATCTGTGGAGGGTTTTCTTGGACGTAGCCGTGTAGGGAGGTGATCACTTGGGAGGCTGCGAGCGAGATTTGGGAGTTTTTTACTCTTCTCTTTGAAGGTACGCTTAGTGAGAATTTTAAATTCGGGGCCGAATTTCTTTAAGGGGGAAGATTGTAACGTTTTAGAAATCGTTTTGCGAATTTTCTATTTTTAGGGCAAAATAGTTTGTACTTTCCGTTTTAACCCGATTGTGATCAAACTTCAATATAAACTTGCCGGCACCTAATTTAGCTAGAATAAATTTAGTGCGCGAATTTTGGGGGTCAATGGGAAGTTTTTGTTCACATAGAATTTTTTTCCTAATAAAATATTATTTTAATGCTTTATTTATGCACTTTATTAGTGGTAATTGCTTTTTGGTTTGGGTTAATTACTACTAATGTGGTTTTATGCTAATCTAATCACTAGATATTTTGTTAAACCATTCATTCTAAATATCTAGATATTTTGTGAATTAAAATGAAAAATTAAAAAGAAAAGAAAAGGTGGAAAAATGCATTAATTAGCATTTAATGTTATTTCTTTTGCTAGATATTCTTCTTTTTACACAAAACATCCTCCCCCCCATCACACCAAGGCCGGCCACTACACTTGCTTGCTGCCCCATCTCTTTCTTCACCTCATTTCATCATTTCAAAGCTTATCAAATTCATCATAAATCATCAATTATTCATACTAACTCAAATACAAACCAATACCCATCATTCTCCATCACTAATCTAGCTTTGTTCTTCATTCGAGTCTTGGTTTTTGGAGCCTAATCTTGGTTTTCTTGTTGCAAGTTTCCAATCAAATTTGAGGTATAAAACCCTAAACCTAATCTTTAATTGTTGTTAAATCCTTAATTAGCTTATTAGATGTTTAATTTAAGCTTTTAATTTCATATTTAGAAATCCAAGATGTCATTTTGTTAATCAAATTAGGGTTTTGATTAGTGAAATGGTTAGTTAATATGTTAAACTTGAAGAAAACTTAATCAAGTTGCTAATTTGTTAAATGATATTTTCCTAATCGGCTAATTAAGCTAATTAACAAACTAAACTTTTTCTAATCCTAATTAGTGAAATCTAAAATTTTAGTAAAGATTTAAATGGTTCAACCATGCCATTTTGTGTTGTTTGCAAACTCTAGTTTGTGGTAAAACTTGTAGTTTTATGCTAAAATGATAAATACAGCTTACTAGACTTACGGATATTTTAGGCGTGGGTTTTTTTGACGTTATGTATATAGATTCCACGTTTATTATTGTGTTTTGAATGCGCGATCAGTACGATCAGGGTCTAGGCTTGGTAGTTGTGTCGCTTTGCGTTCCTAGTTAGGGTCGTGCCGATGTCGCTCGTGTCTTTGTGTAGATTTTGCTCTTGAGTTGGTTTCGTAGTGTCGCTACATGCGTTAGCCACTTAATGAACACTTGATAGTATGTTTGGAGTTGGTGCGTCGGTCAACGTAGTTGGTACATGTTATTGGTCGATTACTAATATATACTTGTTATATTGTTATATACTTTCAGGATCGCAGGCGGGGACTTCGGGCGCTGCGAACAGGGGAAAGCAGGTGGTTGGCTTAACTTAGCCAGGACGGTTGGTGAGTAGATTTAACATCTATGGTGGAATCTCCCGCATGGCGTTATGCGTCTGGGCTAGAGATGACTTGACTTGTCACATATTCTATTTCATATATAGAGTGGCGCATATACCTTATTGCTTAGTTAATTGTTGTGCTTGGACTAGTACCCTTAGGACACTGCACCATTATTGACGGCTCATGTTGCACGAGCACCGATTGTATGCCACACACACCGTCAATAATTACCATGTCACGCACAACACACATATAGATAAGATATTGTTGGGTTAGGGACATTGAGACATTGATTCATATTCCTTGTTGCATATCATATATAGCATACCTGTATACCTACATGCTTACGCATATGCTTGGACATGTTTATATGCTAGTTACCTGTATACCTACATGCTTACACATATGTCGTGACATGCTTACATGCTAGTTACCTGTATTACCTATAGAGTATTGTATCATTAGCGATAGGTACATACACACGTAATGACAAAACTACGTATATACCTTGCATGCATACCTTACTTATACCTGGAGGGTCTATTACATCATTACTGATAGGTAGATATATATACCTTGCTATACCCTTATGTTTACGCATATATCTGGCTATAGCTACATGTTCACCTTTATTTGATGTTATATAGACTTGGAGAAATCAGGAACCGCATGATTTATATTTAACTTGTTGCAGTTAAATAGCGGCTTTTCCATTATATGCTCACATTACAGTTTTCTGTTGCATATATTATATTAATGGATTTTCGCATTGAGATATGGATTTTTCATGATATTTTCTGGATTTGGGGACCGTGGTAGTTTCATGAAATTATGCATTATTTGAAAAACTCAGTTCTCCTTGATATGATATTTCAGCACCCACCATGAGTTTTATCAGTTTTGAAATATATACTCCATGCGAGGAAAGGAGGGGTCCGTGTGCGGGTACATGGTGGGGGCCGGAGGTACCCCGGGGCAAGAATCTCAGTGAGGAGATGAGTTAGTGGGGGAACCATACCTACCGGTGACAGTACCTATGACTCGGCGGTTATCGTGGGGATACCGATGGGAGTCATGTACGTATGGATACGTCGAGAGGCGAGGGTCAGAGCTAGGCACTCGAGCTTTCGGTATAGCGTATGATACGTACCTATCAGGGGTCTATTCGTGGTGACAGCACCTGATAGATCAGTATTTATGTGTCGATACTTGACACTTGGTTTCATGATATTTTTACTTCTAAGTATATATAATAGTCGAATGGGACGCGGTTATATATGCATATATATATATATATATTAGTGGAATGGGACGCTAATATATATGTATACATTTCAATTCATATGCATCATCATAATTATTCATGCAAATATACCGATATATGAGATTCACCTGATATTGGATACATGATATATGAGATTTACTTGATTTTGTATATTCAGGATAAATGAGATTTACTTGATGTTGTACATTCGGGGTTTGTGAGACTTACATGATATGGGAGCCAATTTGGTGGCTAATTTGAGGAATTGGGATTTGGATTGTCTTGATGGATTTTGGTCTTACCACGATATCAGGATTCCGTGGAAATGACATGTTTCATCTCATACTTCGCATTTATTGTTTATGCACTGCTTCATGTATTAGTAGTACCTGCTAGAGTACCTTCCATGACAGTTGCATTTACATACTTTATTTATATGCATTGCTTCATGTATTAGTTGTACTTGCTAGAGTACCTTTAATGACTGTTGTATATATACATTGTCATATCATTGTTTCATATATTAGTTGTACTTGATAGGGTACATTACATGACTGTTGCATACATATTATCATATTACTGCTTCATGTATTAGTGATACCTGCTAGTGTACCTTTCATGACTGTTGCATTCATATGACCATTTATTGTTTAGCTTACATATGTTAGATTCGCGCTGTACGTGCATACTTGTGAATTACCTGCATATGTTATTTACTATTCACGAGTTGGCAACTCACCCCCGTTGTGCTATAGTGTTTACAGGTTGTTCCCCAGAGTAGTCGAGGCAGGCTATTCATCTATGACATCATCTTTTGCAGCGGATACCGCTTCGGCTCACAGTGTGCAGTTTTGCTTAGGTGGGTTTTACGGTTATCCAAGGTTGTTTATTGTATATTCGTTGTATCCATGTACGTTTCATCTACCATTATCTTGTATGACTTAGAGACTTGATGTGAGAACGATATTGTGTATTATTTTTTGACTTGGAGGTCGTTATGCAGTTTTACTTCTATCGTCTTTTATTTCTTCAGTACGGCGTCGTCTATTTATTGTGGTTGTTGTTTTCCGCCGTTGGGCATGGATTTGCTCCCGTTGGGATGCTTTACATATATTTATGTTGTACCCATTTTTGGGGTTAGTTTTTACAAAGGAGGTGCTGCCCAAATTTTCAAGAAAATAAAGTTGGACTTTAAAGAATTTAGGTTGAGATTTCAAAGGTTTTAATAATTTCTATTATTTCTTACTACTTTTGATGGTTTAGATTGCTAGGTTTTCGGCTTACTTAAACTTCGTTACGCCTGTAGACGTTGCGTAGTTTAAGGGCCGTCACGTGCCAATTTCGGGTCGTGACATAAATAAGGTGACATCTTCTAGAAGAACCTTGTAATAAATCACAAGAATACCCCTCATCCGTATATACATATCCGTATCCGTATTCCGAAAAATACGAATACAATGAGACGAAAATAATACAACAATATAATACTAGAATCCGTCATAAACCAAAGCCACTAGTATTATCTGTCTGAATCCTGATATGTGCACAAGTGCACGTATATGATCGAACCCTGCCGTAAAACCATACGGCGTCTACATCGTTTCGTCCGAAGCAGGGAAACCCTCTGTGTTAGACTCTAAAGAATCGTCAATATGTCGGCAGTGGGTTTAACCACAAGCACATCAGCGACACTAGCTGTGCGTAACGGCTACCTAGGTATTGAGCGAAAGGGAGGCCGACGAGAAAACTCATCCGAACCCCTACTGAGCCTATCCGTGACAATATCCGTCCAGTCCGGTCTGTTCGTCTAAGAGTATCCCATATCGAGTCTGGGGGGTGGATAAGGTCAGACCCCTAATAACGCGACATTTTGTGTCGGTATGAAGCCCATCACCAACAGAGAAACTACTGATCCAAATCAGTAATTCTTGACTACCTTGGCCAAGGATTTCTTGTGATGTCCACCCATACACTGCGCGACATCAACCCCCATTACCAGGAGAGACGAATCCCCGATGATCCGCTCACTATCTCTATATGGCTCGGGACTGTACCCAACTAAAATCTGTTTGCAAGACTTCTTTGAGCCGTGGTAGGGTAGTAATCAAAGCACAGCGGGAACTCACACGAGAAAAATGACGATCTCAGGTCGACAGACTAACCTGCACACATGTCACCTGGGAACTGCTATCTGACAATAGGTATACTACCAACTAGCAGGTTCCCGGCGAGTCCGTCCAGTGTACTCATAACCCAATAAGAACCTGTATACTATCTTAGGTGAACAAACTAACACCAATGGCTTGTGAGACCTAGCCAGCGCCCCTTGTCGGGATCTCGATCAGTACTCACTAGTCTACTCTGGAGTATCGATGCCCAGTCTCGAAACTCCCATGACTAGGGAGATTTAAGGATGTGCTTATAGACCACCAAGCTCCCACGTATATGTTTGCCATCATAATGTTGGTAGTCAAGAAAGAATCCTATGGGCTCTTTCAACCTGTAATAGTGATCTGTAATACCACATAAAGCATGTACTTAATGATAAAGACAAACCATATAGCATACTATCATTTTGAGTAAGACTGTTCTATCCGTATAAGTCCTCCCTCAATCATCGCAATCGCATGCCTGGGATTACGATAATTTCCTTGAGGGCACTATAGCCAACAATCTCCCACTTGCACTTAAGGCTAATTATTGCGGTGTCGCATACTCACAGCTCGTGTGATACCGAACATTCAACTTCTCTACTAATCTGTTTCACAATGCTTCTTTATGAAACTATTGTGTTCGAGAAATAGCCTCAGTGAGTAGATCCGCTCCAATGTTTCTTTCTATATCTCTCTATATCTCATCTTTACAGAGAAAGACTATCTCCCGAAATGAGCAATACCTGTTTTTGAATTTGTCTGGATATCTGATGGGACACAGTTCACTAATGAACTCTGAATCCAACAAACTTCTTAGACCGTATCGTCCACTGAACTTAATCAGTATCATGTGCCATGCCTTCCACAGTATCCGTTTGGACCACCTGTCTAACATACTGTCCATCAAAAGAGGGAAAACTATAACTCAGACAACCACTCTGTCATCCTGGTCACCTTGGAAGCATGAAATTATAACTGTCTCCCGAAGGAAGATGCTGTTACCATATCCCAAGAATATCCACTTATGTTCATAACTTCTCCAAAACGTTTCTCCAGGATTGTAATAATATATATGCTTATTGCAGCCAGTGCAAAAGAAATATCTGGTGTGGTACTTGACATCTCATGATTGACTCAATTGCCTAAGCAAATGATATACATAGCATGCAACTTCTTCACCCCATCAGTTTATAAGACATCCTTTAGAGAGGGTGACTCCATCACCTGAGGATACTACCACCTCGCCGGGAGTCGTCCATTCTAAAATACCTTTAGAATAATGTCAAACTACCCAAATTAGGACACTTCCCAAATCTAGATCTAAAACCATAGATATAGTCACCAGAATCCCTGATATTTTATTCAGATCCTATGTGGAGAAACTATCTTGTGACAACCACAGTATAACCGATCGTAGTATAGGAATATCTCTTCCTATCATGTGCATGTCATCCAAATACCTCAACATCACTCTCCACTACCTTCTTACCAGATCCATCTCCTATTCTGATGAAGTCAAAACCCATGACTATCACATTAAAAATAGATGATCTATCTCTACGATACTTGCTTTAGTCTATAAATAGACATAAACTACTTTCCCACTATGCTTCCGCTGCTCCAACTGACTACAACAACCTTTTGGCAGAGTCATATACACGTACACTTTCTAAAACTAATTTAGAACGACGTTATACTCATCCTCCTGCCAGGTCTCATAGTCTAGAATAGGAGCAATGGCAAGTCTAGGCAAACAAGAACCTCCCTGTCACCGTCTCTGAGAAGACCAAAGTACCTCTCGGGTGTCTGAGGTTACCCACCAAATCTGCGGAGTGGCTAATGGAATGTCGAATCCAATTGAATCTTTAGGTTCTACAAAATTTTCAGTAATTATTTATGGTTCTGGAATCACTTTCAGTTCTACCATACTTCCACTAATGTTTTCTGAAAAGAATCCATTTTACTGAAACTGGTGGCGAGTCAAGAACAACATAACTATTGATCTTCCTGATAGTAGAAAGTTAACCTTCATCATGTAGGGTTACTAGGCACTCTCAAGATGTTCCACAAGGCATCAACCATGCCAAATTAAAATTTTACGGTGCCGAGAAACTCTAATATAGATCGTTAACTAGAAGTTAAGGCGAAAGAACATGCAAGTTAACAACTTAACTACAAGTGAAAGGGATTACAACCTTTGTAGATCCGGTCCTCCACTTCTTTAGCTCCGTGTTGACGTCCCTCCGCTGCGATCATCGGGATCCCGGACTCTAGCAATGGTTTCTTCGGAGAAATGTGTTAGTTATATGTATGCCCTAGAGGCCATTACTATACATAGGATGTATATTGTAGTGGATGCTTGGACATATATAGGGAGGACTTTCTTGCTCGACATGATAGTATGCTATCTGGTTACTCTTTACCTTAACGTGTATACTGATTGTCTCTCTGTTATATGTTGGTAAAGCCCTTAGGATGTGTAATTGACTACCTGGACTATGATGCGGATCATACTAGTGGGGACATGGTAGTCCATAAGTACATCCTTCAAGGTCCCTAGTCGTGGGTGTATCGAGACGGGGCATCGATATACCAGAGTAGACTAGCGTATACCTTCTTGACCCATACAGATGGGCGATAGATGATCCCATATCCATTGGTGTTTGACATCGGAGATGATATACGGGTGCTCAGTGGAGACTGGGTACACTGGACGGGCTCGCCGAGAACTCCCAGATGGTATTATACCTTACGTCAGATGGTAGTTCTCAGGTGACACTGGTACAGAGTAGTCTGTTGACCCGAGATCATCATAGAGTCTTGTGTGGTTCCCACTGTGCTTTGATTTCCACCTTACCACGTCCAAGAGGGCGTGCAAAACGGTGGTTTTTGGGTACAGTCCCGAATCACATGGAGGCAATGAGCGATAGGAGGGGATTCGTCTCTCCCGGTATAGGGAGTTGATGTTGCACTGTGTTCGATTGGCTATAACCAGAAATCCCTGGCCAGGGTTGCTGAGATTTACTGGTAAGTGTTACCAGTAGTTTCTCGAACTGTTATAGACCTCACATCGACACGACTTATCGAGCTATTAGGGTCTGACGTTTACCACCCCTAGGCGAGATATGCGACATATCAGACGATCAGACCGGACTGTACGGTAAGTGTTACTGGTTGGATTCACAGGAGTGTGAGCGGGCTTGCTCGTTGATCTTCTGATCGCTCAATACCCGGGTGGCCGTTACGTTTAGCAAACCGCTTGCGGCTTGTGGGTGTTTGATAAGATCATCACCTGCTGCCGGCGTATTGACGAGTCTTTAGAGTCCTACACAGAGGTTTCCTGGCTCAAGCGAAACGAAATAGGAGCGCATATGAGATATGTGCAGGACCGAGAATAATGCGTGTATGTGATACCGTATTCCATTCTCGCGATGATTGTATCGAATGGTTGTATGCGATATAACCTAGTTATCGAATCAAGGATTGATTCGGTAAGCCGATACATAGGATACTAGTCGGTTATATGCGATATGACCGGATCGTTAAATCAAGTGTTGATTTAATGATTTAATGTATAATTATATATTTGATATATTACTTTGCATTAACTAGTATTGGTTCACTTTAAATGGATTTTCTCACTCGGATGTGCACATTGTATATGTGATATACTTTTGTGCACTTCATTGTATCATGTTTGATGATACATGTTTACTTGGGTTTGTGTAAAGATTAAACCATGGTTATATGAATGGTTAGGGTTTTGTTTTCTTATTCATTTATTTATTTATTTATTCTTTTTGGAAAATAAATGGCATAAAGAGAAAATGGTGGCTTTCTTTGTTTGCATCTTGAAGCTTCATGAAGCTTTGACTAAGTGACCATTTTGTCTCATGCTTAACCCTAACCACTCCACTTAACCCTAGTTCAATCTCTACACTTAACCATGGTTGTATTATGATAAGTATTCTTTTATTTTCTATTTTGAGCATAACTTATCATAATATTATCATCTTCTTCTTCTTCTTCAAGATGAAGAAGCTTGATTCCATCAATGGTGATTTGATGAAAAGAGTGAGAAATCCAATTCTAAAGTGAACCCACTTCCTATTTCTTCATCCTCTACCTCTTGCCAAGTAGTATGGGGTGTTTTCTTCACAAGTTTCTTGACTTTGTGAAGTGGGAGCTTGATCTTGTGATGCCTCGACGTAGATCATCTTCGGCGTCGTAGTCGATGACCTAGCCCGCCCATTTCTCCGATGAAACCGACGCTAGAGCCCGGGATTCTTTTTGGACAGCGAGGAGACTTCATCATGGAGCTATGGAGGTGGAGGACCGGATCTATAAAGGTTGTATTTCCGTTCTTTTAGTTAAGTTGTTAACTTGTTGCATCTTTCGCCTAAAATTCTAGTTAACGATCTAGTCTAGGGTTTCTCGGCACCGTAAAATTTGAAATTGGCATGGTTGATGCCTTGTGAGACCTCTAGTGTGTGCCTAGGAACCCTACAGTGGTATCAGAGCCTAGCTAGAGCCTTAGGCGAAGTGTAGACGACGTTTGAAACCCGATCGAACCGAAACCCTAAAAACCTAAGTGCTCTCTGGACTTTTTCTAAAAACTGGGTTTTTTCCAGATTAAAAATATGCAGAAAACTCAGCAGGAGATTCTAAGAATTACTGTATAAAACGGGACCCCTGATTCGATCATAGTGCGGCGGAACCGCGGCATTAGCATGGCTAATGCGGCGGTTCCGCGGCCATTTCATCTCTTCATTAAAAACTGTTTGCACAGTAACTTCTTTCTTGGATTGCTGAGTTTCCTGGAAATTTTTAAATCTGACTCAAGAGTTGAGTTTTCTGGGTTATATTGGGGACTCGGTATTTCGATCGGATTATCAAGTTTTGTCTATGTGTTTTTCCGGATAACTTTAGAATATGTTAAAAAGTTCGACCGGATATAAATACCCAACTTTTCCCCTGCCGGAAAATTTCCAAGTGTTGGATTTTTCTGTGGTTTAAGGACGTTCTGAGTAGTGCAAGTGACGCGATGGTCCCTCTAGAAGACAACAAACCTTAACTCGATTATGTGACCGTCTTGAACTGCCCTTTGAACCTTCGGGTTTGGGGCAGTACGGCGTGCCACATGTGAGGCATTGGCTTGACCCTTCTACGGCTGGACCGTTGGTACTGAGGCACGAACTGAATGTTTTTAGACTTGTTTCATGTGTTGAACGGTATCGGGAAAACTTGGGTGTTTGAATGTTCGATCGGAAAGTTGAACATTTTCTAATTATCTGGAATATGATACAATAATTGGAATTCACAAGTAGTTATGAGATAACTGAATGAATGTTATAAACATAGCAGTTTAGTCTCACTTGATCGGTTGCCACGGAATTTTGATGTGATCAAAAGTCCATCGCAATCACGTAGCGTTCGCGGATACTCGCCGGGTAAACTTAATAGACAACCTCACTCCATATCCCCGACCAAGTGACTGTAGGAGAACCCCGTCGCCGAAAGCATCCGTTCGGGTGCTTGCGGCAGCGGTGTTCCGCCTTGGTGCACTTCGTCGACGGTATCGAGGGTGCGGCCGTCTACTAAAGTTTGCGACGAGCATTCGATCAGGATGTCGGGAATCTTGTTGAATTGCCCGACTTGATATTGAAAAGAGTTTTCGATTATGAGACTAAAATGTGGGTTTTATAATTGTTAGGCATGTGATGTCTAAGTAATTCATTTGATTAGGCATGCGATGTCTAAAGAGATTGCGTATTCCAACTGTTGTAGTTTTACACTTTCTTTTCTGTGACCATAAGTGTAATATGTGATATCGCCGGTTTCGTTGCTATATGCCAACGACAATTGGGATATGCATGTTTACTTACGTTGATGACATGTGATGTTATGTGTTGCTGAATATGTTATATTGGATTGTCGTGTTTGAATAGCCGGGGGTTTTTTTATGTGAGATGAGTGTTTTTCATTTTCATTCATGTAAAAACTTGTATGTAATATTCTTTTATTAGGGCACTTCCAGGTTGCGGAAGATGTCACCCTTTGTATATTATTTACTTTTCCGCACTATGATAGACCCAAGGAGGGGAGCACAAGTAACCGGGTTCTAGAGTCCAGTGGGAGACCAACTCGAGGAGTCGAGTCCGGGTCTCCTAACTCTAGAATTGGTAGGGTTGCTTGCCGCTCTCGTAGGGGTCTAGGGGTGTGGGTTTGGCTATTCATCACGACCGTGGAATCCGTGTTTTATACTGGCTCGTATTGAAAACACGGACGTCCTAGTATATCCAATATTTCATATGTTTCTTCTGTTGCGATATCTGTGATGTGATCATGTGATGTTCTGTGATGGATACTGTATATAGTATATATGATATATTATATAGACGTTACTTATGTTTTACACCCGCGCTAGCCCTGCCCCGCTCTGCCGTTAGTCACCTAACCTAACGGTGCACGAGGGGACTTCGAGGCGAATGCGGATGGCATAAGTGTACGTCGTATTTATCTGTGATGTTTAGGTGACTTAAATGATGGGACTTCATTAATGTGATTAATGAAATAAAAGAAACCTAAAGATGTTGTAGAATTGAATTTCAAAATTAAAACAGGTAGCTACAGTTCTTGCTTTGCACAGAGGTATATGTGATATATCCTGCACCTTATTCGATGAGGAAAGGACCGAGATCCCTTCACCGGGAGTGACTCCTTTAGCAATAACTGGCAGATGCTACACACTCGGTTTGTCTTTTGATTTCTTTTAAGAGTTTTTGCTTTGCACAGTGATATATATGATATATCCCGCACCTCATTCGACGAGAAAAGGGCCGACGATCCCTTCACCGGGAGTGACCCCTTTAGCAAAACTAGAAAAGCCTCAAAAACACTCCATTTTTAAAATCATTTGATTCTACAATGATATCAAGTTCATTACGCAATAGGTTTTCAGAAAAACCTGTTGTAGCCCTCCGTCATTTCAGATAAGTCCTGTTTAGTATTCGTGCTGCGTTTGTTGACCTTGTCAAGGCGCAGTGTGCGGTAGCTAACCAGTATTTATCTGCTTATGCATATGATGCAGATTGGGTTAGGGTAGTCGTGCGGCCTTGTTGACCTTGTCAAGGGTCGTGCGGGTGGGTTTGATTCAATCAAGAAATGACGGGTTGAACTTGACTTGCGGTCTATGGTTTGTTGACCTTGTCAAGGTCATAGATCGTTCGGGGCAAAAAAATATCGGGAATTTCAAGTGTTGAAATTTGCAATGAGATTGCATACCTTCTATGAGATAGTTGGATCCCGATACCCGCTGCGAGTAATTGTTACTCCTGGGAGAGTTTTACACATTACAATTAGCCGATCAAGTAGGTGTCTAGAAAGGTGTCAACGAGGTTACGCTTCTGGGAAAACGAGGTTTACATTAATTAGGTTCTTGCGAAAGCACGGGGGACCTCCCTCAAAGTACCGACACTGGCCTGGCTGAAAGATTGGCGAACTTGTAGTGTGTAATTAATCCCGGCTAGTCTTTCCTTTTAGGGTTTGAAGGAAGATTTGATAAAAACAGTGGGAGCCATCTTGATTAGATAAAATAATAACCAATCTATTCTTGCAAGAGCACACGCTGAGTGTTTTCTTCTCTCTCTCTCCAGGTAGCGACCATGCCACGCCTTAATCAAGATAATAATACGGATTATTGACCGAACCCGCTTGTTAAACTGAGCTGGGGGACGTTGGTCCCGCTCCAACTTGTAATTGTTATAAGACAGAGCAGGAAATTGGGGAATACCAGATTTCCCGTGCCACCCAAACGAAGAGAGTGCATGCTGATGCATCATCTTCGGGTGTGTTCGTTACAAAGAACTGTTTCTCAGTATCCTCTACGTCCTGGGTATTTGATACCGGATCAGGATCCCAGATATGTAATCTGTTACATAGGGCTACAGAAAGGTAGAGAACTAAGAACGGGTGATAAGTTTCATGAGGCAGAAAACGGGGCAAGTGTTGCAGCCAAGTCTGTTGGTCACTGTCACCCTGTATTACCAATACATTGATTCTGAACGAATGTTATTAGATACCGAACCTAATATACAAAATCATATCTGTCTCTTTATTAGTAAAGAAACGATAAAATTTTGTATCGTCGGATAATGTTTTGAACATTTCCTATATCAAAAGTTGATCGGTTCAGGCACGTTATCTAAAAGCATTGATGTTCTAAATCAAACTACAGTTCTTAGTATACAGAACACACACAAGAGGATGAGTTCAGAAATGAACGAATTTTTCTTGAGGTATTGTAGACTAGGTCATATCAATGCGACCTGACTAGCTGAAGTTACATTAAGATGCATATTTAAATCAGTTTGAATTTACATCTTGTGAAACTTGCCAGTCATGTCACAAAGATATAGTGACACCAGCTCTGTTTATTGGAAACAGAGAAAGAGTTAGTGAACTCTTGGGATGATACATGTTGATGTATGTAGATCCCCTGTCTACACATGCCAAGACCGGTTCTTTTACTTCATTACATTCTCTGATGATCTCTCAAGATTCAGACATCTGTTCCTGTTGAAACACAAGTCCGAACCTTTTGAGATATTCACAGAATATAAGCTAGAAGTAGAGAACCAATACGGGTATAAGTATTATGTCCTTTGATGAGATCAAGGAGGAGAATACTTGAGCACGGAATTCTTGGACTTTTCTAAAGGAGAATGAGATTCTCTCTCAACATTACTCCTCAGTATATACCATAGCACGATGGTATATCGGGGCGGAGCAATCACACCCTATATGATAAGGTGCGCTCTATGATGAGTACTACTGAGTATCCTATTTCCTAATAGGAGTTATGCACTTGAGAAGTTGCATGCGTATTGAATAAGGTTCGAATCAAATCAGTTGCCAACCACTCCGTATGAGATATGGTATGGAAAGGGAAGAGCCCATATCTTAAGTTAGTTAAGATTTGGGGTTGTCCGGCCTATATCTACAATCCGGACAAGCTCGAGGCAAGATCTGTTATGTAGAACTGGAATGGTTCCAGCCATACAAACAGCCGATGATGATTTGATAGAACCAAAGGATTCAATAGTAACCAACGAACCTCAGCCTCTCCGCCGATCTAGTAAGGTTCCTCACCCACCTGAGAGATATTTCGGTCTCTCGATGACAGTGGGAGCGAGGATTGCATCATGAGATGATGACCCAACTAGTTTTGAGCTGGCCATCAGGAGTGAGACTCTGTAAGAATGGCTGGATGTTTATCGATCTGAGATGGAATCCCTATACACCAACAAAGTATGGACTTTGGTTGCGATATCTGAAGGGTTAAATTCCTATCGGGAGCAAGTATATCTTGAGAAGATTGCTTGGTGTAGATGGAAAAGATGAGACTTTCAAAGCTAGACTGGTTAAAGGTTTTCGTCATCGACCAGGCGTGGATAATGATGAAACCTTTTCCAGTGCCTATGCTTAAGTCCATCCGGATCCGACTTGCCACGGCTACATACCATGACTACGATATCTGGCGGTTGGGTGCCATGACTGCTTTTCTAAATGATGTCTTAGAAGAGAACGTCTATAAGTACACAGCCAGAGGGCTTCGTAGACAGTGGGAGCAGCGGAAACGCGAGCAAGATGTTTTATGTGATAAAGCAGGCATCGCGGAGTTGGAACGTCTGTTTTGATGTGGTAATCAAAGAGTTTGACTTCATCAAAATGGTAGATGAACCTTGTATATACAAATAGGTAGTAGGAAGTATGGTGGTGATCCTCGTAGAGTACGTGGATGACATACTCTTGATAGGGAAGGAGTTTCCTATGCTACGCTCGGTCAATCTCCGTTTATCACAATGATTCTCCATATAGGATCAAAGTAATACCTCCTAAATCCTGGGTTTTGGATCTATGAGATAGATCTAATTGGATGTTAGGATACTCACTAGTTGTAGTGAGATGATATCAATCGATCCTGGGGAGAATCACTGGAAGGGTTCCAGGGTGATAAAGACGACTGAATGTCAGTCGCAGGCATTGTCTTTACCCTGAGTAAAGGGGCGGTATGTTGGAAGAGTTCCAAGCTAGATACCGTGGCATACTAGAAGATTAAGGCTGGACACATCGCTACTTAAGATGCTACCAAAGAGGCTGTCTGGGTGTATACTAGTTCATGAGATGAACTAAGTTCCTCCCATTGTGTGACAATGGAGTTGTGGCTTATGCCAAGGAACGTCCGTCCCATCTGTGATCAAGACATATTCTAAGGCAGTATTACCTGATCATGGAGATAGTTGATTTCCAGGGTGATCGAGGTTAGGAGAGTAGACTCAGAGGACAACACGGAGGATCCACTCAAGAAAGGCCTTTTCCCAGAGAGAGACTTTTATGGGATGGTTGAGTATGAGATACTTCAACCACTGCTATCAGATGGCCCTAGTGCAAGTGGGAGATTGTTAGTTATATGTATGCCCTAGAGGCCATTACTATACATAGGATGTATATTGTAGTGGATGCTTGGACATATATAGGGAGGACTTTCTTGCTCGACATGATAGTATGCTATCTGGTTACTCTTTACCTTAACGTGTATACTGATTGTCTCTCTGTTACATGTTGGTAAAGCCCTTTGGATGTGTACTTGACTACCTGGACTATGATGCGGATCATACTAGTGGGGACATGGTAGTCCATAAGTACATCCTTAAAGGTCCCTAGTCGTGGGTGTATCGAGACGGGGCATCGATATACCAGAGTAGACTAGCGTATACCTTCTCGACCCATACAGATGGGCGATGGATGATCCCATATCCATTGGTGTTTGACATCGGAGATGATATACGGGTGCTCAGTGGAGACTGGGTACACTGGACGGACTCGCCGAGAACTCCCAGATGGTATTATACCTTACGTCAGATGGCAGTTCTTAGGTGACACTGGTACAGAGTAGTCTGTTGACCCGAGATCGTCATAGAGTCTTGTGTGGTTCCCACTGTGCTTTGATTTCCACCTTACCACGTCCAAGAGGGCGTGCAAAACGGTGGTTTTTGGGTACAGTCCCGAATCACATGGAGGCAATGAGCGATAGGAGGGGATTCGTCTCTCCCGGTATAGGGAGTTGATGTTGCACTGTGTTCGATTGGCTATAACCAGAAATCCCTGGCCAGGGTTGCTGAGATTTACTGGTAAGTGTTACCAGTAGTTTCTCGAACTGTTATAGACCTCACATCGACACGACTTATCAAGCTATTGGGGTCTGACGTTTACCACCCCTAGGTATGCGACATATCAGACGATCAGACCGGACTGTATGGTAAGTGTTACTGGTTGGATTCACAGGAGTGTGAGCGGTCTTGCTCGTCGATCTTCTGATTGCTCAATACCCGGGTGGCCGTTACGTTTAGCAGACCGCTTGCGGCTTGTGGGTGTTTGATATGGTCATCACCTGCTGCCGGCGTATTGACGAGTCTTTAGAGTCCTACACAGAGGTTTCCTGGCTCAAGCGAAACGAAATAGGAGCGCATATGAGATATGTGTAGGACCGAGAATAATGGGTGTATGTGATACCGTATTCCATTCTCGCGATGAATATATCGAATGGTTGTATGCGATATAACCTAATTATCGAATCAAGGATTGATTCGGTAAGCCGATACATAGGATACTAGTCGGTTATATGCGATATGACCGGATCGTTAAATCAAGTGTTGATTTAATGATTTAATGTATAATTATATATTTGATATATTACTTTGCATTAACTAGTATTGGTTCACTTTAAATGGATTTTCTCACTCGGATGTGCACATTGTATATGTGATATACTTTTGTGCACTTCATTATATCATGTTTGATGATACATGTTTACTTGGGTTTGTGTAAAGATTAAACCATGGTTATATGAATGGTTAGGGTTTTGTTTTCTTATTCATTTATTTATTTATTTATTCTTTTTGGAAAATAAATAGCATAAAGAGAAAATGGTGGCTTTATTTGTTTGCATCTTGAAGCTTCATGAAGCTTTGACTAAGTGACTATTTTGTCTCATGCTTAACCCTAACCACTCCACTTAACCCTAGTTCAATCTCTACACTTAACCATGGTTGTATTATGATAAGTATTCTTTTATTTTCTATTTTGAGCATAACTTATCATAATATTATCATCATCTTCTTCTTCTTCAAGATGAAGAAGCTTGATTCCATTAATGGTGATTTGATGAAAAGAGTGAGAAATCCAATTCTAAAGTGAATCCACTTTATATTTCTTCATCCTCTACCTCTTGCCAAGTAGTATGGGGTGTTTTCTTCATAAGTTTCTTGACTTGGTGAAGTGGGAGCTTGATCTTGTGATGCCTCGACGTAGATCATCTTCGGCGTCGTAGTCGATGACCTAGCCCACCCATTTCTCCGATGAAACCGACGCTAGAGCCCGGGATTCTATTTGGACAGCGAGGAGACTTCATCATGGAGCTATGGAGGTGGAGGACCGGATCTACAAAGGTTGTATTTCCGTTCTTTTAGTTAAGTTGTTAACTAGTTGCATCTTTCGCCTAAAATTCTAGTTAACGATCTAGTCTAGGGTTTCTCGGCACCGTAAAATTTGAAATTGGCATGGTTGATGCCTTGTGAGACCTCTAGTGTGTGCCTAGGAACCCTACAAAATAATCGGGCTAGGTCATTGACTTCGAGGCCGAAGATGATCTACGTCGGGGAGACTCAAACTCAAGCTATTCCTTCACTTGGTCAAGAACTTTGTGAAGAGAACACCCTCTACTAAATGGCAAGTAGTAGAGGATGATGATGTAGGAAGGTTGCTCACTTTAAAATTGATTTTCTCACATTTTTCCTCAAGGCACCATTAGAGCTAGAAAGATTTTCAAGGAGCTTGATGAAGAAGAAGAAGAAGTGAATTATTCATCCAAATGAAAACTTATCCACTTCAATAATTCACCCATGGTTGAGTTAAGCCCTCATGCTTAACTCATGTAGAGAATTAACTAAGGTATGTGGTTTAAGGGTTAGGTTAAAGAAATATCAAGAGAATTGACAAAAGAGTGGACTTTGTCAAATTTTCTCCAAGCTTCTTCAAGATTGACAACTTTGACTAAGTTTAACTCAATTGTTAAATCTTAAGATAATCCAATAACCCTAATCTTAGTATAAGTCTCATACACCCATCTTGTGTGTATCATCAAGCATGATACATACATGTACACTTGCATATATCACATATAAACAATGTGCACCAACTAGTGAGAAAATAAATCTTAAGTGAGCTAATATTAGTTAATGTAATGTAATATATCAAATATATAATTATACATTAAATTATTAAATCAACTCTTGATTTAATAATCCGGCTATAACCGACTAATATCAAAAGTAACAACTTACCGAATTAACACTTGATCCGATAACCCGGTTATATCCATACAACCGATGAAGGTCACAAATCGTGAGAATCGAATGCGGTATCTCATATCGTATCAATCTCGGTCCCACACATATCATATATGCGCTCCTACTCCGTTTCGCTTGAGCGAGGAAACTCCTGTGTAGGACTCTAAAGACTCGTCAATACGCCGGCAGCAGGTGATGATCATATCAAACACCCACAAGCCGCAAGCGATCTGCTAAACGTAACGGCCACCCGGGTATTGAGCGATGAAAAGATCAACGAGCAAGCCCGCTCACACTCCTGTGAATCCAACGAGTAACAATACCGTACAATCCGGTCTGTTCGTCTGATATGTCGCATATCTCGTCTAGGGGTGGTAAACGTCCGACCCCAATAACTCGATAAGTCGTGTCAATATGAGGCTCATAACGGGTCGAGAAACTACTGGTAACACTTACCAGTAAATCCCTAAAGCAGCCTTGGCCAAGGACTTCCTGTTATAGCCAATCGAACACTGCGCAACATCAACTCCCTATACCGGGAGAGACGAAACCCCTCCTATCGCTCATTGCCTCCATGTGATTCGGGACTGTACCCAAAAGCATCCTTTTTGCATGCCCTCTTGGACGTGGTATGATGGAAATCAAAGCACAGTGGGAATCACACAAGACTCTATGACGATCTCAGGTCTACAGACTAACCTATACCAGTGTCACCAGAGAACTGCCATCTGACGTAAAGAATAATACCATCTGGGAGTTCTCGGCGAGTCCGTCCAGTGTACCCAGTCTCCACTGAGCACCCGTATATCATCTCTGAAGTCAAACACAAATGGATATGGGATGATCCATCGCCCATCTGTATGGGTCGAGAAGGTATACGCTAGTCTACTCTGGTATATCGATGCCCCGTCTCGATGCACCCATGACTAGGGACTTTGAAGGATGTACTTATGGACTACCATGTCCCCACTAGTATGATCTGCTTCATAGTCCAGGTAGTCAAGTACACATCCTAAGGGCTTTACCAACATGTAACAGAGAGACAATCAGTGTACACGTTAAGGTAAAGAGTAACCAGATAGCATACTATCATATCGAGCAAGAAAGTCATCCCTATATATGTCCAAGCATCCACTACAATATACATCCTATGTATAGTAATGGCCTCTAGGGCATACATATAACTAACAATCTCCCACTTGCACTAGGGCCATCTGATAGCAGTGGTTGTAGTATCTCATACTCAACCATCCCATAATAGTCTCTCTCTGGGAAAAAGGCCTTTGTGTGTGGATCCGCCGTGTTGTCCTCTGAGTCTACTCTCCTAACCTCGATCCCCTGGAGATCAACCATCTCCACGATCAGGTGATACTGCCTAAGAATATGTCTGGATCACTGATGGGACGGGCGTTCCTAGGCATAAGCCACAACTCCATTGTCACACAATGGGAGAAACGAAGTTCATCTCATGAACTAATATACACCCAGACTTCGTCTTTGGTAGCATTTTTTGTAGCGATGTATCCAGCCTTTATCGTCTAGTATGCCACGGTATCTAGCTTGGAACTCTTCCAACATACCGTCCCTTTACTGAGGGTAAAGACAATGCCTGCGACTGACATTCAGTCGTCCTTATCACCCTGGAACCTTTCCAATGATTCTCCCCAGGACCAATTGACACCTTCTCACTACAACTAGTGAGTATCCTAACATCCAATTAGATTTATCTCATAGATCCAAAACCCAGGATTTAGTAGGTATCACTTTGATCCTATATGGAGAATCCTTGTGATAAGCGGAGATTGACCGAGCGTAGCATAGGAAACTCCTTCCCTATCAAGAGTATGTTATCCACGTACTCTACGAGGATCACTTCTATACTCCCTACTATCTTTTTGTATATACAAGGTTCATCTACCATTTTGATGATGTCAAACTCTTTGACTAACTCATCAAAACAGATGTTCCATCTCCGCGATGCCTGCTTTATCATATAAAACATCTTGCATACGTTTCCGCTGCTCCCACTTTCTACGAAGCCATCTGGCTGTATACTTATAGACGCTTTCTTCCAAATCATCATTTAGAAAAGAAGTCAAGACACCCAACCGCCAGATATCGTAGTCATAGTATGTAGCCGTAGCAAGTAGGATCTGGATGGACTTAATCATAGCTACTTGGAAAAGGTTTCATCACAATCCATAGCTGGTCAATGATACAAACCTTTAACAAGTCTAGCTTTGAAAGTCTCAACTTTTCCATGTACACCAAGTAATCTTCTCAAGATATACTTGCTCCTGATGGGGATTTAATCCTTCAGATAAAGCAACCAAAGTCCATACTTTGTTGGTGTATAAGGATTCCATCTCAGATCGCTAGGCATCCAGCCATTCTTCTAGAGTCTCACTCCTGATGGCCAGCTCGAAACTAGTTGGGTCATCATCTCATGATGCAATCCTCGCTCCCACTGTCATAGAGAAACCGAAGTATCTCTCAGGTGGGTGAGGGTCCCTACTTGATCGGCGGAGAGGCTGAGGTTCGTTGGTTGCTATTGAATCCTTTGGTTCTACCAAATCATCAGCTGCAGTTTGTATAGCTGGAACTGTTTCCAGTTCTACCTCATTACCATATAATTTCTTCACAAGAAATTCCCTTTTACAAAGGTGGCATGCTGAGAAACAAAACATTTTTGTGTTAGTGTATATGCCCTAGAGGCCATTACTGTATCATACTAGTTTGTATATTACTTAATGGATGCTTGGGATATTCACCTTGTATATACAATCTTGCTCAAAATAGTAGTATGCTACTTGGTTTGTTTCTACTTCAATGTGTACTTGTGTTTATTTCAGTATATCACTTATACGCATTAGTGGAGCCCTTAGGATCTTTGCTTGATTACCAGCGTTGTGATGGCCGTCACACTAGTGGGGCTGGGTAATCTATAAGCACATCCTTATGCAGGTCCCTGGTCGCAGGACTATCGAGACAGGGCATCGATACTCCGGAGTAGACCAGCGCATGCGCTTCTCATCCCAGTGTGGGAGACGGTCTGTCCCACAGCCGTCAGTACGTCGTACTTGAGATAGTATGCGGGTGCTCGTTAGGTTACGGGTACACTGGACAGGACTCGTCGGGAACTGACTAGTTGGTATTATACCTATCGTCAGTTATCAGTTCCCAGGTGACATGAGTAAAGCTTAGTCCGCTGACTTGACACTGTCACTTCGCCTCGGGTGTGTTCCCACTGTACTTTGATCACTACCCTACCACGGCTCAAAGGAGTCGTGCAAACAGGTGGTGGTTGGGTGCAGTCCCGAAGCACTTGGAGGCAGTGACGGTTAGACAGGATTCGTCTCTCCCGGTATTGGGGGTTGACATCGCGCTGTGTCTAGGAGAGCCATTACACGAGTAGTCCCTGGCCAGGGCAAACGAGATATGCTGGTAGGTTTCCAGTGTTATCTCAGGGTGTATTGGGCTTTACTCCGGCACGACTTGTACCGCTATTGGGGGACTGACGTTTACCGCCCCCTAGGCCCGCCATGCGATGTATCAGACGAACAGACCGGACTGTACGGAGAATGTCACACTCAGGCTCAGTAGGAGTTCAGATGGGTTTCGCCTCGTCGGTCTTCTTGTCGGCATTACCTGGGGACCGTTACGCACAGCTAGTGCCGCTTGCGGTCTGTGGTTAAACCCACTGCCAGCGTAGTGTCGAGTCTTTAGAGTCCCACACAGAAAGCTTTTCGCCTTTAGGCAAAAGAGTAGAGGTCGCATGGTATTGCGACAGGTCGCATGGTTTTGCGACAGGGTTCGGTCACATCCGTGCACTTGTGCACGTACAGTGTCCGGACAGTTTACACTAGCGGGCTTTGGTTTAAGCCAGATCCTAGTGTACCTTATGGGATTGGATTTATCCAGTTTGCATTCGTGTTCCTCGGAACGCGGATGCGGGTGTGTATGCACAGTTGACAGGGAGGCAGAGGCAGCGGATTCTCATTAGGGTTGTTGACAGTTGACCGTTGACTTTTTGACTTTATGCTCAACCCTAATGAGAATATGATATGTGATTAACTATTATATTAATTAAGTATTATGGTGATATGGTTGTTGACTTGTTGACTTTTGTTGACTTGTTGACTTTGGTGACTTGTTGAATTTTGTTGACTTGTTGACCGGTGGACTAGGCTTGACTAGTTGACCATCACGATAACCATGGTTATCATTTCATGCCAAAGACTTTTTCTTGCTTGCTCATTTGAGTAAAATGAGTGCATGACATGATAAGCTTATGGTTGCTTCAAACCATCACATAAGACTTTTGTTGATATGATGAGTTATCATTGTTTTGGATTATGAGAGGGTAAGAGACAAAATACTTGCTCATTCTTTCTTGCTCATTCTCTCTCTTGTTCTTGAGCTCTCCTCTTGCTCTCACCCTCAACCTCTTGCTCCCTCTCTTGATCTATGGTTCTCTTGTCTCATGAGTTGAGAATCAAGAACCATAGATAAAATCCCATTCTATTTCCTCTCTACTCATTCTAGTTCACTAGGTTTAGCAAACCAAGTGAACTAGTTTCTTCAAAGAACGAAGAAGGAGCTAAAGGTCGGAGCTTTCAAGTGGATCTATCTTCGGCGTACGGAGACAACGAGAAGGAGCCATCGAACCACCATCGGAGCTTGAAGAGAAGGAGTTCAAGTTTAGGTATAACCATCTTCATCCGAGTAGCTAAATATCTTTAGCTTAGTATGCTAGTTTTAGTTTAGGTAAAGATCCCGACCTAGCTTAGTCCATGTTGCCACTTGCGTTAAAATTTTGATTTTATACCGTTTCCGCCTCCCCGTAAGAACCGGGGATCGCAACGTGGACTTACAGTGGTATCAGAGCCTAACTAAACTTAAACTAGCTTGGTAGTGAAGTGTAACGAAGTTCGGAACCGGAAAAATCCAAAAACCAAACTTTTACAAAATCTGAGTTTCTGTTGAAATTTTTTTGGCTCAAAATGAAAAACTTTACACTTGTAAATTCGGCTCAAGGTTTTGTGTGAACACCCAAGAAAAACGATACAGTAATTCGTCTAAACTGCCGCCCTTCCGCCGCGTGAGCCTTCTTAGCCGCCGCGGAACCGCCGCGATTTGTTGTCTTCTCTGCATCGTTTTTCGTGCAGTGTGTTTGTGTGTTGGTTTTGGGATTTTTAAAATATATTATATGTGCCCAGATTTTCCAGAAAAGAAATTTCCTTTTGGGGTCCTATAATTCCGTATTTTTTCCGAACTTCACTGCACTTTGACTATGATGGTTATATCTGTGATGCTTGCATGTATTGAACGTCGGCTAATCGCTATAAGTCGATTAGTCGGGGTTATACATGATCTGTAATGTGCTGGAATGTGTATATAAATATGTTGGATTGTCGCGGGTGAATAGCCGGGGTTGTGAGACGAGAGTTTTCTTTTCTTGCAATTCATGTAAATTTGTAAATTGATGTAATAATTATTTGTATGGCCGCACAACCGAGAAGGGGTTGTAGCCGTCATTGTATAATTTCTTTTTACTGTTTTTTGCTCCTAGGATAGACCCATGGAGGGGTGCACAAACTACCGGGTATGCCGAAGTGTCGAGTGGCCTACTCATGGAGATGAGGGAGGTTGCTACGCTTCGGGTACTTGGCGGGTAGTTTGCCGCACCCGTAGGGGTCTTGGGTGGGGTTTTGGCTATTCACCGCGACCGTGTAATCTGTTTTTGTTACAGGCTCGTACAAATTACAGATTGCTAGTATATCCAATGTATTTATCTGTGATCTGAAATGTTTATCATTGCAGTATATCTATATATGATATTATTTAGGCGTTGCTTATGTTTTACAGACGCGCTAGCCCAGCCCCCGCTCTGTCGTTAGTTAAGTAACCTAACGGGTAATGACGGGGCCCCGTGGCGAATGCGAATGGCATAAGCGTACGTCATATTTTGGTTGTTTTCTGCAATGGTAGGATTTAATGATGGGACGCATTAAAAGAACTAATGCAAGAATATCACGCATTAAAAGAACTAATGCAAGATAATAAACCAAGTTAAAGTCGTTGGAACACTTTCGAAAAACCACTCGGTTCTTTTCAAAAACAACTTTTAAATGCGGAGCTTGAGCCACTCTTTTTAAAAGCTATCTCGTTCCATCGACCAAATCAAGTTCACTACGTTCACGGTTTTGCCAAAACCATTCGTAGCCCTCCGTCGTTTCGTATGAATATTCAATAGTATTCAAGCTGTGTTTGTTGACCTTCGTCAAGGCATAGTGATTGGTAGCTATTGGGTATTCATATGTAGCATAGATAGATGCGTTGGTTTGGGACATTCGCATTACCTTGTTGACCTTCGTCAAGGGTATATACGGGTGGATTCAAATTAACCTGGATAATGACGGGCAGAACTTGACATGTGACTTATGATTTGTTGACCTTCGTCAAGGTCATAAGAGCATGGGGCAAAAATCCACATCGGGAGTTTCATAAGTACTGAAACTTGCTAGATTTGCATACCATTTGGAGTGTGATGATTCTGGTAGGATTCCTTCAGTTTCGTCACGCAATGATATTTGGATCCCGATCCTACTGTGAGTATATGCTACTCCTCGGGAAATTTCTCACTAATCGATCAATGCTATAAACCTAGTAGGTGCCTAGAAAGGTGTTAGCGGGGCTACGCCCCCAGGGAAAAGAGGTTCTCTAATTAAGGAACTTCGCGAAAGCGTTGGAAAACCTCTCTCGAAGTACCGACACCGGCCTGGCTGAACGGTTAAGCAAGTATTGTACGGTGGGATTGATCCTGACTAATTCTTCCTTTATGGTTTGAGGAGGGATTCGAGAAACAGTGGGAGCCATCCTGTTTAGACAAACTAAAAACCACTCTAAACTTGCAAGAGCATCATGCTGAGTGTTTCTTCTTCTCTCTCCTAATTGCAGCGACTAATCAACATGACTGGACTTGAGTTACTCCTAGATAAAAACAAGCTGACAGGGCCAAACTACAAAGATTGGCTCAGGAATGTCAAGATAGCAATCACTTATGACAAGCTGGGGTATCTTCTTACCACCAAAGCTCCCCCTGTCCCTGGTCCAACTTCCAGTGTCGCGGATAAGGAAATCCGCAAGACTTGGGAGATTGATAGCGCGAAGGCCAAGTGCCTCCTGCTTGCCTCGATGGACAACGAACATCAGAGGAGGCATGAGAATTTGGACATGGAGTCCATATTGCTCCATACAAAAGAACTGTATGGAGAGCAATCACGTATCGCAAGATACGAAGCGTCGAAAAAGTTATTTTCGACAAGAATGGCCGTCGGATCATCAGTAGCCGAGCACGTGCTAAAGATGATCGGCTTCATTGAGGAGCTTGCTGACCTAGGGATCACATTGGAGAGTGAGCTATATACGGATATAGTTCTCCAGTCCCTTCCTTCCACTTACGCCCAGTTTACACTGAACTTCAACCTACAAGAAAAAGAGGTTGAACTATCAGAGCTCCTCAACATGCTGAGGAGCGCAGAGGGCACCCTACAGAAAAGTAGGGATACATCCACTTTGTTTGTAGGAGGATCATCTTCTTCTAGGTCCAAGGCGAAAGCCAAGGGAAAGAAGAAGAAGGCCCCCGCCAAACCAAGGGGCGGTGTTAGTAAAGTGGATACGAAGGGAAAAGGTAAAGCAACAAAGATAGCGGGGAAGCTTGTGGATAAGGAAGAATGCTTCTATTGTCATAAGAAAGGACACTGGAAGAATGATTGCAGGGCCTGGAAGGCCAGAACACAGGAATTGAAGCAAGTTGCAGCTTCAGCTTCAGGTGTGTATGTTATTGAAAACTGTCTTTCAATAAACTCTACTTCCTGGGTATTGGATACCGGATCAGGATCTCATATCTGTAATTCTTTGCAGGCGTTGAGAAACCGTAGGGTTTTGAAGGCAGGTGACATGACCCTCAGAGTTGCAAACGGAGCTAGCATGGATGATAAAGCCGTGGGGGACTATCACCTGGGAATGTCAGATGGACATGTTTTGGTTTTGCGTAATTGCTTTTTTGTACCCAACGCAACTTGTAATATCATTTCTGTATCTTTAGTTTCTAAAGAAGGTTATGAATTTGCGTTTGTAAGTAATGTTGTAAACATTCACCTTAATCAAGTATTGATTGGGTCAGGTACTCTGAGTAATGGTATATACGTGTTAAACCAACCACAGATTTTTAATGTCCAGAATACACACAAAAGAAAGTCTCCAGATATAAATCAGACTTTCTTATGGCATTGTAGATTGGGTCACATCAATGAGAGAAGGTTGACTAAGTTACATACAGAAGGATATTTGAATGCGTTCGAATATCAATCGTATGCCACTTGTCAATCTTGTCTCAAAGGAAAGATGACAAAGACTCCGTTTACTGGACAAGGAGTAAGAGCGAGCGAGCTCTTGGGACTCGTACACAGTGACGTGTGCGGTCCAATGTCTACACATGCCCGAAGCGGACATTCTTACTTCATTACTTTTACGGATGACTTCTCAAGGTACGGTTATGTCTTCTTAATGAAACATAAGTCCGAGGCCTTTGGAAAATTCCAGGAGTATAAGAATGAAGTAGAGAAACAGACCGGCAAAAGTATTAAGATTCTAAGATCGGATCGAGGTGGAGAATACTTAAGTGCCGAATTCCTGAATTACTTAAAAGAGAATGGTATTCTCTCTCAGCTTACTCCTCCATACACTCCGCAACATAATGGTGTATCGGAGAGACGGAACCGAACCTTATTGGATATGGTTCGGTCCATGATGAGTAACGCTGAGTTACCGCGATCATTCTGGGGATATGCACTAGAAGCAGCTGCGTATCTCTTGAACAAGGCTCCCACCAAGACTGTGCCTACCACCCCATATGAGATGTGGACTGGGAAGAAACCCTGTCTAAAGTATCTCAAGGTATGGGGATGTCCAGCTTTTGTAAAGAAGCAGCATGCGGACAAGCTTGAGGCACGTTCAGTACAGTGTAAGTTTGTGGGATACCCAAGGAACTCCAGGGGGTATCTTTTCTATTCCGCTGAGGAACAAAAGGTTTTTGTTTCTCAGCATGCCCGCTTCTTGGAAACTGAGTTTTTGGAAACCCAGATAAGTGGGAGCACAATAGAACTGGAAGAAGTTCCAGAACCACAGACTGTTACTGAAAGCTTAGTGGAACCAGAGGGTTCAACAGAACAGGACATTCCTGCGCCGCTCCGCAGGAGTAGTAGGCAGTCTCATCCGCCCGAGAGATACTGCGGTTTTCTCATAGACGGGGATAAAGAGGATTGCATCATAGATTATGATGAGCCTACTAGCTTCCAGCAGGCCGTTCAGAGCGTTGACTCAGTGAAATGGCTGGATGCAATGCGGACCGAAATGGAGTCCATGTACACCAACAAGGTATGGACGTTGGACATTGCTCCAGACGGGGTAAAACCCGTAGGATGCAAGTGGATCTTCAAAAGGATGATTGGTGTAGATGGACAGGTTGAGACCTATAAAGCTAGGCTGGTAGCAAAGGGTTTTCGTCAAAGACCTGGCTTGGACTACGACGAAACCTTTTCTCCAGTAGCCATGCTGAAATCCATTCGGATCCTTCTTGCCATTGCTGCCTTCCACGATTATGAGATCTGGCAAATGGACGTAAAGACAGCTTTTCTAAATGGAAATTTAGAGGAGTGTGTCTATATGGACCAGCCAGAGGGTTTCATTCAGAGTGGGAGCAGCGGAAAGGTGTGCAAGTTGCTTAAGTCCATCTATGGACTAAAGCAGGCATCGCGGAGTTGGAACATCTGCTTTGATGAGACGGTCAAAGAATTTGGCTTTATCAAAAATCCAGATGAACCATGCATCTATAGTAGATTTGTAGCGAGAACTGTAGTATTCCTCGTTTTATACGTGGATGACATTCTCTTAATAGGAAATGACATTCCTATGCTACAATCTGTCAAGGGGTTCTTGTCACACAGGTTCTCCATGAAAGACCTGGGTGATGCCTCGTACATTCTGGGTATCCGGATCTACCGTGACAGATCCAAGAGGATATTAGGACTTTCACAGTCCAGGTACATCGACACCATACTGAAGAGATTCAGTATGGAAGATTCCAAGCGCGGTAACCTACCGGCTTGTCACGGGATCACCCTCTCTAAAGAGATGTCTCCCAAGACTGATTTGGAGAGGGATCGCATGTCTATTATACCTTACGCTTCTGCGGTAGGCTCTATAATGTATGCGATGTTGTGTACCAGACCGGATGTAGCTTATGCACTGAGTGTGGTAAGCCGGTATCAGTCAAACCCTGGGGAGAAACACTGGATAGCGGTAAAGAACATTCTCAAGTACCTGAGAAGGACTAAGGAGATGTTCTTGGTGTATGGCGGAAAAGACCTCCAGATCGAGGCCTTTGCTGACTCCAGCTTCCAGAGTGACAAGGATGATTCCAAGTCCATGTCGGGTTTTGTCTTTACCCTCAATGGAGGGGCGGTGTGTTGGAAGAGTTCCAAACAGGAAACCGTTGCAGACTCGACGATGGAAGCGGAATACATCGCTGCATCTGATGCCGCAAAAGAAGCTGTCTGGATGAGGAAGTTCTTGAAAGAACTTCAGGTGGTTCCGTCCATTGTTGATCCAATACCTCTGTATTGCGACAACAACGGGGCTATAGCTTTAGCGAAGGAACCCAGGTCCCATCAGAGATCCAGGCACATCTTAAGGCGGTATCACCTGATCAGGGAGATCGTAGATCGCCAGGAGATCGAGGTTCGGAGAGTCTCTTCAGAAGATAACACTGCTGATCCATTCACCAAGGCCTTGCCCCAGACTCAGTTCGAGCGGCTGATCGAGATGATAGGTCTTCGATACGCTAGTACATGGCCTTAGTGCAAGTGGGAGATTGTTAGTGTATATGCCCTAGAGGCCATTACTGTATCATACTAGTTTGTATATTACTTAATGGATGCTTGGGATATTCACCTTGTATATACAATCTTGCTCAAAATAGTAGTATGCTACTTGGTTTGTTTCTACTTCAATGTGTACTTGTGTTTATTTCAGTATATCACTTATACGCATTAGTGGAGCCCTTAGGATCTTTGCTTGATTACCAGCGTTGTGATGGCCGTCACACTAGTGGGGCTGGGTAATCTATAAGCACATCCTTATGCAGGTCCCTGGTCGCAGGACTATCGAGACAGGGCATCGATACTCCGGAGTAGACCAGCGCATGCGCTTCTCATCCCAGTGTGGGAGACGGTCTGTCCCACAGCCGTCAGTACGTCGTACTTGAGATAGTATGCGGGTGCTCGTTAGGTTACGGGTACACTGGACAGGACTCGTCGGGAACTGACTAGTTGGTATTATACCTATCGTCAGTTATCAGTTCCCAGGTGACATGAGTACAGCTTAGTCCGCTGACTTGACACTGTCACTTCGCCTCGGGTGTGTTCCCACTGTACTTTGATCACTACCCTACCACGGCTCAAAGGAGTCGTGCAAACAGGTGGTGGTTGGGTGCAGTCCCGAAGCACTTGGAGGCAGTGACGGTTAGACAGGATTCGTCTCTCCCGGTATTGGGGGTTGACATCGCGCTGTGTCTAGGAGAGCCATTACACGAGTAGTCCCTGGCCAGGGCAAACGAGATATGCTGGTAGGTTTCCAGTGTTATCTCAGGGTGTATTGGGCTTCACTCCGGCACGACTTGTACCGCTATTGGGGGACTGACGTTTACCGCCCCCTAGGCCCGCCATGCGATGTATCAGACGAACAGACCGGACTGTACGGAGAATGTCACACTTAGGCTCAGTAGGAGTTCAGATGGGTTTCGCCTCGTCGGTCTTCTTGTCGGCATTACCTGGGGACCGTTACGCACAGCTAGTGCCGCTTGCGGTCTGTGGTTAAACCCACTGCCAGCGTAGTGTCGAGTCTTTAGAGTCCCACACAGAAAGCTTTTCGCCTTTAGGCAAAAGAGTAGAGGTCGCATGGTATTGCGACAGGTCGCATGGTTTTGCGACAGGGTTCGGTCACATCCGTGCACTTGTGCACGTACAGTGTCCGGACAGTTTACACTAGCGGGCTTTGGTTTAAGCCAGATCCTAGTGTACCTTATGGGATTGGATTTATCCAGTTTGCATTCGTGTTCCTCGGAACGCGGATGCGGGTGTGTATGCACAGTTGACAGGGAGGCAGAGGCAGCGGATTCTCATTAGGGTTGTTGACAGTTGACCGTTGACTTTTTGACTTTATGCTCAACCCTAATGAGAATATGATATGTGATTAACTATTATATTAATTAAGTATTATGGTGATATGGTTGTTGACTTGTTGACTTTTGTTGACTTGTTGACTTTGGTGACTTGTTGACTTTTGTTGACTTGTTGACCGGTTGACTAGGCTTGACTAGTTGACCATCATGATAACCATGGTTATCATTTCATGCCAAAGACTTTTTCTTGCTTGCTCATTTGAGTAAAATGAGTGCATGACATGATAAGCTTATGGTTGCTTCAAACCATCACATAAGACTTTTGTTGATATGATGAGTTATCATTGTTTTGGATTATGAGAGGGTGAGAGACAAAATACTTGCTCATTCTTTCTTGCTCATTCTCTCTCTTGTTCTTGAGCTCTCCTCTTGCTCTCACCCTCAACCTCTTGCTCCCTCTCTTGATCTATGGTTCTCTTGTCTCATGAGTTGAGAATCAAGAACCATAGATAAAATCCCATTCTATTTCCTCTCTACTCATTCTAGTTCACTAGGTTTAGCAAACCAAGTGAACTAGTTTCTTCAAAGAACGAAGAAGGAGCTAAAGGTCGGAGCTTTCAAGTGGATCTATCTTCGGCGTACGGAGACAACGAGAAGGAGCCATCGAACCACCATCGGAGCTTGAAGAGAAGGAGTTCAAGTTTAGGTATAACCATCTTCATCCGAGTAGCTAAATATCTTTAGCTTAGTATGCTAGTTTTAGTTTAGGTAAAGATCCCGACCTAGCTTAGTCCATGTTGCCACTTGCGTTAAAATTTTGATTTTATACCGTTTCCGCCTCCCCGTAAGAACCGGGGGTCGCAACGTGGACTTACATTTTGTTCCTCGGTTAGGTAGAAGATATTCCCTTGTGAATGCTTGGGATATCCAACAAACTTCCACAGATCTGACTTTGCCTCGAGCTTGTCCGGATTTTGCTTTTAGACATAGGCCGGACAACCCCAAATCTTAACTGACTTAAGAGATGGGCTCTTCCCTTTCCTTATCTCATATGAAATGGTAGGCAACTAATTTGATCGGAACCCTATTCAATAGGTATGCAACTTCATAAGTGCATAACTCCTTAAAAGGAAATAGGAAACTCAGTAGTACTCATCATAGAGCACACCATATCACATAGGGTGTTATTGCTCCGCCCCGATATACCATCGTGCTATGGTGTATACGGAGGAGTAATGCTGAGAGAGAATCTCATTCTCCTTTAGAATAATCCAGGAATTCCGTGCTCAAGTATTCTCCTCCTTGATCACATCAAAGGACATAATACTTTTACCCGTATTTTGGTTCTCTACTTCTAACTTATATTCTGTGAATATCTCAAAAGGTTCGGACTTGTGTTTCAACAGGAACATATGTCTGAATCTTGAGAGATTATCAGAGAATGTAATGAAGTACAGAGAACCGGTCTTGGCCTGTGTAGACAGGGGACCTTCATACATCAGCATGTATCCATACCAAGAGTTCACTAACTCTTTCTCTGTTTCCAATAAACAGAGCTAGGGTCATCTTATCTCTGTGACATGACTGGCAAGTTTCACAAGATGTAAATTCAAACTAATTTAAATATGCATCTTAATGTAACATCAGCTAGTCGGGTCGCATTGATGTGACCCAGTCTACAATGCCTCAAGAAGGATTCGTTCATTTCTAAACTCTTCCTCTTGTGTGTGTTCTATATACTAAGAATTGTGGTTTGATTTAGAACGTCAATGCTTTTAGATAACGTGCCTGAACCGATCAACTATTGATATAGGAAATGTTCAAAACATTATCCAATCAATACAAAATTATATCCTTCTTTACTAATAAAGAGACTGATATGATTTTGTATATCAGGTTCGGTATCTAATGACATTTGTTCAAAATCAATGTATTCAGGTAATACAGGGTGACAGTGACCAACAGACCTGGCTGCAACACTTGCACCATTTTCTGCCTCATGAAACTTATCACCCGTTCTCAGTTCTCTACCTTTCTGTAGCCCATGTAACAGATTACATATGCGGGATCTTGATCCGGTATCATATACCCAGGATGTAAAGGACATTTGAGAAACAGTTCTCTGTAATGAACACACCCGAAGATGATGCATCGGTATGCACTTTCTTGTGTGTATCATCAAGCATGATACATACATGTACACTTGCATATATCACATATAAACAATGTGCACAAACTAGTGAGAAAATAAATCTTAGGTGAGCTAATATTAGTTAAAGTAATGTAATATTTCAAATATATAATTATACATTAAATTATTAAATCAGCTCTTGATTTAATAATCCGGTTATAACCGACTAATATCAAAAGTAACAACTTACCGAATCAACACTTGATCCGATAACCCGGCTATATCCAAACAACCGATGATTGTCACAAATCGCGAGAATCGAATATGGTATCTCATATCGTATCAATCTCGGTCCCGCACATATCACATATGCGCTCCTACTCCGTTTTGCTTGAGCCAGGGAACCCCTGTGTAGGACTCTAAAGACTCGTCAATACGCCGGCAGCAGGTGATGATCATATCAAACACCCACAAGCCGCAAGCGGTCTGCTAAACGTAACGGCCACCCGGGTATTGAGCGATTAGAAGATCAACGAGCAAGCCCGCTCATACTCCTGTGAGTCCAACGTGTAACACTACCGTACAGTCCGGTCTGTTCATCTGATATGTCGCATATCTCGTCTAGGGGTGGTAAACGTCAGACCCCAATAACTCGATAAGTCATGTCGATATGAGGCTCATAACGGGTCGAGAAACTAGTGGTAACACTTACTAGTAAATCCTTAAAGCAGCCTTGGCCAAGGACTTCCTGTTATAGCCAATCGAACACTGCGCAACATCAACTCCTTATACCGGGAGAGACGAAACCCCTCCTATCGCTCATTGCCTCCTTGTGATTCGGGACTGTACCCAAAAGCCACCATTTTGCACGCCCTCTTGGACGTGGTATGATGGAAATCAAAGCACAGTGGGAATCACACAAGACTCTATGACGATCTCGGGTCTTCAGACTAACCTATACCAGTGTCACCAGAGAACTGCCATCTGACGTAAGGTATAATACCATCTGCGAGTTCTCGGCGAGTCCGTCCAGTGTACCCAGTCTCCTCTGAGCACCCGTATATCATCTCTGATGTCAAACACCAACGGATATGGGATCATCCATCGCCCATCTGTATGGGTCGAGAAGGTATACGCTAGTCTACTCTGGTATATCGATGCCCCGTCTCGATACACCCACGACTAGGGACTTTGAAGGATGTACTTATGGACTACCATGTCCCTACTAGTATGTTCCGCATCATAGTCCAGGTAGTCAAGTACACATCCTAAGGGCTTTACCAACATGTAACAGAGAGACAATCAGTGTACACATTAAGGTAAAGAGTAACCAGATAGCATACTATCATATCGAGCAAGAAAGTCATCCCTATATATGTCCAAGCATCCACTACAATATACATCCTATGTATAGTAATGGCCTCTAGGGCATACATATAACTAACACGTCAAAGCCCGGGATAACCTACAAACTGCCATTACTGAAACGTGCCTTGAGTTTACCAGGATTCTGGTTTTAAGCATCAGCCGGACAATTCCATATACCTCAAGATCGTTAAGATATGAATTGATTCTATATACCATATAGAAACAAAAGAACTAATTTAAGTGGAACCATATTCAAAATCATGCAGTCGTCTCCAGTGTATATCAACCAAATGGAAGGAGGCCAAGCAACATTACTCATCTAGGAATACATCCTCGTATGAGCAACCTGAAAGAGAAGCAAGTTCTCAAAACCATTACTTACAACGGAATACCTAGCACAAGTATTTACATCTTCGACTACCTCGAGCAATCCTGATACTTCCAACAAACGGTTCTCTACTTTATTCTTATACCTATGACTTCTCAAAACTTGGACCCTGTATTTCAACGAAATACTTGTCTAAAACTAAAGAATTCAAAAGGAAAGAGAATATAGTATGAGTACCAACCCTTTGTCTTGCAACATAAGATTCTCTACTTCATTCTTATACGTGTAACTTCTCAAAATCCGAATCTTGTATTTCAACGAAATACTTGTCTAGAACTGGAGAAGTCATGAGTAAACAGAATATAGTACGAGTATCAACCCCTTTGTCCTAACAGACATTAGACAACATACAATACTTTGTATAAGTCCCCTGAGTTCAATAACTCAAATCCTGTGCGTTGTAGGTTGAAAACTGTGCTATGGTTAAGAAGAATTACACCGATGTTCAATGTACCTTACCTAATCACCAACTGATATAGGTAAATGTCATAGACATAACATCAAAAAGTTATATCTCACTTTATAAAATAAACGTACAGATATATCGGTTTGAAATTGATGCATAATAACGGATATTCAAAACCAAATATTTGCCGTTAGGCAAAACCCAGGTGATTTCCTCAAATATCACAAATTACAAAGAATTCTGATTTGTATTGAGGATCTTATCACCGAATTTCCAATATCTTACTCCCACTCATCATCTGTAACTCCATACAGATGTGAGAATCAAACCTGGTAAATACATACCCTGGAGTTAGAATCCAATTGGGAAAACAGTTTTCACTTAACATCGAATAGTAAATATGAAACATGAAAATGTTTTGAAGGGGTAACAGGGTATTCCTAGTAATGCCTCTTCCACTATCCTGATTCATGACAGTAACCATATACTTCATTGCCCTCACTTCTATCCCTTTATATGTCTTTACATATTACCTTTTGTAGACCACACTTAGGCTAATTGATTTTTTTCCTTCCCTACCCTTCGGCACCAGCCTATGGTTTGGAAGAAGACTGTCCAATAAGCCCAATAGGTGTACTCTCCTAATCTTAGGAGCCTTCGCAACCAGAGAGAAGGTGAAGAGAAAAGACAACAGGATAATCCTATTCTATTTCTCCTGAACCAGAATCCATCCTCGAACTGGAACAAGTTCCTTCGAGTTTGTATGTAACTATACGATGGTATATCCAAGCAATATGGATGTTCGTAGTGATACGAAGTGTTCTGGAGAAATACAAAGTAGATGTAGGAGTGGCAGGGGTATACACGGTTCCGTCGTGAATGATAGCAGTCACAATTTCCTTTTGCCTTAATTCTAATCCCTTTCTATGTCTTTACTTATTACCTTCTGCACACCAACTTAGGCTAATTGGTCTTCTTCCTTCCTCACCTTTCGGCACATGCCTATGGTTTGGAAGAAGACTATCCAATAAGCACAATATGTGTACTTTCCTAACCCTAGGAGCCCTCGCAACCTGAGAGAAGGTAAAAGAAAAAGACAACCGAATAATCCTATTCAATTTCTTTAGAACCATAATCCATCCTCGAACTGGAACAAGTTCCTTTAAGTTTGTATGTAACTTTACAATGGAATATCCAAGCTATATGGATTTTCGTAGTGATACGAAGTGTTATGGAGAAATGCAAAGGTGATGTAGAAGTGGCAATGACATATGCGACTCCGTAACAATCCAAAAGCCATAGTGTTTTAAGAAGGTTCGGTTAACTTGGTTCATGAGTTTTAGTTTAGGGTCGGGCCATGGTCGCTGCCAAAGAGAGAGAGAGAGAGAAAAGAAACACTCAGCGTGCACTCTAACCTAGATCAGAATGGTTAATCACTTCATCTAATCAGGATGTCTCCCACTGTTTCCTCGAATTCTCCTCCAAACCCAAAAAGGAATTAGTCGGGATCATCAAAAAACACCCGAGGAGTAATCCTACTCATCAGTGGGAATCGGGATCCAACTATCATCACATGATAACCGTTGGCTATAGTGCTCTCAAGTCAATTATTGGATCGCAGGCACATGATTGCAATGGTTGAGGGAGGATCTATACCGGTAGAACAGTCTTACTCAAGATAATAGTATGCTATCTGGTTTGTCTTTATCATTGTGTACATGCTTCAGGTGACATTACAGATCACTATTACATGTTGATAGAGCCCATAGGATTCTTGCTTGACAACCAACAGTATGATGGCGATCATATACGTGAGAGTTGGGTGGTCTATAAGCACATCCTTAAAATGTCCCTAATCGTGGGAGTTTCAAGACCGGGCATCGATACTCCTAGAGTAGACTAGTGTATACGGATCGAGACCCCGACGAGTGGTGGTGGCCGGTCTCACAAACCATTGGTGTTAGTTTGTTCACCTAAGATGTATACAGGTGCTCATTGGGTTATGAGTACACCGGACGGACTTGCCGGGAACATGCTAGTTGGTTTTATACCTATTGTCAGATAGCAGTTCCCTGGTGACATGTGTACAGGTTAGTTTATCGACCTGAGATCGTCATTTGTCTCATGTGAGTTCCCACTGTGGTTTGATTACTACTCTACCATGGCTCAAAGGAGTCATGCAAACAGGTTTTAGTTGGGTACAGTCCCGAGCCACATGGAGGCAGGGAGAGGATCGTCAGGGGATTCGTCTCTCCCGGTATTGGAGGTTGATGTCGCAGAGTGCACGGGTGGCCATCACCAGAAATCCTTGGCCAAGGTAGTCGAGAATTACTGATCTAGGATCGGTAGTTTCTCAGATGGTGATAGGTTTCATACCGACACTAAATATCGCGTTATTAGGGGTCTGACTTTATCCACCGCCCTATACTCGATATGCGATACTCATAGATGAATGGACCAGACTGTATGGATATTGTCACTATCAGGCTCAATAGGGTTTCAGGATGAGTTTGCTCATCGGCCTCCCTTTCGCTCAATACCTGGGCAGCCGTTACGTACAACTAGTGCTACTGACGTGCTTATGGTTAAACCCACTGCTAGCGTATTAACGAGTCTTTAAAGTCCCATACAGAGGGTTTCACTGCTTCGGGCGAAATGTTGTAGAGGCCGTATGGTTTTATGGCAGGGTTCGATCATATACGTGCACTTGTGCACGGATCATGATCGGACGGATTATACTAATGGGCTTAAGTTTAAGCCGGATCCTAGTATTATATTGTTGGATTATTTTCGTTTCGTAGTATTCGTATTCAGTCGGAATACGGATGCGGGTATGTATATACGGATGAGGGGTATTCTTGTAATTCGTTACAAGTTTACTTTAGATAATGCAATTTCATTTTGGATTAAACATTTAGAGTTTTAAATGTTTATTTGTGGATAGTGTGACTCATTATTTTTGGCATTGATTATAGCATGTGCACTTGTGATTCACGGTATGAGTTATTGTTGGCATTACATGCCATGCTTGATATTTTGAGTGAGTTGTGAGATATTTATCTGGTGAGCAAGTGATGTGCAACAGATATTTTTTTGGTGGCTTTTTTTGATTTGCTAATTGCTCACAACAAATATAACACAACACACTCAAGCCTTTTTTCTTCACTTGGTCTTTTCTTGAGCTCACACTCTGTCCATGGCATCTTCTTCAACATCCACCCAAACCCTCTCATGAGTAGAGAATCCTTGGGTGTATTAAGACAAAGTAATCACACACACTCTCTACTTCATCTTGGTTATCTAGGCTAGCAAACTAGATACCCGAGTTGCTTCGGTTTTGAGGCGGGAGCCCGTATTACTAATCCTCGACGTGGATCATTTTCGATGTGGGGAGATCAGAGATCAAACTTGATCAAGGAAGCCATGAGGAGGTTGGGACAGAGGTTGAAGACCGAAGGACTCGGATCGTTCGGTATAACCTCTCTAAACTCCTTTTGAGATAACTAGTCTAGGGCTTATGGTTCGATCCGTGGATCGGGTTCCGTTAGCGCCGGTTTTTCAAAAAATTTTGTTCCGCATTTGGCAACGGTTTGATGGCCGGGGCGCTGGCGTAACCCAACATGGTATCAGAGCTAAAATTCCAAAGACGGATCGTTTAAAGCCAATTCAGAAGTCTGAATTAAAACGAAACGCTCCCGAACCTTGGTCATGTAGATAGCCCGTGCAATGAAAACCTAGACCCCTACGAGCGCGGCAAGTTACCCACCAATCCCAGAAGTGAGGCAACCCCAATCAACAACATGAATGGGCCACCGAACACTTCACGGAATCTGGTAACTTGAGCACTCCTTCGTGGGTCAACCTATACCCCCTACGAGTGCGGCGAATAGCCCGCTAATTCTAGAGTGAGGCCCCCGGAGGAGTGCTCAAGTTACCGGATTCCGTGAAGTGCTTGGTGGCCCATTCACGTTGTTGATTGGGGTTGCCTCGCATCTGGGATTGGCGGGTAACTTGCCGCGCTCGTAGGGGTATAGGTTTTCATTACACAGGCTATCCACACGACCAAGGTTCGGGCGCATTTCGTTTTGATTCGGACTTCCGAATTGTCTTTAAACGGACAGTTTTTGGTACTTTAGCTCTGATACCATGTTGGGTTACGCCAGCGTCCTGGCCATAAAACCGTGGCCAAATGTGGAACAAAAACTTTTGAAAAACCGGCGCAAACGGAACCCGATACCCGGATCGAACTACAAGCCCTCGACTGGTTATCTTAAATGGAGTTTAGACAGGTTATACCGAACGATCCGAGTCCTTCGGTCTTCAACCTCTGTCCCAAGCTCCTCACGGCTTCCTTGATCATGTTTGATCTCCGGTCTCCCCACTTCGAAGAAGATCCACGTCGAGGGTTAGTAATACGGGCTCCTGCCTCAAAACCGAAGCAAGTTGGGTATTTAGTTTGCTAGCCTAGATAGCCAAGATGAAGTAGAGAGTGTGTGTGATTCCTTTGTCTCAATACACCTAAGGATTCTCAACTCATGAGAGGGTTTGGGTGGAGGTTGAAGAAGATGCCATGGAGAGAGTGTGAGCTCAAGAAAAGACCAAGTGAAGAAGCGAGGAGCTTGGGACAGAGGTTGAAGACCGAAGGACTCGGATCATTCGGTATAACCTCTCTAAACTCCTTTTAAGATAACTATTCTAGGGCTTATGGTTCGATCCGGGTTTCGGGATCCGTTAGCGCCGGTTTTTCAAAAGTTTTTGTTCCGCATTTGGCCACGGTTTGATGGCCGGGGCGCTGGCGTAACCTAACATGGTGGGGAAGTTTCGTGTCCCTACCGCCAAGACCATCTTATGGCGGTCTTGGTGAGTGGGCCCAGCCGTTCGGTCCCCCCGGGAGTTCCCCGGGGTGGACCGAACGGTTGGGACCACTCCTCAAGACCACCACAAGGTGGTCTTGGCGGTGGGGACCCAAAACTTCCCTACCTTGTTGGGTTATGCCAGCGCCCCGGTGGCGAATGATGATGGCATATACGGATATCATATTTTCATTCTTTTCTGGTGTGATTAATTGATGGGACTGTGTTGATTCTGATCAATACAAGGAAAACAAACCTATTCAATATTGTTGGAACAAATTTTCAAAAGCTGTTATTACAAGGACATTTTTTTTTGTTTTGCATAGCGGTATTTGGTTATGAATATCCAGCACCTCATTCGACGAGGCAAGAGCCGAGATCCCTTCACCAGGAGTGACCTCTTAGGCAGAAGTTTGCTTCAGGGTAATAACGTCATTATAGTTGATTACTTTTTTTTTGCATCGTGGTATTTAGTTTGGAATATCCTGCACCTCATTCCACGAGGAAAGAGCCGAGATCCCTTCAACGGGAATGACCACTTTAGTAAAGGTTTTCACCACTATATATTTGTAAAGCTATCCGGTTCCTTCAACGATATCAAGTTCATTACGTTAAAGGTTTTTAACCAAAAAACATTCGTAGCCCTCCGTCATTTCAGACGGGTAGCACTTAGTATTCATGTTATGTTTGTTGGCCTTAGCCAAGGCATAGTGTATAGTAGCTATTTGTTACTTTTCCGTTGTATAGATAGATATGTTGGTTAGGGACAGTCGTACAACCTTATTGGCCTTAGTCAAGGGCGAGTACGGGTGGGTTCAAATTAACCTGGATAATGACGGGTAGAACTTGACATGTGACTTATGATTTGTTGTCCTTAGTCAAGGTCATAAGAGCATGTGGTAAAAATCATATCGGGAGTTTCAAACATACAGGAAACTTGTCAGGCATGCACATACCTTCTGGAGTATGATAACTTGAGTGGATTCCATCAGGTTATCATGCGATGATAGTTGGATTCCGATTCCAACTGATGAGTTGGTTTACTCCTCGGATGATTTTAGATGATCCCGACTAATTCTTCTTTTAGGTTTGGAGGAGAATTTGAGGATACAGTGGGAGACATCCTGATTAAATAAAGCGATTCACCATTCTGATCTAGATTAGAGTGCACGTGGAGTGTTTTTTTCTCTCTCTCTTTGGCAGCGACCATGTCCCGACCCTAGACTAGAACTCATAAACCAAGTCAACTGAACCTTCTTAAAACATACTGGCTTTTGGATTGTCAGAGTTCCATACTTCATTGTCACTCCTACTTTTACCATTTGCTTTTCTCCGGAACATTCCGTATCACTACGAAGATCCACATTTATTAGATATGATAATCGTGTAGTTACATACGAACTCGAAGAAACTTGTTTCAGATTCGAGAATGGTTTCCGATTCTGTAGAAATTGAATAGGACTACTCATTTGTCTTTTCCTTTTTCCTTCTCTCAAGTTGTGAGGGCTCCTAGGATTAGGAGAGGGTACACCTATTGCGCTTATTGGATAGTCTTCTTCCAAACCATAGGCAGGTGCCGAAAGGTGGGGAAGGAAGAAAACCATTTAGCTTAAGTGTGGTGTACAGAAGGTAATAAGTAAAGACAAATAAATGGATTAGGAAGAGGGCAAAGTAAATTGCGACTGCTATCATTCATGATTGAACCATGTATATCATCGCCACTCCTACTTCACCTTTGTATTTCTCCAGTACACCCTGTATCACTAAGAAGATCCACATTTATTGGATAATCCATCGTATAGTTACATACGAACTCAAAGGAACTTGTTTCAGTTCGAGAATGGATTCTGGTTTAGGAGAAATAGAATAAGGATTATTCAGTTGTCTTTTATCTTTACCTTCTTTCCGGTTGCGAGTGCTCGTAGGATTAGGAGAGTACACCTGTTACGCTTATTGGATAGTCATCTTCCAAACCATAGGCTAGTGCCGAACGGTAGAGAAGGAATAAAACCATTTAGCCTAAGGGTGGTGTACAGAAAGTAATGAGTAAAGACAAATAAAGGGATTTGGAGAGATGACAAAGAAATATAAGGTTACAGTCATGAATCTGGTTAATGGAAGAGGCATTACTAGGAATACCCGGCTACCCCTTCAAAACATTTTCATGTTTTAGTTCACTGTGCGTTATTATTTGAAAACTGATTTCCCAATTAGATCCTTACTCCAGAGTATGTATTTACCAGATTTGATTCTCACATCTGTATGGTTTTACAGATGATGAGTGGGAGTAAGTTATTGGGAATTAGGTGATTATATCCTCTTTATATCGGAATTCATTGTAATTGGTGATATTTGAGGAAATCACCTGGGGTTTTGCCTGACGGCAAATATTTGGTTTTGAATATCTGTTCTTATGCACCAATTTCAAACTGATATATCTGTACGTTTATTTTATAAAGTGAGATATAACTTTTTGAAATTATGTCCAGGACGTTTACCTGTATCACTTGATCATTTGGTAAGGAGCATTAAACAACGGTGTAATTCTTCTTAACCATAAGTACAGTTTTCAACCTACGATGCACAGAGTTTGAGTTATTCCACTCAGGGGACTTATACAAAGTATTGTATTTTGTCCAGTGTCCATTAGGACAAAGGGGTTGGTGCTCATACTATATTCTGTTTACATGTGACTTCTTCAGTTTTAGTCAAGTATTTCGTAGAAATAAAAGGTCTATGTTTTGAGAAGTTATAGGTACAAGAATAAAGTAGAGAACCATGTGTTGCAAGTATCAGTATTCTTCAAGGTGATCGATGATGTAGATACTTATGTTTGGTATTCAATTGATAGTAATGGTTTTGAGAACTTGCTTCTCTTTCAGGTTACTCATATCTGGATGCACTCCTAGTTGAGTAATGCTGATCGGCCTCTTTTCATTTAGTTGACATGCACTGGAGACAGCTGCATGATTTGAATCTGGTTCCAATTAAATGCGTTCCTCTGTTTCTATATTGTATATAGAATGGTTCATATCTTAACGATGTTAAGGTATATGGAGTTGTCTGGCTTATGCTTAAAACCAGATTCTGGACATACTCAAGGCACGTTTCATTAATGGCAGTTTGTGGGTTATCCCGGGCTATGACGAGGGTTAACTTTCTACCATCTGGATGATCAATAGTGATATTGTTCTTGACTCACCACAGTTTTAGTAAAATGTGTTAGTTATATGTTTGCCCTAGAGGCCATTACTGTACATACGATGTATATTGTAATGGATGCTTGGACATATATAGGGAGGACTTTCTTGCTCGATATGATAGTATGCTATCTGGTTGTACTTTATCTTAACATGTACTCTGGTTGTCTCTATGTTACATGTTGATAAAGCCCTAAGGATATGTACTCCACTACTGGGACTATGATGAGATCATACTAGTGGGGCCACGGTAGTCGACGAGTACATCCTATAACAGTTCCTAGTCGACGGTGTATCGAGCCAGGGCATCGATACACCAGAGTAGACTAGCGTATACGCATCTTGACCCATATGATGGGCGATGGATAATCCCATATCCATCGGTGTTTGACATCAATGATGGTGTACGAGTGCTCAGTAGAGACTGGGTACACTGGACGGACTCGTCGAGAATTCCCAGATGGTATTATACCTCACGTCAGATGGCAGTTCTCCGGTGACACTGGTACAGAGTAGTCTTGTCATGACCCAAAGTTCGGCCCGTGACCGGCACTTAACCACGTAACGTCTAAAGGCGTAACATGACCAAGTAAGCCGACAACCCAGAAATCAAAACCATTTAAATGTAGAGTGTTGTGACATTTTTGTAAAAAAACGGTTTCAAATGTTTAGAAAACCTTTTTTGTTAATTTAGTATAAATCCTTTTTGAGTTCATGTGTTATTTAATAATTTTATTTGCAACATTTTTTTTATACAAGAGTTTGTCCCGGAAATCGGGTGAAGCCAAGATATAAGTAAAATGACATGTGGAATAAATAGAGCATCTCAATGACTGAGTAAAAATGAAATGAAGATAGCAAGAAAAGTAAGACTGCATAAACGAAGTCGGCTCACAACGAGCTCGACACCAGAGTACAAAATAACATATGTCGTCCTCACAACTGTCTCTAAGTCAGTACATGAAAGTAGATGGAGAATACTAGATACATCAATATACAACTGAAAGTAAACAGATACCGTACAAAAACCCACCAACTAGCAATGGTATCTGTATCAAAAGGTGCGGTAAACAGCCAGCCACGACTACTCCAAAGGGGCAACCTGCAAGCACTGTGGCACAACGGGGGTGAGTTGCCAACTCGTGAGCAGCAGATAACATATAAAGGTAATCGCGAGTATGCACGTGCTGCGATACTCTAAACTATGCCAACAGGTAACATCTATATGATGAACTGGATGCTCAATAACATGCGACAGGTATGATCTGATGGCATTTCTTTGTAATGAGCAGATATGTGAAAATCAGACATGGCAATGTAATCTAACAACCCTATATAGGATGGGCAGGGTACGCAGTGATATGCAAGCCGGTGTACTCTATCAGGTATGCTAGCTACAGGATGAGATGTCAAGTAATAAATGCTGAGTATGGGAAGAAATAATGTCTACACGGAATGTCAACGTGGAAAAATAATTGGTGTATGTCAATGCACCCCAATCCCAAACCAACTAAGGCGCCGTCATCCACATCGGCCATCAAATCCTGTAATCTCAAAAAATCGTGAGTGCCCAACATCGGCACCCAAATATCAAGAAAACTCGTGTCCAGCAATGACACACAAAACCTCATATCTCGGGCATCCGTCAATCCGGGTTAGCCCACGGGCTCTGTCTGCGGTATCGGCCCTCGGCCCCGGCAGTACGAGTCGTCCCGTATCCATCTCTCGACTCTGGTCAGTATTCTCCGGACAACCTCCAGGTCTAACCAATCACCGGTAGGTAGTAGTCCCTCTGCCAGGCTCACCGTCTACTGCACAGCGATCCGTTCTCGCCCCGGGGTACCATACCGGGTCCACCATGTACCCGCAATCGGCCTCGTCCTGCTCCTCGACTCGGGTTTCCATGTATCGCTCTAGCACCGAGAAAACACATGGTGTACGCACTAAAATATCAAATCAAGGGAAACCGGGTGTTTAAACAGTGCGTATTTCTTAAAATAGTACTCCGGTTCCCAAATCCAGAAATCACGTAAATCAATCAAATGCGTAAATCCATGCCAGGCGCCGTATGGAAGAAAAGGGGAAAGCCGCTCTTTTTCTAAAAATACCCAGTTTGGAAAATATCATATGCGGTCCCTTAGTTTTTTTTAAAGTCAAGTCAATATCATCCATGTATGTATCATATGAAAATGAGTATAGGTATGGATGTGCGAGAAGATAAGTATGCGAAATGAATGTAGCAATATACACGTACACTAATGTGGAAATGATGTATATGTGTCCAAGTACGAATAGATAATATGTATGTGGCTCAGGCATGAATCTGTGATGTATCTGTGCCAAGCATGAATGTATGTGACGTACAAGGCACAAGTATGAGCAGGTGAGGTATGTGTATCAAAGTCTGAATGTATGCAGGGTAGGGGCACACGGGTAAACATGTCAAGATATATATATAAGCACTATGATGAAATACAAGGGTACATGTGCACAGGTAGTGATATATCAATGAAGGTATGCACAACCGTAAATACAAGGTGTACATGGTAAAAATATAACATATGCGGATATGGCAAGTCATGACAACATCGGTGAAATGGAATCAATATAATATATGATTTCTAGCAATCCTATACTGTGAGTGTCATGGCAATCACTAACGGTGTGAGTGTAGCATATAAATCGTGCTCGTGCAGCTTGTACCTTTAGCGATAGTGCAGTGTTCTATAGTACCAGTTCTATGTATGTAACAAGGGTATGCTACTCTAGTATGTTTGCATGAACATATGAAACTAAACATCCTACTACGCCCTGACGCTTAACGCCATACGGGCGATTTCCCCGTAGATGTTAAATCTACTCACCTGGTCGCGTGCTAAGTATAACCGATTACCTGCTTCCCTTTCCTGGCGGCGTCTGACGTACCCGCCTGCGAACCTCGAATTTACACAAGAATCCAAATAATATCAAAATCTCGCATACGCGATAAAACAAAACGAGAACTCGTGTCGCGAAATGATGCGCGTGTGTGCGATACGCTGAAACGTGCGTGTAAGTGCCAAACGCTTAACCCGATAAGCCGCGATACGCTGAATCACAGAACCACTCGCGTATCGCGCGTATCGCGCAAACCACAAATACCAGGAAATGATATACCTTCCCAGATTTTACCCTGATTAGAATATTACAAATCTAAGTATACCAGAGACCTACAAAATGCAGCAGACACCCACCCTAAAAGCCCTAGCTCCTATCTCTCAAGTCTGGCCGCAATTTGCGGCCAGAAGGATTATTTCGGCGGCCTGGGGTGAAGAGGTTGGGGTCAGGCTCTGGTAGTGAGGTCAGGGTCTTCTAAATAGGCTACAGTCCACTCAGATTTATTCTGAGATCACTGGGGTAACAGCAGATTCAAATAGCTACGTTTTGCCTAAAAAGAAATGTCAAAAACAGGTTTTAGGTTCCAGAATTTGACTCTGGTTTCTACACAAAAAGTTGCATGTACCAAGATCCTAAGCTACCCCACAGACACCTATAGGCAAAACCCCAGCACCCCAGCCCCTGCTCTGGCCGCAATTTGCGGCCAGATTGAATAAATGGGCGGCCGGAGGTGGGAGTTGGGTCCCCATTATTTTTGTGTGTGATCATGGCCTGGTCACAGTACCACAGTCTTCCCAAATTTCACCTGTATGTCTCGGGTCAAAAGCAGATTCCAGGAAGGCTAACAAGTTTATAAAACGTTTAAAGTTTGCACAAATTGGTAACTGGAGGTATTTTAGTGTGATCTGGGGTATTCTTAGGTCAACTTGGTCCCAAAAACACTCACTTAGGCTAGTCTACCCAATACTAACAGCACTTAACAAAGTTCCACACAAATCACCAAAACAGCCCAAAATCTAACACTTAAACACTAGTTGACATATAACGACACCACTGAGCCAACAAGGAAGAAGTTTAGAAGTTTTACCCTCTAGGATCCTCACAACAAGTAGAAGTGGAAGAAGAGAAGGTGATGGAGCTGCTGGAGTTGTTGGAGTGCTCCTAAACTGCTGCTGTTGCTGGGCTGAACTGCTGCTGCTACATGAAGCTGTGGCTGTGGCTGATGTTTGATATTGTGTTTTTGTTTTGTTTTTGTGAATGGTTGTAGCAGCAGCTACTGTTGTATTGGGGTAGTTTTTGTAGCTGAAATTGCTAGGTGGCTGATGCTATTGGTTATGTAGCTATAATGATGACATTGGGCTGGTGTTGTGCTGCTGATGCAACAACAGCTGGTTTTGGGGCTGAAAGAGGCTGATGTGTGTGTGTGAGGGTTGCATGGGTGTTGTATATGGAGTTGGGGCTGTTGGTTAAGAGAGTGCTGCTGTTGCTGATGCAGCTGTGGCTGATAATAAAATGGTTCAGATGTGCTTTGGGGGCTGTACAAATCAGCTGATGCTGATGTTATGGTTCTGAATTGTTTTGGCTGAGGTAGCAGCTATGCTGATGTAGGCTAAGTGAGAGGGTGAGTTTGAGAGTATGTGTGAGTGAGAGATATGAGGGATTTGAGTGAGAGGGAGAGTGTGGAGGCTATGAAAAAGTTATGAAGTGAAGTGGGTGTGACCCTTTCTTAAGCTACCATTTTCTCTCTCTATCAAAGCTAACATGACACCTATCATTATCTCTCTCTCTCTTCTCAACCCAAGTCAACCCTAAAAGAATATTAAACCCTTTATATTTTTAGAAAAACAAATTCTTAATTTAAAACTAATTAACCTAACAAGAGGGGTTAGGCCACCATGGTTGCCTAAACATGATTTAACCCAATTTTAACCCTAGGTTACATGCACATGTTTGTGCAAGCTTAGGAAAATTCTAGAAAAATGCTTTTTAGTTTTGATAAAATATTTGAAAGTCAACTTGGTAAACTTGTATTGAAGAATTTCACTAATAAGAATATAATTAGTTACTAATATAATCTTAGTTGTTACAAGTCTGTTGACCCGAGATCATCATAGAGTCTTGTGTGATTCCCACTGTGCTTTGATTTCCATCATACCACGTCTAAGAGGGCGTGCAAAAAGGTGGCTTTTGGGTACAGTCCCGAATCACATGGAGGCAATGAGCGATAGGAGGGGATTCGTCTCTCCCGGTATAGGGAGTTGATGTTGTGCTGTGTTCGATTGGCTATAACTGGAAATCCCTGGCCAGGGTTACTGATATTTACTGGTAAGTTTTATCAGTAGGTTCTCGAACTGTTATAGACCTCATATCGACACGACTTATCAAGCTACTGGGGTCTGACGTTTACCACCACTAGGTGAGATATGCGACATATCAGACGACGAGACCGGACTGTACGGAAGTGTTACTGATTGGATTCGCAGGAGAATGTACAGGCTTGCTTGTTGATCTTCTGATTGCTCAATACCTGGGTGGCTATTACGTTTAGCTGACCGCTTGCAGCTTGTGGGTGTTTGATATGATCATCACCTACTGCCGGCGTATTGACGATTCTTTAGAGTCCTACACAGAGGTTTCTTGACTCAGGCAAAACGGAGTAGGGGCACATATGTGATATGTGCAGGACCGAGGATAATGCTATATGTGATACCGTATTCTATTCTCGCGATATTTGATATCAGCCGGGTCATCGGATCAAGTGTTGATTCGATGAATCGGTAAATGAGATATTGGTCGGTTATATGCGATATAGTCGGATTGTCAGATTAAGTGTTGATTCGATAATTTAATGTATAATAATATGTATGATATATTAAATTACATTAACTAATATTAGCTCACTAAAAGATTCTTTTACTCACTCGGGTAATACATTGATATATATGCGATACATGTTAATTGTATTATTTTATTTTCTTACAATAAATATTGTATATGTGATATATAATATTGTAACATGTTATAATTATTAATGCAACATGTTTAGTTGAGATTAAACATGGTTAGGGTTTGATTTTGGTTAAGCTTTTCTAGAAATTTCTAGAAGCTTTCTTTTTTGTTTTGGAAAAGATATTTATGTTGATATTTTTAAGTGACTCATCTTTAACTCAACCCAAACCCTAGCCCTAGTTAAATCTCTACAAAGGTTACTAGAACCATGGTTGCATAAATGATTATGACAACATTTTATTATTCATCACAAATGATTATTCATCTTCTTCTTGCTTGAGTTCTTTATGAAAAGCTTTCTTGCTTTGATTTTGTGATGAAAAATAAGTGAGAATAAGAAAACAAATGATAGAGAAAATCCTACTTCATCATCCTCATCTACCCTTGCCCTTTAGATGAGAGTGTTTACTTCATTTAGTGAGTGAGAGCTTGTGCTAATGAAATTTCAAGGTAGATCATCTTTGTTATCGAAGATCGGAAGCAAGCTTGCATCTTTCTCTTCATGGAGCCTCTCGAGAGTCTGGAACACGATGATCGCAGCGAAGGGACCTTAACACGGAGCTTTAGAAGTGAAGGACCGGATCTACAAAGGTTGTAATCCCTCTCACTTAGTGTTAAAGTGTTTAACATACTTGTTTTCGCCTAATCTCTAGTTTAAGATCCTGGTTTAGGGTTGTTCGGCACGGCTAAATTTTAAATCGGGCATTATTGATGCCTCGTAGACCCTTGTGCGTGTTCCTAGCAACCCTACAGTGGTATCGGAGCCAAGATAGAGTTTTAGGCGAAGTCTAGGCAAAGTTTAATGTCCGATTGAACCCGGAAACCCCGATATATACCCTTCTCTGGATATTTTTCAAAAATGTGATTTTTTCTGGGTTAAAAATACTCAGAAAATTAAGCAGGAAAATCTAAGGATTACAGTGATGTACGGCCCATTAATGTGCTCACGTGACCGTGGAACCGCGACCAAACTAATGGTTTGGCGGCGGTTCCGCGGCCAAAATTTTGACTTGGTCCCTGGTACTTTAGGTAATTATTCTTAGGTCCTTTTTAATTGTTCTGGGAATTTTTAATTCTTACTCAAGTGTTGAGTTTTCTGGGTTGTATTGGGGACTCGTTGATTCAATCGGATAATTTAACTTCGTTTAATTTTTTCCGGATAATTTTTAGAAACTGTTAAAAAGTTCGAACAGATATCAATAACTCACTTTTTCCCCTGTCGGAAATTTTTTCAAAAGTTGGATTTTTTCTTGAGTTTGAAACTTCCGGAAATTCATGCAAGTAACGCGGTGGACCCTCTAGAAGACAACAAACCTTAACTCGATTATGTGACCGTCTTGAACTACCTCTGAACCTTAGGGTTTGGGGCAGTATGGCGTTGCCACATGTGAGGCGTTGGCTTGACCCTTCTACGGCTGAACCATTGGTACTATTGCATGTGATGGATATTTTTTGAACCCCGCTCAAGTGTTGAGCTATTTAGGAAATCTTGGGTGTTTGTTTATTCGATCGGAAAGTTTAACACTGTCTATTTATCTGAAATGTGATACAATATTTGGAATCCACAAATAGTTATGAGATAACTAATTTGAATGTTATAAATCTAGCAGTTTAGTCTCAAATGATCGGTTGCCACGGGATTTTGATGCGACCAAAAGTCCGTCGCAATCACGTAGCGTACGCGGATACTCGCCGGGTAAACATAATAGACAACCACGCCCCATAGCCCCGACCAAGTGACTGTAGGAGAACCCCGTCGCCAAAAGCATCCGTTCGGGTGCTTGCGGCAGCGGTGTTCCGCCTTGGTGCACTTCGTCGACGGCATCGGGGGGTGCGGCCGTCTACTAAAGTTTGCGATGAGCATTCGATTAGGATGTCGGAAATCTTGTTGAATTTCCTGACTTGATATTTAAAAGAGTTTTCGATACTGAGACTAAAATCGGGGTTTATAATTGTTAGGCATGCGATGTCTAAGGAATTCATTTGGTTAGGCATGCGATGTCTAAGGAGGTTGCGGATTCAAACTATTGTAGTTTTACACTTTCTTTTCTGTGACTGTAAGCGTAGTATGTGGTGTATCGCCGGCTTCGTTGCTATACATCAATGACAATCGGGATACGCATACTTGCTTACGTTGATGATATGTAATATTATGTGTTACTGTGATATGTTATATTGGATAGTCGTGTTTTGAATAGCCGGGGGTTTTATGTGAGATGAGATTTTTTCTTTTTCATTCATGTAAAATTCATTTGTATGTAATATTCTTTTATTGGGGCACTTCCGGCTGAGGATGATGTCACCATTGTATATTATTTACTTTTCCGCATTAGGTAGACCCAAGGCGGGGAGAACAAGTAACCGGGTTCTAGGGTCCAGTGGGAGACCATCTCGAGGAGTCGAGACCGGGTCTCCTAACCCTAGAATTGGCAGTGTTGCTTGCCGCTCTCGTAGGGGTCTAGGGATGTGGGTTTGGCTATTCATCGTGACCATGGAATCCGTGTTTTATACAGGCTCATATTAAAAAACGGACGTCCTAGTATATCTAATATTTCATATATGTTCTTCTGCTGTAATGTTCTGTGATGAGATCATATTACTGCCTGAGACGAATGATTATATTATATATATAAGATATATGTTATATTGCAGATTTCGTTTCAAATGTGATGCTTGTGAAGCATAATAAAATGGGACTTCATTAATGAGATTAATGAGATAAATGAAACATAAAGATGTTGTAGAAACTTGTTTAAAAACTGGTAGCTCTAGTTTTTGCTTTGCATAGCGGTGTTCCTTGTAGAACATCCAGCACCTTATTCGATAAGGAAAGAGCCGAGATCCCTTCTCCGGGAGTGACCTCTTTAGTGAAACTAGCAGATGCTACAAACTCGGTTTGTCTTTTGATTGCTTCTATAGTTCTTGCTTTGCATAGTGATATTTGTGAAATATCCTGCACCTTATTCGATGAGGAAAGAGCCGACGATCCTTTCACCGGGAGTGACCTCTTTAGCAAAACTAGAAAAGCCTAAAAAACATTCCATTCAAAATCACTCGATTCTACAACGATATCAAGTTCATTACACGAAGGGTTTTTCTAAAAACCTGTCGTAGCCCTCCGTCATTTCAGTTATGTACTACTTAGTATTCGTGCTGTGGTAGTTTGGCCTTCGTCAAGGCGTAGTGTACGGTAGCTAACTAGTGCTTATCTACTAGCATAAGATGCGATTGGATTAGGGTATTCGTACGGCGTAGTTTTGCCTTCGTCAAGGATCGTGCGGGTGGGTTTAATTCAATCAAGAAATAAACGGGTTGAACTTGACTACCGGACTATGGGTAGTTTGGCCTTCGTCAAGGTCATAGGACGCTAGGGGTAAAATATTATTAGGAATCTCAAGTGTTGAAATTTGCAATGAGATTGCATACCTTCTATGAGATAGTTGGATCCCGATACCTGCTGCGAGTAAAAGTTACTCCTGGGAGAGTTTTACACATTACAATTAGCCGATCAAGTAGGTGTCTAGAAAGGTGTTAACTGTAAGTCCGTGTTGCCCACCCCGGTGCTTACGGGGAGGCGGAAAACATAATAAAAATCGGATTTTTAATGACTTAGGCAACATGGACTAAGCTTGTGAGGATCTTTGCTAAACTAAAACTAGCTAAAGTAAACTAACAACTAACAAAGTTGTAGAAAGGTTATACCTTTGGTCTTTAGTCCTTCTCTCCTTGCTCCTAGGTATGGTAGAAAAGGATCACCTTGCTTGTCTTCTCCCGTCAAAGAAGGATCCACCCGAAAGCCACCACCTTTAGCTTCAACTCCAAGCTAGGAGTAACTAGAGTGCAAGAAATGCTAAGACTTGAACCCTAGAAGTGAGTAGAGAAGATCAAGAGAGGGTTTTTCTCAAGCTTTTTGTTTCTCAACACATGAGAGGGAGAGAGCTTGAGGGAGAGGATGAGCAAGAGAGAGAAAAGAAATGAGAGAATGAATTATTTTTGAGCCTTTCTCACTAATATGTGTGTATAATTTTAATTGAATAATTAGCTAGATAATTATCATGGTAAATCATGACATGACCATTATCATTTCAAATTGCAAAGATCAAAAAGCATCTTCCAAAAGAAATTATGATGGTCAAAGTGTCAACCTTGGTCAACAAGTCAAAGAAGTCAAAAGGTCAAAAACCACAACCATGGATAATTATTAAACTAATTACTAATTAACAATAACACACACATAAATATTAGGGTTAATAAAATGACAACAACCATTAACCCTAATCAAGGTCCTCTCCCTCAATCTCAAGCAACTGTGCATACGCACCCGCATTCGTGATCCGAGGAACACGAACACAATGAGAAAAACCAATCTCAAATCATATACTAGGATCCGGCTTAAACCAAAGCCCGCTAGTATAGACTGTCCGGACAGCAAACGTGCACAAGTGCGCGGATGCGAACGAACCCTGTCGCAAAACCATGCGACCTCTACTCGTTTTGCCTAAAGGCGAATAGCTCTCTGTGTGGGACTCTAAAGACTCGACACTACGCTGGCAGTGGGTTTAACCACAGACCGCAAGCGGCACTAGCTGTACGTAACGGTCCCCAGGTAGATGTCGATAAGAAGACTGACGAGGTGAACCCCATCTGCTCTCCTACTGAGCCTGTATGTGACAGTCTTCGTACAGTCCGGTCTGTTCGTCTGATACATCGCATGGCGGGCCTAGGGGGGCGGTGAACGTCAGTCCCCTAATAGCGGTACAAGTCGTGTCGGAGTGTAGCCCAGAACACCCTGAGATAACACTGGAAGCCTACCAGTATATCTCGCTTGCCCTGGCCAGGGACTACTCGTGTAATGGCTCTCCTGGACACAGCGCGATGTCAACCCCCAATACCGGGAGAGACGAATCCTGTCTAACCGTCACTGCCTCCAAGTGCTTCGGGACTGCACCCAAAAACTACCTGTTTGCACAGCTCCTTTGAGCCGTGGTAGGGTAGTAATCAAAGTGCAGTGGGAACACACTCGAGGCGAAGTGACAGTGTCAAGTCAGCGGACTAAGCTGTACTCATGTCACCTGGGAACTGATAACTGACGATAGGTATATTACCAACCAACAGTTCCCGACGAGTCCTGTCCAGTGTACTCGTAACCTAACGAGCACCCGCATACTATCCCAAGTACGACGTACTAACGGCTGTGGGACAGACCGTCTCCCACACTGGGATGAGAAGCGCATACGCTAGTCTACTCCGGAGTATCGATGCCCTGTCTCGATAGTCCAACGACCAGGGACCTGTATAAGGATGTGCTTATAGATTACCCAGCTCCCACGAGTGCGAGCGCCATCACAACGCTGGTAATCAAGCAAAGATCCTAAGGGCTCTACTAATATGTATACCAGCAATATGCTAAAAGAAACACATGCACATATTAAAGCAGAGACAAACCAAGTAGCATACTACCATTTCGAGCAAGATTGTATATACAACTGTGAATATCCCAAGCTTCCATTAAGTAATATACAAGCTAGTATGATACAGTAATGGCCTCTAGGGCATATACACTAACAATCTCCCACTTGCACTAAGGCCATGTACTGGCGTATCGAAGACCTATCATCTCGATCAGCCGCTCGAACTGAGTCTGGGGCAAGGCCTTGGTGAATGGATCTGCTGTGTTATCCTCTGATGCAACTCTCCGGACCTCGATCTCCTGGCGATCTACGATCTCCCTGATCAGGTGATACCGCCTTAAGATGTGTCTGGATTTCTGATGGGACCTGGGTTCCTTCGCTAAAGCTATAGCCCCGTTGTTGTCGCAATACAGAGGTATTGGGTCAACAATGGACGGAACCACCTGAAGTTCTTTCAAGAACTTCCTCATCCAGACAGCTTCTTTTGCGGCATCAGATGCAGCGATGTATTCCGCTTCCATAGTCGAGTCAGCAACGGTTTCCTGTTTGGAGCTCTTCCAACACACCGCCCCTCCATTGAGGGTAAAGACAAAACCCGACATGGACTTGGAATCATCCTTGTCACTCTGGAAGCTGGAGTCAGCAAAGGCCTCAACCTGCAGGTCTTTTCCGCCATACACCAAGAACATCTCCTTAGTCCTTCTCAGGTACTTGAGAATGTTCTTTACTGCTATCCAATGTTTCTCCCCAGGGTTTGACTGATACCTGCTTACCACACTCAGTGCATAAGCCACATCCGGTCTGGTATACAACATCGCATACATTATAGAGCCTACCGCAGAAGCGTAGGGTATAATAGACATGCGATCCCTCTCCAAATCAGTCTTGGGAGACATCTCTTTGGAGAGGGTGATCCCGTGACAAGCCGGTAGATTACCGCGCTTGGAATCTTCCATACTGAATCTCTTCAGTATGGTGTCGATGTACCTGGACTGCGAGAGTCCTAATATCCTCTTGGATCTGTCACGGTAGATCCGGATACCCAGAATGTAGGAGGCATCACCCAGGTCTTTCATGGAGAACCTGTGTGACAAGAACCCCTTGACAGATTGTAGCATAGGAATGTCATTTCCTATTAAGAGAATGTCATCCACGTATAAAACGAGGAATACTACAGTTCTCGCTACAAATCTACAATAGATGCATGGTTCATCTGGATTTTTGATAAAGCCAAATTCTTTGACCGTCTCATCAAAACAGATGTTCCAACTCCGCGATGCCTGCTTGAGTCCATAAATGGACTTGAGCAACTTGCACACCTTTCCGCTGCTCCCACCCTGAATGAAACCCTCTGGCTGATCCATATAGACACACTCTTCTAAATGACCATTTAGAAAAGCTGTCTTTACGTCCATCTGCCAAATCTCATAATCGTGGAAAGCAGCGATGGCAAGAAGGATCCGAATGGATTTCAGCATAGCTACTGGAGAAAAGGTTTCGTCATAGTCCAAACCAGGTCGCTGACGAAAACCCTTTGCTACCAGTCTAGCTTTATAGGTCTCAACCTGTCCATCTACACCAATCTTCCTTTTGAAGATCCACTTGCATCCTACGGGTTTTACCCCGTCTGGAGCAATGTCCAACGTCCATACTTTGTTGGTGTACATGGACTCCATCTCGGTCCGCATTGCATCCAGCCATTTTACCGAGTCGACGCTCTGAATGGCTTGCTGGAAGCTAGTAGGCTCATCACAATCCAGGATGCAGTCTTCTCTATCCCCGTCAATGAGAAAACCGTAGTATCTCTCGGGCGGATGAGACTGCCTACTACTCCTGCGGAGCGGCATAGGAATGTCCTGTTCTTTTGAACTTTCTGGTTCCACTAAACTTTCAGTAATAGTTTGTGGTTCTGGAATTTCTTCCAGTTCTATTGCGCTCCCACTTATTTCTTTTTCTATGAACTGATGTTCCAGAAAGTGGGCATTGCGAGAAACAAGGACTTTTTGTTCCTCTGCGTAATAGAAAAGATACCCCCTGGAGTTCTTTGGGTATCCCACAAACTTGCACAGTACTGAGCGTGCCTCGAGTTTGTCCACATGCTGCTTTTTGACATAAGCTGGACATCCCCAAATCTTCAAGTATTGAAGATAGGGTTTCTTCCCACTCCATAACTCATATGGTGTGGTAGGCACAGTCTTAGTGGGAACACGGTTCAAAAGGTATGCAGCTGTTTCTAGCGCATATCCCCAGAAAGATCGCGGTAACTCAGCATTACTCATCATGGACCGTACCATATCCAATAGGGTTCGGTTCCGTCTCTCCGATACACCGTTATGTTGCGGGGTGTATGGAGGAGTAAGCTGAGAGAGAATTCCATTCTCTTTTAAGTAATTCAGGAATTCGGCACTTAAGTATTCTCCTCCTCGATCCGATCTTAGGATCTTGATACTTTTGCCGGTTTGTTTCTCTACTTCACTCTTATATTCCTGGAACTTTTCAAAAGCTTCGGATTTATGCTTCATTAAGAAGACATGTCCGAATCTTGAGAGATCATCCGTAAAAGTTATGAAGTAAGAAAAACCGCTTCGCGCATGTGTAGACATTGGACCGCACACGTCGCTGTGTACGAGTCCCAAGAGCTCGCTCGCTCTTTCTCCGTGTCCAGAAAACGGAGCCTTTGTCATCTTTCCTTTGAGACAGGATTGACAAGTTGCATACGATTGATATTCGAACGAATCCAAATATCCTTCAGTATGTAACTTAGTCAATCTTCTCTCGTTGATGTGACCCAGTCTACAATGCCATAAGAAAGTTTTATTAATTTCTGGAGACTTTCTTTTGTGTGTATTCTGGATATTGAAAATCTGTGGTTGGTTTAAAACGTATATACCGTTGTTCAATGTACCTGACCCAATCAAAACTTGATTAAGGTGAATGTTCACTACATTACTTACAAATGCAAATTCATAACCTTCTTTAGATAATAAAGATACAGAAATGATATTACAGGTTGCATTTGGTACATAATAACAACTACGCAAAACCAAAAAGTGTCCATCTGATAATCCCAGGTGATAGTCCCCCACGGCCTCTGCATCCATGCTAGCACCGTTCGCAACTCTGAGGGTCATGTCACCTGCCTTCAAAACTCTACGCTTTCTCAACGCCTGCAAAGAATTACAGATATGAGATCCTGATCCGGTATCCAATACCCAGGAAGTAGAGTTTATTGATAGACAATTTTCAATAACATACACACCTGAAGCTGAAGCTGCAACTCGCTTCAAATCCTGTGTTCTGGCTTTCCAAGCCTTGCAATCTTGTTTCCAGTGGCCACTTTTGTGACAATAGAAGCATTCTTCCTTCCCCACCAGCTTCCCCGCTACCTTTGTTGCTTTACCCTTTCCCTTCGTATCCACTTTACCGACACCGCCTCTTGGTTTGGCGGGGGCTTTCTTCTTCTTGCCCTTGGCTTTCGCCCTGGACCTAGAAGAGGAAGATCCTCCTACAAACAAAGTGGATGTCTCCCTACTCTTCTGTAGGGTGCCCTCAGCAGTCCTCAACATGTTCAGAAGCTCGGCAAGTTCTACCTCCTTTCCTTGCATGTTGAAGTTAAGAATGAACTGGGCGTAAGTGGAAGGAAGGGACTGGAGAATCAGATCAGTATAGAGTTCATTCTCCAACGTGGTCCCAAGGTCCGCGAGCTCCTCTATGTAGCCGATCATCTTAAGCACGTGGTCCGCTACCGATGATCCGACGGCCAACCTTGCCGAAAAGAGCTTCTTCGACACTTCGTATCTTGCGATACGAGACTGCTCTCCATACAGTTCTTTTGTATGGAGAAATATGGACTCTAGGTCCATATTCTCGTGCCTCCTCTGATGGTCATTGTCCATCGAGGCTAGTACGAGGCATTTGGCCCTCGCGCAATCTATCTCCCATGTCTTACGGATTTCTACATCCGCGACGCTGGAGGTGGGACCTGGGACGGGGGGAGCTTTGGTGGTAAGTATATACCCCAGCTTGTCATAAGTGATAGCCATCTTGACATTCCTGAGCCAATCTTTGTAGTTTGGCCCTGTCAATATGTTTTTATCTAATAGTAACTTAAGTCCGGTCATCTTGAATGGTCGCTGCAATTAGGAGAGAGAAAAGAAACACTTTAGCATGATGCTCTTGCAAGTTTAGAGTGGTTTTTAGTTTGTCTAAACTGGATGGCTCCCACTGTCTCTCGAATCCCTTCTCAAACCGTAAAGAAAAGGATTAGCCGGGATCATTCTCACCGTACAATACTTGCTTAACCGTTCAGCCAGGCCAGTGTCGGTACTTCGAGGGAGGTTTTCCAACGCTTTCGCGAAGTTCCTTAATTAAGTAACCTCTTTTCCCTGTGGGCGTAGCCCCGCTAACACCTTTCTAGGCACCTACTAGGTTTATAGCATTGATCGTTAAGTGAGAGTTTTCCCGAGGAGTAGCATATACTCACAGTAGGATCGGGATCCAAATATCATTGCGTGATAAAACCGAAGGAATCCTACCAGAATTATCACACTCCAAATGGTATGCAACGCTAGCAAGTTTCAGTACTTATGAAACTCCCGATGTGGATTTTTGCCCCATGCTCTTATGACCTTGGCGTGAGGTCAAAATGTCATAAGTCACATGTCAAGTTCTTCCCATCATTATCCTGGTTAATTTGAACCCACCCGTACCTACCCTTGACGTAGGCCAAAACGGCAGTACGACTGTCTCAAATCAACGCATTCTATCTATGCAACGGATAAATATCCGGCAGCTACCAATCACTATGCCTTGGCGTGAGGTCAAAATACATAGCTTGAATACTACCGAATATTTAACCGAAATGATGGAGGGCTACGGATGGTTTTGGCGAAACCGTGAACGTAGTGAACTTGATATAATCGATGGAACGAGATAGCTTTTAAAAGGAGTGGTTCAAGCTCCGCGTTTAAAAGTTTTAGTTTTGAAAAGAACCGAGTGGTTTTCAAAGTGTTCCAATCGACTTTTACTTGGTTTATTTCTTGCATTAGTTCTTTTAATGCGTCCCATCATTTAATCCTACCATTGCAGAAAACAACCAAAATATGACGTACGCTTATGCCATTCGCATTCGCCACGGGGCCCCGTCATCACCCGTTAGGTTACTTAACTAACGACAGAGCGGGGGCTGGGCTAGCGCGGCTGTAAAACATAAGCAACGCCTAAATAGTTATTATATATAAATATATAGCAATGATAGACATTACAGATCACAGATGAATACATTGGATATACTAGGAATCCGCAATGCGTTCGAGCCTGCAACGCAAAACGGATTACACGGTCGCGGTGAATAGCCAATACCCCACCCAAGACCCCTACGGGTGCGGCAAACTACCCGCCAAGCACCCGAAGCGAAGCAACCTCCCTCACCACCGTGAGTAGGCCACTCGGCACTTCGAGATACCCGGTAGTTTGTGCACCCCTCCATGGGTCTATCCTAGGAGCAAAAACAGTAAAAAGAATTATACAATGACGGCTACAACCCCGACCCGGTTGTGCGGCCATACAAAGAATATTATTACATCAATTTACATGTTACAAATGAATGAAAGAAAAAAACACTCATCTCACATCCAACCCGGCTATTCACCCGCGACAATCCAATCCATTCATATCCACAAACCAACAATCACAGATCACAGAGATGTATAACCCCGACTAATCGACTTATAGCGATTAGCCGACGTTCAATACATACAAGCATCACAGATATAACCGATATAGTTAAAGTGTAGTGAAGTTCCGAAAAATACGGATTTATAGGCCCCCAAAAGTAAATTTTAGTTCTGGAAAATCTGGGCACATATTATATATCCTAAAAATCCTAAAACCAACTCAGAAACAATCTGCACCAAAAACGATACAGAGAGTTGACAAGACGGCCGCGCTTCCGCGGCAAGAGCTTCCTTATGCCGCGGAACCGCGGTCCTCTTGGCTCCTCTCTGGTTCGTATTTGGTGGTGTTTCACACAAAACCCTGAGACAATTTTACAAGTATACAGTTTTTTATTTTGAGCAGAAAAAATTTCAACAGAAAGTTGGATTTTGAAAAAGTTTGGTTTTAGGGTTTTTCGGTTTCGAAACTTCGTTACACTTAACTACTTAGCTAGTTTGAGTTTAGTTAGGCTCTGATACCACTGTAAGTCCGTGTTGCCCACCCCGGTGCTTACGGGGAGGCGGAAAACATAATAAAAATCGGATTTTTAATGACTTAGGCAACATGGACTAAGCTTGTGAGGATCTTTGCTAAACTAAAACTAGCTAAAGTAAACTAACAACTAACAAAGTTGTAGAAAGGTTATACCTTTGGTCTTTAGTCCTTCTCTCCTTGCTCCTAGGTATGGTAGAAAAGGATCACCTTGCTTGTCTTCTCCCGTCAAAGAAGGATCCACCCGAAAGCCACCACCTTTAGCTTCAACTCCAAGCTAGGAGTAACTAGAGTGCAAGAAATGCTAAGACTTGAACCCTAGAAGTGAGTAGAGAAGATCAAGAGAGGGTTTTTCTCAAGCTTTTTGTTTCTCAACACATGAGAGGGAGAGAGCTTGAGGGAGAGGATGAGCAAGAGAGAGAAAAGAAATGAGAGAATGAATTATTTTTGAGCCTTTCTCACTAATATGTGTGTATAATTTTAATTGAATAATTAGCTAGATAATTATCATGGTAAATCATGACATGACCATTATCATTTCAAATTGCAAAGATCAAAAAGCATCTTCCAAAAGAAATTATGATGGTCAAAGTGTCAACCTTGGTCAACAAGTCAAAGAAGTCAAAAGGTCAAAAACCACAACCATGGATAATTATTAAACTAATTACTAATTAACAATAACACACACATAAATATTAGGGTTAATAAAATGACAACAACCATTAACCCTAATCAAGGTCCTCTCCCTCAATCTCAAGCAACTGTGCATACGCACCCGCATTCGTGATCCGAGGAACACGAACACAATGAGAAAAACCAATCTCAAATCATATACTAGGATCCGGCTTAAACCAAAGCCCGCTAGTATAGACTGTCCGGACAGCAAACGTGCACAAGTGCGCGGATGCGAACGAACCCTGTCGCAAAACCATGCGACCTCTACTCGTTTTGCCTAAAGGCGAATAGCTCTCTGTGTGGGACTCTAAAGACTCGACACTACGCTGGCAGTGGGTTTAACCACAGACCGCAAGCGGCACTAGCTGTACGTAACGGTCCCCAGGTAGATGTCGATAAGAAGACTGACGAGGTGAACCCCATCTGCTCTCCTACTGAGCCTGTATGTGACAGTCTTCGTACAGTCCGGTCTGTTCGTCTGATACATCGCATGGCGGGCCTAGGGGGGCGGTGAACGTCAGTCCCCTAATAGCGGTACAAGTCGTGTCGGAGTGTAGCCCAGAACACCCTGAGATAACACTGGAAGCCTACCAGTATATCTCGCTTGCCCTGGCCAGGGACTACTCGTGTAATGGCTCTCCTGGACACAGCGCGATGTCAACCCCCAATACCGGGAGAGACGAATCCTGTCTAACCGTCACTGCCTCCAAGTGCTTCGGGACTGCACCCAAAAACTACCTGTTTGCACAGCTCCTTTGAGCCATGGTAGGGTAGTAATCAAAGTGCAGTGGGAACACACTCGAGGCGAAGTGACAGTGTCAAGTCAGCGGACTAAGCTGTACTCATGTCACCTGGGAACTGATAACTGACGATAGGTATATTACCAACCAACAGTTCCCGACGAGTCCTGTCCAGTGTACTCGTAACCTAACGAGCACCCGCATACTATCCCAAGTACGACGTACTAACGGCTGTGGGACAGACCGTCTCCCACACTGGGATGAGAAGCGCATACGCTAGTCTACTCCGGAGTATCGATGCCCTGTCTCGATAGTCCAACGACCAGGGACCTGTATAAGGATGTGCTTATAGATTACCCAGCTCCCACGAGTGCGAGCGCCATCACAACGCTGGTAATCAAGCAAAGATCCTAAGGGCTCTACTAATATGTATACCAGCAATATGCTAAAAGAAACACATGCACATATTAAAGCAGAGACAAACCAAGTAGCATACTACCATTTCGAGCAAGATTGTATATACAACTGTGAATATCCCAAGCTTCCATTAAGTAATATACAAGCTAGTATGATACAGTAATGGCCTCTAGGGCATATACACTAACATTAACGGGGTTACGCCTCTTGGAAAATGAGGTTTACATTAATTAGGTCCGTGCGAAAGCACGGGGAACCTCCCTCAAAGTACCGGCACTGGCCTGGATGAAAGATTGGCGAACTTGTAGGGTGTAATTAATCCCGGCTAGTCTTTCCTTTTAGGGTTTGAAGGAAGATTTGACTAAAACAGTGGGAGACATCCTAATTAGATAAATTGATAACCAATCTAATCTTGTAAAAGCGCACGTCGAGTGTTTTCTTCTCTCTCTCTCCTGGTTGCGACCATATCACGCCTTAATCAAGATAATAATATGGATTAATTGACCGAACCCGCTTGTTTTACTGCGCTTGGGAACGTTAGTTCCGCTCCGACTTATAATTGTTATAGGACAGAGCAGGAAATAGGGGATTACCAGAATTCCCGTGCCGCCCAAACGAAGAAAGTGCATGCTGATGCATCTTCTTCGGGTGTGTTCATTACAGAGAACTGTTTCTCAATATCCTTTACGTCCTGGGTATTTGATACCGGATAAGGATCCCACATATGTAATTTGTTACATGGGCTACAGATAGGTCGAGAACTGAGAATGGGTGATAAGTTTCATGAGATAAAAACGGTGCAAGTTTTGCAGCCAAGTCTGTTGGTCACAATCACCCTGTATTACCAGAATACATTAATTCTGAACGAATGTTATTAGATACCGAACCTGATATACAACATCATATCTGTCTCTTTATTAGTAAAGAAAGGATATAATTTTGTATTGTTGGATAATGTTTTGAACATTTCCTATATCACGAGTTGATCGGTTCAGGCACATTATCTAAAAGCATTGACGTTCTAAATCAAAGTACAATTCTTAGTATATAGAACACACACAAGAGGAAGAGTTCAGAAATGAACGAGTCCTTCTTGAGGTGTTGTAGACTAGGTCATATCAATGCGACCCGACTAGCTGAAGTTACATTAAGATGCATATTTAAATTGTTTGAATTTACATCTTGTGAAACTTGCCGGTCATGTCACAAAGATAAGATGACCACAGCTCTGTTTATTGGAAACAGAGAAAGAGTTAGTGAACTCTTGGGATTTATACATGCTGATGTATGAAGGTCCCCTGTCTACACATGCCAAGACCGGTTCTTTGTACTTCATTACATTCTCTGATGATCTCTCAAGATTCAGACATATGTTTCTATTGAAACACAAGTCCGAAGCTTTTGAGATATTCACAGAATATAAGTTAGAAGTAGAGAACCAGAAACAGGTATAAGTATTATGTCCGTTGATATGATCAAGGAGGAGAATACTTGAGTACGGGATTCCTGGACTATTCTAAAGGAGAATGAGATTCTCTTTCAGCATTGCTATACACCACAGCACGTCGGTGTATCGGGGCGGAGCAAACACACCCTATTAGATATGGTGCGCTCTATGATGAGTACTACTGAGTTTCCTATTTCCTTTCGGGAGTTATGCACTTGTGAAACTGCATACCTATCGAATAGGGTTCCAATCAAGTCAGTTTCCTACCACTTTATATGTGATATGGAATGGGAAGAGCCCATATCTTAAGTAAGTTAAGATTTGGGGTTGTCCAGCCTATGTCTAAAAAGCAAAATCCGGACAAGCTCGAGGCAAGGTCGTCTCTGTAAAACTGGAAGTAGTTCCAGCTATACAAACTGCTACAGATGATTTGGTAGAGCTGGAGGATTCAATAGTTTCCAACGAACCTCAGCCTCTCCGCCGATATAGTAGAGTTCCTCACCCACCTGAGAGATACTTCGGTTTCTCTATGACAGTGGGAGCGAGGATTGCATTATGAGATGATGACCCAACTAGTTTCGAGCAGGCCATTAGGAGTAGGACTCTGTAAGAATGGCTGGATGCTTAGCGATCTGAGATGGAATCCTTATACACCAACAAAGTATGGACTTTGGTTGCTTTATCTGAAGGGTTAAATCCCCATCAGGAGCAAGTATATCTTGAGAAGATTACTTGGTGTACATGGAAGACTTTCAAACTTATGCTTAAGTCCATCCAGATCCTACTTGCCACTGCTACATACCATGACTACGATATCTGGTGGTTGGGTGTCATGACAGCTTTTCTAAATGATGTTTTAGAATAGAGCGTCTATAAGTACACAGCCAAAGGGCTTCGTAGACAGTGGGAGCAGCGGATAAGTGTGCAAGATGCTTAATAGGATAAAGCAGGCATCGCGGAGATGGAACATCTATTTTGATGTAGTAGTCAAAGAGTTTGACTTCATCAAAATAGTAGATGAACCTTGTATATACAAAAAGGTAGTAGGGAGTATGGTGATGATCCTCGTAGAGTACGTGGATGACATACTCTTGATAGGGAAGGAGTTTCCTATGCTACGCTCGGTCAATCTCCGCTTATCACAAGGATTCTCCATATAGGATCAAAGTGATACCTACTAAATCCTTGGTTTTGGATCTATGAGATAGATCTAATTGGATATTAGGATTCTCACTAGTTGTAGTGAGATGGTATCAATCGATCCTGGGGAGAATCACTGGAAAGATTCCATGGTGATAAGGACGACTGAATGTCAGTCGCAGGCATTGTCTATACCCTCAGTGGAGGGACGGTATGTTGGAAGAGTTCCAGGGTACATACCGTGACATACTAGACGATTAAAGGTAAGATACATCGTTACTAAGGATACTACCAAAGAGGCATTCTGGATATATATAAGTTCATGAGATGAACTTCGTTCCTACGATTGTGTGACAATGGAGTTATGGCTTTTGCCAAGGAACCCCACGTCCCATAAGAAATCCAGATATATTTCTTAGGCAGTATCACCTGATCATGGAGATGGTTGATCTCTAGGGAGATCGAGGTTAGGAGAGTAGACACAGAGGACAACAGCGCGGATCCACTCACAAAGGCCTTTTTCCCAGTAGAGACTTTTATGGGATGGTTGAGTATGAGATACTTCAACCACAGCTAATTGTTGGGTATGCGATACCACAATAGATAGCCCTAGTGCAAGTGGGAGATTGTTAGTTATATGTATACCCTAGAGTCCATTACTGTACATACGATGTATATTGTAATGGATGCTTGGACATATATAGGGAGGACTTTCTTGCTCGACATGATAGTATGCTATCTGGTTGTACTTTATCTTAACATGTACTCTGATTGTCTCTATGTTACATTTTGATAAAGCCCTTAGGATATGTACTCGACTACTGGGACTATGATGAGATCATACTAGTGGGGCTATGGTAGTCGACGAGTACGTCCTATAACAGTTCCTAGTCGAGGGTGTATTGAGACAGGGCATCGACACACCATAGTAGACTAGCGTACACGCATCTTTACCCATATGATGGGCGATGGATGATCCTATATCCATCGGTGTTTGACATCAAGGATGGTGTACGGGTGCTCAGTAGAGACTGGGTACACTGGACGGACTCGCCGAGAACTCCCAGATGGTATTATACCTCACGTCAGATGGCACTTCTCCGGTGACACTGGTACAGAGTAGTCTGTTGACCCGAGATCGTCATAGAGTCTTGTGTGATTCGCACTGTGCTTTGATTTCCATCATACCACGTCCAAGAGGGCGTGCAAAAAGGTGGCTTTTGGGTACAGTCCCGAATCACATGGAAGCAATGAGCGATAGGAGGGGATTCGTCTCTCCCGGTATAGGGAGTTGATGTTGTGCTGTGTTCGATTGGCTATAACTGGAAATCCCTGGCCAGGGTTGCTGAGATTTACTGGTAAGTGTTATCAGTAGTTTCTCGAACTGTTATAGACCTCATATCGACACGACTTATCAAGCTACTGGGGTCTGACGTTTACCACCCCTAGGTGAGATATGCGACATATCAGACGACGAGACCGGACTGTACGGAAGTGTTACTGATTGGATTCGCGAAAGAATGTACAGCCTTGCTTGTTGATCTTCTGATAGCTCAATACCTGGGTGGCTGTTACGTTTAGCTGACCGCTTGCAGCTTGTGGGTGTTTGATATGATCATCACCTACTGCCGGCGTATTGACGATTCTTTAGAGTCCTGCACAGAGCTTTCTTGACTCAGGCAAAACGGAGTAGGGGAACATATGTGATATGTGCAGGACCGAGGATAATGCGATATGTGATACCGTTTTCTATTCTCGTGATATTTGATATCAGCCGGGTCATCGGATCAAGTGTTGATTCGATGAATCGGTAAATGAGATATTGGTCGGTTATATGCGATATAGCCGGATTGTCGGATCAAGTGTTGATTCGATAATTTAATGTATAATAATATATATGATATATTAAATTACATTAAATAATATTAGCCCACTAAAAGATTCTTTTTCTCACTCGGGTAATACATTGATTTATGCGATATATGTTAATTGTATTATTTTATTTTGTTACAATAAATATTGTATATGTGATATATAATATTGTAACATGTTATAATTATTAATGCAACATGTTTAGTGGAGATTAAACATGGTTAGGGTTTTATTTGGGTTAAGCTTTTCTAGAAGTTTTTAGAAGTTTTCTTTTTTGTTTTGGAAAAAATATTTGTGTTGATATTTTTAAGTGACTCATCTTTAACTCAACCTAAACCCTAGCCCAAGTTAAATCTCTACAAAGGCTACTTGAACCATGGTTGCATAAATGATTATGACAACATTTTATTATTCATCACAAATGATTATTCATCTTCTTCTTGCTTGAGTTCTTTATGAAAAGCTTTCTTGCATTGATTTTGTTATGAAAAATGAGTGAGAATAAGAAAAAAAATGAGAGCAAAAATCCTACTTCATCATTCTCATCTACCCTTGCCCTTTAGATGAGAGTGTTCACTTTATTTAGTGAGTGAGAGCTTGTGTTAAAGAAACTTCAAGGTAGATCATCTTTGTTATCGAAGATCGGAAGCAAGCTTGCATCTTTCTCTTTGTGGAGCCTCTCGAGAGTCCGAAACACGATGATCGCAGCGAAGGGACCTCAACACGGAGCTTTAGAAGTGAAGGACCGGATCTACAAAGGTTGTAATCCCTCTCAATTAGTGTTAAAGTGTTTAACATACTTGTTTTCGCCTAATCTATAGTTTAAGATCTTGGTTTTGGGTTGTTCGGCACGGCCTAATTTTAAATCGTGCATGGTTGATGCCTCGTAAACCCTTGTGCGTGTGCCTAGCAACCCTACAAAATGGACTTTTTCATAAAACAGTAGTGGGAGTATGGTAGAACTGGAAGTGATTCCAGAACCACAAACGAGTACTGAAAATTTAATAGAACCTAAAGATTCAATCGGGTTTGACATTCCATTGGCCACTCCGCAGATATGGTGGGTAATCTCAGGCACCCGAGTGGTACTTTGGTATCCTCAAAGACGGTGACAGGGAGGTTCATATTTACCCCGATATGTCATTACTGTTGTTCTAGACTATGAGACCTGGCAGGAGGATGTGTACAGCGTCGTTCTAAACTAGCTTTAGAAATGCACGTGTAAATGACTCTGCCAGAGGGTTGTTATAGTCAGTTGGAGCAGTGGAAGCATAGTGGACAAGTAGCTTGTTTCTATTTATAGACTAAAGCAAGTATAGTGGAGATAGATAATGTATTTTTGATGTGACAGTCATAGGCTCTGACTTCATCAGAATAGGAGATGGATCTGTTACGAAGGTAGTAGGGTGTGATGTCCTGGTATTTGGATGACATGCACTTTGTAGGAAGTGAAATCCCTATACTACGATTGGTTATACTGTGATTGTCACACAGTGGTTTCTCCATATAGGATATGGATATTATATCAGGTATTCTGGTTAGTGAATCTATGGTTTTAGATCTAGATTTGGGTAGTTTCCCAATCTGGGTACTTTGATACTATTCTAAAGGTGTTTTAGAATGGACGACTCCTGACATGGTAGTATACCTGCAGGTGATGGAGTCACCCTCTCTAAAGGTGTCTTACAGACTATAGGGGAGAGGGATGTGCATGATTGGCATATTACTTGCTTAGGCAGTTGAGTCAATCATGAGATGTCAAGTACCACACCAGATGTTGTTTTTGCACTAGCTGCAATAAGTTTATATATTAATCCAATCCTGGAGAAACGTTCCGAAGCAGTTTATGAACATAAGAGGATGTTCTAAGGATTTGGTAACGGCAGCCTCCTTCGGGAGACGGTTATCATTCCAGGCTTCTAAGGTGATGTAACGCTTTAGTTTTCGATTAATGATAATTTAGACGGTAATGCGGGTTTTTGGTAAAATGTTTACCAATTTGGGTTCCTCACATTTTATAACATTTAATTAATAGTTTATTATTATTTGTTATGGCATGCATACACATGTGTATGTTTATGTGAGAGTGTGTTTGTGTAATCTAGATTAGCAACCATGACAATTTAACCCTAATCATAATCCCTTTCTTTGCCTTAACCTAAACCCTTGATATTTGTTGTGAGAAGGGAGATATTTCCTTTGCTTGTTTTGTTTGTGGGGAGGTGGAAAGTGACTCATTGAGAAGAGTCATGCTTGCATTAATGGTGAGTTAATGCAAGGTGCTCTCACCCCTTATCCCTACCTCTCTCTCTTTATCCTCACACACTCTCATTCTCACTCTATTTCCTTCTCATTCTCATTAATTTTCATCTCTCTTCACCTCAAACTGAACACTTGGCCATTCCTTCACAATACCATCACAATCTTCACAAATTCTCACCAAAATCACTTCTTTTGCCTTGATTTGCCTCTTGAATGCCTTGGAACTTGGAAAGCTAGGATCTTTGAGTTCTTTTGGATAGGTAATGATCTCTTTCTGTTAGTTAAGTTTTTTTAGTGTTGCGTAGCTTATTCGTTTCAATTTAGATCGCGTATTGTATCGTTTCGTGCAAATATCGTATTTTTAGTGTAGTTTTGGGTCTCGGATGATCTGCTATCAAACCAGGTATTTGTTGCAAAAGTTCCTATCACAGTGACCTGGTGTAGTGACCTAGAACCTACCCTCAAAATACGAGCCGATTCCCTCGTGTTCAGGCCGCAAATTTATTGCTTATGGCCGCAAATTGCCGCCATAGTGGGGTGGTTGGTGGTGAGTTTTTGTGTAAGGGTCTCTGAGTTTGTATGTGCTCTCATGGTACTTGCAACTTTTACAAATTGTTGGTATAGAAAAATTTGGGATCACTTGCTCATTTTCTTATGCTTCGTTTCACGCGTTACGTTATCCGATACGGTTCGTGTTCAGTGTTGTTGTTCCTCTGAGTTGGTTTCGTTGTGTCGCTATGCACGTTAGCCATAATACGAACACTTGAGAGTATGTTTTGTGTTGTCACGTCGGTCAAACGTAGTTTGTAAGTGTTTTGGGTCTATTGCAAATATATACTTGTTATATTGTTTTATGTTTTAGGTTCGCAGGCGGGGACTTCGGACGCTGGGAAGAAAGGGAAACAGGTGGTATGTTTTACTTAGCCAGGAGCGTTGGTGAGTAGATTTAAGATCTACAGTGGAATCGCCCGCATGGCGTTTTGCATCTGGGCAAGAGATGACATGATATTGTCGCATATTCGATTGCATGTCTAGAGTTGCGCATATACCTTATTGCTTAGTTACTTGTTGTGTTTGGACTTGTACGCTTAGGACACTGCACTATTATTGACGACTCATGTTGCACGAGCACTGATTGTATGCCATACACACCATCAATAATTGCCATGACACACACAACACACATACATATATGATATTGTTTGGTTAGGTACATTGAGATATTGATTCATATTTCTTTATGCATATGACATATAGCATACCTGTATACCTACATGCATACACATATGTCTTGACATGCTTACATGCTAGTTACCCATATACCTATATGGTATTGTACCATTAGTGATAGGTATATACACATATGAGACATAGCTGCATGTACATCTTGCATACATACTTATGCATATATCTGGAGGGTATTACATCATTATTGATAGGTAGATACATATATACTTTGCTATACCTATATGTTTACACATATATCTGGCTATAACTACATGTTCACCTTTATTTGATGTTATATGGACTTGGAGAAATTAAGAACCATATGATATATATTAATTTGTTGCAGTTTAATAGTGGCTTTTCCTTTATATGCTCACATTACAGTTTTATATTGCATATATTATATTCATTGATTTTTGCATTGAGATATGGTTTTTTCATGATGTTTTCTGGATTTGAGGACCGTGGTAGTTTCATGAAATTATCCATTATTTGAAAAACCCGATTTCTCTTGATATGATATTTCAGCAGCCGCCATGAGATTTATCAATTCTAATATATATACCCCATGCGAGGAGGCGTATTGGACCGTGTGAGGGTACATGGTGGGGCCCGGAGGTACCCCGGGGCGAGAAAGGTATGTCGATGTACCACGCCGATGAGCCTGATAGGGGAACCATACCTACCGGTTATAGTACCTATGACTCGACTGTTATCGTGGAGATACCGACGGGAGTCATGTATGTATGGATACGTCGAAAGGCGAGGGTCGAAGCTGGGCACTCGGGTTTTCGGGATAGCGTATGATACGTACCTATCAGGGGGCCAGTCGTGGTGACAGCACCTGATAGATCAGTATTTATGTATCGATGCTTGACACTTTGTTTCATGATATTTTTACTCCTAAGTATATATAACAGTGGAATGGGACGCTGTTATATATGCATATATATATTAGTGGAATTGGACGCTAATATATATATATACATATCAATTTATATACATCATCATAATGATTCATGCAAATATACTTATTTAGGATATATGAGATTCACTTGATATTGGATACAGGATATATGAGATTTACTTGATATTGGACACTCAGGATATATGAGATTTACTTGATATTGGACACTCAGGATATATGAGATTTACTTGATTTTGTACATTCAGGATATATGAGATTTACTTGATATTGTGTATTCAGGATTTATGAGACTTACATGATATGAGAGCCAATTTGGGGGCTAATTTGAGAAAATTGGGATTTGGATTGTCTTGATGGATTTTGGTCCTACCATGAGGTCAGGATTCCGTGGGAATGACATGTTTTATCCCATACTCTGCATTTATTGTTTATGCACTGCTTCATATACTAGTAGTACCTGATAGAGTACCTTCCATGACTGTTGCATTTACATACATTTATTTTATATGCATTGCTTCATGTAGTAGTTGTACCTGCTAGCATACCTTTCATGACTGTTGCATATATACATTGTCATATCATTGCTTCATGTATTAGTAGTACCTAATAGAGTACCTTTCAAGACTGTTGCATTTACATACTGTTATTTTATATGCATTGTTCATCTATTAGAAGTACCTGATAGAGTACCTTACATGACTGTTGCATACATATTGCCTTTATTGCTTCATGTATTAGTAGGACCTGATAGAGTACCTTTCATACTGTTGCACACATATTGGCATTTATTGTTATCAGCTTGCATGCATTAGATTCGCGCTTTACGTGCATACTTGCGATTACCTGCATATGTTATTTATGTACGGTAACTAGGCACTCTCACAAGGTTCTACAAGGCATCAACCATGCCCGATTTAAATTTTATACGTGCCGAACAACCCTAACCAAGATCTTAAACTAGAGATTAGGTGAAACAAAGCAAGTAAACAACTTTACTTCTAAGAGTTTGGGATTACAACTTTTGTAGTCCAATCCTTCACTTCTAAAGCTCCGTGTTGAGGTCCCTTCGCTGCGATCATCGAGTATCCGGACTCTAGAGAGGCTCCACAAAAGAAAGATGTAAGTTTGCTTCCGATCTTCGATAACTAAGATGATCTACCTTGAAGAAACTCAAACCCAGGCTCTTGCTTTGCTAATCAAGTATTAGCAAAGCAAACACCCTAATCTAACTGGCTAGAATAGATGAGGATGATGAAGTAGGAATTTAGCTCTCATTTGTTTTCTATTTCTCACTTATTTTTATCACATCACAAAAAGCTAGAAAGCTTTTTTTCAAGCAAGAAGAAGGAAAAAGAAGATGCAATCTCTTTGTGATGAATAATGAAACTCAAGTATGGTTAGAAATGCAATCATAGGTTAAGAATGAAGTCTTAACCCATGTAGAGAGTTAACTATGGTGAAGGGTTGGGTTGGGTTAAGCAAATATCTACACAAAATATCCAAAGTCAAAGTCAAAGCTTCAAGAAGCTTCTTGAAAGTTTCATGCATGCTTAACCCTAATTCAAACCCTAACCATAATTAAACTCCACAAAACATGTTGCATTTATAACCCTAATATGTTACAATATTATATATCACATATACAATATTTATTGTAACAAAATAAAATAATACAATTAACATATATCACATATATATCAATGCATTACCGGAGTGAGAAAAAGAATCTTTAAGTGGGCTTATATTAGTTAATGTAATTTAATATATCAAATATATAATTATACATTAAATTATCGAATCAACACTTGATCCGATAATCCGGCTATTTCATAAATAACCGACTAATATAATCTGTATCAGTTCATCGTATCAACATTTGATCTGATAACCCGGATATATCACATATACCCGGCCGATATCACATATCGCGAGAATCTAATACGGTATCGCATACACGTATTATTCTCGGTCCCGTGCATATCACATATGTGCTCCTACTCCGTTTTGCCTGAGCCAGGAAACCTCTGTGTAGGACTCTAAAGAATCGTCATTATGCCGGCAGTAGGTGATGATCATATCAAACACCCACAAGCTGCAAGCGATCAGCTAAACATAACAGCCACCTAGGTATTGAGCAATCAGAAGATCAACAAGCAAGCCTGTACATTCTCCCGTGAATCCAACCAGTAACACTCCCGTACAGTCCGGTCTCTTCGTCTGATATGTCGCATATCTCGCCTAGGGGTGGTAAACGTCAGACCCCAGTAGCTTGATAAGTCGTGTCGATATGAGGTCCATAAGAGTTCGAGAAACTACTGATAACACTTACCAGTAAATCTCAGCAACCCTGGCCAGGGATTTCCAGTTATACCCAATCGAACACAGCGCAACATCAACTCCCTATACCGGGAGAGACGAAACCCTTCCTATCGCTCATTGCCTCCATGTGATTCGGGACTGTACCCAAAAGCCACCTTTTTGCATGCCCTCTTGGACGTGGTATGATGGAAATCAAAGCACAGTGGGAATCACACAAGACTCTATGACGATCTCAGGTCTACAGACTAACCTGTACCAGTGTCACCAGAGAACTGCCATCTGACGTGAGGTATAATACCTTCTGGGAGTTCTCGGCGAGTCCGTCCAGTGTACCCAGTCTCCACTGAGCACCCGTATACCTTTTCTGATGTCAAACACCAATGGATATGAGATCATCCATCGCCCATCATATGGGTCAAGAAGCGCATACGCTAGTCTACTCTGGAGTATCGATGCCCTGTCTCGGTACTCCCACGACTAGGAACATTTGAAGGATGTACTTGGAGACTACCTTGTCCTCACTAGTATGATCTGCATCATAGTCCTGGTAGTCAAGTACTCATCCTAAGGGCTTTATCAACATGTGACATAGAGACAATCAGAGTACATGTTAAGATAAAGAGTAATCAGATAGCATACTATCATGTCGAGCAAGAAAGTCCTCCCTATATATGTCCCAGCATCCACTATAATATACAACGCATGTACATTAATGGCCTCTAGGGCATACATATAACTAACAATTTATTATTCACGAGTTGGCAACTCACCCCCGTTGTGCCACAGTGTTTTGCAAGTTGTTCCTCAGAGTAGTCAGAGGCAGGGCTATTTTCATATATCGTATCATCTTTTGCTCCGGATACCGATTCGGCTCACAGTGTGCAGTTTTGCTTTAGGTGGGTTTTGTGGTTATCCGTTTATGTTCTTTGTATATTCGTTGTATCCTGTACTCTCCATCTACCATTATCATGTATGACTTAAAGACTTGATATGAGGACGATATTGTATATTATTTTGTGACTTGGGGATCTTTTATGCAGTTTTATTTATATCGTCTTTTATTTCTTCGCTACGGCGTCGTATATCTGTTGTGGTGGTTGTTTTCCGCCTTTGGGCGTGTATTTGGTCCCGTTTGGGGATGCTTTACTTATATTTTTGTTGTACCCATTTTTGGGGCGGGTTTTTACAAAGGAGGTGCTGCCAAAATTTTAAAGGAAAGAAAGTTGGGACTTTAAAGAATTTGGGTTGAGATTTCAAAGGTTTTGAAAATGCTATTATCACTTACTACTTTTGATGGTTTAGATTGCTGGGTTTTCAGCTTACTTAAATTATGTTACGCCTGTGGACGTTGCATAGTTTAAGGGCCGTCACGTGCCAATTTCGGGTCGTGACAAAGTTGGAATCAGAGCGCTAGGTTTTACCTTTCGAAGTGTAGGATGACCTTGGTATGATGGAGTAGGTAGCTTAAGCAGAATAACATAGTGTGTGTATGTCCGCGGCATACTCATGACACGGTGCTCCGCCTAAAGTGACCTAAGTACTAATTGGTTGAAATTCTTTCCTTGATGATACATATCCTTGTAATTCGATTTCCGTGTTCTTATCGAATCTTATTTCCATTTATAGTCTTTGCCGCCGATGACTATGGGGACTCAGAGTGATGCAGCGAGGGCCGGGGTCAGAGTTGACTAAGGCGGGACGAGGACTAATCAGGATGGCATGCTCGTTGCACTGGAGCAGATGGATCCGCCTTCGACAAATCATATCGCTAGGCTTGAGGCTTAGATGCAGGACTTGCGCCAGACGATTAGGTCTTTGGTTGAGTTCAGTAGAGCGCAGCGACAGGAGGTTGCCACCCCTGTGACCCAGTTGTTCCTTACGGACAGTACACAGCATTTCGTCACTTACACAGCACCAGTGGATGCAGCCCTAGTTGACGAGGCACGTTTTCCAGAGACTTTGGGAGTTCCGGACCAGAGGAGGTGTCACGACCCGAAATTGGCACATGACGGCCCTAATACTACGCAACGCCTAAAGGCGTAATGCAGTAAAAGAAAGCCAAAACCCAGAAATCTAAACCATGAAAATACGGAAAAGATAATAAAAGTTTTTGAAACATTTGAAATCGCAACCCAAATTCTTTAAAAGTCCAACTTCTTTCTTTAAAATTTTGGTAGCATCCCCTTTGTAAAATCTATCCCCAAAATGGGTACAACAGATAAAGATAAATAAAACATCCCCAAACGGGAGCAAATACATGCCCAAAGGCAGAAAACAATCACCACCACAAATATACGATGCCGTAGCGAAGAAATAAAAGACAATGGATAGAAAGCTGTATAAAGACAATAAATCCACAAATAATATACAATATCGTCCTCACCAAGTCTCTAAGTCAACAACATAAAAGTAGATGGAGAGTACAAGATACAACGAATGTACAATACAAAATACAGATAACCACTAAAACCCACCTAAGCAAAAACAGCACACTGTGAGCCGATGCGGTATCTATAGCAAAAGATGATAGATGAATAGCCTGCCTCGACTACTCTGGGGAACACCCTGCAACACCTGTGGCACAATGGGAGTGAGTTGCCAACTCGTGAATAGTAAATAACATATGCAGGTAATCGCAGGTATGTACGTACAGCATGAATCTAAGATATGCAATTTACAGTAATAACAGGTCATGTGCATGCAGAATAATGGAAAGTACACTAGCAGGTACAATCAATATGCGAAGCAATAATAACTTGACAATAGTATGCAATAATCATACAATAGGGATATGAGAATGTAAATATGCAGCAATCACGAAGGGTACACTAACAGGTACTCCTAATACATGGAATAGTGCATAAATAGATAAGCATGAGGTATGGAGTGAAATATGTCATTCCCACGGAATCCTAACATCGTGGTAGGATCACAATCCATCAAGACACCCAAATTCATAATTCCTCAAATCAGCCCCCAAATTGGGCTCTCACATCATATAAGTCTCACATCTCCTCAATGTACAATAACGAATAATCTCCTATATCCCAAATGTACAAATCGGCAATCTCATATGTATCCGGTATCCAATCTCAATGAATCACCTAATATCCCAAATCAAATCTCAAGTAAGATTCTAGTATCCTAAATATATATTTGTAGAAATAAATATGATGGGGTCAATACACATATATTAGCGTCCCACTCCACTAATATTGGTGTAAGGGTATATATAACAACGGCTAAATTCCCTGTTACATATACAAAGGTGTTAAAAGAAATATCATGAAAACAATATGCCAAGCATCGACACAGAAATCCTGATCTATCAGATGCCGTCACCAAGACTAGCATCCTGATAGGTACGTATCATACGCTATCCCGAAAGCACGAGTGCCTAGCTCTGACCCTCTCCTTTCGACGTATGCATACGTACATGACTCCCAACGGTATCTCCATGATCCCCGCCGAGTCATTGGTACTGTCACCGGTAGGTACTCGCCCGCCTCCAGGATCAATCGGCAAAGTCCATCGATCATCTTGCCGAGGGAAACCATACCGGGCCCCACCATGTACCCTCATACGGCAACCACTCCTCGTATAGGGTATATAATTAGAACCGATAAATCACATGGTGGCTGCGCAAATATCATATCAAGAAAACCGGGTTTTTCAATGTATGCATAATTTCATGAACTCCCGCGGTTCCCAAATCAAGAAAACATCATGTAAAATCCAAAAAAAAATGCGCAAATCCAGGAATAAATATGTGCGATATATCTGAAATACGAGCATATAAATGGAAATATGTAGCTGAAACCAGATGTATGCGAAATCAATAAGGTACAACTAAGTATAGGTGTCTACCTATAAGTAAATGATATGGTATACCCCACTGGGTATATGTAAAATATGAGCACGGTATCTATGTAGCTAAATGTCAAATGTGATAAGTAATATAATATATCTATAATAGTTTGTGTGTGACATGACAATTATTGACGGTGTGTGTGTAGCATACAATCCGTGCTCGTGCAACATGAGCCGTCAATAATATGTACAGTGTCCTACGACTACTAGTCACAGTACAACTATATCTAAGTAAATAGGGTAAAAGCTCATTTCTAACAATGACGTAGAATATGCGACAAGTATTTGAATTATAGCCCAGACGCATAACGCCATGCGGGCGATTCCCCTGTAGATGTTAAATCTACTCACCTACGCTCCAAGCTAGGTGAATCCTACCATCTGCTTCCCTCTTGTAGCTGCGTCCGATGTACTCGCCTGCAAACCTGAAAATGAGATAAGAAAACCATATATAAGCCAAATATCTCGCAACACGCGATATCGAACCCAAACGAGAAACTCGCGTCGCGAACTAAACGCGCGTGTGCACGATACACTGAAATGTTTGAATACGCGTCTAAAACTACTGCGACACGCCGCGACATGCTGGACCGCAGAACCCACTCATGTATCGCGCGTATCGCGCAACTAAAACGAACTAGCAAAACGATATATGATCCCAGATTTTCCTACAGGTCAAATCTTATAAAACTATACATGCCAAAACACTATAGAATACAGCAGACAACCCTACACAAAAATCCAACACCCCACTCCCTTTCCTGGCCGCAATTTGCGGCCAGATAGAATAAAACGGCGGCCAAGATTGGGAAAGGGTGGCTCGTGTTCTGGTGGTGTATTCTAAACCTAACAAGCATGTTCTAGTTTCCTCAATTTTGTCCTGAAGGCCCCGGGTCAATAGCAGATCACAGAATGCCATAATGTCGCATAAAAACACTGATTTTGCACAAAAAACAAACCCTATGGTATTTTGTGAAATCTGGGTAAATTATCAGTTAAAATAACCCTAACAACACTAAAATAGGCTAGGTTAACTTAACACAATCATCACTTAATCAACAATCCAAATAAATCAACTTAATTAGCACTAAACTCACTATTTAACACTAATCGAAGCTAATCAACACATAAACTTAGCAACTAGGGGATTGAGTTCAGAAATTACCTCACTCACGACCCTAGGCACAAGGAGAAGGAGTGAATGGAGGAGGAAGAGCTGCTGCAAGTAGCTGGAGCTCCTGCTGCTGCTGTTGCTGCCTGCTGTTGCTGCTGCTGCTGTTTGCTGATGCTGATGGAGCTGCTGTTGTTTTTGTTGTTGTTGTTGATGCTGATGGTGCTGCTGCTTCAGCTGAAGATGAGTGTGTGTGTGTATGAGAGAATGAGAGAACAAGAGAAATGAGAGTGGGGGTGAGAATGAGAGAAGTTCAAACACCCCCTGTTCTCACTCTCTCTCTCCTCATTTAATGGGCATGGCACAAGCCATGTAGCCCCATGCCCCCTCTCTCTCCCCCAAAGTCAACAATGAAAGTTAAATTTTAAAACCCCATATTTTTCTTTTAAAGAACAACCATGCACAATAACTAAAACACTTAAAACAACCTTAAAATTAGCTTAAGGCAAATGGGTTAATCCACCATGATTGCTAATCGTGGTTAAACCCCAAATTAACACCCTAGTTATCATGCATATGTGTGTGCAAGGCTAGGAAAAATCTAATAAAATATTCATTAAATAGGATAAAATAATTAAAAACCAATTTGGTAAACTTTTTTATTAAAAACCATATATTAAAATATAATTAGCCACAAAACACATTCTAAAGTGTTACAGGAGGGCTCGTGCAGGTGTACCATCCCAGAGACAGAGGTTCAGTCGCCGTGATAGGTTTTGGGCACGTCGCGGGAGTAGCTGAGGCTTAGGACGAGGTCAGTCTTTTAGCTCGTATTCCCAGGAGGGTCGGCAGCCATGGAGAAGATGCTATCGGTGCGGGGGCCTTCATTACTTCATCTGGAGTTGTTCCCTAACACCGCGTCAGGGTCGTATTCTGAAAGGTCATAGATGCGAAGGGTTCGCTCAGAGGGGACAGGTTGGCAGAGGAGGAGTTCAGCCTGTTACGGGTAGGGGGCAGGCACGAGAGTTTGCTTCTACTCATCGGGACGTGCGGGCGTCCAATGCAGAGTTTTTAGGTATTCTTAATTCGTATGTTCTTTTGATGCACTTGTTAGTTTTACACACTTTGTGCCGTGGTTGGGCCGAGAGTTGTGTTAGCTAGATCATCCGTTTGTTGTGTTAACTTCTGTCAGCATTTCTTTTGTTGCGCGACACGTATTTCGGTCGTGTGCCAATCGGATAGGAGATAGAGATTCGTCCGTCGTTTTGATCATTCTAGAGATGTTGGATTTGACGTTCTCCTGGGCACGGACTGGTTAGCTATGTTCTAGGCGTCTGTGGACTGCCATGAGAAAACAGTCAGGTTTTGTTTTCCCGGCGAGTTAGTTCTTGTTGTGCGGGAGGACAGTGGTGCCGCATCTCACAGCTTGAATTCAGTTTTTTTCGCTAGTCGACTTTTGAGTAGAGGATGTCGAGGATACTTGGCTTTCATTCGTGATACCGGAGGCACAGTGGGTTTTTTTGACGGGGTTCCTATCGTGTGAGAGTTTTTCGACATTGTTCCATATGAGCCGGCGGAGCTTAGGGAGCTTAAGGATCAGCTGCAGAGTTGCTTGTGTGGGGGCGGCTTGTGCGTCTGAGTGTTTCTCTTTGGGAAGCTCCTATTCTGTTCGTCAAGGAGAAGGACGGCAGTTGAGGTTGTGTATTGATGGATCGTCAATTGAACCGGATTACGGTGCGGATAAGTATCCTTTACCTCGCATTGACGATTTCTTTGATCATCTCCAGAGTGCGAGACATTTTCTAAGTTTGTTTGGGATCAGGTCATCATTGGTTGCGGGTTCGGAGTGATGACATTCTGAAGACTTCTTTTGTGCGTGCTACGGGCTTTATAAGTTCTTGGTGGTGTCGTTGGACTCACCAATGCCCTAGCAGCATTCATGGATATAATGAACCAGATTTCTTCAGGCCGTTCCTCAACCAGTTTATTGTTATGTTATTGATGACATTCTGGTCTTTTCTAAGAGTCGTGAGGAACGTGGGTAGCACTTGAGGATTTGCTTTGCAGACATTTGGGAGAGCACCAGTTGTTTGCTAAATTCCCGGAGTGTTCCTTCAGGCTTGATTATGCTTGTTAGTGCACGGCAGCGCCCCGGCCGTCTGTACGAGGCCAAAATGCGAAATACAAGAACTTTTCTTTAACTTTAACCGGCGCTACCGCGGACTTTACAAACCCGGATCGGGCCATTAAGCTAATGCTAGCTAACTAGAGAAGGGGTAGAGAGATATACCGAGCGATCCGTGTCCTTCGGTCTTCTCGTTGTCGTCCCGATCTCCCCGCGGAATCTCCAGTCTTCATCTCCTCGTCGGAAGGGCACCACATCGCCGGGTTCCTTTACGGGCTCCCACCTCTGGACCAAAGCAACTCGGGCACGAAGTTGGCGAGTCGACGTGTCCAAGAATGTTGTAGGCTAAGTGTAGAGTGGTTTGTCTCTAGGGGTTGTTGAAGTTGCCCTTTTAGATATCACGGTGGAGGAAAAATCTATGGAGATGAGCTTTAGGATTTTGAAGCAAGCCTAGTAAGAATGAATAATTTCCCACACCAAAAATGAACCCTCTCACATCAAGAAGTGGCCGGCCTTGCTAGAAAAAAGAGAGAGGAGGGAGTGTGTGAATCAAGCAAAGGAATGATGAGTGATTATGATGAAATATGTCACACCAAAAAGTCCAACGCTTAAACCCATCACTCAACCCATCATTGCAAGCAATGATGAACAAAAAAGAAGTCAATGGAAGCTTCAACCATCATGAAACTATCATGTGCCATAAAAAAAAGCCTTCTCCATAGTTAATTGCACAATTGCAAATAACTCCCTCCACCAATTTTCAGCCAAGGAAAGAAACAAAGGAAAATGCCCGAAACGGAATGCAAACTGGAAACTTCAAAAAACTGATCCCGTAATAAATTACAGGAAAACCCCGCGACTGTATATACATACCCGCATTTGTATTCCGACCGAATACAAATGCAATGAGACAAAATCTACACTGTACTATACTAGGATCCGGCTTAAACCAAAGCCCACTAGTATTATCCGTCCGATCATGATCCGTGCAATACCGCACGTACATGATCGAACCCTGCCATATATCCATACGGCCTCTACAGCGTTTCGCCCGAAACTTGAGAAACGGTCTGTGGGGGACTCTAATGACTCGTCAATACTTTGGTTGTGGATTTAACCACTAGCACGTCAGAGATATTTGCCATACGTAACGGGATACCTGGTATTGACCAAAAGGGACGTCGATGAGCGAACTCATCCTGACATCCTACTGAGCCTGTCAGTGACAATATCCATACAGTCCGATCCGTTCGTCTATGAGCATCGCATGGCGGGCCTAGGGGGTTGGTAAAAGTCAGACCCCCAAAAGCGGTACAAGTCGTGTCGGAGTGTAGCCCAGAACACCCTGAGATATTACTGGAATACCTACCAGTAAATCTCCTGCCTTGGCCAAGGACTTCGTGTAATGGCTCTCCTAGAGACAGCACGACCTCACCCCTAATACCGGGAGAGACGACCCCTGCAGATTCGCTCACTGCCTCCATGTGGCTCGGGACTGTACCCAACTAAAACTTGTTTGCACGACTCCTTTGAGTCGTGGTAGGGTAGTAATCAAAGTACATTAAGAACTCACATGAGACAAATGACGATCTCAGGTCGATGAACTAACCTGTACACATGTCACCAGGGAACTGCTATCTGACGTCTGGTATAAGACCAACCAGCATGTTCCCGGTGAGTCCTGTCCGGTGTACTCATAACCCAATGAGCATCTGTATACATCTTAGGTGAACGAACTGACACCAGTGGCTTGTGAGACTGGCCACCGCCCCTCGTCGGGATCTCGACTGTATACACTAGTCTACTCTGGAGTATCGATGCCCTGTCTCGAAACTCCCACGACTAGGGACCTTTTAAGGATGTGCTTATAGACTACCAGCTCCTACATATATGATCGCCATCATACTGCTGGCTCTCAAGCAAGAATCCTAAGGGCTCTAACAACGCGCAATAGTGACCTGTAAGGTCACCTAAAACAATACACGATGATAAAGATAAACCAGATAGCATACTATCATCTTGAGTAAGACTGTTCTAACGGTATAGGTCCTCCCTCAATCATTGCAATCACATGCCTGTGATCTAATAATTGACTCTGAGGGCACTATCTCCAACAATCTCCCACTTGCACTCAAGGCTAATTATTGCGATGTCGCATACTCACAGCCCGTGTGATACCGAACACCCAACTCCTCTACTAATCAGTCTCACAAAACCCGTTTGCGAAACTAATGCGTTCGAGGAATAGTCTCAGTGTGTGGATCCGCCCTAATGTTTCATTCAATGTCTCTCTTTATCTCAAGTTTGCGGAGAAAACCATCTCCCGAAATGAGCAATACCTGTCTTAGAGTATGTCTGGATATCTGATGGGACCTAGTTCATAAATGAACTCCAAATCCAAACTTCTTAGACTGTATCGTCAACTGAACTTAATCGGTATCCTGCACCATGCCTCCCTCAGTATCCACCTGGACCACCTGTCCAAAATACTGCCCCTCGTCAGAGGGAAAACAATAACTCTGACAGCCACTCTGTCATCCAGGTCACCTTGGAAGCCTGGAATGATAACTGTCTCCCGAATGAGGCTCTCGTTATCATATCCCTAGAATATCCAATTATGTTCTAAAGCTGCTTCTGATCGTTTCTCCAGGATAGGATCAATATCAACTTATTGCAGCTTGTACAAAAACAACATCTGGTGTGGTACTTGACATCTCATGATTGACTCAATTGCCTAAGCAAGTGATCTGGCAATCATGCACATCCCTCTCCCCTTTAGTCTGTAAGACACCTTTAGAGAGGGTGACTCCATCACCTACAGGTACACCACCATGCCAGGAGTCGTCCATTCTAAAGCACCTCTAGAATGCTGCCTAAGTACCCTGATTGGGAAACTACCCAAATCTAGATCTAAAACCATAGATCCAGTAACCAGAATGTCTGATATGAAATCCATTTCCTTTGTGGAGAAACCACCGTGTGACGACCAAAGTATAACGGACCGTAGTAAAGGAATTTCACTTCCTACTCTGTGTATGTCATCCAAATACCAGGACATCACACGCTACTACCTTCTTAACAGATCCATCCCCTATTCTGATGAAGTCAAACCTGTTAGTGTATATGCCCTAGAGGCCATTACTGTATCATACTAGTATGTATATTACTTAATGGAAGCTTGGGATATTCACCTTGTATTGACAATCTTGCTCAAAATAGTAGTATGCTACTTGGTTTGTTTCTACTTCAATGTGTACATGTGTTTGTTTTGTATATCGCCTATACACATTAGTAGAGCCCTTAGGATCTTTGCTTGATTACCAGCGATGTGATGGCCGTCACACTAGTGGGGCTGGGTAATCTATAAGCACATCCTTATGCAGGTCCCTGGTCGCAGGACTATCGAGACAGGGCATCGATACTCCGGAGTAGACCAGCGCATGCGCTTCTCATCCCAGTGTGGGAGACGGTCTGTCCCACAGCCGTCAGTACGTCGTACTTGAGATAGTATGCGGGTGCTCGTTAGGTTACGGGTACACTGGACAGGACTCGTCGGGAACTGACTAGTTGGTATTATACCTATCGTCAGTTATCAGTTCCCAGGTGACATGAGTACAGCTTAGTCCGCTGACTTGACACTGTCACTCCGCCTCGAGTGTGTTCCCACTGTACTTTGATCACTACCCTACCACGGCTCAAAGGAGTCGTGCAAACAGGTGGTGGTTGGGTGCAGTCCCGAAGCACTTGGAGGCAGTGACGGTTAGACAGGATTCGTCTCTCCCGGTATTGGGGGTTGACATCGCGCTGTGTCTAGGAGAGCCATTACACGAGTAGTCCCTGGCCAGGGCAAACGAGATATACTGGTAGGTTTCCAGTGTTATCTCAGGGTGTTTTGGGCTTCGCTCCGGCACGACTTGTACCGCTATTGGGGGACTGACGTTTACCGCCCCCTAGGCCCGCCATGCGATGTATCAGACGAACAGACCGGACTGTACGGAGAATGTCACACTCAGGCTCAGTAGGAGTTCAGATGGGTTTCGCCTCGTCCGTCTTCTTGTCGGCATTACCTGGGGACCGTTACGCACAGCTAGTGCCGCTTGCGGTCTGTGGTTAAACCCACTGCCAGCGTAGTGTCGAGTCTTTAGAGTCCCACACAGAAAGCTTTTCGCCTTTAGGCAAAAGAGTAGAGGTCGCATGGTATTGCGACAGGTCGCATGGTTTTGCGACAGGGTTCGGTCACATCCGTGCACTTGTGCACGTACAGTGTCCGGACAGTTTACACTAGCGGGCTTTGGTTTAAGCCAGATCCTAGTGTGCCTTATGGGATTGGATTTATCCAGTTTGCATTCGTGTTCCTCGGAACGCGGATGCGGGTGTGTATGCACAGTTGACAGGGAGGCAGAGGCTGCGGATTCTCATTAGGGTTGTTGACAGTTGACCGTTGACTATTTGACTTTATGCTCAACCCTAATGAGAATATGATATGTGATTAACTATTATATTAATTAAGTATTATGGTGATATGGTTGTTGACTTGTTGACTTTTGTTGACTTGTTGACTTTGGTGACTTGTTGACTTTTGTTGACTTGTTGACCGGTTGACTAGGCTTGACTAGTTGACCATCATGATAACCATGGTTATCATTTCATGCCAAAGACTTTTTCTTGCTTGCTCATTTGAGTAAAATGAGTGCATGACATGATAAGCTTATGGTTGCTTCAAACCATCACATAAGACTTTTTTGATATGATGAGTTATGATCACTTTGGATTATGAGAGGGTGAAAGACAAAAGAGTTGCTCATTCTTTTCTTGCTCATTCTCTCTCTTGTTCTTGAGCTCTCCTCTTGCTCTCACCCTCAACCTCTTGCTCCCTCTCTTGATCTATGGTTCTCTTGTCTCATGAGTTGAGAATCAAGAACCATAGATAAAATCCCATTCTAAATCATCTATACTCATTCTAGTTCACTAGGTTTAGCAAACCAAGTGAACTAGTTTCTTCAAAGAACGAAGAAGGAGCTAAAGGTTGGAGCTTTCAGGTGGATCTATCTTCGGCGTACGGAGACGACGAGAAGAAGCCATCGGACCACCATCGAAGCTTTGAAGACGAAGGAGTTCAAGACAAGCAAGGTATAACCCCCTAACCGAGTAGCTAAAACTCATAGTTAGGATGTTAGATAGATGTTTAACCAAGATCCGGGTTTTAGGTCCATGTTACCATCTTTAAAAAAATCGTTTTTTACCAAATTCCGCATTCCCGAAAGTACCGGGAGAGGTAGCATGGACTTACAGTGGTATCAGAGCCTAGTTAAACTCTATCTAGCATGTTAGCAAGTAACTAGAAGATCGATCAACGAAAAAGTCCCGAAACAAACCCCAAAAAATTTTGCAGTTTCTGTCGATTTTTCCACTGTTCAAAAGTTGATTATTTTAACACCTAAAATCGTCTTAGGCTTTTCTGTGAACACCCACCAAAATTGGTCGCACGATCGAGTCAAAGCGCCGCGTATCCGCGGCGGGAGCTCGCTCCCGCCGCGGATCCGCGGCCGAGTTGACTCGGCCGTGGTCCCTTTTTGGTGCAGTGTTCTTCTGGGGGTATTTTGGGATTTTTAGCATATATATTTTCAACCCAGATTTTCCAGAACGAAAATTTTATTTTGGGGTCCCGAAAATCCGTATTTTTGATCGAACTTCTAAAAGACTTGAGCTAACGGGTTTTTCTGTAATGTGATGCATGTATTGAACGTCGGCCAATCGCTATAAGTCGATTGGTCGGGGTTATACATGATCTGTAATGTGCTGGAATGTGTATATAAATATGTTGGATTGTCGCGGGTGAATAGCCGGGGGTTGTGAGACGAGAGTTTTCTTTTCTTGCAATTCATGTAAATTTATAAATTGATGTAATAATTATTTGTATGGCCGCACAACCGGGTCGGGGTTGTAGCCGTCATTGTATAATTTCTTTTTACTGTTTTTGCTCCTAGGATAGACCCATGGAGGGGGTGCACAAACTACCGGGTATGCCGAAGTGTCGAGTGGCCTACTCATGGAGATGAGGGAGGTTGCTACGCTTCGGGTACTTGGCGGGTAGTTTGCCGCACCCGTAGGGGTCTTGGGTGGGGTGTTGGCTATTCACCGCGACCGTGTAATCTGTTTTTGTTACAGGCTCGTACAAATTACAGATTCCTAGTATATCCAATGCATTTATCTGTGATCTGAAATGTTTATCATTGCAGTATATCTATATATGATATTATTTAGGCGTTGCTTATGTTTTACAGACGCGCTAGCCCAGCCCCCGCTCTGTCGTTAGTTAAGTAACCTAACGGGTAATGACGGGGCCCCGTGGCGAATGCGAATGGCATAAGCGTACGTCATATTTTGGTTGTTTTCTGCAATGGTAGGATTAAATGATGGGACGCATTAAAAGAACTAATGCAAGAATATCACGCATTAAAAGAACTAATGCAAGCAAAACATGCATTAAAAGAACTAATGCAAGAAAATAAACCAAGTATAAGTCGTTGGAACATTTTCGAAAAACCACTCGGTTCTTTTCAAAACAAACTTTTAAAATGCGGAGTTTGAGCCACTCCATTTAAAAGCTATCTCGTTCCATCGACTAAATCAAGTTCACTACGTTCACGGTTTCGCCAAAACCATTCGTAGCCCTCCGTCGTTTCATATGAATATTCAACAGTATTCAAGCTGTGTTTGTTGGCCTTAGTCAAGGCACAGTGTTTGGTAGCTGGTGGGTATTCATATGTTGCATAGATAGAATGCGTTGGTTTGGGACAGTCGTATTACCTTGTTGGCCTTAGTCAAGGGTATATACGGGTGGATTCAAATTAACCTGGACAACGACGGGTAGAACTTGACATGTGACTTATGATTTGTTGGCCTTAGTCAAGGTCATAAGAGCATGGGGCAAAAATATACATCGGGAGTTTCATAAGCACTGAAACTTGCTAGATTTGCATACCATTTGGAGTGTGATGATTCTGGTAGGATTCCTTCAGTTTCTTCACGCGGTGATATTTGGATCCCGATCCTACTGTGAGTATATGCTACTCCTCGGGAAATTTCTCACTAAATGATCAATGCTATAAACCTAGTAGGTGCCTAGAAAGGTGTTAGCGGGGCTACGCCCCCAGGGAAAAGAGGTTCTTTAATTAAGGAACTTCGCGAAAGCGTTGGAAAACCTCCCTCGAAGTACCGACACCGGCCTGGCTGAACGGTTAAGCAAGTATTGTGCAGTGGGATTGATCCCGACTAATTCTTCCTTTATGGTTTGAGGAGGGACTCGAGAAACAGTGGGAGCCATCCTGTTTAGACAAACTAAAAACCACTCTAAACTTGCAAGAGCATCATGCTGAGTGTTTCTTCTTCTCTCTCTTAATTGCAGCGACCCTGTGACCGCACCTAGGTTACATCTAGATAAAAATATGACTGAACCTGACTGTTATGACTGGCAAAGGTCTGTCTAGATGTCCATTGCCCATAACAAGCTGGGACACCTCTTAACTAATCAAATCCCTGCTGTCTCAGGTCCAGTTTTCCCTGTCACGGATGTTCACATCCGCAGGACACCGGAAAAGGATTGTGCGAAAGCCAAGTGCCTCGTGTTAGCCTCAGTTAATGGTGCAAACCAGAGGCAGCACGAGAAGATGGACTCAGTTTCTATCTTCCTCCATAACAAAGTTTTATATGGAGAGCAATCTCGTATCGCAAGATATAAGACCTCGAACGAATTGCTTCAAGCGAGGTTGGCTGTCGGGTCATCTGTAGGGGGCAACGTCCTTACAGAGACCAGCTATTTTAAGCTCACGGACCTGGAGACCACGTTGGAGAATGGGTCAAGTACTGACCTAATTCTACAGTCCCTGCCCTCTGCTTATACCCTGAAAGAAACCAGGGAAGAAAAAGGAAAAACAAGGGCAAAAGTTTCGGGACTGGATATGATTAAAGAGGGACGTTCCTATTGTAACGGGAATGAACTGTGGCAGAGAGATTGCAGGGCTTGTAAAGCCAGTAGCCAGAATTCGAAGCATGTTGTGGCTTCGGCTTCGAGTGTGTTTGTAATTGAGAACTGTTTGTCAGTTAACCCTACTTCCTGGGTATTGGATACCGGATCAGGATCTCATATCTGTAATTCGTTACAGGGTCTGAGAAACCGTAGGGTTATCAGGAAAGGTGATATGACTCTCAGGGTTGCTAACGGAATGAGCATGGATGCTGTATCCGTAGGGGAATATCACCTAGGACTGACAACTGGGCAGATATTGATTCTGCGTGACTGTTTGTATGTACCAGGTGCGACTTGCAATATCATATCTGTATCCTTACTTTCTAAGGAAGGATATGATTTTGCTTTTGTAAGCGATGTAGTAAACATCCACCTAAATCAAGCACTGATTGGGTCAGGTACATTAAATAACGGTATATACGTATTGAATCAAGCTCAGATATTCAGTGTCCAGAACACACTTAAAAGAAAGTCTCCAGAATTAAATCAGGCTTTCTTATGGCATTGTAGACTGGGTCACATCAATGAGACACGGTTGACTAAGTTACATAAAGAAGGATACTTGGATCCGTTCGAGTACCAGTCTTATGCCACTTGTGAATCTTGTCTCATGGGAAAGATGACAAAGACTCCGTTCACTGGACACGGAGTAAGAGCGAGCGAGCTCTTGGGACTTATACACAGTGACGTATGTGGTCCAATGTCTACACATGCGCGAAGCGGTTATTCATACTTCATTACTTTCACAGATGATTTCTCTAGGTTTGGACATGTCTTCTTAATGAAGCACAAATCCGAGGCCTTTGAGAAATTTCGAGAATATAAGAATGAAGTAGAAAAACAAACAGGCAAAAGTATCAAGATCCTAAGATCGGATCGAGGTGGTGAATACTTGAGTGCCGAGTTTCTGGACTACTTAAAAGAGAATGGAATTCTCTCTCAGCGTACTCCTCCATACACACCACAACACAACGGTGTATCGGAAAGAAGGAATCGAACCCTACTAGATATGGTTCGTTCCATGATGAGTAAGGCTGAGTTACCGCGATCTTTCTGGGGTTATGCACTGGAAACAGCTGCACATCTCTTGAACCAAGTTCCTACTAAGACAGTGCCTACCACACCATACCAGATGTGGAGTGGGAAGAAACCCTGTCTTAAATCCTTTAAGACATGGGGATGTCCGGCTTTTGTAAAAAAGCAGCATGCGGACAAGCTCGAAGCACGCTCAGTACAGTGCAAGTTTGTGGGATACCCAAAGAACTCCAAGGGGTATCTTTTCTATTACGCAGAGGAGCAAAAAGTCCTTGTTTCTCGTCATGCCCGCTTCTTGGAAACTGAGTTTTTAGAAAATCAGATAAGTGGGAGCGCAATAGAACTGGAAGAAATTCCAGAACCACAAGCTATTACTGAAACCTTAGTAGAACCAGAAGGTTCAGGGGAACCGGACATTCCTACGCCGCTCCGCAGGAGTTGTAGGCAGTCTCATCCGCCCGAGAGATACTACGGTTTTCTCGTAGACGGGGATAGAGAGGATTGCATCATAGATCATGATGAGCCTACTAGCTTCCAGCAAGCCATTCAGAGCGGTGACTCGGTAAAATGGCTGGATGCAATGCGGACCGAGATGGAGTCCATGTACACCAACAAAGTTTGGACTTTGGACTTTGCTCCAGAAGGGGTAAAACCCGTAGGCTGCAAATGGATCTTCAGAAAGAAGATTGGTGTAGATGGGCAGGTTGAAACCTATAAGGCTAGGCTCGTTGCAAAGGGTTTTCGTCAAAGACCTGGTTTGGACTATGACGAGACTTTTTCTCCGGTAGCCATGCTTAAATCCATTCGGATCCTTCTTGCCATTGCTGCCTTCCACGATTATGAGATCTGGCAGATGGACGTTAAGACGGCTTTCCTAAATGGAAATTTAGAAGAGTGCGTCTATATGGATCAGCCAGAGGGATTCAATCAGAGTGGGAGCAGCGGTAAAGTGTGCAAGTTGCTCAAGTCCATCTATGGACTTAAGCAGGCATCGCGGAGTTGGAACATCTGCTTTGATGATACTGTCAAAGAATTCGACTTTGTCAAAAACCCAGATGAACCATGCATTTACAGTAAGATTGTAGGGAGAAATGTGGTATTCCTCGTCTTGTACGTCGATGACATTCTCCTAATAGGAAATGATATTCCTATGCTACAGTCAGTCAAAGGATTCTTGTCACAGAGGTTCTCCATGAAGGACCTGGGCGATGCCAACTACATTCTGGGGATCCAGATCTATCGTGATAGATCTAAAAGGATGTTGGGACTTTCACAGTCAAGGTACATCGACACCATACTGAAACGATTCAGTATGGAAGATTCCAAGCGCGGTAATCTACCGGCTTGTCACGGAATCACCCTCTCCAAAGAGATGTCTCCCAAGACTGATTTGGAAAGGGCTCGCATGTCATCAATACCCTACGCATCTGCGGTAGGCTCTATTATGTATGCGATGTTATGTACCAGACCAGATGTAGCATACGCATTGAGCGTTGTAAGCCGGTATCAGTCAGACCCAGGGGAGAAACACTGGATAGCAGTAAAGAACATTCTCAAGTACCTGAGAAGGACTAAGGAGATGTTCTTGGTGTATGGCGGAAAAGACCTCCAGATTGAGGCCTTTGCTGACTCCAGCTTCCAGAGTGACAAGGATGACTCCAAGTCCATGTCGGGTTATGTCTTTACCCTCAATGGAGGGGCGGTTTGCTGGAAGAGTTCCAAGCAGGAAACCGTTGCTGACTCAACCATGGAAGCGGAGTACATAGCTGCTTGCGATGCCGCAAAGGAAGCTGTCTGGATGAAGAAGTTCCTCACGGAACTTCAGGTGGTTCCTACCAGTGTTGATCCAATACCGCTGTATTGTGACAACAACGGCGCTATAGCTTTAGCGAAGGAACCAAGGTCCCATCAGAAGTCCAGGCACATTTTGAGGCGGTTCCACCTGATCAGGGAGATCATTGATCGCGAGGAGATCGAGGTAAAGAGAGTAAAATCAGAAGATAACACTGCAGATCCATTCACCAAGGCCTTGCCCCAAACTCAGTTCGAGCGGCTGATCGAGATGATAGGTCTTCGATACGCCAGTACATGGCCTTAGTGCAAGTGGGAGATTGTTAGTGTATATGCCCTAGAGGCCATTACTGTATCATACTAGTATGTATATTACTTAATGGAAGCTTGGGATATTCACCTTGTATTGACAATCTTGCTCAAAATAGTAGTATGCTACTTGGTTTGTTTCTACTTCAATGTGTACATGTGTTTGTTTTGTATATCGCCTATACACATTAGTAGAGCCCTTAGGATCTTTGCTTGATTACCAGCGATGTGATGGCCGTCACACTAGTGGGGCTGGGTAATCTATAAGCACATCCTTATGCAGGTCCCTGGTCGCAGGACTATCGAGACAGGGCATCGATACTCCGGAGTAGACCAGCGCATGCGCTTCTCATCCCAGTGTGGGAGACGTTCTGTCCCACAGCCGTCAGTACGTCGTACTTGAGATAGTATGCGGGTGCTCGTTAGGTTACGGGTACACTGGACAGGACTCGTCGGGAACTGACTAGTTGGTATTATACCTATCGTCAGTTATCAGTTCCCAGGTGACATGAGTACAGCTTAGTCCGCTGACTTGACACTGTCACTCCGCCTCGAGTGTGTTCCCACTGTACTTTGATCACTACCCTACCACGGCTCAAAGGAGTCGTGCAAACAGGTGGTGGTTGGGTGCAGTCCCGAAGCACTTGGAGGCAGTGACGGTTAGACAGGATTCGTCTCTCCCGGTATTGGGGGTTGACATCGCGCTGTGTCTAGGAGAGCCATTACACGAGTAGTCCCTGGCCAGGGCAAACGAGATATACTGGTAGGTTTCCAGTGTTATCTCAGGGTGTTTTGGGCTTCGCTCCGGCACGACTTGTACCGCTATTGGGGGACTGACGTTTACCGCCCCCTAGGCCCGCCATGCGATGTATCAGACGAACAGACCGGACTGTACGGAGAATGTCACACTCAGGCTCAGTAGGAGTTCAGATGGGTTTCGCCTCGTCCGTCTTCTTGTCGGCATTACCTGGGGACCGTTACGCACAGCTAGTGCCACTTGCGGTCTGTGGTTAAACCCACTGCCAGCGTAGTGTCGAGTCTTTAGAGTCCCACACAGAAAGCTTTTCGCCTTTAGGCAAAAGAGTAGAGGTCGCATGGTATTGCGACAGGTCGCATGGTTTTGCGACAGGGTTCGGTCACATCCGTGCACTTGTGCACGTACAGTGTCCGGACAGTTTACACTAGCGGGCTTTGGTTTAAGCCAGATCCTAGTGTGCCTTATGGGATTGGATTTATCCAGTTTGCATTCGTGTTCCTCGGAACGCGGATGCGGGTGTGTATGCACAGTTGACAGGGAGGCAGAGGCTGCGGATTCTCATTAGGGTTGTTGACAGTTGACCGTTGACTATTTGACTTTATGCTCAACCCTAATGAGAATATGATATGTGATTAACTATTATATTAATTAAGTATTATGGTGATATGGTTGTTGACTTGTTGACTTTTGTTGACTTGTTGACTTTGGTGACTTGTTGACTTTTGTTGACTTGTTGACCAGTTGACTAGGCTTGACTAGTTGACCATCATGATAACCATGGTTATCATTTCATGCCAAAGACTTTTTCTTGCTTGCTCATTTGAGTAAAATGAGTGCATGCCATGATAAGCTTATGGTTGCTTCAAACCATCACATAAGACTTTTTTGATATGATGAGTTATGATCACTTTGGATTATGAGAGGGTGAAAGACAAAAGAGTTGCTCATTCTTTTCTTGCTCATTCTCTCTCTTGTTCTTGAGCTCTCCTCTTGCTCTCACCCTCAACCTCTTGCTCCCTCTCTTGATCAATGGTTCTCTTGTCTCATGAGTTGAGAATCAAGAACCATAGATAAAATCCCATTCTAAATCATCTCTACTCATTCTAGTTCACTAGGTTTAGCAAACCAAGTGAACTAGTTTCTTCAAAGAACGAAGAAGGAGTTAAAGGTTGGAGCTTTCAGGTGGATCTATCTTCGGCGTACGGAGACGACGAGAAGAAGCCATCGGACCACCATCGAAGCTTTGAAGACGAAGGAGTTCAAGACAAGCAAGGTATAACCCCCTAACCGAGTAGCTAAAACTCATAGTTAGGATGTTAGATAGATGTTTAACCAAGATCCGGGTTTTAGGTCCATGTTACCATCTTTAAGAAAATCGTTTTTTACCAAATTCCGCATTCCCGAAAGTACCGGGAGAGGTAGCATGGACTTACAAAACCTATGACTGCCACGTCAGAAATAGATGATCAATCTCCGCTATATCTGCTTTAGTCTATAGATAGACATATGCCACTTGTCCACTATGCTTCCGATGCTCCCACTGACTACGACAACCCTCTGGCAGAGTCATATAGACGTACACTTCTAAAGCTAGTTTAGAACGACGCTATACTCATCCTCCTGCCGGGTCTCACAGTCTGGAACAACAGCAATAGCAAGTCTGGGTAAACAAGAACCTCCCTGTCACCGTCTTTGAGCTTAGCGAAGTACCTCTCGAGTGTCTGAGGTTACCCACCATATCCGCAGAGTGGCCAATGGAATGTCAAACCAGATTGAATGTTTAGGTTCTTATCAAATTTTCAGTAATCGTTTGCGGTTCTGGAATCACTTCCAGTTCTACCATACTCCTACTACTATTTTTTGAAAAAAATCCATTTCTTTTAAAACTGTGGCGAGTCTAGAACAATATAACTATTGATCTTCCAGATGGTAGAAAGTCAACCCTCGTTATAGCCCGGGTCAACCCACAAACAGCCATTACAGAAACGTGCCTTGAGTTATCCAGAGTCTGGTTTTAAGCATAAGCCGGACAACTCCCCGTACCTTAACATCGTTAAGATATGAACTATTATATATCCAATATAGAAGCAGAGGCACTGATTTAATTGGAACCAGATTCAAATCATGCAGCTGTCTCTAGTGCATGTCAACTAAATGGAGAGAGGGCCGATCAGCATTACTCAACTTAGGAGTGCTTCCAATTATGAGTAACCTGAAAGAGAAGCAAGTTCTCTTAATCATTACTATCAACTGAATACTATACACAAGTATCTACATCTTCGATCACCTTGAAGAATCCTGATACTTGCAACACCTGGTTCTCTACTTTATTCTTATACCTATAACTTCTCAAAATTCGGACCTTGCATTTCTACGAAACACTTGTCTAAAAACTAGAGAAGTCATAAGTAAACCGAATATAGTACGAGGACCAACCCCTCTGTCCTAATGGACACTGGACAATATACAATCCTCTGTATAAGTCCCCTGAGTCTAATAACTCAAACCCTATGTGTCGTAGGTTAAAAACTGTACTTATGGTTAAGAAGAATTACACCGCTGTTTAATGCTCCTTACCTAACCATCCACTGATATAGGTAAATGTCATAGACATAATTTCAGAAAGGTATATCTCACTCTATAAAAATAGACGTACAAATATATCAATTTGAAATTGGTGCATAACAGCGGATATTCAAAACCAAATATTTGCCGTCCGGCAAACAACCCAGGTGACTTCCTCAAATATCACCAATTACAACGAATTTCGATATAATGAGGACAATCACCTAATTCCCAATAACCTACACCCACTCATCATCTGTAAAACCATACAGATATGAGAATCATACCTGGTAAATATATACCCTGGAGCAAGTGTCTAATTGGGAAATCAGTTTTCCTTTAACAGTACACAGTGAAACTGAAACATTGAAATGTTTCGTAGGGGTATCCTGGTATTCCTAGTAATGTCTCTTCCATTATCCAGATTCACAACTGTAACCGTATATTTCTATGTCATCTCTCCACATCCCATTATATGTCTTTTAGTCATTACCTTCTGTACACCCTCTCAGGCTAAATGGTTTTCTTCCTTCCCTACCGTTCGGCACAAGCCTATGGTTTGGAAGAAGACTATCCAATAAGCATAATAGGTGTACTGTCCCAATCCTAGGAGCACTCACAATGCGAGAGAAGGTGAAGATAAAAGACACCTGAATAAACCTTATTCCTATTTCTCCTGAACCAGAATCCATCCCCGAACTGGAACAAGTTCCTTTCGAGTTCGTATATAACCATACAATGGAGTATCCAAATAACTGTGGATCATCGTAATGATACAGAGTGTCCTGGAGAAATACAAAGGTGAAGTGGGAGTGGTAATGAAATACTTGGTTTGGTCGTGAATAACAGTCGCAATATAGTTTGCCCTCCTTCTAATCCCTTTATTTGTCTTAACTTAATACCTTCTGTACACCACACTTAGGCTAATCGGCTTTCTTCATTCCCTACCGTTCGGCACCAGCCTAAGGTTTGGAAGAAGACTATCCAATAGGCGTAACGGGTGTACTATCCCCTAATCCAAGGAGTACTCGCAACCTGAGAGAAGGTAAAAGGAAAAGACAACTGAATAGTCCTATTCATTTTCTCCAGAATCGGAAACCATCCTCGAATAAATTCCTTCGAGTTCGTATATAACCATACGATGGTTTTATCCAATGGAAGTGGACGTTCGTGGTAATACGGGGTGTCCTGGAGAAAAGGGTAAAAGTAGGAGTGGCAATGAGGTATGCAACTCTGACAATCCAAAAAGCCAGTGTTTAAGAAGGTTCGGTTAATTTGGTCACTGAGTCATAGTCTAGGGTCGGGCCATGGTCGCTGCCAAAGAGAGAGAGAAAAGAAACACTCAGCGTGCACTCTAACCTAGATCAGAATGGTTATCACTTAATCTAATCAGGAAACCTCCTACTGTACCGTCAAATTCCCCTCCAAACCTGAAAGAAGAATTAGTCGGGATCACCCGAGGAGTAAACCAACTCGTCAGTAGGAATCGGGATCCAACTATCATCGCATGATAACGTGACAGAATCCGCTCACGTTATCACACTCCAGAAGGTATGCGCATATCTGGCAAGTTTCAGTTTCTTTAGAAACTCCCGATGTGATTTTTGCCCCTTGCTCTTATGACCTTGACGAAGGCCAACATATCATAAGTCACATGTCAAGTTCTACCCGTCATTGTCCAGGTTAATTTGAACCCACCCGTACACACCCTTGTCGAAGGCCAAAATAGTAGTACGACTGTCCCAAACCAACGCATCTATCTATGCTGCAGAAAAGTAACAAATAGCTACCATACACTATGCCTTGACGAAGGCCAACATACATAGCATGAATACTAAGTGCTACCTTTCTGAAATGACGAAGGGCTACGAATGGTTTTTGGCGAAAAACCTTTAACGTAATGAACTTGATATCGTTGAAGGAACCAGATAGCTTTTTAGAAAAATATAGTGGAGAAAACCTTTGCTAAAGAGGTCACTCCGGGTGAAGGGATCTCGGCTCTTTCCCCGTAGAATGAGGTGCAGGATATTCCAACTGAATACCACGATGGAAAGCAAAAGTAATCGACTATAGTGAAGTTATTGCCCTGACGCAAACTTCTGTCCAAGGGGTCACTCCCGGTGAAGGGATCTCGGCCCTTGCATCGTCGATTGAGGTGCTGGATATTCATAACTGAATACCACTGTGCAAAACAAAAGAGAACGTCCTTGCAATAACAGCTTTTTGAAAAATGTTCCAACAACATTAGAATAGGTTTGTTTAACTTGCGTTGATCCGAATCAATGCAGCCCCATCAATTGATCACACCAATAAAGAACGAAAATACGATGTACGTATATGCCATCCGCATTCGCCACTGGGTCCCGTCATCACCCGTTAGGTTACTTAACTAACGACAGAGCGGGGACTGGACTAGCGCGGATGCAAAACATATACAACATCTACTAGTATATATATCAATATATAATATTCGCTCAAGGCGTGATAAAATGCAACATCACAGAAATGTAATAAGCATCACAGAACAATACAGATATCTGGGATCCCCGGGTTTCATAGAGCCGCTACTGAAACCCGACGTTCCCCTAGTCGTGTAGATAGCCTGTGCAATGAAATCCTAGACCCCTACGTGCGCGACAAGTTACCCGCCAAAACCTGAAGCGAGGCAGCCCCCTTTAGCAACGTGAATGGACCACCCAGCACTTCACGGAATCCGGTAACTTGGGCACCCCTCCTTGGGTCAACCTATACCCCCTACGAGTGCAGCGAATAGCCCACCAATTCTAGAGTGAAGCCCCCTCCGTCTCAACGCCATGAGATGCGGGCCCGTTGCCCTCTAGAATCCGGCTATCCATGCACCCCACCGCGGGGTAATCCTAGTACAGAAAGTAAAATATACATACAACGGGTACATCGACCTCAGCCCAGTCGTGCCCCAAAAGAATAATATACAAACAGGCAGTGACGGTAGTCCACATGTAGGACGCTCGCCCCGCAATATCAAATGTACATAATAAACCAAACTGTACTACCATTGCATCCAGGCTATCTACCACGACAATCCGCAACATCACAGCATAACACAAAACATCAACGTGAATGTCACGTTCGCAAATCCGTCTAAAAGGGCTATAGCAGTTAGACAGGATTTACCGATCAAATGACATTCACGGTCACAGATATAATGTAAATACTGTGAACTAACATGTTTAAAATTTTCGATCGACTAAAATTCTAGAAGTGGGCCCCAAGCACAACTGTAGCACTCATAAAAAATCTGGGCCCAAACAGAACATACCAAAAACCTCAATTTCAACTCAGAAAGCAACTGTAGAAATTTGGTACGGCAATGACATCTTACGGCCGTGGAACCGCGGCGCGAACATGGGTTTGGCCGCGGTTCCGCGGTCCTACTATAGGATCACTGTATCGAATTTCTACAGAATGCTTAAATCTGCCTGCATGAATTTATGAAACACTCAAATTAATTTTTCGAGCACAAAATATTTCGACAGAAAACTGGAGTTGAAAATGGGCTTTTTAGAAAATCCGTTCGATCGAACTTGTAAACACGTTAGAGTAAGCTAGACTAGGTTAATGGCGTAGCTCTGATACCAGTGTAAGTGCACGGCAGCGCCCTAGCCGTCTTTACGAGGTCAAAATACGGAATACAAGAACTTTTCTTTAACTTTAACCGGCGCTACCGCGGACTTTTAAAACCCGGATTGGGCCATTAATCTAATGCTAGCTAACTAGAGAAAGGGTAGAGAGATATACCGAGCGATCTGTGTCCTTCGGTCTTCTCGTCGTCGTCCCAATCTCCCCGCGGAATCTCCGCTCTTCATCTCCTCGTCGGAAGGGCACCACATCGCCGGGTTCTTTTACGGGCTCCCACCTCTGGACTGAGGCAACTCAGGCATGAAGTTGGCGAGTCGACGTGTCCAAGAATGCAGTAGGCTAAGTGTAGAGTGGTTTGTCTCTAGGGGTTGTTGAAGTTGCCCTTTTAGATATCAAGGTGGAGGAAAATCTATGGAGATGAGCTTTGGGATTTTGAAGCAAGCCTAGTGAGAATGAATAATTTCCCACACCAAAAATGAACCCTCTCACACCAAGAAGTGGCCGGCCTTGCTAGAAAAAAGATAGAGCAGGGAGTGTGTGAATCAAGCAAAGGAATGATGAGTGGTGATGATGAAATATGTCACACCAAAAAGTCCAACTCTTAAACCCATCACTCAACCCATCATTGCAAGCAATGATGCACAAAAAAGAAGTCAATAGAAGCTTCAACCATCATGAAACTATAATGTGCCATAAAAAAAGCCTTCTCCATAGTTAATTGCACAATTGCAAATAACCCCCTCCACCAATTTTTAGCCAAGGAAAGAGACAAAGGAAAATGGCCGAAACGGAATGCAAACTGGGAATTTCAAAAAACTGATCCCGTAATAAATTATAGAAAAACCTCGCGACTGTATATACATACCCGCATTTGTATTCTGACCGAATACAAATGCAATGAGACAAAATCTACACTGTACTATACTAGGATCCGGTTTAAACCAAAGCCCGCTAGTATTATCTATCCGATCATGATCCGTGCAATACCGCACGTACATGATCGAACCCTGCCATATATCCATACGGCCTCTACAGTGTTTCGCCCGAAACTTGAGAAACGGTCTGTGGGGGACTCTAAAGACTCGCCAATACTTTGGTTGTGGATTTAACCACTAGCACGTCAGAGATATTAGCCATACGTAACAGGCTACCAGGTATTGACCAAAAGGGACATCGATGAGCGAACTCATCCTGACACCCTACTGAGCCTGTCAGTGACAATATCCGTACAGTCCGGTCCGTTCGTCTATGAGCATCGCATGGCGGGCCTAGGGGGTTGGTAAAAGTCAGACCCCCAAAAGCGGTATAAGTTGTGTCGGAGTGTAGCCCAGAACACCCTTAGATATTACTGGAATACCTACCAGTAAATCTCATGCCTTGGCCAAGGACTTCGTGTAATGGCTCTCCTAGACATAGCGCGACCTCACCCCCAATACCGGGAGAGATGAACCCCTGCAGATCCGCTCACTGCCTCCATGTGGCTCGGGACTTTACCCAACTAAAACCTGTTTGCACGACTCCTTTGATCCGTGTTAGGGTAGTAATCAAAGTACAGTGGGAACTCACACGAGAAAAATGACGATCTCAGGTCGATGAACTAACCTGTACACATGTCACCAGGGAACTTCTATCTGACGTCTGGTATAAGACCAACCAGCATGTTCCTGGCGAGTCCTGTCCGGTGTACTCATTACCCAATGAGCACCTGTATACATCTTAGGTGAACCAACTGACACCAGTGGCTTATGAGACCGGCCACCGCCCCTCGTCGGGGTCTCGACTGTATACACTAGTATACTCTGGAGTATCGATGCCCTGTCTCGAAACTCCCACAACTAGGGACCTTTTAAGGATGTGCTTATAGACTACCAGCTCCCATGTATATGATCGCCATCATACTGCTGGCTGTCAAGCAAGAATCCCAAGGGCTCTATCAATGCGCAATAGTGACCTGTAAGGTCACCTAAAGCAGTACACGATGATAAAGATAAACCAGATAGCATATTATCATCTTGAGTAAGACTGTTCTAACGGTATAGGTCCTCCCTCAATCATTGCAATCACGTGCCTGTGATCCAATAATTGACTTTGAAAGCACTATCTCCAACAGTGCTGACTCCTAGGTCTTGTAGTTACGGGAGACGGTTTCGTATGGTCCCGAGGAAGATCGAGGCCGTACAGCTTTAGCCCAGACTTGTGTATGGGACGGAGGTCCGTATATTTTTGGGCGTTGCAGGTTTTTACCGCCGTTTCGTGCAAGATTGCTAGTGTATCGCTGTTGACTGGACTGACCAGAAAGGAGGTTCCTTTTTCTTGGACTGAGACATACGTGCAGAGTTTTCAGCAGTTGAAGACTCGGTTGACAACTGCACCAGTTCTTTCTTTGCTTTCTGGTTCGGGCAACTTTGTTATATAACTGTGATGTTTCGCGAGTGGGGATCGATTGTGTACTAATGTGACACTATAGAGTTATCGCTTTTGCTTCCCGACAGTTGGAGGAAGTACGAGCAGGATATCCCACTCATGATTTGGAGATGGCCACGGTGGTCGTGCATTGGAGATTTGGAGACACTACTTGTTCGGAGAGTCGTGTCAGATTTTCACAGACCACTAAAGCTTAATGTACATCTTCCTGGGGTTTGATTGTTGAGACAGCGCCGTTGGATGGAGCTTGTGGAGGATTGTTTTTGTGAGATCCTCGTTACCCGTGACAAGGCGATTGTGGTAGCTAATGCTTGAGTCGTAGGCCCGGGGTTAGCTTGCCCCGGTTGTTCACAGTTTTGAGACAGTCTTATACAGATTTACAGTTCTTGTGCGATCGTTGAGTACAGCTTAAGTTCGCCTCTTCTGAGGGGACAGCTTGCTCATGTCCGCGCCTGTCCATTTTTTTCCTTAATCGTTTTCGCGAGGAACAGCCCGCCGATGGTCGTTTGTCAGAGATTCTTGAGCATACTCGGCTGGGTAAAGATTCGGAGTCTTTGATTTGTGACCAGGGTGTGCTACGTTTAGGGACGCGTTTGTGTATACCTGCTGCTGATGGGTAGAGACGCGAAATCCTAGAGCAGGCACATCAGTCAGCTTTCAGTTTTCATTCAAGTTCCACCAATTTGTGACGTAACTTGTGAGATAGTTACGGGTGGGCACGGATGAAGAGTGAAGTTTCGGATTTTATTTCAAGGTGTCTGTCTTGTTGTGAGCTAAGGTTGAACATCTGAGACTGGCTGGAGAGTTGCACCGTTCCGGAGTGGGAATGGGAGCAGATCTCCACGAATTTCGTTGTGGTGTCTACCCCAGTCTAGACAGGGTGTGACTCCATTCGGGTATTTGTTTTCCAGTTATGCTCAGTTGTTCTTTGTTAAGTTTGTGCGTTTGCACGGAGTTCCTTCATGCATTGTATCTAATAGAGGCACCCCGTTCGCTTGCCGTCTTTGGCAGAAGCTTAAGGAAGTCTTGGGTACTGGTTGAGCTTTAGCTCTGCTTTCCCATCCGCAGGACGAGGGTTTGTGAGAGCGGGCTATACAGATTCTGGGGGATTTGCTTGTGCGTGCGTACTAATTGTTGTTGGCAGTTGGGATCGTCACTTGCCATTGTTAGGGTTCTCCTTCGATAGTTATTATCAGGAGACATTCCAATTGGAAACCTTTTGGTTTTGTTTGGTAGGTCGTATCGATCGCCATTCTGTTTTTTTTCCTGACTCTGCGAGAGTAGGATTTTTGGACCCCAGTTAGTCTAGAAATTTCGGAGATGATCCAGTTGGTTCAGGTCAGGTTGAGGACAGCCCAGTTAAGATAGAGGTCTTATGCCGACCGTGGTGGTCGCAGACTTGAGTTCGCAGTGGGATATCATGTATTCCTATGGATTTTCCGATGATTGACGTGTTGAGTTTTGGAAAGCTTATCCCAGGATTGTAGGTCCTTTTGAGATCCTTAAAGCGAGTTAGTTCCGTAACCTATAATTTGGCACTTCTGCCCAGATTATTGAGTATTCACCCCGTATTCCTAGTGTCGATACTTCGCAAATACCTTCATGACCTTTCTCACATGATTCAGCACCAGACCATTTAGCTTGGACGCGATCTTTTCGTTCACCGGCAGCCAATTGATTTAGTGGTTCGGCAGGTGGAGAAACTTCGGTCAAGGGTCTTGCCATCTGTGGAGGTTTCTTGGGCGTAGCCGTATAGTGAGGAGATCACTTGGAAGGCTGCGAGAAAGATTTGGGAGTTTTGTACTCTCCTCTTTGAAGGTACGCTTAGTGAGAATTTTAAATTCAGGGACGAATTTTTATAAGGGGGGAGATTGTAACGCCTTAGATTTCGATTAGTGATAGTTTAGACGGTAATGCGGGTTTTTGGTAAAAAGTTTACCAATTTGGGTTTCTCACATTTTATAACATTTAATTAATAATTTATTATTATTTGTTATGGCATGCACACACATGTGCATGATTATGTGAGGGTGTGTTTGTGTAATCTAGATTAGCAACAATGACAATTTAACCCTAATCCTAATCCCTTGCTTTGCCTTAACCTAAACCCTTGATATTTGTTGTGAGAAGGGAGATATTTCCTTTGCTTGTTTTGTTTGTGGGGAGGTGGCAAGTAACTCATTGAGAAGAGTCATGCTTACATTAATGCAAGGTGCTCTCACCCCCTTATCCTCACCTTCCTCTTTTTATCCTTATACACTCTCATTCTCACTCTATTTCCTTCTCATTCTCATTTATTGTCATCTCTCTTCACCTTAAACTGAACGCTTGGCCATTCCTTCACAAAATCATCACAATCTTCACAAATTCTCACCAAAATCACTTCTTTTGCTTTGATTTGCCTCTTGGATGCCTTGGAGCTTGGAAAGCTAGGATCTTTGAGTTCTTTTGGATAGGTAATGATCTATTTCTGTTAGTAAAGTCTTTTTGGTGTTGCGTAGTTTATTCGTTACAGTTTAGATTGCGTATTGTATCGTTTCGTGCAAATATTGTATTTTTAGTGTAGTTTTGGGTCTCGGATGATCTGCTATCAAACCAGGTATTTGTTGCAAAAGTTCCCATCACAGTGACCCAGTGTAGTGACCTAGAACCTACCCTCAAAATACGAGCCCATTCCATCATGTTCAGGCTGCAAATTTATTGTTTTTGGCCGCAAATTGTGGCCAGAGTGGGGTGGTTGGTGGTGAGTTTTGGTGTAGGGGTCTCTGGGGTTGTATGTGGTCTCGTGGTACCTGCAGCTTTTACAAATTGTTGATATAGAAAAATCTGGCATCACTTGCTCGTTTTCGTTTGTTTTGTTTCACGCGTTATGTTATCCCATATGGTTCGTGTTCTGTGTTGCTGTTGCTCTGAGTTGGTTTCGTTGTGTCGCTATGCACGTTAGCCACAATACGAACACTTAAGAGTATGTTTTATGTTGTCGTGCCGGTCAAATATAGTTTGTACGTGTTTTAGGTCTATTGCTAATATATACTTGTTATATTGTTTTGTGTTTCAGGTTCGCAGACGGGGACTTCGGACGCTGCGAAGAAGGGGAAATAGGTGGTAGGCTTTACTTAGCCAGGAGCGTTGGTGAGTAGATTTAACATCTACAGGGGAATCGCCCGCATGGCGTTATGCGTCTGGGCTGGAGATGACATGATATTGTCGCATATTCTATTGTATATATATAGTTGCGCATACACCTTATTGCTTAGTTATTTATTGTGCTTGGACTTGTACCCTTAGAACACTGCACTATTATTGACGGCTCATGTTGCACGAGCATTGATTGTATGCCACACACACCGTCAATAATTGCCATGACACGCACAACACACATACATATATGATATTATTTGGTCAAGGACATTGAGATATTCATTCATATTCCTTTATGCATATGACATATAGCATACCTGTATACCTACATGCTTACATATATACCTTGACTTGCTTACATGCTAATTACCCATATACCAATATGGTATTGTACCATTAGTGATAGGTATATACACATATGAGATTTTGCTACATGTACATCTTGCATACATACTTATGTATATACCTGGAGGGATTACATCATTACTGATAGGTAGATACATATATACTTTGCTATACCTACATGTTTACACATATATCTGGCTATAACTACATGTTCACCTTTATTTGATGTTATATTGGACTTGGAGAAATTAGGAACCACATGATATATATATATTAACTTGTTGCAGTTAAATAGCGGCTTTTCCTTTATATGCTCACATTACAGTTTTATGTTGCATATATTATATTCATGGATTTTCGTATTGAGATATAGATTTTTCATGATGTTTTCTGGATTTAAGGACCGTGGTAGTTTCATGAAATTATGCATTATTTGAAAAACCCGGTTTCTCTTGATATGATATTTCAGCAGGCAACATAAGATTTATCGATTCTGATATTTCTACCCCATGTGAGGAGGCATAGTGGGCCATTTGAGGGTACATGGTGGGGCCCGGAGGTACCCCGGGGCGAGAAAGGTATGTCGATTTGCCACGCCGATGAGCCTGACAGGGGAACAGATACTTCTGAGCAAGAAATCTCATCTGCGGCTTCCTTCTACCATAGAAGAATCATCCGACTAGGGCTAGTTGTGAAGTATTGGTTGGCCCTCAACCTGGGTGCAGCTAATCCACTGCTTGAGCCTGCTATATTCAGTCGCGCTCATCCGTTGCTTGTTGGAAAGAATGAATACCTACCGATGACAGTACCTGTGACTCGGCGGTTATCGTGGGGATCCCGACGGGAGTCATGTACGTATGGATACGTCGAAAGGCGAAGGGTTGAAGCTGGGCACTCGGGTTTTCGGGATAGCGTATGATATGCCTATCAGGGGGCCAGTCATGGTTACACCACCTGATAGATCTGTATTTATGTGTCAATGCTTGACACTTGGTTTCATGATATTTTTACTCCTAAGTATATATAATAGTGGAATGGGACGCTGTTATATATGCATATATATATATATTAATGGAATGGGACGCTAATATATATGTACACATATCAATTTATATACATTATTATAACGATTCATGCAAATATACTTATTTAGGATATATGAGATTCACATGATATTGGATACAGGATATATGAGATTTACTTGATATTGGACACCCAGGATATATGAGATTTACTTGATATTGGACACTCAGGATATATGAGATTTACTTGATTTTGTACATTCAGGATATATGAGATTTACTTGATATTGTACATTCAGGATTTATGAGACTTACATGATATGAGAGCCAATTTGGTGACTGATTTGAGGAAATTGGGATTTGGATTGTCTTGATGGACTTTGGTCCTACCACGAGGTCAGGATTCCGTGGGAATGACATGTTTTATCCCATACTCCGCATTTATTATTTATGCACTGCTTCATATATTAGTAGTATCTGATAGAGTACTTTCCATGACTGTTGCATTTATATACTTTTATTTTAAATGCATTGCTTCATGCAGTAGTTATACATGCTAGCGTACCTTTCATGACTGTTGCATATATACATTGTCATATTATTGCTTCATGTATTAGTAGTACCTGATAAAGTATCTTTCATGACTGTTGCATTTACATACTGTTATTTTATATGCATTGTTTATGTATTAGTAGTACCTGATAGAGTACCTTACATGACTGTTGCATACATATTGCCTTTATTGCTTCATGTATTAGTAGGACCTGATAGTATACCTTTCATACTGTTGCACATATATTGGCATTTATTGTTATCAGCTTGCATGCATTAGATTCGCACTGTACGTGCATACTTGCGATTACCTGCATATGTTATCTACTATTCACGAGTTGGCAACTCATCCCCGTTGTGCCACAGTGTTTTGCAGGTTGTCCCTCAGAGTAGTCAGAGGCAGGGCTATTTTCATCTATCGTATCATCTTTTGCTGCGGATACCGCTTCAGCTCACAGTGTGCAGCTTTAGGTAGGTTTTGTGGTTATCCGTTTATGTTATTTATATATTCGTTGTATCATGTACTCTCCATCTACCATTATCATGTATGACTTAGAGACATGATGTGAGGACGATATTGTATATTATTTTGTGACTTGGAGGTCTTTTATGAAGTTTTATTTATATCGTCTTTTATTTCTTCATTACGGCGTCGTATATCTGTTGTTGTGGTTGTTTTCCGCCTTTGGGCGTGTATTTGGTCCCGTTTGGGGATGCTTTACTTATATTTTTGTTGTACCCATTTTTGGGGCTGGTTTTTACAAAGGAAGTGCTGCCAAAATTTTAAAGGAACGAAAGTTAGGACTTTAAAGAATTTGGGTTGAGATTTCAAAGGTTTTGAAAATGCTATTATCACTTACTACTTTTGATGGTTTAGATTGCTGGGTTTTCGGCTTACTTAAATTGCGTTACGCCTATGGACGTTGCGTAGTTTAAGGGCCGTCACGTGCTAATTTCGGGTCCTGACAGGTGACCTGGATGACAGAGTGACTGTCAGAGTTATAGTTTTCTTTTTTTTGAGGGGCTGTAGTTTGGACAGGTGGTCCAAGCGGATACTGAGGAAGGCATGTCGCAGGATACTGATTAAATTCAGTGGACGATATAGTCTAAGAAGTTTGCTGGATTTGGGGTTCATTAGTGAACAGGGTCCAATCAGATATCCAGACATATTCTAAGACAGGTATTGCTCATTTCGGGAGATGGCTTTCTCCGCGAACTTGAGATAAAGAGAGACATAGAAAGAAACATCAGGGCGGATCCACTCACTGAGGCTATTCCTTGAACGCAGTAGTTTCACAACTGGGCTTTGTGAGACTGATTGGTAGAGGAGTTGGGTGTTCTGTATCACACGGGCTGTGAGTATGCGACACCGCAATAATTAGCCTTAAGTGTAAATATAACTTGATGGAGTCCACTCAAGTCACCGCACTCTAGAAGGTATGCGCATGCCTGGAAAGTTTCCTGTATGTTTGAAACCCCGATGTAATTTTTACCCTTAACGCTTATGATCTTGACGTAGGCCAACATATCATAAGTCGTTAGTCAAGTTCAACCCGTCATTATCCTAGATTAACTTAGATCCACCTGTATAAGTCCTTGAAGTAGGCCAAAATAACTGTACGAATGTCCTAAATAATCGCTTATCAATGCAACAAACAAGCATTACCCAGCTACCATTCACTATACCTTGACATTGGACCATATCCATGCAACAAACTCGGCACTTAAGTATTCACCACCTCGATTAGATCTCATTGTGTCTTGATATTTTTGCCGGTTTGGTTTTCTACTTCATTCTTATATTCTCAGAATTTCTTAAAGGTCTCGGATTTATGTTTCATCAAGAAAATGAATCCATACCTAGAGAAATCATCCGTAAAAGTAATGAAATATGAAAAACCGCTTCTTGCATGTGTAGACATTGGACCACATACATCGCTGTGTATGAGTCCTAAGAGCTCGCTCGCTCTTACTCCGTGTCCAGTGAACGGAGTCTTTGTCATCTTTCCTTTGAGACATGATTGACAAGTGGCATAAGATTAATATTCGAACGGATCCAAATATCCTTATTTATGTAACTTAGTTAACATTGTCTCATTGATGTGACCTAGTATAAAATGCCATAAGAAAGTCTTATTTATATCTGAAGACTTTCTTTTTAGTGTGTTCTGGACATTGAAAATCTGCAATTGGTTTAACACGTATATACCGTTATCTAATGTACCGGACCCAATCAAACCATGATTAAGGTGGATGTTAACAACATCGCTTACAAACGTGAAATCATAACCTTCTTTTGATAACAACGATACTGATATGATATTACACGTTAAACTAGGTACACAAAAACAGTTGCGCAAAACCAAAATATATCCACTCGTCAATCCAAGGTGATAATCCCCTACGGACACCGCATCCACGCCCGCTCCGTTCGCAACTCTCAGTGTCATATCACCAGTCATCAGCTCTCTATGGTTTCTCAGTGCCTGCAATGAATTGCATATATGAGATCTTGATCCGGTATCCAATACCCAGGAAGTAGAGTTGATTGACAGACAATTTTTAATTACAAATACATCTAAAGCCGAAGCCACAAATTGCCTCGGGTCCTGCTTCTTGGCAATCCAAGCTTTGCAATCCTTCTTCCAATGGCCTTTCCTACGACAGTGGAAGGACTCGTCCTTTGCTACTACCGGCACCGTAACCTTTGCCTTTTTCTTGACTCCCACCTTACCAACACCACCTCTCGGTTTGGTAGCGGCCTTCTTCTTCCTTCCTTTGGCCCTTGCCTTGGACCTGGAAGCGGAAGCACCACGAACAAACATAGTGGGTGTTTTCCTTGCTTTCTGCAAGGTGCCCACTGCACTCCTCAACATATTAAGGAGTTCTGGAAGTTAAACTTCTTTACCTTGAATATTGAAATTTAAGATAAACTGGGCGTAGGTGGAAGGAAGAGACTGAAGAACCACGTCTGTATACAGCTCATTCTCTAATGTTGTCCCGAGGTCCACGAGCTCCTCAATGTAGCCAATCATCTTAAGTACATGTTCCTCTACAAATGATCCGACAGCCAGCCTCGACTGAAACACGTTCTTCGAGGTCTCGTGTCTAGCTATACGAGATTGCTCTCCATACAGTTCCTTGGTGTGGAGAAATATGGATTCAAGATCCATATTCTCGTGCCTCCTCTGATGTTTATTATCCATAGAGGCAAGCACGATGCATTTGGCCTTCGCGCAGTCTAACTCCCAGGTCTTACGGATTTCCTTATCCGTGATACTGGATTCTAGACCTGGGACAGCAGGGGCCTTAGTAGTAAGGACATACCCCAATTTGTCATAGGTGATTGCCATCTTGACATTCCGGAACTAATCTTTATAGTTTGGCCCTGTCAAAATATTTTAATCTAATAATAACTTAAGCCCCGTCATGTTCTTGGTCGCTGCAATTAGGAGAGAGAGAAGAAAACACTTTAGCATGATGCTCTTGCAAGTTTAGAGTGGTTTTTAGTTTATCTAAATAGGATGGTTCCCACTGTTTCTCGAATCCTTCCTCAAACCAAAAAGGAAGAACTAGTCAGGACTATTCTTACTGTACAATACTTGCTTAACGGTTCAGCAAGGCCAGTGTCGGTACTTCGAGGGAGGTTTTACGACGCTTTCGCGAAGTTCCTTAATTAAATAACCTCTTTTCCCTTGGGGCGTAGCACCACTGACAACTTTCTCGACACCTTCTTGGTTTGTAGCATCGATTGTTTAAGTGAAAGAATCTCCCGATGAGTAGCAAATACTCTTAGTAGGATCGGGATCCAAATATCATTGTGTGATAAAGCTGAAAGAATCCTACCAAAATTATCACACTGCAAATGGTATGCAACTCTAGCAAGTTTTAGTTTCTTTAGAAACTCGCGATATTAACTTTGCCCGATGCTCTTATGACCTTGACGTTGGACAAAATGTCATAAGTCACATGTCAAGTTCTATCCATCATTATCTTGTTAATCTGAACCTACCCATACTTACCCCTGACGTTGGCCAAATGGCAGTACGACTGTCCCAAACCAACTCATTTATCTATGCAACAGATGAATACCAAGCAGCTACCAAACACTATGCCTTGGCGTTGGTCAAAATATATAGCTTGAATACTACAGAATACCCAAATGAAATGACGGAGGGCTATGAATGGTTTTGGCGAAACCGTGAACGTAGTGAACTTGATATAATCGAAGGAACCTGATAGCTTTTTAAAAGGAGTGGTTTAAGCTCCGTAATTTAAAATCTACTGTTTTAAAATAACCGAGTGGTCTCTTTTAAATTGTTCCAACGATTCAACTTTGGTTTATTTTCTTTGCATTAATATAATGCATCCCATCAATTAACCAATCATTGCAGAAAACAACGAAAATACGACGTCCGCTTATGCCATCCGCATTCGCCACTGGGCCCCGTCATTCACCCGTTAGCTTACTTAACTAATAACAGAGTGGGGGATGGGCTAGCGCGAATGTAAAACATAAGCAACGCCTACTAGATATCATATATAGATATTGTACATTCGTCAGACGCAATAATAGGCATTCCAGATCACAGATGAACATATTGGATATTCTAGGAATCCGTATTTCCTTTGAGCCTGCAATGAAAGACGGATTACATAGTCGTGATGAATAGCCAACCCCATCCTAGATCCCTACGGGTACGGCAAACTACATGTCAAGTATCGGAAGTGAAGCGGTCTCCCTCAACGACGTGAGTAGGCTATTAAGCACTTCAAAGTACTCGGTAGTTTGTGCACCCCACCTTGGGTCTTCCTAGGAGCAAAAAACAGTAAATGAAATAATACAACGGTGGCTACAACCTCAACCCGGATGTGCCCCGCTGATCATCACTGAAAACTGCATTTAATACCGCTCATTCGTTATCTCTTTTGTTATATATCGATGCTATTAATCAGTGTCTGCTCTGTAATTACATTTTACAGGTATTCGTGATAAAATACTGGAAACACATTCAAAATCACGGATATACCGTCTGTGAGTCGACACTGCAACCGAAACTGGAAACCGACCGATATCCCAAGAGTTCGTTTGCAATAAATTGATGTGTACACACTTTTTGTATAAATGGTCCAACACAAGGCAAGTGTACACACCAAACTCTTGGGCTAGGACCATGATGGGGCAGCCATGAATCATGGTGCATGTGGCATGGTGTGATGTGAATTAATGGGCATTAAATGCATAAAGATATGATGTGATGTAAAGACCAAGTTTCACTCTAGTTCTCTGCATACAAACCAGGTTAAATCAGACCAAGCAAACTGTGCCAGAGTGACTAGAGAGAACACACAAACCCATACTACAAATACGAGCCCCTATCCTCGGAATTGACCCGGTGACTCTCCCATGGATTCCGGCGACGCCGGGCCCACCTCCTCCTGTGGGCCCCATCATTCTTCTGTGCTTCCCTTGCTGCCACGTAGGATTATTTTTATTGTTTATCTATTTCTCTTTTGAGCCTATAAATACAGATCTGTGGGCAAGGGAGAGAGGGGCTAACCATGTATATACCTCTTCTCATAATTCTTAGTATATTTCTTTTTGGTTTAGCTTGAGGGTGAGTGTGCTTCTTCTTGGTTTCTTCTTTTTCTTCCCTCTTGAAGCTCTCTTTGGAGAGCTTCATTAAGGAGGTTGAACAAGTTACCAAACATTGTACCTTGTTCTCAAGTGTTTTTAATATATTGTTGCTTTCTTTTATATACTTGCTTTCTTTTCATTATGCTTAGCTTATTCTTTTATTTGGTTGTGTTATGGGTGAGGAAGTGAGATGAAAGGCTTTGCCTCCTCCGCCTCTTGTTTATGTTTCATGCGCTTAAATTCCATTTTGTGTTAAGGTTGCTAAGCTAGGATATGGTATGTTGTGATAAAGAGCTTGACAAACTCTTTGTTTCATATACTATATACCTTCACAAACCCTTTGTTTCATATACTATATACCTTCACAAACCCTTAGCAAACTCAACACCAATATCTTTTGCTCTCACTAACCTCTTTGTGTTTCCATTGTTGTGGTACGCTTGCAAAATCTCGTGTTTAGTGTTGATACCCCAAACGCGGATGATTGATACGAAAGAGTGTGTTTGTAGTTAAAGTAACCGCAAACAGAACGGTGTCGCGTATAGCTAGACCGAGGTGAGTACGGGTCGTCCTCAGGGAAACGTGGAATCTTTTTACTCTTACTTTGGATATGTTGAAAAAGAGAGGAGGGATAAAGACTGTTGTAGAATGGTTTCTATATCTACGTTAAGCACTAATGCAAAATATATAGATCTAGATTATTTTAGGGATGTAGTTAATATAATAAGAGGGCTTGTAGGGTTCGTTAGGATTTAGTAGTTATGGACAATTAATTAAAACTTACCCTTTTTATCCTTTAATAGATTTAAAACTAGAACAACGGTGATGCGTGTAGATTAGGGTTTCTGGAGGGAAAAAGAATCCCACTCTTAACCCTTATCTCGACACGGAACTCCGTTCATATCTAGCCTTTACCAAAACAATCATTAATCTAATCTCTAATCACGGTCGGAACTAGCAAAAAATTGTTAGCGCGCTCGATTAGGATGTTAATGATTCTTTTGATAAAGTTCATAAACTTTATAGGACTTAAAAAGGGTTTAGGGATGTTCATCATCCATTAGCCTACCCTAATCCTACGAACCCTAACAAGCGGAGAATTACTCGCGCATGTTGGGAGAAAAAGAGATGGAGAGAAAATGCATAATTAAACTATGAAGAAATAGAATAAGAAAAAGAAAGCTACCTTTATTAATCAACAATATTCATTACACTTTGATTCCTTAAAAAATGATTACAAAGACTAGTTTGCTTCTCGATTTCTTCCAAGGAGGTAGACGAACAGTTGATGATCAGCCTGGATGCATGAGCCGTCTTGGACTTCGTGATCTCGTCGGCTTGATAGTTTTTCCAAGAGGCTTTCGGTCTTTATTTATAGTCCCAAAGCCAGAAAGTTAGATGCCTAAATTGGGGACCTTTAGTTAGGATTCCACCTAAAAATTTCCAGCCCCTAACTCTTCAACTACGCGGCGGATCCGCGGCATTAAGGGGCTCATGCCGCGGATACGCGGCCTGATGATCAGCTCCGTTGATCAAACTTCAGGGGCTGGCTCGTTGTGACATGTGGCGATCCTTGGAACCTTCAGAATTTGGAAATCTTTTCTTTTCTTCTGCCAGAATTGATTTCTTAATTTTGATTTCTTAATTTTGATTTCTTAATTACGTTAGTTTTAACAACTTGATTTCCTTGATTTTAGACCTGAAAATTCTGCACAACAACTCAAAAAATAATATTTAGTAGACTTAGTTCTACTAGGATTAGGTCAATAATATTATATACATTTTCCTACCAAATGCTAATTATAATATATCAACACATGGAAAATAGTATTTTTACAAATAAACCCTCATATGTATGATATATTATAATAAAGACCTTTTTAAATATGGAAATAGTAGGAAAAATGTAATAACAAATGTGCAGTTTTATCAACTGAATAAATACCCCCAAACTTATCTTTGATCGTCCCGAGCAAACTAGTTTATTCAAGAGAAGGAGAAAAAGAAAGGAGAAAACTAAGCACACTTTCGTAGGCAAACACGATTGCACTGAGCACGTGCAACAAGCCGTTAAACCTCTAGGTGTCCCTAGTAGGAGGAGTGTTGTCTCCTGAGGGTTTTCAGCGGATTACACCCACAAAATCCTATAATAAAAGAGAGATGGTGAAATTTACATATAAAGATAAGAACCATAAAAGAAAGACTTTGAAAATAAGAGTTTCCAACTATACTAGATTTTCAGTTGTCATGAGCCCTATCTTAATAGTCATGAAAAAATATTAAAAATCACATTATCCTTCAATAAAACATCGTCTTTATTCTTCATTCCTACCTTTCATCCAAACATCGATCATATAACCCTACGTGTGTGTAAAGAACATCCCTACACTCGGAGAATTCAATTCAAGCTATCACACTCTTTTCCATCTAGCTCAGTACTTTTTAATTTGATGAATATTTAGATTGCTCACACATTTTCATGCGACCGTTAATACTTCTTGAGGTACAAACCGACCGATTACTTATGTGCTTGCTGATCAGGTGATAATATTTTCCTCGTCTTGCACCACCTAAGGCTTAGCAGTGACTCCCAGACCAGTTGGCCTTAGGGCACTAGGTGAAGAGGCACCCTCGCTATATTTTTTTATTCCTTCCTTGGTGATAACAAAACCAGTGTTCATTTTTTTCTTTTCACCATTTTTATATTTTCTTCATTTTTTTCATTTCCTTCATAGTTTGGCTTTTAGACAAGAGCATTTCAAGGTATCTTCTACTATCCCGAGTTTCAAGACGTGTGTAAGTGCATATAGTAGGGTATCAACGTTCAAATGTTTGGCTTCCAGAATAGAAACTATTTTTCAGAATTATTTTTATCCTCAGATTAGTGACTTCCTTCATCTTACTAACCCTTGGGACAACAGCTCATAACTACTTATTACCAGTTCGTTTAAGAAAACTTCTAATTTTCTTGGTTTTCTTAAACTATTCCTATCTTTCATATATAATTTTTTACTTTCTATACTTTTATTATCAAAAATTTTTTGTGCTCATATATAATATATTGCAAAGTATGCGTAAATAAACACAAACCTCTCCCAAACTTGTTTTCAACAGTGTCCTCACTGTTGCTATCTGCTGGATCACAAAAACCTGTAAGCTTGGGAGGATATTATTAATGGGAGCAAGAATATATGAAAGTGAAAATCCTCCCCCAAACTTATTTTTGGCTCACAAATTTGAGGACAAAAGTTATGTTCAAGAGCCAAAAATTTACCCCCCCTCAAACATGAGTTAGACAATACGAAGCATTTTAAGAGGGGGTGAGTCATTTGGTCAAAGTAAGACATTACAAAGACCAAAAGGTAACACCAACCATTCAAAGATTTTATCAGTATAGCGTATAGGTTGGTGGAAGAATGTATTGTATCGAGTCAAGAAAAAATGGGGAAGGGATAAGAGGTGGTCTGGAAAGGGTTTGAAATTAGAGAAAAGAAAGAATGGGGATGAATGCGAATGATTAGGAAGAAGGAATGGTGACGGTTCAACCTCTATAGGTGGAGATTGATTAATCACAAAATCCGTATTGTTTAAAAATTCAAGGTCATCGCAAAAAGTTCTTCAGAACTTTTATCAATGGTGTGATTGAACATTTTGCTGTCAAAGAGTTTTGTGCTAGAATTTATCCTACTTGATTCAAAAATTATTGAGGTAGAGGACTCGAAAAACTCATCTACCTCATTTTCAAAAATATCTATATCAAGTTGAATTTCTGGTATTATTGAACTTGAATTAACGGATTGTGATTCATCAAAACTCACTGAAACTATAGGAACAGAAGAAGAACCGGAGAAAGTAGAAGGTGAAATGGGTAAACAAATTGGTGTGTCGAGTGTTGCTGAACCAGATGTGGAAGATGGAGGCTGTATTTCGGTCTGATCTTCGGGTATACCATTATCATCAACTTCAAGACATATTTGGGGTTCGGGAAGAATTAAAGGCTCAAGATGATGACCACAAGGAAGCGAAAGGATTTGATGAATTGGTGGGACAAAATCATCCAAAATTTTGGGTGCATCAATCAATATATCCCCAACGTCAATCACCTCATTCAAGTGTAGGTTAGAATTCTCAAACACCTCATCAAAAGTATGGTTTTCAATCAGTTTTGGTTCAAGAGTGGAGGGGTAGAGATCACAAGGGTTGGGTATGGTTTCACTTGAAATGGACCCTTCACAGTCGGGTAAATCAAACACTACAAAGTCATACAACTTATCAGTCATTCTATTTGGTGTACTTGATGAATCTATGAAACTGGAGTTGTGGATTTTAGTTTGGAATAGGGAGGTTTGATTAGGAAGGGTGTACAGTTCTGTCTTACTACCCAAATCCTTCCTAATTTGGTTCGACAGTTCCAGAAATTTTTCTAATGTCTGATCCAGACTAGTCTTGGGTTAATAAGGGGTTTCAGTATAAGATTGAAATTCCTGTGGATAATTAAAACTCCCAAATGACTGATTAGAAGAACTGTCTAGAGTAGGTGGAAAAGTCGGATTGGATTGATAGGAATAGAATGGTTGCGGAACTTGGATAGGAGTATGATCAATATTATGATAAGAAGAATATTGATATGGATTGGTTGGTTGGCTATTTTCAATAGACATATTATATGCAACAAACTGCATATCAAACTCTTCTCTGGACAGTGGTGGTGATGGTTGATATTGGTCCGGGTTGAAACTTTGGCCTTTAGACCTAGCTATATGCTCAGCAATGAACATTCGTCTAGGGGCTTCCTCACTCTGGGTATGAACTGAAACAGGTGTAGGATTAGGATACGGTTGATAAGACCTATACTGAGGTGGCCAACTGTTTCTTCCTGCTTGTTCTATATGATCTCTTAAGGACATGGAAGAGCCGGACGGTATACCGAAGGGATTACGAAAACAAGAGATATCTTGTTGTGGACATCAAAGCTCGGCAAGTGTTCTTCTGTTTAGGTCACCCATTTAAGAAGAGAAGAAGGGGGAAGGGGAGAAAATAATTGGTTTGTTTTGAAAAAATGACGGATTTAAACAAATCACACAAAAATGCACAGACAAGCCTAGAACTAAGGTCACCTAGGTCCAGTCTCTAGACCGCTCCTAGACATCCAAAGGACAAGCCGCAGGATCAATCCCCTACCGCCTCCGTACTACCCTTGTAGCCAGGTACGTGGGAAGGAACCACAGTAGTGGGCCTAATTAAAAACCACTAGCCTTTGTCACACTTGCCTAGACACTACAAAAGTAATGCGGATAAACGATAGATTACCCACGACCTTCCTCTGTCCTTATTGAGCGCGACAGTCCTTAGAGTCTGGTCTAGATATTTTTTAAATTAATGAAGGGTTGATGCAGATGCTTGGTTTGTGATTTATGTGGCTTAGGAAGGGTGATAAAATCCCCACCTAATCTGGATTTTGGTCTTGCCCCTTAAAAATCCGTATTAAAATATGCAAAAACAAACCGCAAAACAAAATTTTGCAAAAAGATTTTTGAGCGGCGATATTTTGCAAAGAATCCTGCAGAAAAGATATTTTATTGGATTTCAGAGCAGAGAGAAAGAGGTTAGAATCTTACCAGAGAAGTTTTGAGCCCTAGATCCTCTAACTAGCCGCGCTTCCGCCGCCGATGTGCACTTCCGGCCGCGGTTCCGCCGCAAGAGAAAGAGAGATCACTTGATGAAATTTGCTACATGGCCTCCTGTCCTCTTCTGGATCTTGATGAATGTCTATGTCTCTCTGTATCCTTAAGTATGTGACTCCAGATTCCCTCGCAAAATTCACACAATAATCGTTAAATATACAATTTGCAGTTTTGTTTTATTTATGATATTGATCGTATAAGAATTCAACACAAATAGTAAGAATAAAAAATTACGCACGTATCCCCGGCAACGGCGCCATTTGATTGATACGAAAGAGTGTGTTTGTAGTTAAAGTAACCGCAATCAGAACGGTGTGGCGTGTAGCTAGACCGAGGTGAGTACGGGTCATCCTCAGGGAAACGTGGAATCTTTTTACTCTAACTTTAGATGTGTTGAAAAAGAGAGGAGGGATAAAGAATGTTGTAGAATGGTTTCTAGATCTATGTTAAGCACTATTGCAAAATATATAGATCTAGATTATTTTAGGGATGTAGTTAATATAATAAGAGGGCTTGTAGGGTTCGTTAGGATTTAGTAGTTATGGGCGATTAATTAAAAGTTACCCTTTTATCCTTTAATAGATTTAAAACTAGAACGACGGTGATGCGTGTAGATTGGGGTTTCTTGAGGGAAAAGGAATTCCACTCTTAACCCTTATCTCGACACGGAACTCCGTTCATATCTAGCCTTTACCAAAACAATCATTAATCTAATCTCTAATCGCGGTCGGAACTAGCAAAGAATTGTTAGCGCGCCCGATTAGGATGTTAATGATTCTTTTGATAAAGTTCATAAACTTTATAGGACTTAAAAAAGGTTTAGGGATGTTCATCATCCATTAGACTACCCTAATCCTACGAACCCTAACAAGCGGAGAATTACTCGCGCATGTTGGGAGAAAAAGAGATGGAGAGAAAATGCATAATTAAACTACGAAGAAATAGAATAAGAAAAAGAAAGATACCTTTATTAATCAACAATATTCATTACACTTTGATTCCTTAGAAAATGATTACAATGACTAGTTTGCTTCTCTATTTCTGCCAAAGAGGTAGACGAACAGTTGATGATCAGCTTGGATGCGTGAGCCGTCTTGGACTTCGTGATCTCGTCGGCTTGATTGTTTTTCCAAGAGGCTATCGGTCTTTATTTATAGTCCTTAAGCCAGAAAGTTAGATACCTAAATTAGGGACCTTTAGTTAGGATTCCACCTAAAAATTTCCAGCCCCTAACTCTTTAACTACGCGGCGGATCTATTGCATCAAGGGGCTCATGCCGCGGATCCGCGGCCTGATGATCAGCTCCGTTGATTAAACTTCAGGGGCTGGCTCGTTGTGACATGTGGCGATCTTTGGAACCTTCAGAATTTGGAAATCTTTTCTTTTCTTCTGCCAGAATTGGTTTCTTAATTTTGATTTCTTAATTAGGCAGGTTAGTTTTAACAACTTGATTTCCTTGATTTTAGACCTGAAAATTCTGCACAACAACTCAACAAATAATATTTAGTAGATTTAGTTCTACTAGGATTAGATCAATAATATTATATACATTTTCCTACCAAATGTTAATTATAATATATCAACACATGGAAAATAGTATTTTTACAAATAAACCCTCATATGTATGATATATTATAATAAAGACCTTTTTAAATATGGAAATAGTAGGAAAAATGTAATAACAAATGTGCAGTTTTATCAACTGAACAACGGACATACAAACGGTAAGTGACCAAAATAGACTCGTTTCGTGCTTTGCGACGAATGTCGGACTTTGACGGTTTGTGCTCCGCAACTGCGTTGACAAGTCGTGCTTCATGCCGGAATTAAGGTAAAGCCGAACAACTCATAACCAAGGGAGCGTAGAGGTAAACGTCGCGATTCAAGCTTTCAAACCAAGCCACAACCATTCTTTCCTTACACTTGTTTTCTTGCTTTTCTTGTTTTCTTTCTTTTTTTTTTATTATTTGTGACAACCAACCAATTCGTTAATTTGTTAACCTTAAACAACGATACCTAATACTCAATTCCCAGCGGATCGACCCGTGCTTGCCGGCTCGCTACAACGCGCCGTGCACTTGCGGTTATAAACAGTAAAACGAGAACGATCTCGTGCGCACATTCCGTTATCCGTCAAAACGTATCCATTTCCGAAACATACGCATCTGCACGCGTGGGAGGATTCCGAACAAGTTTTTGACGCCGTTGCCGGGGAGTTGTAGTTATTAGATATTGTTATTTCTGATTCTATTAACTAAACTAACTTTAAAGACAAATTTTTTCAAAACTAATAAAATACGATTTTTCTAACCTTTATTCTCTGTTGTTTATACCTGCTATCACTCTGCAATTAAATTTAAAAATCAAGTAAAACTATTAGAACACTAATATAGTCTAGAGATTTCACCGAAATTCCCTGCACCTAACCCTCTAAAAAATCCGGCGACATGTGGTAAAAATCCGGCGTCGCTGAACTGTTTAGGGAGTTTGTGGTTTTTTCTTTTTTGATGATCTCTAGTTCTGTGTTGGTAGTCTTTTGGTCTTGTTTGATTTTTCTAATTGTGAGTGTGCAGGAATTGGGGCATTCATATCGCTTTTGACACTAAATATCGTATTTTCTGACATTTTAGGTTTTTTACAGAATTACGACCAGCAATCGTGCGAAGCGAGCTTCAATTGCAATTTCAAGACGTTGGGGAAGATTAGTGCCAAAGATCCGGGTAGTTTGACCCGCGCAAGCGAACATTCAACGAATCGGATCACTTTCAAAAGGTTTTCTTAAACCAAATCCATTTTGTACGTATTTCCTAACACCTCTCGAATCTGACGCAATCCAATTCTCTATCATTTGCAGGATTCTTTGCACAATTTTGCCGCCAATTGTAAAGAGAACTAACCATATTTGTTGCAGCGCATAATACTTAACCGAAAAAGAATTATTTAAATTTCATGACTTCTTGAATTCTTTTATTTGATTGCGCATTGCATAATAATACGGATTTTAAAGGCAAAATGACCAAACAAGATACGATAAAGGATTTCATCACCTTTTCTCCGTAGCCCACAAATCACAAAACTGCATTCTTACATACCCTCAGTAAATTAAAATCAATTAGACTTCGACTTTAAGGACTTCGCGCTCATTAGGAGAAGTTAACTGTATTTATAACTTTGCTTAACGGTATATTGTTCACGGGATGTCTAGGCAAGCGTTCAAGAGAAAGGGTTATTTAATTAAGGAACTTCGCGAAGGCGTTGTAAAACCTCCCCTTCTCTCTTGCACTTACCTGGCTTCGTGATCTGTATATCTTGAGCCTATTTCTCGACACAGTTTTACTTCATCAATTAGGTTCTTGAGCAGGTCTAGTTGACTTAGAATACCATAGACTGCTAGGGGTGTGATATTCTTTGTTTTTGTGATTTTTGTGAATTCTTGTTAAAATGGGCGACACACAATTCAATTCAATTTTTCACGATTCTTATTCTTTTGTTTATACTCAATCCCAAATTATTTGTTCGAATTGCAAAAATTCTTCCCACATTCATGATGATTGTCCTTTCCTAGGGGGTGATCAACCGTTCCAAATTCTTAACAGTCATCCCCTAGCACTCCTGAACCCAGTACCACTTCAAACATTGATCAACTGATTGAAAATTTAGAGAAAGAGGTCGACAGAATGACTGCTATAGCATCACCACCATCACAACCCCTCCAACCCGAAACCATTGAACCATCTGTACGGTATGATAGTGAGATCGATGCTAGGTTGACCGCTCTAGGAAAAGGTATAGAAGTAATGACTGCGGTCGAGAATCAAACAGCTTCTACGTTAGCCCTATTCATACGGCAGTCTGAGCAATTATTTCTTTCTCAGGCCCAATCTTTAGGTAACATAGAGGAACAAGTGAAACATTTAGCTGAAAGGATTCTAATGAGTGAGCATAGTCCATCAGAACCTGATAATGTTAATGTCTGCCATGTAGGGAGTCACCCAAGTGAGGTAATGATCAATCAAACTTTGATGATTTCTTATATGATGATACAATTAAATTGCAGTGCTACCAGGACACACAAGAAAACCCTCCAAGTCAGTCCACCACTAGCCTTCAAGTATCCACTGAACCTCTTGTCACTTTAGAGATTGATTTAACTAAAATAATACTTGATGAGGAAATTCTTGAACCGACTGATTTCTGCTTTCCAATTTTAGAGGAGGAACCTTGTGAATTTGACGGGTATGGTTGGGATAAATTGTTGGAAAAGATCAATGATCAGGAACTCACAATTTTTGTATCACCTAGTGATATTGTTTCGGAAGAAACATTAGGGTAGGAACCTACTTTTTTAGATGATATGAACCTACCCTGATATGAATGTGATAAGGAAAAGATCTTTTTGGGAGTGAGTGTAAATAATGAGAGTCGGATTGTGAAAAATAATACGGAGGAAGACAGCATTGAAAATTATTCTTTCATGTCGAATTTTGAGGAAATTTTTACGGATGAACTTGATATTTTAGGTGAGTTGGAGTCAAGATCATTTTGGGATCATCCTTTGAACCTTTCTTTTTCTGAACTTTTTGCAGATGAACTCCAGTTTTTACACGAACTTGACTTTAGAACTCCACATATGCTTATTGAACATTCAATTCATTCAGAAAACAATTTATTGACTTCCTCAAAATTTTATCCTCACCTTCAGCGTCTTCCAACCCCTATTTTTTCACGCCCATGCCCTTCACAAACAACTAACTTATACATATTCTTTTTCTTTTTCTTCTTTTTATACACATTCTTTTACCAGCCCCTATATTATATTGACAAAATCTTTTTGTGGCTAGTATTAATTTCTGCACTAACCCAGTCTTTTAACTTGTAAATGTTGTAATTAATCTTAGGTTTTTTCTTGAATAAAATTCTCACCCTGGTGTCTAAGTCTAGCTACCGGACGCGGGGCAACGATGAGGACATCGTAAAACTCAGGTTTGGGGGTAAGCACTGCATCATGTGTATATTCTGCATTGCATATATATTAAAAAAAAACCTATAAAAATTGAAAAATTTTACAAAATATAAAAACTGTTCAAATTATCTAATAGGGTAACTTAGATTTTATTCCGAAAGCTTAGTTGATACGTTTGAGATAACTAAATCCTAGGCTTAGGAATTGAAAACCCTAAAAATAACTCTCATTCTGTTTAAACTTGGTAGTTATACGTCGTTACAGTTTTTTTTTGAGAAATAGGTAATCTTGAGTTCAGTTCTTTAGTAAAGTCAAGATGAAGGGAAAGTATTGAAGTTTTACTGAAAGATAAGTCTGAAAAATAGTTTCTGTTCTTGATTCCAAATTTAGAAAGTATATACCCTATAAATTGCACATACACGCACCTTGAAACTTGGGATAATAGAGGATACCTAGAAATACTCTTGCCTGAAAGCCTAATATGAAAGAAAAATCGGTATTTAAAGCTAAACACCAAAAAAGAGCATCATTGAAAAAAAATATCCGGTCTTGAAAAGAAAAAGAAAAATAAAAGAAGAAAATAATAAAGTCAAGACCTGGAGACTGCTATTTGCGCTTTAAGCTCATACATTCAGTAATCGGCTGTTAGTGTCTCAAGAAGCATTAATGATCACCTGAAAGGTGTGTGAGCAACACCGTCCATCCATTAATAAAAAGAAGTAGTATTAGGTATTAAGGTAAGGGTACTATTGCTTGAATTGAATTCTTAAACGTGGGGGTGCAAATTTACACACACGTAGCGGTATACAATCGATATTTGGAGGAAAGATAAAAAACGAAGAATAAGACTTATGTTTCTGTAAAGTTGATAAAAATTCCTGCCTTGAGACCGCACTTTTAGAAGGAAAACTTAGGAGTTACCAACATCTTTCTAAACTGTAAATATGTATAGGATCTAGGGATAAATGGATAGGAGGCGTGAAACATAAGGGTTGAATATTTCTTACTTAGGATGATAGAATTTCTAACGTAGATACTAAGTTGTAGGAGTAAAATTGACGTTAACTTATGAAACTAACTTGACTGGATTTTATGGTTGTAATCCGCTGAAAACCCTCAGGAGACAACACTCCTCCTACTAGGGACACCTAGAGTTTTAACGGCTTGTTGCACGTGCTCAGTGCAATCGCGTTCCCTGCGAAAGTGAGGCTCGGATTTTTTGTATAGCACGGGACGAGCAATAAATAAGTTTGGGGGTATTTGATCATCACTGAAAAGTGCATTTTAATACCGCTCATTCGTTATCTCTTTTGTTATATATCGGTGCTATTAATCAGTGTCTGCTCTGTAATTACAGTTTACAGGTATTCATGATAAAATACTGGAAACACATTCAAAATCACGGATATACCGTCTGTGAGTCGACACTGCAACCGGAACTGGAAACCGACCGATATCCTAAGTGTTCGTTTGCAATAAATTGTTGTGTACACACTTTTTGTATAAATGGTCCAACACAAAGCAAGTGTGCACACCAAACACTTGGGCTAGGACCATGATGGGGCAGCCATGAATCATGGTGCATGTGGCATGGTGTGATGTGCAATAATGGGCATTAAATGCATAAAGATATGATGTGATGTAAAGAAAAAGTTTCACTCTAGTTCTCTGCATACAAACCAGGTTAAATCAGACTAAGCAAACTGTGCCAAAGTGACTAGAGAGAACACACAAACCCACACTTCAAACACAAGCCCCTATCCTCGGAATTGAACCGGTGACTCTCCCATGGATTCCGGCAACGCTGGCCCCATTTCCTCCCGTAGGCCCCATCTTTCTTCTGTGCCTCCCTTGCTGCCACGTAGGATTATTTTTATTGTTTATCTATTTCTCTTTTGAGCCTATAAATACAGATTAGTGGGCAAGGGAGAGAGGGGCTAACCATGTATATACCTCTTCTCATATTTCTTAATATATTTCTTTTTGGTTTAGCTTGAGCGTGAGTGTGCTTCTTCTTGGTTTCTTCTTCTTCGTCCCTCTTGAAGCTCTCTTTGGAGAGCTTCATTAAGGAGGCTGAACAAGTTACCAAACATTGTATCTTGTTCTTAAGTGTTTTTAATATATTGTTGCTTTCTTTTATATACTTGCTTTCTTTTCATTATGCTTAGCTAATTCTTTTATTTGGTTGTGGTGTGGGTGAGGAAGTGAGATGAAAGGCTTTGCCTCCTCCACCTCTTGTTTATGTTTCATGCGCTTAAATTCCATTTTGTGTTAAGGTTGCTAAGCTAGGATATGGTATGTTGTGATAAAGAGCTTGACAAACTCTTTGTTTCATATACTATATACCTTCACAAACCCTTAGCAAACTCAACACCAATATCTTTTGCTCTCACTAACCACTTTGTGTTTTCATTGTTGCGGTATGCTTGCAAAACCTCGAGTTTAGTGTTGATACCCCAAGCGTGGACATACAAACGGTAAGTGATCAAAACGGACTCGTTTCGTGCTTTGCGGCGAATGTCGGACTTTGACGGTTTGTGCTCCGCAACCACGTTGACAAGTCGTGCTTCATGCCGGAATCAAGGTAAAGCCGGACAATTCATAACCAAGGGAGCGTAGAGGTAAACGTCGCAATTCAAGCTTCCGAACAAAGCCACAACCATTATCTCCTTACACTTGTTTTCTTACTTTTCTTGTTTTCTTGTTTTTTATTATTTATGACAACCAACCAATTCGTTAATTTGTTAACCTTAAACAACGATACATAATATTCAATTCCCTGCGGATCGACTCGTGCTTGCCGGCTCGCTACAACGCTCCGTGTACTTGCGGTTATAAATAGTAAAACGAGAACGATCTCGTGCGCGCATTCCGTTTTCCATCAAAACGTATCCATTTCCGAAACATACGTGTCTGCGCGTGTGGGAGGATTCCCAACACTCGCAAAAGAATATTACAACAAATTACAATTTACATTTGAATGAAAGAAACACTCGTCTGACATCCCCGGCTATCCATTCACGACAATCCAACAAGTTCATATCCATAAACATAAAGTAACCATTACAGAAATGTGCAACCCCCTGCTAACCGAAATACTAGCAATTAAGGGAGGTTTACGAACACATTAAACACAACACAGATATAATCCAGTTAGCCAAAGTTCTTAGAATTTCGATCAATCACAACATTTGAATCTACTCCAAATACTTCTCTGTGCACATAAAACCTGAGCAGAAACAAAATATCCCAGAAAACCCAACATCAACACAGAAGAATCTAATTTGATTTGACGAGTGTGCATTTGGAAAATCCAAAGATATTTGCTTTCCTTACCCGGCACGACCTATAACTGAGCAAATTTGGGTTGACTCGGTGTCAACTCGGCCGCGGATCCGCGGCGGATCGCTTGGATCGGCTACGGTTCCGCGGCGGTTTGGACGAGTCACGATCCCAAATTTCTTCACAATTCTTAGAAAAGCCTGCTTGTATTTTTTAAAGTGCCGGAAAAATTTTTAGACCCCAATTTAAAATCGGCAGAAACTTGGTGAAAATGTCGTTTTTTCGGGATTAAATCGCGATCGAATTTCTAAAGACTTTTCTAACATGTTAGTTATGGTCTAGCTAGGCTCTGATACCACTGTAAGTCAACGTTACGCACCCCCACAAGATGCGAGGAGGCGGAATAAGAAAAAAAATCATTTTTTTCAAAGTAACATCGACTATCAAACGGATTTTTGCTAAACCCTAAATAACAAACTATCTAGAAGTAGTTAACTACTATGATAGATAATTATACCTCAAGATACTAGTCCTTTTTGTTCTTGTTGTTCACCTACTCGTCGGCCACCTCGATGTAATAGAAGATCCACCCGAGAGTTCCTTCTTCAAGCTTTAACCTCTAACTTCAGGTAACTAAGTGGCTAGGATTGCTAATCCAAGTGACCTAGAGGATATAGATATTGATTAAGGATTTATTAGTCTTGCTAACCCTAGGGTTCTCAACACATGATTAGGGTTAGGATGAAGAAGATGAGTGCTTGAGGAGAGAGAATGTGTATGTGATAATGAATTGAATCTTAAGCCATTTGGATAAATAATGAAGCATAACAAAATATCTAAACAATAATATATAAAATCAACAACTATGCTTCTTTAATTACCTTGAGGTGAATCACCTAATGACTCATGGTGCAATTAATGAAAATAACACATCATCTCTCCACCTCATTAAGTTTAATTCATAAATGAATTAAAACAAAATGAGTCACCTATCTTCTAGAAGCTTCTCGACTAATTACGAGAATGCCCCTCCCATCCGTATTTACGAAAAACACGGATATACTGAGACTGCATAAATCCAATAATCCAATACTAGAATCTGGCTTAAACCAAAGCCTGCTAGTATAATCTGTCTAAACATCACACGTGCATAAGTACACGTATATGTCCGAACCCTGTCGTAAAACCATACGACCTCTATATCGTTTCTCCCGAAGCAGGAAAACCCTCTATGTGGGACTTTAAAGACTCGACACTACGCAGGAAGTGGGTTTAACCATAGGCCGCAAGCGGTACTAGCTGTACGTAACGGTCCCCAGGTAGATGTCGATAAGAAGGCCGATGAGGAAACCCATCCGAACTCCTACTGAGCCTGATGTGACAATCTATGTACAGTTCGGTCTGTTTGTCTAAGACTATCGCATATCGGGCCTAGGGGGCAGCAAGCGTCAGTCCCCTAAAAGCGTTATAAGTCATGTTGGAGTGAATCCCATTACACCTTGAGAAGCCACTGGAAAACCTATCAGTAAATCTCGCTTGCCCTGGCCAGGGACCTTGCGTAATGGCTCTCCAAACACAGCGCGATATCAACCCCAAACACCGGGAGAGACGAATCCTATCTAACCGCCACTGCCTCCAAGTGCTTCGGGACTGCACCCAACTGCTACCTGTTTGCACGACTCAGTCTAGCCGTAGTAGGGTAGCAACCTAAGAACAGTGGGAACACACTCGAGGCGAAGCGGCAGTGTCAAGTCTACGGACTATGCTGTACTCATGTCACCTGGGAACTGTTAACTGACGACGGGTATAATACAAACCAACAGTTCCCTGCGAGTCTTGTCCGGTGTACCCGTAACCCAACGAGCACTTGCATACTATCTCCAGTACAACATACTAATGGCGGTGGGACAGTCCATTTCCCCTGCTGGGACGAGAAGCGTACATACTAGTCTACTCCGGAGTATCGATGCCCTGTCTCGATAATCCTACGACTAGGGACTTGAAAAAGGATGTGCTTGGAGACTACCCAGCCCCCACTAGTGTGACTGCCATCACAACGCTGGTAGTCAAGCAAGATCCTATAGGCTCTATCAATTTGTATTCGTAATATACTAAAAGAAACATATACACATATTAAGATAGATATAAACCAAGTAGCATATTACTATGTTGAGCAAGACTGTTAATACAACTGTGAATATCCCAAGCTTCCATTAAGTAATATACAAGCTAGTCTGATACTATAATGGCCCCTAGGGCATATGCACTAACAGACTATAGTGAAGTTATTATACTGACGCAAACTTTTGCTCAAGAGGTCACTCCCGATGAAGGGATCTTGGCTCTTGCCTCGTCGAATGAGGTGCTGGATATTCATAACCGAATATCACTGTGCAAAGCAAAATAGAACGTCTATAATGTCAGTTTTTTTAAAAAACTTGGTTCCAACAACATCATATAGGTTTTTTTTTCCTTTCATTGATCAGAATCAACGCAGTCCCATCAATTAAACATATCACACCAGAAAAGAACGAAAAAATGTATGTATATGCCATCCACATTCGCCACTTGGCCCCGTCATCACCCGTTAACTTACTTAACTAACGACAGAGCGGGGGCTGGACTAGCGTGGGTGAAAAACATATACAACATCTACTAGTATATATATATATATATATATAACATTCATCCCAGGCATGATATAAATCAACATCACAGAATCTCAGCCAACAACACAAAAGTGGTGGATACACCTGGAGCCTCGGGGTTTCACTTGAGCCGCAAATGAGACCCGATGTTTCCTGTCATGTGGATAGCCTGTGCAATGAAAACCTAGACCCCTACGAGCGCGACAAGTTACCCGCCAATCCTAAAAGCGAGGCAACCCCAATCAACAACGTGAATGGGCTACCCGGCACTTCACGGAATCCAGTAACTTGAGCACCCCTTCGTAGGCCAACCTATACCCCCTACGAGTGTGGCGAATTGCCCGCCAATTCAAGAGTAAGGTCCCCTTCGTCTCAATGCCATGAGTTGCGGACCCGTTGCTCTTTAAAACCCGACTATTCGTGCACTCCACTGCGGGGTAATCCTAGTACAGAAAATAAAATAATATGTACAAGGGTGACATCGACCTCAACCCGGTCGTGCCCCAAACAAATAATATACAAACTGGCAGAGACGGCAGTCCATATGTCAGACGCTCGCCCCACAACATCAAATGTACAAATGAATCTAAATTGTACAACCATTGCACCACTGGCTATCCAACACAACGATCCAACCACAACCACAGCACAACACAGAAAATCAACGTGAATGACATGTTCGCAAACACATCTAAAAGAACATATAGCAGTTAGACAAGTTATACCGCTGTAATGATATTCACGGTCGCAGATAGTAATGTATGTACTGAAAATATTTAGACAATGTTAAAAAATAACGACTTCTAAATACTCCGGATTGCCCCCAAATAAAAGATAACAAAATATCCAATATGGGAAAAAACAAACGATACCAAAAAGCAAATATTCCAGAGACCAGAGCACCCAAAAAATATCGAGACCCAGAATAATAAAAAAACCGGCCAGGCCGGTTTGAGCAATTCTCGCCATTTTTTCTTTCGAATTTGGGGCTCGGGTATTGTGGGTGTTCTAGTTACAACATATATAGCTTTCTGCAATTGTTTAAAATTTTTTTAGAAGACTCTGAAAAAACGACAACAACTTAAATATTCGGGGTATTGTTTCAGAGATGTTTCGGTTTTGATACCTTAAACATCGTTTAAATTGCTAGTAAGGAGTTAATGGGTTGGATCTGATACCATGTTGGGTTATGCAAGCACCCTGACCATCAAACCGTGGCCGATTGCGGAACAACATTTTTCTAAACCGGCGCTAACACAACCCGCTACCCGGATCTACCATTAACCCTAAGCTAGCAATATACAAATAGGAGTTTAGAATGGTTATACCGAATTGATCCGTGTCCTATGGTCTTCAACCACCTTCCCAAGCTCCTAGAGGCCTCCATGATCAAGCTTGATCTCCGGTCTCCCTCCATCGAAGATGATCACCCGAGGATTTGTATTCCGAGCTCCTACCTCAATAGACGAGGTAACTAAGGTACCTAGATTACTAAACGAGATAGCCTAGAGGATGTAGAGTGTAGTGATGGATTAATTTGTCTCATAACACCCTTGGTTTCTCAATACATGAGACATGAAGGGTGGAGGTAGAAGAAGAAGCTTGACGATGAGAGTGAGAGGCAACTCAAGAAAAATGGCTAAGTCTTTTGTTATGTTCTGAGTTGTGAGTTATGTTGAGTAATAATAGAAGCCATCCAATAAATATCTCAAGTCTCCAAAATATCTTAAGTCAACACAAAATATCTCAAGCCTCCAAAATATCTCACAACAAAACAAAACAAGCATGTTATACTAGTAACTATGAGTCACTACTAAGCCATGCCACAATTAATGCAATAAAACACCTCATCCTCACCACCTCATTAACCATTTAATCCTAAATGGTTAAAACTAAATGAGGTGGCATCTTCTAGACGCACCTTGTAATAAATCACAAGAACAACCCTCATCCGTATATACATATCCGTATCCGTATTCCGAAAAATACGAATACAATGAGACGAAAATAATCCAACAATATAATACTAGAATCCGGCTTAAACCAAAGACACTAGTATTATCCGTCCGAATCCTTATACGTGCATAAGTGCACGTATATGATCAAACCCTGCCGTAAAACCATACGGCCTCTATATCGTTTCGCCCGAAGAAGGGAAATCCTCTGTGTGGGACTCTAAAGACTCGTCAATATGCCGGCAGCTGGTTTAACCACATGCACGTCAGTGGCACTAGCTGTATGTAACAGCTACTCAGGTATTGAGCGAAAGGGAGGCCGACGAGCAAACTCATCCGAACCCCTACTGAGCCTGTCCGTGACAATATCCGTCCAGTCCGGTCTGTTCATCTAAGAGTATCGCATATCGAGTCTAGGGGGTGGATAAAGTCTGACCCCTAATAACGCGACATTTTGTGTTGGTATGAAGCCCATCACTAACTGAGAAACTACTGATCCAAATTAGTAATTCTCGACTATCTTGGCCAAGGATTTCTTATGATGGCCACCCATGCACTGCGCGACATCAACCCCCAATACCGGGAGAGATGAATACCTGACGATTCGCTCACTGCCTCCATGTGGCTCAGGACTGTACCCAACTAAAACCTGTTTGCACGACTCCTTTGAGCCGTGGTAGGGTAGTAATCAAAGCACAGTGGGAACTCACACGAGACAAATGACAATCTCAAGTCGACAGACTAACCTGCACACATGTCACCTTGGAACTGCTATCTGAAAATAGGTATACTACCAACTAGCAGGTTCCCGGTGAGTCCGTCCAGTGTACTCATAACCCAATGAGCACCTGTATACTATCTTAGGTGAACAAACTAACACCAATGGCTTGTGAGACCTGGCTACCGCCCCTCGTCGGGGTCTCGATCAGTATACACTAGTATACTCTGGAGTATCGATGCCCAGTCTTGAAACTCCCACGACTAGGGACATTTAAGGATGTTCTTATAGACCATCCAGCTCCCACATATATGATCATCATCATAATGCTGGTAGTCAAGCAAGAATCCTATGGGCTTTACCAACATGTAATAGTGATCTGTGATACCACATAAAGCATGTATATGATAATAAAGACAAACCAGATAACATACTATCATTTTGAGTAAGATTGTTCTATCCGTATAGGTCCTCCCTCAATCATCACAATCGCGTGCCTGTGACTACGATAATTCCCTTGAGGGCAATATAGCCAACACACCCCTAGACTCGATATGCGACATATCAGACGAAGAGACCGGACTGTACGGTAAGTGTTACTTATAGGCTTCACGGGAGTTTGGACAAGCTTGCTTGTTGATCTTTTATTCGCTCAATACCTGGGTAGCCGTTACGTCCAGCTAGTACCGCTGACGGCTTGTTGGTAACTGATGTGATCATTACCTACTGCTGGCGTATTGATGAGTCTTTAGAGTCCCACACAGAGGTTTCCTAGTTCAAGTGAAACGAAGTAAGGCACATATGTTGATATGTGCGGGGGGCCTGATTAAATACGAGTATGTGATACTGTATTCTAATCTTGCGGTAATTTGATATCGGTTAGGTTATATGTGATATAACCGGATTATTGAATCATATGCTGATCTGATAATGTGATATACAAATAAATGATATTAGTCGGTTATATATGATATAACCGGATTATTAAATCAAGTGTTGATTTTATAATAAGATATATATTTATATTTGATATAATTATACATTAACTAATATTATTGCTCACTAATTATTTTCTTAATATATATATTTGATATATGTAAATATATATATATATATATATATTAAGAAGAATGGTAGAATTTTCTATTTTTTGGAAAATAGAAAATGAGGTGGAAAATGGGGAGACTTTTTATGGAATGGGTGAAGCATGACTTTGATGATTATTAAATTGGTCTTGACTCACTATTGAAGCATGGTTCTAATTGTTTATTTGAAAATTATGGATGCTTCAATGAGTGAGGTATTTTTTGATGAGCCATTCTTCATTCTAGACAACACTAGAGTTATTTTTCCTCACTTGAGCTCCTTGCTCTCTAGCTCTCTTCATCTTCCTCCGCACCTCCTCCAAGCTCAATCCCTCACATGAGTTGTGAAACCTTGAGCTTGTGAGAACCTTAGTGAGCAAAAAAAACCCCTACTTCACCATCCTACAATTGATTAGCAATTAAGTGTAGTGTGTTTACTTCACTAAAGAGTTTAGTGAAGATGTAGCTTGGATTAGCGGAGCTTCGGATGGATCGTCTTCGGCACGAAAATCGCAATGGAAGCTCGATCCAACTTCAAGTGGAGTCGCGTGGACTACTACACGGAGCTTGAAAAGAGAAGGACACGGTGTGCAAAGGTTGTAGCCTCTTTCTCTTAGTGTAAATATTTTGATATCATCATTGAAACCCTAATCATCTAGTTAGATTCTTGTTTAGTCTAGCATAGCACCCCGAAAATTTTAAAGTTACATGCATGATGCCGGTTTTGATAAAGTGGTGGTGCTATGGTAGACTTTCAACTATATCATGTACGAATCCTTTTAAAGTAGAGTATAAGAACCCTATTTTTTGCTCTCAATCACTATCTTATTAGAGGTAGATGAACAGCTGATGATCAACTCGGATGCGTGGATCGTCTTGGACCTCTTGATCACTTCGGTTGATTATTTTAGATATGAAGCTCTCGGTCCTTTAAATAGTCACAGAAACTAGAAACCCAAGTTACCAAATGTGATCATATGTTGTTACAATCATATCTACCAAAGATTTCATCCTACAGCCATAATAATGCCACGGATCCATCGCAAATAACGCATTTGGCCGCTAAACCGCGGCGGTTTAGTGGAATCATGGCTTAGGATTTCTTGTAGTCTCTTGTGTTGACATGTGTAGATTTCTTCGATGTCTGGATTTTGGAAATCTTACTCCGAGTCTCTACCGTTGCTAGATCTTATATTTTTCCTCAATATTTCGGTAGATTTGATTCTGACATCTCAGATCTGAGCTAATATCTGCATAATATCTCAAGTCATAGTGTTAGTAATATTTGTTATTATTTTGAGATATTATCCTAACCATTTGTATGATACAATATTTTAAGATTATTGATTAGAAATATTTGATATGATATGTATATTTTAATTACTAATATTTTATATAAATATTATATGCATGTATTTTCTCTCATTATATTAATTATAATGTAGAAACATATGATAATAAACTTTTTACACATAAAGCCTCATATGTTCTATAATTACAATAAACATCTTTTAGAACTTAACAATAGTGGGGAAAATAATCATTCAAATGTGCAATATTTTCAACTAATCAACAGGCCACATGGACTTTAATCGGACGGTTGATAATACTTGCGGTTAAAGATTAAGCCGGATTATTAAATCAAGTTTTGATTTAATAATTTATATATATATATATATATTTAATATATGTATTCTAATATTATTGTTCACTATTTATTTTCTCTTTTGGCTATTCGTATTTTTATACGGATACGTGTATATGTATTTCGATACGTATACCGGGTTGTATTCCGTATTTGTACGGAAGTGGTTCTAGAAGATGAACACCTCATTTGTGATTATTCATTTATGAATATTCATGAACTGAGGTGGAGGGTGAGGTGGTATTGAGTATTGTTGAAGACATGTAGAGAGGAATGGGTTTCATTATTTTATTACAAATTGTTGTGAGATTATTATTGGTATGGTTGCAAAAATAATATAAAGCCATTCTTTTTCTATTCTACATCTTATTCACTTCTTTCATGCTGTCATGCTTTCTACACTTGCTCATGGCTATTTTTCCTCACATCCTCCTCCTTCTTCTTTCGATGCTCTCTTGAGCTTTAGATTTGAGAGAAAATAATAGTGGAAAATTCCTATATCCACACTCTCCATTCCTAACGAGTTTGGAGCGTCGGTTGCTTCACTAGGTGAAACTGGAGCTTGGATCGGTTCCATTGACTCAATCATCTTTGGTGAAGGAAAACCGACTTGCAAACGTGACCCGGAGCTCTTGAGAGCATGCTAGAGTCCAACCCAATTAGAGCAAACGAAGACGCTACAAAGGTTGTGATTTCTATCTTGTTATGGTTCTAGTTTAGGTGTTTGGAATAGATTCTTGGTTTTAGGTTTCTAGTGACATCAAAAAATTTGTTTTTGGATTCTGCATTGGCCGCGGGTTAGCGGCGAGGGCACTAGAAACTTTCAATGGTATCAGATCCACCGAAACACCCTAAACTAGATAGATACGACTCCTGAATCCCGCCGGTTTTTGCGTCGCAAAAACTGCCGTTAAAACCAGTAAGAAAACCATGCTAATTTAATGTTTTGACTCCCCGCGGGCTCTCGGTTTGGACCGAGAAGCCACGGGGAGGTGCACGGGGACTCCGGGGATGCCCTGGAGGAACTTAGGGAGGGCCCACACCCTCGAGACCACCTTAAGGTTGCCTTGGGGGGGACCTGAGGACTATCTCATAAGGCAGGCTTGGGCCTACCTATCCCTTAGCCACTTTAAGGTGGCCTAGGGTGCCTCTGGGTCGACTCTAATTTTATGCCGGGGCCTGATTGATCGTCTTCGTGTTGGGTTTTGAAAAGTGTAAAAGATCACAACCAAAGAAATTTATACCGCAATCAATAACGGTGTCTACTGTAGTTTCGTTAGCGAGAGTGGATTGTCCACAGAGATTGTGTGAATTTGTTCTAAATCGTTTTAGTTTAGTTGAAAAGAAAAGATAAAAGAAAATGATTCAATATTTGTAAGATTTAGTTTCAAGAATCATAAAGAAATAGATCTAAGATCAAGAATTGATAAAGATCAAGAAAATGTCCAAGCCAATTGAATTATCAAGATTTGTAAAGTAGCTTGTAGGAATCGATCAAATAAGTAGTGATCATGAAAACTAAAGATTACAAAATCTTATCTATTGAGGATTTGTTGCTAGATCGATGGCGATCAATGAAGATTAGGGATCTATTGAAGGAACTAAGGTTTCTCCTTCACTATCCCTTGTCTTTTCATTGATTATCAATCAAATTCTAGCCTCTAGTCAAGAAAATCACCGATCGTTGATCTCTAATTTGGAGCGAAAACGTTCAAGAAAGCGATCTCACTCAAAATTAGGTCTTTGATGATTCAATTTCTTAGAGTTAACAAACCTCATAAGACTTAAGAATCGTTCAAGAATTTCATCATCATCATCTACCTATTCTCTCGATTCCGCTACAAGCGAAGATTTCACACACACATCATGAAAAATGGAAGAATCAAGAATTGATAAATTTTCATAATGCAAGAATGTAAAGAAAGCAAGATTTATAATTTTCACCTTTATTAATCGACGATTAGGCACAATTCACTCAAAGGTTACAAGATTTGAGAAGGTAACTAGATCTGCCGAAATTAGCTTCGCATCGATCTTCTTGAGTCGTGGAACGGTAGCGATCACTTGCCTTTGATGAAGACCGGTGTCGCTACAAAGGATCGTTGATGGCTTGCTTGATTTTCTTCTTGATGGATCTTGACTTGGATTTGGAATTGGATTTGGGATAGGGTTTTGAGTTACAAGCTGTGTCATTCAACTTATGGGTTTGGTTCAATGTTCAACAACTCAACAACCTTTGTAATGAAGCCATAGGTCCCCTTTTATAATTTTACTTCATCTTCCCCTAGAAGCTAGGTTGTTATGAAGCTTGTGTAGGGTTACTAGGCACTCTAATAAGGATCTACAAGGCATCAACCATGCCGGATTAAAATTTTAGCCGTGCCGAATAACTCTAAACAAGATCTTTGCTAGAAAATTAGGGTTTCAAGTGCAAGTTAAACTCTTTAACACTAAGTGAATACGGAATGCAACCTTTGTAGATCGGTCCTTCACTTCTTAAGCTCCTTGTAGTAGTCCCTTCGCTGCGATCATCGAACATCCGGACTCTTGGACGGCTCCATGAGAAGAGGCAACGGAATTGCTTGTAGTCTTCGAGGCCGAAGACGATCTACGTCGAGAGAATACGAACTCAGGCTTCTACTTCACTAACCAAAGAATTAGTGAAGCAAACACCCTAAACTAAAGTGCTAGTCTAGTAGAGGATGGTGAGATATGAAATGGGTACACTTTAGAATTTCTTTTCTCACTTTGTATCTCTCTCTTTTTCAAACCCTAGAAAGAAAATCAAGGAGGAAGAAGATGAGCTCAAATGAGAATGAAACTTTTTAAGAGAGAGAATGAGCTAACCATGGTGAGTGAGTATCATATACTTAACTCATGTAGAGACATAACCATGGCTAAATATATTGGTTAGGTTAAATAATATCCAAAGCAAAACAAAAAGGGTTGAATTTGTCAAAACACTCACAAGCTTCTACAAGCTTCATGCATTTAACAAATATTCACTAATTTAGTATTTACTTTGAATATTAAAAAACCATACCAATATATATATAATGGTGTATGTCTCATACACCCATGACATGTGTATCAACAACCATGATACAATTTGTACACTAATAAATATATATCACATATATATTAATTTGTGCACAAGTGAGAAAAACAAATGCTTAAGTGAACCAATGTTAGTTAATGTAAATTAGTATATCACATATACAATTGTACACTAAATTATTAAATCAATACTTGACTTAATAATCCGGTTATATCACATATAACCGACTAACATCCAAGGTATCGACTTATCGAATCAACCCTTGATTCGATAACTAGGTTATATCGCATACAACCGATCGATACAAACATCGCGAGAATAGAATACAGGATCATATACACGCATTATTCTCGGTCCCGAACATATCACATATGCGCTCCTATTTCGTTTTGCCTGAGCCAGTACAACCTCTATGTAGAACTCTAAAGACTCGTCAATACGCCGGCAGTAGGTGATGATCATATCAAACACCCACAAGCCGTCAGCGGTACTAGCTGGACGTAACGGCTACCCGGGTATTGAGTGATCAGAAGATCCGCAAGCAAGTCCGCTCCAACTCCTGTAAAATCCTGACAGTGACACTACCGTACAGTCCGGTCTCCTCGTCTGATATGTCGCATATCAAGTCTAGGGGTGGTAAACGTAAGACTCCAATAACCGATAAGTCATGCCGATATGAGGCTCATAACAGGTCGAGAAACTACTGGTAACACTTACCAGTATATCTCTAAACCAGCCCTGGCCAGGGACTTCCCTGTTACGGCCAATCGAGCATAGCGCAACATCAACCCCCAATACCGGGATAGACGAAACCCCTCCTATCGCTCATTGCCTCCATGTGACTCGGGACTGTACCCAAAAACCACCGTTTTGCACCCCCTCTTGGATGTGGTAAGGTGGAAATCAAAGCACAGTGCAAGACTCTATGACGATCTCGGGTCTACAGACTAACCTGTACCGGTGTCACCAGAGAACTGCCATCTGACGTAAGGTATAATACCATTTGGGAGTTCTCCGCGAGTCCGTCCAGTGTACCCAGTCTCTACTGAGCACCCGTATATCATCTCTGATGTCAAACACCAATGGATATGGGATCATCCATCGCCCATCTATATGGGTCGAGAAGGTATACGCTAGTCTACTCTGGTATATCGATGCCCCGTCTCGATACACCCACGACTAAGGACCTTGAAGGATATACTTATGGACTACCATGTCCCTACTAGTATGATCCGCATCATAGTCCAGCTAGTCAAGTACATATCCTAAGGGCTTTACCAACATGTAACAGAGAGACAATCAGTATACACGTTAAGGTAAAGGGTAACCAGATAGCATACTATCATGTCGAGCAAGAAAGTCCTCCCTATATATGTCCAAGCATCCACTACAATATACATCTCAGGTATAGTAATGGCCTCTAGGGCATACATATAACTAACAATCTCCCACTTGCACTAGGGCCATCTGATTACAGTGGTTGTAGTATCTCATACTCAACCATCCCATAATAGTCTCTCTCTGGGAAAAAGCCTTTTTGAGTGGATCAGCCGTGTTGTCCTCTGAGTCTACTCTCCTGACCTCGATCCCCTGGAGATCAACCATCTCCATGATCAGGTGACACTGCCTTAGAATATGTCTGGATCACTGATGGGACGGGCGTTCCTAGGCATAAGCCACAACTCCATGGTCTCACAATGGTAGGAACGAAGTTCATCTCATGAACTAATATACACCCAGACTGACTCTTTGGTAGCATCTTTGGTAGTGATGTATCAAGCCTTTATCGTCTAGTATGCCACAGTATCTAGCTTTGAACTCTTCCAACATACCGTCCCTTTACTGAGGGTAAAGACAATGCCTGAGACTGACATTCAGTCGTCCTTATCACCCTGGAACCTTTCCAGTGTATCTCCCCAGGATCAATTGATACCATCTCACTACAACTAGTGAGTATCCTAACATCCAATTAGATCTATCACATAGATCCAAAAACCCAGGATTTAGTAGGTATCAATTTGATCCTATATGGAGAATTATTGTGATAAGCGGAGATTGATCGAGCGTAGCATAGGAAACTCCTTCCCTATCAAGAGTATGTCATCCACGTACTCTACGAGGATCACCACATACTCCCTACTACCTTTTTGTATATACAAGGTCCATCTACCATTTTGAAGAAGTCAAACTCTTTGACTAACACATCAAAACAGACGTTCCAACTCCGCGATGCCTGCTTTATCACATAAAACATCTTGCACACGTTTCCGCTGCTCCCACTGTCTACGAAGCCCTCTGACTGTGTACTTATAGACTCTCTCTTCTAAAACATCATTTAGAAAAGCAGCCATGACACCCAACCGCCAGATATCGTAGTCATGGTATGTAGCCATGGCAAGTAGGATCTGGATGGACTTAAGCATAGGTACTTAGAAAAGGTTTCAACATAATCCATACCTGGTCAATGATGCAAACCTTTAACAAGTCTAGCTTTGAAAGTCTCAACTTTTCCTTGTACACCAAGTAATCTTCTCAAGATATACTTGCTCCTGATGGGGATTTAACCCTTCAGATTAAGCAACCAAAGTCCATACTTTGTTGGTGTATAAGGATTCCATCTCAGATCACTAAGCATCCAGCCATTCTTCTAGAGTCCCACTCATGATGGCCTGCTCAAAACTAGTCGGATCATCATCTCATGATGTAATCCTCGCTCCCACTGTCATAGAGAAACCGAAATATCTCTCAGGTGGGTGAGGAACCCTACTAGATCGGCGGAGAGGCTGAGGTTCGTTGGAAACTACTGAATCCTTTGGTTCTACCAAATCATCAGCTGCAGTTGGTATAGCTGGAACTACTTCCAGCTTTACAGAGCTGACCTTGCCTTGAGCTTGTCCGGATTTTGCTTTTTGACATAGGCCGGACAACCCCAAATCTTAACAAACATAAGATATGGGCTCTTCCCTCTCCATATCTCATAGGAAGTGGTAGGCAACTGATTTGATCGGAACCCTATTCAATAGGTATGCAGCTTCACAAGTGCATAACTCCCAAAAGGAAACAGGTAACTCACTAGTACTCATCATAGAGCACACCTTATCATATAGGGTGTGATTGCTCCGCCCCGATACACCGATATGCTGTGGTGTATACGGAGGAGTAATGCTGAGAGAGAATCTCATTCTCCTTCAAAATAATCCAGGAATGACATGCTCAAGTATTCTCCTCCCTGATCACATCAAAAGACATAAAACTTATACCCGTTTTGGTTCTCTACATCTAACTTATATTCTGTGAATATCTCAAAAGGTTCGGACTTGTGTTTCAACAGGAACATATGTCTGAACCTTGAGAGATTATCAGAGAATGTAATGAAGTACAAAGGACCGGTCTTGGTATGTATAGACAGGGGACATTCACACATCATAATCCCAAGAGTTCACTAACTCTTTCTCTGTTTCTAATAAACGGAGCTATAGTCATCTTATCTCTATGACATGACCGGCAAGTTTGACAAGATGTAAATTCAAACTAATTTAAATATGCATCTATATGTAACTTCAGCTAGTCGGGTCGCATTGATATGACCTAGTCTTCAATACCTCAAGAAGGATTCGTTCATTTCTGAACTCTTCCACTTGTGTGTGTTCTGTATACGAAGAACTGTAGTTTGATTTAGAACGTCAATTCTTTTAGATAACGTGCCTGAACCGATCAACTCTTGATATAGGAAATGTTCAAAACATTATCCAACAGTACAAAATTATATCCTTCTTTACTAATAAAGAGACTGATATGATGTTGTATATCAGGTTCGGTATTTAATGACATTTGTTCAGAATCAATGTATTCTAGTAATACAGGGTGATAGTGACCAACATACTTGGCTGCAACACTTGCACCGTTTTCTATCTCATGAAACTTATCACCCGTTCTCAGTTCTCTACCTATCAGTAGCCCATGTAACAAATTACATATGCGGGATCCTGATCCGGTATCTCATACCAAGGACGTAAAGGATACTGAGAAACAGTTCTCTGTAATGCACACCCGAAGATGATGCATCAGTATGCACTTTCTTCGTTTGGGCGGCACGGGAATTCTGGTAATCCCCTATTTCCTGCTCTGTCTTATAACAATTATAAGTTGGTGCGGGACAAACGTTCTCCAGCGCAGTATAACAAGCGGGTTCGGTCAATACATCCGTATTATTATCTTGATTAAAGCGTGATATGGTCGCTACCTGGAGAGAGAGAGAAGAAAACACTCTGCGTGCGCTCTTGCAAGATCAGATTGGTTATTATTTTATCTAATCAGGATGGCTTCCACTGTTTTTATCAAATCTTCCTTCAAACCCTAAAAGGAAAGACTAGCCGGGATTAATTACACCCTACAACTTCGCTAATTTTTCAGCCAGGCCAGTGTCGGTACTTTGAGGGAGGTTCCCCGTGCTTTCGCACGGACCTAATTAAAGTAAACCTCGTTTTCCCAGAGGCGTAACCCCGTTGACACCTTTCTAGACACCTACTTGATCGGGTAATTGTAATGTGTAAAACTCTCTCAGGAGTAACAATTACTCGCAGTGGGTATCGGGATCCAACTATCTCATAGAAGGTATGCAATCTCATTGCAAATCTCAACTGTTGAAATTCCCGATAATATTTTGCCCCAAACGCTCTATGACCTTGACAAGGTCAACAAACCATAGACCGTAAGTCAAGTTCAACCCGTCATTTCTTGATTGAATTAAACCCACCCGCACGACCCTTGACAAGTTCAATAAGGCCGTACAACTACCCTAATCCAATCTGCATCATATGCATAAGCAGATAAATACTGGTCAGCTACCGCACACTGCACCTTGACAAGGTCAACAAACGCAGCACGAATACTAAGAAGGACTTATCTGAAATGACAGAGGGCTACGACAGGTTTTTCTGAAAACCTATTGCGTAATGAACTTGATATCGTTGTAGAATCGAGTGATTTTAAAATGGAGTGTTTTTTAGGCTTTTGCTAGTTTCGCTAAAGAGGTCACTCCCGGTGAAGGGATCTCGGCTCTTTCCTCGTCGAATGAGGTGCAGGATATATCATATATATCACTGTGCAAAGCAAGAAATAGAAAAGCAATCAAAAGACAAAACCGAGGGGTGTAGCATCTGCCAGTCATTGCTAAAGGGGTCACTCCCGGTGAAGGTATCTCGGCCTTTTCCTTATCGAATAAGGTGCAGGATGCTCTACAAGGAACACCGCGATGCAAAGCAATAACTGTAGCTACCTGTTTTTGAAAATTCAATTCCACAACATCTTTCAGGTTTCTTTTCTTTCATTAATCATATTAATGAAGTCCCATCATTTAAATCACCTAAACATCACAGATAAATACGACGTACACTTATGCCATCCGCATTCGCCTCGATGTCCCCTCGTGCATCGTTAGGTTTGGTAACTAACGGCAGAGCAGGGCAGGGCTAGCGCGGGTGTAAAACATAAGTAACGTCTATATAATATATCATATATATACTATATACAGTATTTATCACAGAACATCAAATGATCACATCACAGATATCGCAGCAGAAGAAACATATGAAACATTGGATATACTAGGACGTCCGTGTTTTATTTTAAGCCTCTATAAAGCACGGATTCTACGGTCGTGATTAATAGCCAAACCCACACCCCTAAACCCCTACGAGAGCGGCAAGCAACCCTACCAATTCTAGAGTTAGGAGACCCGGACTCGACTCCTCGAGTTGGTCTCCCACTGGACTCTAGAACCCAGTTACTTGTGCTCTCCTCCTTGGGTCTATCCTAGTGCGGAAAAGTAAATAATATACAAATGGTGACATCAACCTCATCCCGGAAGTGCCCCAATAAAAGAATATTACATACATTAAATTTACATGAATGAAAATAAAAACTCTCATCTCACATAAAACCCCCGGCTATTCAAAACGCGACGATCCAATATAACATATCCAGCAACACATAACATCACATGTCATCAACGTAAGTAAATATGCGCATCCCAATTGTCGTTGACATATAGCAACGAAACCGGCGATATCACATATTACACTTATGGTCGCAGAAAAGAAAGTGTAAAACTACAGCAGTTAGAATCCGCAACCTCCTTAGACATCACATGCCTAACAATTATAAACCCCGCATTTTAGTCTCCATATCGAAAACACTTTTCAATATCAAGTCGGGCAATTCAACAAGATTCCCGATAAGTGATCGAATGCTCGTCGCAAACTTTAGTAGACGGCCGCACCCCCGGATGCTGTCGACGAAGTGCACTAAGACGGAACACCGCTGCCGCGAGCACCCGAACGGATGCTTTTTGGCGACGGGGTTCTCCTACATTCACTTGGTCGGGGCTATGGGGCATAGCTGTCTATTAAGTTTACCCGGCGAGTATCCGCTTACGCTACGTGATTGCGACGGACTTTTGATCGCATCAAAATTCCGTGGCAACCGATCAATTGAGACTAAACTACTATGTTTATAACATTCAAATTAGTTATCTCATAACTACTTGTGGATTCCAAATATTGTATCACATTCCAGATAAATAGACAGTATTAAACTTTCCGATCGAATAATCAAATACCCAAGATTTCTTTAATAGCTCAACACTTGAGCGGAGTTCAAAAAATTCCAGAATACGTCACAGTAGCAATGGTCCAGCCGTAGAAGGGTCAAGCCAACGCCTCACATGTGGCACGCCGTACTGCCCCAAACCCTAAGGTTCAAAAGGCAGTTCAAGACGGTCACATAATCGAGTTAAGGTTTGCTGTCTTCTAGAGGGTCCATCGCGTCACATGCACGTTTTTCCGAAAGATTTAAACCCGAGAAAAATTCAACACTTGAATGTTTTTCGTGACGGGAAAAATTGAGTTAATGATATCCGTTCGAACATTTTAATACCTTCTAAATTATCCGGAATACCAAAACAAAATTAAATTCTCCGATCGAATCGACGATTACAAAATAAATCCCAAAATACTCAGTACTTGAGTTAGGTTAAAAATACTCAGAAACATCATGAAATTAAATAGGAACATTACTGTGCAAAATGATAAGTGTGACGTCACCATATGGCCGCAGAACCGCCGCGGGAGCCTGCTCGTGTCGCGGTTCTGCGGCGCTTTGGGCGCCAAACATTTTCGTTTTGCACAGTTTCTCTTATAAATTGCCTGCTGATTTTTTAAGAATTTTTAATTCAGAAAAATCCCAGTTTTGAAAAATTTTCCAGAGAGGGATATTATTTGACGTTTTCGGGCTCGATCGGGGTTTTAACTTCGTTAACACATCGCCTAATATTCTAGCTAGGCTCTGATACCACTGTAAGGTTACTAGGCACTCTAATAAAGATCTACAAGGCATCAACCATGCCGGATTAAAATTTTAGCCGTGCCGAATAACTCTAAACAAGATCTTTTCTAGAAAATTAGGGTTTCAAGTGCAAGTTAAACTCTTTAACACTAAGTGAATACGAAATACAACCATTGTAGATCGGTCCTTCACTTCTTAAGCTCCTTGTAGTAGCCCCTTCATTGCGATCATCGAACATCCAGACTCTGGGACGGCTCCATGAGAAGACGCAACGGAATTGCTTGTAGTCTTCGAGGCCGAAGATTATCTACGTCGAGGGAATACGAACTCAAGCTTCTACTTCACTAACAAAAAAATTAGTGAAGCAAACACCCTAAACTAAAGTGCTAGTCTAGTAGAGGATGGTGAGATAGGAAATGGGTACACTTTAGAATTTCTTTTCTCACTTTGTATCTCTCTCTTTTTCAAACCCTAGAAAGAAAATCAAGGAGGAAGAAGATGAGCTCAAATGAGAATGAAACTTTTTAAGAGAGAGAATGAGCTAACCATGGTGAGTGAGTATCATATACTTAACTCATGTAGAGACATAACCATGGCTAAATATATTGGTTAGGTTAAATAATATCCAAAGCAAAACAAAAAGGGTTGAATTTGTCAAAGCACTCACAAGCTTCTACAAGTTTCATGCATTTAATAAATATTCACTAATTTTGTATTTACTTTGAATATTAAAAAACCATACTAATATATATATAATGGTGTATGTCTCATACACCCATGACATGTGTATCAGCAACCATGATACAATTTGTACACTAATAAATATATATCACATATATATTAACTTGTGCACAAGTGAGGAAAAAAATGCTTAAGTGAACCAATTTTAGTTAATGTAAATTAGTATATCACATATACAATAATACACTAAATTATTAAATCAATATTTGACTTAATAATCCGGTTATATCACATATAACCGACTAACATCCAATGTATCGACTTATCGAATCAACCCTTGATTCGATAACTAGGTTATATCGCATACAACCGATCGATACAAACATCGCGAGAATAGAATACGGTATCACATACACGCATTATTCTCGGTCCCGCACATATCACATATGCGCTCCTATTTCATTTTGCCTGAGCCAGTACAACCTCTATGTAGGACTCTAAAGACTCGTCAATACGCCGGCAGTAGGTGATGATCATATCAAGCACCTACAAGCCGTCAGCGGTACTAGATGGACGTAACGGCTACCCGGGTATTGAGCGATCAGAAGATCAGCAAGCAAGCCCGCTCTAACTCCTGTAAAAGCCTGACAGTGACACTACCGTACAGTCCGGTCACCTCGTCTGATATGTCGCATATCAAGTCTAGGGGTGGTAAACGTCAGACCCCAATAAACGATAAGTCATGCCGATATGAGGCTCATAACGGGTCGAGAAAACTACTGGTAACACTTACCAGCATATCTCTAAACCAGCCCTGGCCTGGGACTTCCCTGTTACGGCCAATCGAGCATAGCGCAACATCAACCCCCAATACCGGGAGAGACGAAACCCCTCCTATCGCTCATTGCCTCCATGTGACTCGGGACTGCACCCAAAAACCACCATTTTGCATGCCCTCTTGGACGTGGTAAGGTGGAAATCAAAGCACAGTGGGAATCACACAAGACTCTATGACGATCTCGGATCTACAGACTAACATGTACCAGTGTCACCAGAGAACTGCCATCTGACGTAAGATATAATACCATCTGGGAGTTCTCGGCGAGTCCGTCCAGTGTACCCAATCTCTACTGAGCACCGGTATATCATCTCTAATGTCAAACACCAATGGATATGGGATCATCCATCGCCCATCTATATGGGTCGAGAAGGTATACGCTAGTCTACTCTGGTATATCGATGCCCCGTCTCGATACACCCACGACTAGGGACCTTGAAGGATGTACTTATGGACTATTATGTCCCCACTAGTATGATCCGCATCATAGTCCAGGTAGTCAAGTACACATCCTAAGGGCTTTACCAACATGTAACAGAGAGACAATCAGTGTACACGTTAAGGTAAAGGGTAACCAGATAGCATACTATCATGTCGAGCAAGAAAGTCCTCCCTATATATGTCCAAGCATCCACTATAATATACATCTCATGTATAGTATTGGCCTCTAGGGCATACATATAACTAACAATCTCACACTTGCACTAGGGCCATCTGATAACAGTGGTTGTAGTATCTCATACTCAACCATCCCATAATAGTCTCTCTCTGGGAAAAAGCCTTTGTGAATGGATCCGCCGTGTTGTCCTCTGAGTCTACTCTCCTGATCTTGATCCCCTGGAGATCAACCATCTCCATGATCAGGTGACACTGCCTTAGAATATGTCTGGATCACTGATGGGACGGGCGTTCCTAGGCATAAGCAACAACTCCATTGTCTCACAATGGTAGGAACGAAGTTCATCTCATGAACTAATATACACCCAGACTACCTCTTTAGTTGAATCTTTGGTAGTGATGTATCAAGCCTTTATCGTCTAGTATGCCACAGTATCTAGCTTGGAACTCTTCCAACATACCTTCCCTTTAATGAGGGTAAAGACAATGCCTGCGACTGACATTCAGTCATCCTTATCACCCTGGAACCTTTCCAGTGATTCTCCCCAGGATCAATTGATACCATCTCACTACAACTAGTAAGTATCCTAACATCCAATTAGATCTATCACATAGATACAAAAACCCAGGATTTAGTAGGTATCAATTTGATCCTATATGGAGAATTATTGTGATAAGCGGAGATTGATCGAGCGTAGCATAGGAAACTCCTTCCCTATCAAGAGTATGTCATCCACGTACTCTACGAGGATCACCACATACTCCCTACTACCTTTTTGTATATACAAGGTCCATCTAACATTTTGATGAAGTCAAACTCTCTGACTAACACATCAAAACAGACGTTCCAATTCCGCGATGCCTGCTTTATCACATAAAACATCTTGCACAAGTTTCCGCTGCTCCCACTGTCTACGAAGCCCTCTGACTGTGTACTTATAGACTCTCTCTTCTAAAACATCATTTAGAAAAGCAATCATGACACCCAACCGCCAGATATCGTAGTCATGGTATGTAGCCGTGGCAAGTAGGATCTGGATGGACTTAAGCATAGGTACTTAGAAAAGGTTTCAACATAATCCATACCTGGTCAATGATGCAAACCTTTAACAAGTCTAGCTTTGAAAGTCTCAACTTTTCCTTGTACACCAAGTAATCTTCTCAAGATATACTTGCTCCTGATGGGGATTTAACCCTTCAGATAAAGCAACCAAAGTCCATACTTTGTTGGTGTATAAGGATTCCATCTCAGATCACTAAGCATCCAGCCATTCTTCTAGAGTCCCACTCCTGATGGTCTGCTCGAAACTAGTTGGGTCATCATCTCATGATGTTATTCTCGCTCCCACTGTCATAGAGAAACCGAAGTATCTCTTAGGTGGGTGAGGAACCCTACTAGATCGGCGGAGAGGCTGAGGTTCGTTGGAAACTACTGAATCCTTTGGTTCTACCAAATCATCAGCTGCAGTTGGTATAGCTGGAACTACTTCCAGTTTTACAGAGCTGACATTGCCTTGAGCTTGTCCGGATTTTGCTTTTAGACATAGGTCGGACAACCCTAAATCATAACAAACTTAAGATATGGGCTCTTCCCTTTCTATATCTCATATGAAGTGGTAGGCAACTGATTTGATCGGAACCCTATTCAATAGGTATGCAGCTTCACAAGTGCATAACTCCCAAAAGGAAACAGGTAAATCAGTAGTACTCATCATAAAGCACACCTTATCATATAGGGTGTGATTCTCCGCCCCGATACACCGACGTGCTATGGTGTATACGGAGGAGTAATGCTGAGAGAGAATCTCATTCTCCTTCAGAATAATCCAGGAATTCCGTGCTTAAGTATTCTCCTCCCTGATCACAACAAAGGACATAATACTTATACCCGTTTTGGTTCTCTACATCTAACTTATATTCTGTGAATATCTCAAAAGGTTCGGAATTGTGTTTCAACAGGAACATATGTCTGAATCTTGAGAGATTATTAGAGAATGTAATGAAGTACAAAGGACCGGTCTTGGTATGTATAGACAGGGGACCTTCATACATCAGTATGTATCATCCCAAGAGTTCACTAACTCTTTCTCTGTTTCTAATAAACAGAGCTATGGTCATCTTATCTCTGTGACATGACCGGCAAGTTTGACAAGATGTAAATTCAAACTAATTTAAATATGCATCAATATGTAACTTCAGCTAGTCGAGTCGCATTGATATGACCTAGTCTATAATACCTCAAGAAGGATTCGTTCATTTCTGAACTCTTCCTCTTGTGTGTGTTCTGTATACTAAGAACTGTAGTTTGATTTAGAACGTCAATGCTTTTATATAACGTGCCTGAACCGATCAACTCTTGATATAGCAAATGTTCAAAACATTATCCAACAATACAAAATTATATCCTTCTTTACTAATAAAGAGACTGATATGATGTTGTATATCAGGTTCGGTATCTAATGACATTTGTTCAGAATCAATGTATTCTAGTAATAAGGGTGATAGTGACCAACATACTTGGCTGCAACACTTGCACCGTTTTTTATCTCATGAAACTTATCACCCGTTCTCAGTTCTCTACCTATCAGTAGCCCATGTAACAAATTACATATGCAGGATCCTGATCCGGTATCTCATACCTAAGACCTAAAGGATACTGAGAAATAGTTCTCTGTAATGAACACACCCGAAGATGATGCATCAGTATGCACTTTCTTCGTTTGGGCGGCAGGGGAATTCTGGTAATCTCCTATTTCCTGCTCTGTCTTATAACAATTATAAGTTGGAGCGGGACCAACGTTCCCCAGCGGAGTATAACAAGCGGGTTCGGTCAATACATCCATATTATTATCTTGATTAAGGCGTGATATGGTCGCTACCTAGAGAGAGAGAGAAGAAAACACTCTGCGTGCGCTCTTGCAAGATCAGATTGGTTATTATTTTATCTAATCAAGATGGCTCCCACTGTTTTTATCAAATCTTCCTTCACACCCTAAAAGGAAAGACTAGCCGGAATTAATTACACCCTACAACTTCGCCAATCTTTCAGCCAGGCCAGTGTCGGTACCTGTATACCTACTTGCTTAGACAGATACCTTGACATGCTTACATGCTAGTTACCGGTATACCTATATGGTATTATACCATTAGTGATATGTATATTTCACACATAATGACATAGTTACATGTATACCTTGCATACATACTTCATTTATACCTGGAGGGTATATTACATCATTACAGATAGGTAGATACTTATACCTTGCTATACCTACATGTTTACACATATATCTGGTTATAGCTACATGTTCACCTTTATTTGATGTTATATTAGACTTGGAGAAATTAGGAACCGCATGATTTATATATTAACTTGTTGCAGTTAAATAGCGGCTTTTCCTTTATAGGCTCACATTACAGTTTTATGTTGCATATATTATATTCATGGATTTTCGCATTGAGATATGGATTTTTCATGATATTTTCTAGATTTGAGGACCGTGATAGTTTCATGAAATTATGCATTTTTTGAAAAACCCGGTTTCTCTTGATATGATATTTCAGCAGCCACCATGAGATTTATCGGTTCTGATATATATATCCCATGTGAGGAGCATCGTGGGCCGTGTGTGGGTACATGGTGGGGCCCGGAGGTACCCCAGGGCAAGAAAGGGTTGTCGATGTAACATGCCGATAAGGCCTGACAGGGGAACCATACCTGCCGGTGATAGTACCTATGACTCGGCGGTTATCATAGGGATACCGACGGGAGTCATGTATGTATGGATACGTCGAAAGGCGAGGGTCAGAGCTAGACACTCGAGCTTTCGGTATAGCGTATGATACATACCTATCAGGGGGCCAGTCGTGGGGACAACACCTGATAGATCAGCCTTTATGTGTCGATACTTGACACAGGTTTTCATGATATTTTTACTCCTAAGTATATATAACAGTAGAATGGGACGCTGTTTTATATATATATATATATATATTAGTGGAATGGGATGCTAATATATATGTATACATATCAATTCATATACATCATTATAATTATTCATGCAAATATACTTAGGATATATGAGATTCACTTGATATTGGATTCAGGATATATGAGATTCACTTGATATTGGATACATGATATATATGAGATTTACTGATTTTGTACATTCAGGATATATGAGATTTACTTGATATTGTACATTCAGGATTTATTAGACTTACATGATATGAGAGCCAATTTGGGGGCTGATTTGAGGAAATTGGGATTTGGATTGTCTTGATGGATTTTGGTCCTACCACAAGGTCAGGATTCCGTGGGAATGACTTTTTTTATCCCATACTCCGCATTTATTGTTTATGCACTGCTTCATGTATTAGAAGTACCTGATAGAGAACTTTTCATGACTGTTTCATTTACATACCTTTATTTTATATGCATTGCTTCATGTGTTAGTTGTGCCTGCTAGCGTACCTTTCATGACTGTTGCATATATATACATTGTCATATCATTGCTTCATGTATTAGTAGTACCTGATAGAGTATCTTACGTGATTGTTGCATACATATTATCATATTATTGCTTCATTTATTAGTTGTACCTTCTAGTGTACCTTTCACGACTATTGCATACATATAACCATTTATTGCTATTAGCTTGCATATGTTAGATTCGCACTGTACGTGCATACTTGCGATTACCTGCATATGTTATTTAAAATTCACGAGTTGGCAACTCACCCCCGTTGTGCCACTGTGTTTTGCAGGTTTTTCCCCAGATTAGTCGAGACAGGCTATTCATCTATCATATCATCTTTTGCTGCGGATACCGTTTCGGCTCACAATGTGTAGTTTTGCTTAGGTGGGTTTTGCAGTTATCTGTTGTTGCTTATTATATATACGGTGTATCCATGTACTCTCCATCTACTATTATCATGTATGACTTAGAGACTTGATGTGAGGACGATATTGTGTATTATTTTGTGACTTGGAGGTCCTTTATGCACTTTTTTTTATATCATCTTTTATTTCTTCTCTACGACGTCATATATCTGTTAGGGTGGTTTTTTTGCCGCCTTTGGGCGTGTTTTTGCTCCCGTTTGGGGATGCTTTACTTATATCTTTGTTGAACCCATTTTTGGGGTTGTTTTTTACAAAGGAGGTGCTGCCATAATTTTAAAGGAAATAAAGTTGGAATTTTAAAGAATTTGGGTTGAGATTTTAATGGTTTTAAAATTTCTATTATCACTTACTAATTTTGATGGTTTAGATCGCTGGGTTTTCGGTTTACTTAAATTGCGTTACGCCTGTAGACGTTTCTTAGTTTAAGGACCGTCACGTGCTAATTATCGGGTCGTGACAAAGTTGGTATCGAAGCGCTAGGTTTTACCTTTCGGTGTGTATGATGACCTTGGTATGATGGAGTAGGTAGCTTAAGCAGAGTAACGTAGTGTGTGTATGTCCGCGGCATACTCACGTCATGGTACTCCGCCTAAAGTGATCTAAGTACAAATTGCTTGAAATTCCTTCCTTGATGATACATATCCTTGTGATTCGATTTCCGTATTCTTAACGAATCCTTTTCCATTTATAGCTTTTTCCTCCGATGACTTTGGGGACTCAGAGTGATGTAGCAAGGGCCGAGGTGAGAGTTGACTTAGGTGGGACGAGGACTGACCAGGATAGCACGCTCGTTGCACTAGAGCAGATGGATCCGCCTTCGACAGATCATATAGCTAGGCTTGTGGCAGAGATGCAGGATTTGCGCCAGACGATGAGGTCTTTGGTTGAGGCCAGTAGAGCGCAGCGACAGGAGGTTGCCACCCCTATTACCCAGTTGTTCCTTGCGATCAGCACTCAGCATACTGTTACGTATACAGCACCAGTGGACGCAGCCCTATTTGACGAGGAGCGTCTTTCCGAGACTTTAGGAGTTCCAGAGCAGAGGAGGGCTCGTGCAGGAGTACCAACCTAAAGACAGAGGTTCAGTCGCCGAGACAAATTTCGTGACCATTGTAGGAGTAGCAGAGGTTTGGGATGAGGACAGTCGTTCAGCACTCATCCCCAGGAGGGTCAGCAGTCATCGCTTGGATGTTTTCGATGCGAGAGCCTTCATCACCTCATCAGGAATTGTTCCTTAGCACCGCGTCAGACTCGTGTTCAGAGAGGTCGTGGTCATGAAGGGTTCGCTCAAAGGGGACAGGTGGGCAAAGGAGGAGTTCAGCCAGTTGCGGGTAGGGGTAGACACCAGAGTTTGCTTCTACTCATTGGGATGCGCGGGCATCCAATGCAGATTTTTCAGGTATTCTTAATTCATATGTTCTTTTGATGCACTTATTTGTTTTACACACTTTGTGCCGTGGTTGGGCCGAGAGTCGTGTTAGCTAGTTCAGACGTTCTTGTGTTAACTCCTGTCAGCGATTCTTTTGTTGCGCGACACGTATTTCAGTCGTGTGCCAATCGGATAGGAGATAGAGAATCGTCCGTCATTTTGATCTTTTTAGAGATGTTGGATTTGACGTTCTCCTGGGCATGTACTGGTTAGCTACGTGCTAGGCGTATGTGGACTGCCGCAAGGAAAAAATCAGGTTTTGTTTTCCCGGCGAGTCAATTCTCGTTGTGTAGGGGGACAGTAGTGCCGCCCATCACAGCTTGAATTCAGCCTTTTTCGCTAGTCGGCTTTTGAGGAGAGGATGTCGAGGATTCTTGGCTTTCATTCGTGATACCGGAGCCACAGTTGGTTTGTTGGACCGGGTTCCTATCGTGCGAGAGTTTTCCGACGTTGTTCCAGATGAGCCGGCGGAGCTTAGGGAGCTTAAGGATCAGCTGCAGAGTTGTTTGTTGGGGGCTTGTGCGTCTGAGTGTTTCACTTTGGGGAGCTCCTATTCTATTCTTCAGGAGAAGGACGACAGTTGAGGTTGTGTATTGATTGATCGTCAAATGAACCGGCTTACGGTGCGGATAGTTATCCTTTACCTCGCATTGACGATTTCTTCGATCAGCTCCAGTGTGCGAGACATTTTCTAAGTTTGTTTGGGATCGGGTCATCATTGGTTGCGGGTTCGGAGTGATGACATTCCGAATACTGCATTTGTGCACGCTACGGGCAGTATGTGTTTTGGTGGTGTCGTTGGACTCACCAATACCCTAGCAGCATTCGTGGATGTGATGATCCAGATTTCATCAGGCCGTTCCTCGACCAGTTTATTGTTGTGTCATTGATGACATTCTGGTCTTTTCTAAAAGTTGTGAGGAACGTGGGCAGCACTTGAGGATTTGTTTTGCAGACATTGGGAGAGCCCCAGTGGTTTGCTAAATTCTTGAAGTGGTCATTTAGGCTTGATTGTGTTGACTCCTAGGTCTTGTAGTTACGGGAGACGGTTTTCATATGGTCCCGAGGAAGATCGAGGCCGTACAGCTTTGGCCCAGACTTGTGTACGGGACGGAGGTCCACAGATTTTTGGGCTTAGCAGGTTTTTACCACCGTTTCGTGCAGGATTGCTTGTGTATCGCTGCACCGTTGACTGGACTGACCGGAAAGGAGGTTCCTTTTTCTTTGGACTGAGGCATGCGTGCGGAGTTTTCAGCAGTTGAAGACTCGGTTGACAACTGCACCAGTTCCTTCTTTGCTTTCTGGTTCGGGTGACCTTGTTATTTAACTATGATGTTTCGTGAGTGGGGCTCGATTTTGCATTGATGTGGCATTATAGAGTTATCGCTTTTGCTTCCCGACAGTTGAAGGAAGTACGAGCAGGATATCCCACTCATGATCTGGAGATGTCCACGGTGGTCTTGCGTTGGAGATTTGGAGGCACTACTTGTTCGGAGAGACGTGTCAGATTTTCACGGACCACCAGAGCTTAATGTACATCTTCCTGCAGCGGGTTTTGATTGTTGAGACAGCATAGTTGGATGGAGCTCATGGAGGATTGTGTTTGTGAGATCCTTTATTACCCGTAGCAAGGCGATTGTGGTAGCTGTTGCTGGAGTCGTAGGCCCGGGGTTAGCTTGTACCAGTTGTGCGCAGTGTTGAGACAGTATTCTGCAGATTTACAGTTCTTGTGTGATCGTTGAGTACAGCTTAAGTTCGCCTCTACTGAGGGGACAACTTGCTCATGTCCGTGCACGGGGACCTTTCCTTAATCGTTTTCGCGAGGCACAGCCCGCCGATGCTCGTTTGTCAGAGATTCTTGAGCATACTCGGCTGGGTAAAGATTCGGAGTCCTCGATTTGTGACCAGGGTGTGCTACGTTTGTGTATCTGATACTGATGGGTAGAAATGCGAAATCCTTGAGCAGGCACATCAGTCAGCTTTCTGTGTTCATTCAAGTTCCACCAATATATGACGTGACTTGTGAGATAGTTATGGGTGGGCAGGGATGAAGAGTGAAGTTTCGGATTTCATTTCAAGGTGTCTGTCTTGTTGTGAGCTAAGGTTGAGCATTGAGACCGGCTTGAGAGTTGCAACCTTTAATCATTCCGGAGTGGGAATGGTAGCAGATCTCCATGAATTTCGTTGTGGTGTCTACCCCGGTCTAGACAGGGTGTAACTCCATTTGGGTGTTTGTTGTCCGGTTATTCTCAGTTTGCTCAGCTGTTCTTTGTTAAGTTTGTGCATTTGCACGGAGTTCCTTCATGTGTTGTATCCAATAGAGGCACCCTATTCCCTTGCCCTCTTTGGCAGAAGCTTCAGGAAGACTTGGTTACTGGTTGAGCTTTAGCTCTGCTTTCCATCCGTTGGCTGATGGTTAGATAGAACTGACTATACAGATTCTAGAGGATATGCTTGTGCGTACGTACTAATTGTTGTTGGCAGTTGGGATCATCACATGCCATTGTTAGGATTCTCCTTCGATAGCAGTTATCAGGAGACATTCCAATTGGCAACCTTTAGGTTTTGTTGTTAGGTCGTGTCGATCGCCATTCTGTTTTTCTGACTCCGCGTTAGTGGGATTTTTGGACCCCAGTTTGTCGAGAGACTTTGGAGATGATCCAGTTGGTTCAGGTCAGGATGAGAGTAGCCCAATGCAGACAGAGGTCTTATGCTGACTGTGGTGGTCGCAGACTTGAGTTTGCATTGGGAGATCATGTATTCCTACGGATTTTTCCGATGAATGACGTGTTGAGTTTTGGGAAGCTTATCACAGGATTGTAAGTCCTTTTGAAATCCTCGAGCGAGTTAGTTCTGTTGCCTATAATTTGGCACTTCCGCCCAGATTATTGAGTATTCACCCCGTATTCCTTGTGTCGATACTTTGCAAATATCTTCATGACTTTCTCACATGATTCAGCACCAGACCATTTAGCTTGGACGCGATCTTTTCGTTCACCGGCAGCCAATTGTGTTAGTGGTTCGGTTGGTGGAGAAACTTCAGTCAACGGTCTTGCCATCTGTGGAGGGTTTTCTTGGGCGTAGCCGTATAGTGAGGTAATCACTTGGAAGGCTGCGAGCGAGATTTAAGAGTTTTGAACTCTTCTCTTTGAAATTACGCTTAGTAAAATTTTTAAATTCGGTTATGAATTTTTATAAGGGGGGAGATTGTAACGCATTAGATTTCGATTAGTGTTAGTTTGGACGTAAATGCGGGTTTACTGTAAAAAGTTTACCAATTCGGGTTCCTCACATTTTATAACATTTAATTAATAATTTATTTTTATTTGTTATGGCATGCACACACATGTGCATGTTTATTTGAGGGAGTGTTTGTGTTATCTAGATTAGTGACCTTGACAACTTAACCCTAATCTAATCCTTTGCTTTATCCCAATCCTTGTTTTAATCATACCTTTAACCCTAATCTTAGATATTTGTTGGTGTGAGAGAGATATTTTCTTAGGTTTTTGTTTGTGAGAAGAGGTGGCATGATGAGGTTGTGTGAATGCATTAATGGGGATTCAATGCAAAGGTTACACTCACCTCCCTCTCACCCTACACTCACCTCCCTCTCACATTATCCTCACACTCTCTCATTTTCTCTATCTCTTTTATTTTCTCATTCCTCTCTCATCTCAACTGAACACTTCACCAATCCATCACAAATCCATCACAAATCTTCACAAATCTCACCAAAATCACATCTTTTTCCTTGATTTGCCTCTTGGATGGCTTGGAGCTTGGGAAGCTAGGATCTTTGAGTTCATTTGGTTAGGTAACGATCTCTATCTGTTCTTTTTATAGTTATAGTGTTGTGTAGTCTTGTAGTTTTAGTTTAGACTGTTTAAAGTTAAGTTTTCGTGCAAATATCGTATTTTTAGTGTCGTTTATGATATCTATGATCTGCTGTGACCCCGAGAGTTTGCTAGAAAAACAAGCAATGTAGTTGTGTTGTACTTGAGACCATAGGACATCACCTGGAGCACGAACCCCTGGAGCTCGGACTCGGCCGGCGACGAGAAGGAGATTTCCGGCGACCTCGGTTTTTCATGGGAGTTTATGTTGGAGATAGTGCCCTCAGAGTCAATTATTGGATCACAGGCACGTGATTGTAATGATTGAGGGAGGACCTATCCCGGTAGAACAGTCTTACTCGAGATGATAGTATGCTATCTGGTTTACCTTTATCATCGTGTACTGCTTTAGGTGACCTGACAAGTCGCTATTGCACGTTGATAGAGCCCCTAGGATTCTTGCTTGACTGCCAGCAGTATGAGGGCGATCATATAAGTGAGAGCTGGAGTCTATAAGCACATCCTTAAAAGGTCCCTAGTCGTGGGAGTTTCGAGACAGGGCATCGATTCTCCAGAATAGACTAGTGTATACAGTCGAGACCCCGACGAGGGGCGGTGGCCGGTCTCACAAGCCACTGGTGTCAGTTGGTTCACCTAAGATGTATACAGGTGCTCATTGGGTTATGAGTACACCGGACAGGACTCGCCGGGAACATGCTAGTTGGTCTTATACCTGACGTCAGATAGCAGTTCCCAGGTGACATGTGTACAGGTTAGTTCATCGACCTGGGGATCGTCATTTGTCTCGTGTGAGTTCCCACTATGCTTTGATTACTACCCTACCATGGCTTAAAGGAGTCGTGCAAACAGGTTTTAGTTGGGTACAGTCCCGAGCCACATGGAGGCAGTGAGCGGATCTTCAGGGGTTCGTCTCTCCCGGTATTGGGGGTGAGGTCGCGCTGTGTCTAGGAGAGCCATTACACAAAGTCTTTGGCCAAGGCAGGAGATTTACTGGTAGGTATTCCAGTAGTATCTCAGGGTGTTCTGGGCTACACTCCGACACGACTTGTACCGCTTTTGGGGGTCTGACTTTTACCAACCCCCTAGGCCCGCCATGCGATGCTCATAGACGAACGGACCGGACTGTACGGATATTGTCACTGACAGGCTCAGTAGGGTGTCAGGATGAGTTCGCTCATCGACGTCCCTTTTGGTCAATAGCTGGTGGCCCGTTACGTATTGGCTTATACCTCTGACGTGCTAGTGGTTAAATCCACAGCCATAGTATTGACGAGACTTTAGAGTCCACCACACATTCAGTTACTCAAGCTTTCGGGCGAAACGCTGTAGAGGCCGTATGGAGATATGGCAGGGTCCGATCAGATACGTGCGGTATTGCACGGATCAGGATCAGACGGTTTATACTAGTGGCCGTATGGATATATGGCAGGGTTCGATCTGATACATGCGGTATTACATGGATCAGGATCGGACGAACATTACTAGCCGGCTTTGTTTTAAGCCGGATCCTAGTTTAGTACAGTGTAGATTTTGTCTCATTGCATTTGTATCCGGTAGGAATACAGATGCGGGTGTGTATGCACAGTATCGGGGTTTTCCTGTAATTTATTACGGGACCAGTTTTCTGGAGTTGCCAGTTTGCATTCCGTTCCGGCCGGTTTTCCTTTGTTCTTTCCCGGCCGGACTTTTCCGATGGAGGGGGTTATTTGCAAGTTTGCAAATAACATTTGTGGAGGGGTTTTCTTGCAAATGATTTGATTATGATAGCTTCTTTAGATTCCTTTTCCTTCTTTTCTTTTAATGCACCATTACTTGCATTAATTGAGATTTGAAAGGGTATGGTTATGATGTGAATTAAGTATGGTTGATGTTTGGATGTGGTCACCTCTTTGCTTCTCCTACCATCACCTCCCTTCATGCTTGATTTATCCATCCACCATTCTCACATATATGAGGCCGGCCACTTCTTTGAGTGAGAGTGAGAGAGTTTCATTTTGGTATGGTGGCATTATTCTTGATCTCATTTCATGCTAGAAAAATGCAAGCACCATTTTTCTTCTTGATTCCTCCATCATCTTTCAAATGGCAACAAAACCCCAAATGAGACATAGCCTCTACACTACACATTCTACAGCATATCTTGGGCATGTCGACTTGCCAGCTTCATCCCCGAGTTGCCTCGGCATTGAGGTGGGAGCCCGTAAAAGATACAGACGATGTGGTGCCCTTCCGGCGAGGAGGCGACGACCGGACTTTCCGCGTGAGATCGGGACGACGACGAGAAGACCGGAGGACTCGGATCACTCGGTATATCTCTTCCCTATCTTGTTAGTTAGCTAGGACAAGTTTAATGGCCCGATCCGGGGTTTAGTGCGCGGTGGTGCCGGTTTGCTAAGTTCGCAAAATTAAAGTTTATCACCGTTTCCGCATTTGGCCGTCGGATTGACGGCCGGGGCGCCGCCGTGCACTTACAGTTTAGGTGTGGGGTTTTGTGGGTAGGTGTCTGCAGTGGTTTAGGTGTGTTTGGTCCTGTTTGATTTTTGGGTTTTCTCTGTATGCAAAATCTGGGATCACATAGGTAGTTTCTTGTGTTGCGATTACGCGCGATACGTTATACGACACGGATCGTGCACTTTGTATGGTTTTGCTCTTGAGTTGGTTTCGTCGTGTCGCTACGCACGTTAGCCACAATACGAACACTTGAGAGTATGTTTTGAGTTGATGCGTCGGTCAAGCATAGTTTGTTCGTGTTTTGGGTCTATTGCTAATAAATACTTGCTTTGTTGTTTTGTGATTTTTAGGATCGCAGGCGGGGACTTCGGGCGCTGCGAAGGAGGGAAAACAGGCTATAGGCTTTACTTAGCCAGGAGCGTTGGTGAGTAGATTTAACATCTACAAGGGAATCACCTGCATGGCGTTATGCGTCTGGGCTAGAGATGTTATGATATTGTCGCATATTCTATTTCATATATAGAGTTGTGCATACACCTTATTGCTTAGTTACTTGTTGTGCTTGGACTTGTACCCTTAGGACACTGCACTATTATTGACGGCTCATGTTGCACGAGCATTGATTGTATGACACACACACCATCAATAATTGCCATGACACGCACAACACTCTTACATATATGATATTGTATTGTTTAGGGATATTTAGACTTGATCCTTATTTTTCTTCGTGCATATGACATATAGCATACCTGTATACCTATATACTTACACATATGTCTTGACATGCTTACATGCTAGTTACCGGTATACTGGTATTGTACCATTAGTGATAGGTAAATTTCACACATAATGACATAGTTACATGTATACCTTCCATACATACTTCACTTATACCTGGAGGGTATATTACATCATTACTGATAGGTAGATATTTATACCTTACTATACCTACATGTTTACAACTATATCTGGTTATAGCTATATCTTCACCTTTATTTGATGTTATATTAGACTTGGAGAAATTAGGAACCGTATGATTTATATATTAACTTGTTGCAGTTAAATAGCGGATTTTCCTTTATATGCTCACATTACAGTTTTATATTGCATATATTATATTCATGGATTTTCGCATTGAGATATGAATTTTTCATGATGTTTTCTGGATTTGAGGACCGTGGTAATTTCATAAAATTATGCATTATTTGAAAAACCTGGTTTCTCTTGATTTGATATTTCAGCAGCCACCATGAGATTTATCGGTTCTGATATATATACCCCATGCGAGGAGCGTCGTAGGCCGTGTGAGGGTACATGGTGGGGCCCCGAGGTACCTCGGGGCAAGAAAGGGTTATCGATGTAACATGCCGATGAGGCCTGACAGGGGAACCATACTTGCCGGTGATAGTACCTATGACTCAGCAGTTATCGTAGGGATACAGACGGGAGTCATGTACGTATGGATACGTCGAAAGGCGAGGGTCAGAGCTAGACACTCGAGCTTTCGGTATAGCGTATGATACGTACCTATCAGGGGGCCAGTCGTGGTGACAGCACCTGATAGATCAGCCTTTATGTGTCGATACTTGACACAGGTTTCATGATATTTTTACTCTTAGGTATAAATAACAGTGGAATGGGACGCTGTTATATATGCATATGCATATATATACATATATATATATATATTAGTGGAATGGGATGCTAATATATATATATATATATGTATACATATTAATTTATATACATCATTATAATTATTCATACAAATATACTTAGGATATATGAGATTCACTTGATATTAGATTCAGGATATATGAGATTCACTTAATATTGGATACATGATATATATGAGATTTGTTGATTTTGTACATTCAGGATATATGAGATTTACTTGATATTGTACATTCAGGATTTATGAGACTTACATGATATGAGAGCCAATTTGGGGGCTGATTTGGGAAAATTAGGATTTGGATTGTCTTGATAGATTTTGGTCCTACTACGAGGTCAGGATTCTGTGGGAATGACATGTTTTATCCCATACTTCGCATTTATTGTTTATGCACTGCTTCATGTATTTGTAGTACCTGATAGAGTACCTTTCATGACTGTTGCATTTACATACCTTTATTTTATATGCATTGCTTCATGTGTTAGTTGTACCTGCTAGCGTACCTTCATGACTGTTGCATATATATACATTGTCATATCATTGCTTCATGTATTAGTAGTACCTTATAGAGTACCTTACATGATTGTTGCATACATATTGTCATATTATTGCCTCATGTATTAGTTGTACCTGCTAGTGTACCTTTCATGACTATTGCATACATATGACCATTTATTGCTATTAGGTTGCATATGTTAGATTAGCGCTGTACGTGCATACTTATGATTACCTGCATATGTTATTTACTATTTACGAGTTGGCAACTCACCCCCGTTGTGCCACTGTGTTTTCCAGGTTGTTCCCCAGATTAGTCGAGTCAGGCTATTCATCTATCATATCATCTTTTGCTGCGGATACCGTTTCGGCTCACAGTGTGCAGTTTTTCTTAGGTGGGTTTTGCGGTTATTCGATGTTGCTTATTGTATATTCGTTGTATCCATGTACTCTCCATTTACTATTATCATGTATGACTTAGAGAGTTGATGTGAGGACGATATTGTGTATTATTTTGTGACTTGGAGGTCCTTTATGCACTTTTATTTATATCGTCTTTTATTTCTTCGCTACGGCGTCGTATATCTTTTGTGGTGGTTGTGTTGGAGATAGTGCCCTCAGAGTCAATTATTGGATCACAGGCACGTGATTGCAGTGATTGGGGAGGACCTATCCCAGTAGGACAGTCTTACTCAAGATGATAGTATGCTATCTGGTTTATCTTTATCATCGTGTACTGCTTTAGGTGACCTGACATGTCGCTATTACACGTTGATAGAGCCCCTAGGATTCTTGCTTGACGGCCAGCAGTATGATGGCGATCATATACGTGGGAGCTGGTAGTCTATAAGCACATCCTTAAAAGGTCCCTAGTCGTGGGAGTTTCGAGACAGGGCATCGATTCTCCAGAGTAGACTAGTGTATACAGTCGAGACCCCGACGAGGGGCGGTGGCCGGTCTCACAAGCCGCTGGTGTCAGTTGGTTCACCTAAGATGTATACAGGTGCTCACTGGGTTATGAGTACACCGGACAGGACTCGCCGGGAACATGCTAGTTGGTCTTATACCTGACGTCAGATAGCAGTTCCCTGGTGACATGTGTACAGGTTAGTTCATCGACCTGAGATCGTCATATGTCTCGTGTGAATTCCCACTATACTTTGATTACTACCCTACCACAGCTCAAAAGAGTCGTGCAAACAGGTTTTAGTTGGGTACAGTCCCGAGCCACATGGAGGCAGTGAGCGGATCTGCAGGGGTTCGTCTCTCCCGGTATTGGGGGTGAGGTCGCGCTGTGTCTAGGAGAGCCATTACACAAAGCCCTCGGCCGAGGCAAGAGATTTACTGGTAGGTATTCCAGTAGTATCTCAGGGTGTTCTGGGCTACACTCCGACACGACTTGTACCGATTTTGGGGGTCTGACTTTTACCAACCCCCTAGGCCCGCCATGCGATGCTCATAGACGAACGGACCGGACTGTACGGATATTGTCACTGACAGGCTCAGTAGGGTGTCGGGCTGAGTTCGCTCACAGACGTCCCTTTTGGTCAATACCTGGTAGCCCATTACGTATTGGCTTATACCTCTGATGTGCTAGTGGTTAAATCCACAACCATGGTGTTGATGAGTCTTTAGAGTCCCCCACATTCAGTTACTCAAGCTTTCGGGCGAAACGCTGTAGAGGCCGTATGGAGATATGGCAGGGTTCGATCAGATACGTGCGGTATTGCACGGATCGTGATCGGACGGATATTACTAGCCGGCTTTGGTTTAAGCCGGATCCTAGTATTGTACAGTGTAGATTTTGTCTCTTTGCATTTGTGTTTAGTGGGAATACAAATGCGGGCATGTATATGCAGTAGCGGGGTTTTCCTGTAATTTATTACGGGATCAGTTTTCTGAAGTTGCCAGTTTGCATTCCGTTCCGGCCGGTTTTTCTTTGTTCCTTCACGGCCGGACTTTATCGTTGGTGGGTGTTATTTGCAGTTTGCAAATAACATTTTATGGAGGAGTTTCTTGCATATTTGTGGCCTCTTCATCATGAGATGCTTTTCTTGTCCATTCCTTTGCTTTTCATGTGATGGTTTTGGATGTGATGAGATTAGAAATGGGTGTGACTTTGTTATCATTTCTTTTGGGGTGTGGTCACCTTTATTCCTCTCCTACACTCACCTCCCTTCATGGATTCACTCCCTCACATTTTTGGCCGGCCACTTGAGGAGAGGAGAGAGAGGTTTAATTTTGTATGAGGGACATTTGATTATTTCATTTGGCTTGCTCAAAAAATCCTTCTCACCTCTCCAATGTTCTTGATTCCTACCTCCATCCAAAGGCAACTTCAAACCCTCAAAGAGACAATGGCTACTACACTATTCGACAGCAAATCTTAGACGCGTCGGCTAGCCAACTTCGCGCCCGAGTTGCCTCGATCCTGAGGTGGGAGCCCGTAAAAGTACCCGGCTACGTGGTGCCCTTTCCGACGAGGAGGCGACGACCGGAGATTCCGCGAGGAGATCGGAGTGGAGACGAAGACCGAAGGACACGGATCGCTTGGTATAACTCTCTACCCCATTCTCTTGTTTGCTAGGATTAGGTTAATGGTTACGATGCGGGTTTATTGTCCGCGGTAGCGCCAGTTTAAAGTTAAGAAAAATTTTGATTCCGCATTTTGGCCTCGGAAAGAAGGCCGGGGCGCTGCCGTGGCGCAACATGGTATCAAAGCCACGCCATTAACCTAGTCTAGCTTGCTCTAACGTGTTTACAAATTCGATCGAACGGATTTTCCGAAAACCCATTTTCATTTGCACAGTTTTCTGTCGAAATTTTTTTGGCTCCAAAAATTTTTTACATTGCAGTGACATGTGCAGGGAATTCTAAGCATTCTGTGAAAATTTGGTAGCGTGATCTCACTATTCCACCGCGGAACCGCGGCCAAACCCACGTATTTGCGGCGGTTCCGCGGCCATTTTTACTATTCATTAGACCAAATTTTTGCAGTGAGCTCCTGGGTTGAAAATGGGGTTTTTGGAATATTCTTTTTGGGCCTAGACTCTCTTTAAGTGCTACAGTAATGCTTGGGGCCCACTTCGATAAATTTGATCGATCGAAAAAGTTTAAACACATTAGTTCACAGTATTTAAATTATATCTGCGACCGTGAATGTCACTTGATTGGTAAATCCTGTCTAACTGCTATAGCCCGGTTAGACGGATTTGCGAACGTGACATTCACGTTGATGTTCTGTGATTGTGTTGTGTTGTTGCGGATCGGTCGGTGGGGATAGCCTGGTTGCAGTATTAGTACAGTTTTGTTTTATATATACATTTGATGTTGCGGGGCGAGCGTCCGACATGTGGACTGCCGTCACTGCCTGTTTGTATTATTCTTTTGGGGCACGACCTGGTTGCGGTCGTTGTACCCGTTGTATGAATATTTTACTTTCTGTACTAGGATTACCCCGCGGAGGGGTGCACGGATAGCCGGATTCTAGAGGGCAACAAGCCCGCATCTCATGGCGTTGAGATGGAGGGGGCTTCACTCTAGAATTGGCGGGCTATTCGCCGCACTCGTAGGGGGTATAGGATTGACCCAGGAGGGGTGCCCAAGTTACCGGATTCCGTGAAGTGCTGGGTGGTCCATTCACGTTGCTGAAGGGGGCTGCCTCGCTTCAGGTTTTGGCGGGTAACTTGCCGCGCCCGTAGGGGTCTAGGATTTCATTGCACAGGCTATCCACACGACCAGGGGAACGTCGGGTTTCAGTAGTGGCTCTATGAAACCCGGGGATCCCAGATATCTGTATTGTTCTGTGATGCTGGTTACATTTCTGTGATGTTGCATTTTATCACGCCTTGAGCGAAAATTATATATTATATATATACAAGTAGATGTTGTATATGTTTTGCATCCGTGCTAGTCCAGTCCCCGCTCTGTCGTTAGTTAAGTAACCTAACGGGTGATGACGGGACCCAGTGGCGAATGCGGATGGCATATACGTACATCATTATTTTCGTTCTTTTGTGGTGTGATCAATTGATGGGACTGTGTTGATTCGGATCAATGCAAGATAAACAAACCTATTCTGATGTTGTTGGAACATTTTTCAAAAAGCTGTTGTTGCAAGGGTGTTCTCTTTTGTTTTGCACAGTGGTATTCAGTTGGAATATCCTGCTCCTCAGTCGACGAGGCAAGGGCCGAGATCCCTTCACCGGAAGTGACCCCTTGGACAGAAGTTTGCGTCAGGGCAATAACTTCACTATAGCCGATTGCCTTTTGCTTTGCATCGTGGTATTCAGTTGGAATATCCTGCACCTCATTCTACGGGGAAAGAGCCGAGATCCCTTCACCGGGAGTGACCTCTTTAGCAAAGGTTTTCGTCACTATATTTTTATAAAAAGTTATCCGGTTCCTTCAGCGATATCGAGTTCATTACGTTAAAGGTTTTTCGCCAAAAACCAGCCGTAGCCCTCCGTCATTTCAGATTGGTATTGCTTAGTATTCGTGCTACGTATGTCGTGCTCAGCCGAGGCGTAGTGTGCGGTAGCTCTGTAATGCTTTTCTGTCTTATGGATATGTGATTGGTTAGGACAGTCGTACGGTCATTTTGGCTCAGTCAAGGACTCGTGCGGGTGGGTCTAATGCAATCAAGATAATGACGGGTTGAACTTGACTAGGATCCTTTGATATGTTGGCTCAGTCAAGGTCACTTGGGTCCTAGGGGTAAAAACATACATCGGGAGTTTCTAAAGAAACTGAAACTTGCCAGGCATGCGCATACCTTCTGGAGTGTGGTGACGTGAGTGGATTCTGTCACGTTATCATGCGATGATAGTTGGATCCCGATTCCCACTGATGAGTTGGTATACTCCTCAGATGATCCCGGCTAATTCTTCTTTCAGGTTTGGGGAAGAATTCGACGTTACAGTGGGAGGTTTCCAGATTAGATAAAGTGATAACCATTCTGATCTAGGTTAGAATGCACGCTGAGTGTTTCTTTTCTCTCTCTCTTTGGAAGCGACCATTGACCCGACCTTAGACTATGACTCAGTGACCAAGTTGACCGAACCTTCTTAACACTGGCTTTTGGATTGTCAGAGTTTCAGACCTCTTTGCCACTCCTACTTTTACCCTTTTCTCCAGGACACCCCGTATTACTACGAACGTCCACTTCCATTGGACAAAACCATCGTATGGTTATATACGAACTCGAAGGAATTCGAGGATGGTTTCCGGTTCTGGAGAAAATGAATAGGACTATTCAGTTGTCTTTTCCTTTCACCTTCTCTCATTGCGAGTACTCCTTGGTTTAGGAGATAGTACACCTATTACGCAAATTGGATAGTCTTCTTCCAAACCATAGGCAGCTGCCGACCGGTAGGGAATGAAGAAAACCAATTAGCCTAAATGGTGTACAGAAGGTGTTAAGTTAAGACAAAGCAAGGGATTAGTAAGAGGGCAAAGTAAACTGCGACTGCTATTCACGACCAAACCAAGTATTTCTTCGCCAATCCTAAATCACCTTTGTATTTCTCCAGGACACTCCGTATCACTACGAAGATCCCAAGTTTATTGGATAATCCATCGTATGGTTATATACGAACTCGAAAGGAACTTGTTCCAGTTCGGGGATGGATCCTGGTTCAGGAGAAATAGGAATAAGTTTTATTCGGTTGTCTTTTATCTTCACCTTCTCTCGCATTGCGAGTGCTCCTAGGATTAGGGCAGTACACCCATTATGCTTATTGGATAGTCTTCTTCCAAACCATAGGCTGGTGCCGAACGGTAGGAAAGGAAGAAAACCATTTGGCCTAAAGGGGTGCACAGAAGGTAATGACTAAAGACATATAAAGGGATTTGGATAGATGGCAAAGAGATATACGGTTACAGTTGTGAATCTGGAAGAGCCATTACTAGAAATACCCAGATACCCCATCGAAACATTTCAATGTTTCAGTTTCACTGTGTACTGTTAAAAGAAAACCGATTTCCCAATTAGACACTTGCTCCAGGGTATGTATTTACCAGGTATGATTCTCACATCTGTATGGCTTTACAAATGATGAGTGGGAGTGAGTTATTGGGAATTAGGTGATCATCCTCATTATATTGGGATTCGTTGTAATTGGTGATATTTGAGGAAGTCACCTGGGTTTTTTGCCGGATGGCAAATATTTGGTTTTGAATATCCGTTGTTATGCACCAATTTCAAATTGATATATCTGTACGTCTGTTTTTATAGAGTGAGATATACCTTTTTGAAATTATGTCTATGACATTTACCTATATCAGTGGATGGTTAGGTAAGGAGCATTGAACAGCGGTGTAATTCTTCTTAACCATAAGTACAGTTTTCAACCTAAGACACACAGTGAATGAGTTATTAGACTCAAGGGACTTGTACAAAGTATTGTATATTGTCCAGTGTCCATTAGGACAGAGGGGTTGGTCCGCGTACTATATTCGGCTTACTTATGACTTCTCTAGTTTTTAGACAAGTGTTTCGTAGAAACACAAGGTCCGAATTTTGAGAAGTTATAGGTATAAGAGTAAAGTAGAGAACCAGGTATTGCAAGTATCGGGATTCTTCAAGGTGATCGAAGATGTAGATACTTGTGAATGGTATTCAGTTGATAGTAATGATTAAGAGAACTAGCTTCTCTTTCAGGTTACTCATAATTGGAAGTACTCCTAAGTTGAGTAACGCTGATCAGCCTCTCTTCCATTTAGTTGACATGCACTGGAGGCAGCTGCATGTTTTGAATCTGGTTCAATTAAATCAGTGCCTCTGTTTCTGTATTGGATATAGAACGGTTCATATCTTGACATTGTTAAGGTACGGGGAGTTGTCCGGCTTATGTTTAAGACCAGACTCCGGATAACTCAAGGCACGTTTCTGTAATGGTTGTTTGTGGGTTGACCCAGGCTATGATGAGGGTTGATTTTCTACCATCTGGAAGATCAATAGTGATATTGTTCTTGACTCACCACATTTTTAAAAGAAATGGATTTTTTTTCAGAAAACAGTAGTGGGAGGATGGTAGAACTGGAAGTGATTCCAGAACCGCAAACGATTACTGAAGATTTGATAAGAACCTAAAGGTTCAATCTGATTTGACATTCCATTGGCCACTCCGCAGATAAAGTGGGTAACCTCAGGCACCTGAGAGGTAATTCGGTATGCTTAAGAACGGTGGCAGGGAGGTTCTTGTTTACCCAGACTTGCCATTGCTGTTGTTCCAGACTGTGAGACCCGGCAGGAGGATGAGTATAGCGTCGTTCTGAACTAGCTTTAGAAGTGTACGTCTATATGACTCTGCCAGAGGGTTGTCGTGGTCAGTGGGAGCAACGGAAGCACAGTGGGCAAGAGGCTTATATACTTAAGCACATATAGCGGAGATAGATCATCTATTTCTGATGTGACAGTCATAGGTTTGACTTCATCAGAATAGGGGATGGATCTGTTAAGAAGGTAGTAGGGTGTGATGTCCTGGTATTAGGATGACATACACAGAGTAGGAAGTGATATTCCTATACTACGATCGGTTATTCTTTGGTTGTCACACAGTGGTTTCTCCACATAGGACTTGGATATTATACATTCTGGTTACTGGATTTATGGTTTTAGATCTAGATTTGGGTGGTTTCCCAACCTGGGTACTTAGACAGCATTCTATAAGTATTTAGAATGGACGACTCCTGGCACGGTAGTGTACCTGCAGGTGATGGAGTCACCCTCTCTAAAGGTGTCTTACAGACTAAAGGGGAGAGGGATGTGCATGATTGGCAGATCACTTGCTTAGGCAATTGAGTCAATCATGAGATGTCATGTACCACACCAGATGTTGTTCTTGCAGTAGATGCAATAAGTTAATAGTAATCCAATCCTGGAGAAACAATCGGAAGCAGTTTTAGAACATAAGTGAATGTTCTAGGGATTTGATAACGGCTGCCTCCTTTAGGAGACGGTTATCATTCCAGGCTTCCAAGGTGACCTGGATGGCAGAGTGGCTGTCAGAGTTATAGTTTTCCCTCTGACAAGGGGTAGTAGTTTGGACAGCTGGTCCAAGCAGATACTGAGGGAAGGCATGGCGCAGGATACTAATTAAGTTCAGTTGACGATACAGTCTAAGAAGTTTGGATTTGGAGTTCATTTATGAGCTAGGTCCCATCAGACATCCAGACACATTCTAAGAAAGGTATTGCTCATTTCGGGAGATGGCTTTCTTCGCGAACTTGAGATATAGAGAGATATAGAAAGAAACATCACAGCGGATCCACTCACTGAGGCTATTCCTCGAACGCAATAGTTTCGCGAACGAGCTTTGTGAGACTGACTAGTAGAGGAGTTGGGTGTTCGGTATCACACGGGCTGTGAGTATGCGACATCGCAATAATTAGACTTGAGTGCAAGTGGGAGATTGTTGGAGATAGTGCCCTCAGAGTCAATTATTGGATCACAGGCACGTGATTGCAATGATTGGGGGGACCTATCCCAGTAGGACAGTCTTACTCAAGATGATAGTATGCTATCTGGTTTATCTTTATCATCGTGTACTGCTTTAGGTGACCTGACATGTCGCTATTACACGTTGATAGAGCCCCTAGGATTCTTGCTTGACGGCCAGCAGTATGATGGCGATCATATACGTGGGAGCTGGTAGTCTATAAGCACATCCTTAAAAGGTCCCTAGTCGTGGGAGTTTCGAGACAGGGCATCGATTATCCAGAGTAGAATAGTGTATAGAGTCGAGACCCCGACGAGGGGCGGTGGCCGGTCTCACAAGCCGCTGGTGTCAGTTGGTTCACCTAAGATGTATACAGTGCTCATTGGGTTATGAGTACACCGGACAGGACTCGCCGGGAACATGCTAGTTGGTCTTATACCTGACGTCAGATAGCAGTTCCCTGGTGACGTGTGTACAGGTTAGTTCATCGACCTGAGATCGTCATATGTCTCGTGTGAGTTCCCACTGTACTTTGATTACTACCCTACCACGGCTCAAAGGAGTCGTGCAAACAGGTTTTAGTTGGGTACAGTCCCGAGCCACATGGAGGCAGTGAGCAGATCTGCAGGGGTTCGTCTCTCCTGGTATTGGGGGTGAGGTCGCGCTGTGTCTAGGAGAGCCATTACACAAAGCCCTCGGCCGAGGCAAGAGATTTACTGGTAGGTATTCCAGTAGTATCTCAGGGTGTTCTGGGCTACACTCCGACACGACTTGTACCGCTTTTGGGGGTCTGACTTTTACCAACCCCCTAGGCCCGCCATGCGATGCTCATAGACGAACGGACCGGACTGTACGGATATTGTCACTGACAGGCTCAGTAGGGTGTCGGGCTGAGTTCGCTCACAGACGTCCCTTTTGGTCAATACCTGGTAGCCCGTTAAGTATTGGCTTATACCTCTGACGTGCTAGTGGTTAAATCCACAACCAAGGTGTTGACGAGTCTTTAGAGTCCCCCACATTCAGTTACTCAAGCTTTCGGGCGAAACGCTGTAGAGGCCGTATGGAGATATGGCAGGGTTCGATCAGATACGTGCGGTATTGCACGGATCGTGATCGGACGGATATTACTAGCCGGCTTTGGTTTAAGCCGGATCCTAGTATTGTACAGTGTAGATTTTGTCTCTTTGCATTTGTGTTCAGTGGGAATACAAATGCGGGCATGTATATGCAGTAGCGGGGTTTTCCTGTTATTTATTACGGGATCAGTTTTCTGAAGTTGCCAGTTTGCATTCCGTTCCGGCGGTTTTTCTTTGTTCCTTCACGGCCGGACATTATCGTTGGTGGGTGTTATTTGCAGTTTGCAAATAACATTTTGTGGAGGAGTTTCTTGCATATTTGTGGCCTCTTCATCATGAGATGCTTTTCTGGTCCATTCCTTTGCTTTTCATGTGATGGTTTTGGATGTGATGAGATTAGAAATGGGTATGACTTTGTTATCATTTCTTTTGGGGTGTGGTCACCTTTATTCCTCTCCTACACTCACCTCCCTTCATGGATTCACTCCCTCATATTTTTGGCCGGCCACTTGAGGAGAGGAGAGAGAGGTTTCATTTTGTATGAGGGACATTTGATTATTTCATTTGGCTTGCTCACAAAATCCATCTCACCTCTCCAAAGTTCTTGATTCCTACCTCCATCCAAAGGCAACTTCAAACCCTCAAAGAGACAATGGCTACTACACTATTCGACAGCAAATCTTGGACGCGTCGGCTAGCCAACTTCGCGCCCGAGTTGCCTCGGTCCTGAGGTGGGAGCCCGTAAAAGTACCCGGCTACGTGGTGCCCTTTCCGACGAGGAGGCGACGACCGGAGATTCCGCGAGGAGATCGGAGTGGAGATGAAGACCGAAGAACATGGATCGCTTGGTATAACTCTCTACCCCATTCTCTTGTTTGCTAGGATTAGGTTAATGGTTACGATGCGGGTTTATTGTCCGCGGTAGCGCCAGTTTAAAGTTAAGAAAAATTTTGATTCCGCATTTTGGCCTCGGAAAGACGGCCGGGGCGCTGCCGTGGCGCAACAGGTTGTTTTCCGTCTTTAGGCGTGTTTTTTCTCCCGTTTAGGGATACTTTACTTATATCTTTGTTGTAACCATTTTTGGTGTTGGTTTTAAAAAGGAAGTGCAGCCAAAATTTTAAAGGAAATAATGTTGGACTTTTAAAGAATTTGGGTTGAGATTTCAATGGTTTTAAAATTTCAATTATCACTTACCACTTTTGATGGTTTAGATTGCTGGGTTTTCGACTTACATAAATTGCGTTATGCCTGTAGATGTTGCGTAGTTTAAGGGCCGTCACGTGCCAATTTTCGGGTCGTAACACTTGGCTGTTGGGTAGAAGCTTCTGGAGATTTCTAGGGACTTTGAAGCATCTCGAAGAAGCTTGTCAGTAGAGAGGAAGCCTCGGGAAAAGTTTCAGTTCGCCGACGAGTCGAATCGGCCGCGGATCCACGGCGGATCGGCCTGACTCAGCCGCGGATCCACGGCCTTTTGATGGAGTCTATGCATAGAATCTTCAGGGTTGTTTTATGTTTGGTTTATAGCACTTTTCTGATGTCTGGAATCCTATAGTTATTTCTTGTTTACTGCCAGATCTCAATTCTTTGACTTGCTGTATTTATCGGTGCTTTTTAGCAGTTCTAGTTCTTTGACCTGAAGAATTTCTGCACAAAATCTTTGAGACAAGTATTTAAATATACAAAGATCATGCATGTAGTAATAAACACACAATTTCCCTCATAATGCCGGTTATAATGTATAACATATGTTATTTGATATCTTGCAGACGAATTGCTAATATGTGCTATATTTATACCAAACACCTTTAGATGATTAGAAAGAGTAGGGAAATTGATGTGTTAAGAATGCAATATTTTCGACTGATCAAATTCCCCCAAACTTGATTTTGGCCGTCTCGAGCAAACTTCTTTTATTTTTAAGAGAAGGAGAAAATAAAGAAAAAGAAAAACTAAGTAGCACACTTTCGTAGGCAACACGATTGCCCTGAGCACGTACAACAAGCCTTTAAACCTATAGGTGTCCCTAGTAGGAGGTGTGTTGTCTCCTGAGGGTTTTCATCGGATTGCGCCTACAAAATCCGATAATAAAAGGAAGACCGTGAAGATAAGAATTGAAAAAGAAAAACTTTGAAAATTAGAGTTTCCAACTACACTAGCTCTTCGGTTGTCATGAGACCAATCTTAATAGTCATGAAAAGATATTAGAAATCACATCACCCCTCAGTAAAACATCGTCTTTATTCTTCATTCATACCTTTCTTCCAAACACCGATCATATACCCCTTCGTGTGTGTATAGAACATCCCTACACTCAGAGAATTCAATTCAAGCTATCATACTCTTGTCCATCGACCTCAGTACTTTTTTAATTGATGAATATTTAGATGAGATTGGTCACATATTTTTCATACGACCGTTAATACTTCTTGAGGTACTAACCGGCCGATTACTCATATGCTTGCTGATTAGGTGTATTAGTATTTTCCTTGTCTTGCAACACCTAAGACTTAGCAGTGACTCCCAAACCAGTTGGTCTAAGGCACTAGTTGATGAAGAACCCTCGCTATATTTTTTTATTGCTGCCTTGGTGATTACAAAACCAATGTTCATTTTTCTTCACCATTTTATCTTTTATTCTTCATTTTTTTATTTTCTTCGTACTTTGGCTTTCAGACAAGAGCATTTCAAAGTATCCTCTACTATCCCGAGTTTCAAGACGTGTGTAAGTGCATATAGTAGGGTATCAACGTTCAAATGTTTGGCTTCCAGAATAGGAACTATTTTTCAGACTTATTTTTATCCTCAGATTAGTGACTTCTTTCATCTTACTAACCCTTCGGACAACGGCTCATAACTACTTATTACTAGTTCGTTTAAGAAAACTTCTAACTTTCTAGGTTTTCTTAAAATTTTCTAATCTTTTTGGATGTAATTTTTCACTATCTAATCTTTTATTATAAAATTAAATATTAAATATTTTTTATATGTTTTGTGCTTAAGCAATGTGGTATGCAATGTGATGCGTAAATAAGCACAAACCTCCCCCAAACCTGTTTACAATAATGTCATCACTGTTACCATCTGTTAAATCTTCAGAAACCTGTAGACTTGGGAGGAAATTTATTAATGGGGGTAATAATATAGGAACATGAAAATCTCCCCCAAACTTATTTTTTTCACTCACCTCCATTCTAAAGATGATACAGTATTTTTCAAGATATGAAGGTGAGACGGAGGAATTTTATTCAAGATAAAGCGGCTCTTGTAAAAACAGGAGCTCCTCCGTAGGGTCAATGGAAAAATACGATTTTAATCTATGTCCATTTACTTTGAAAATTGTACCGTTTTCAACATTTTCAACCTCAACTGCCCCGTGCGGGTATACATACCGCACAACAAAAGATCCTTTCCACCGAGATCGTAGCTTACCCGCATGAAGATGGAGATGTGAATCATAAAGGACTTGTTGATCAGGTGTAAAAGTTTTTCTCAAAATGATTTTATCATAAAATACCTTAGTCCGATTCTTTACTATCACAGCATTATCGTAAGCTTCATCGCGGAGTTCGTTTAGCTCATTTAATTGCAGCTTCCGAAAGGTGCAGGCTTGATTTTAAGTCAATGTTAATTTCTCTAATGGCCTACATTGCTTTGTGCTCAATCTCGACCGGAAGGTGACAAGCCTTTCCAAACACTAGTCTGTAAGGAGACATACCAAGATCGGTTTTATATGCAGTTCGGAACGCCCAAAGAGCATCTGTTAATTTGGTTGACCAATATTTTTGATTTTTAGAAACAGTTTTCTCCAAAATTTGTTTGATTTGTCTGTTTGAAACCTCAGCTTGCCCGCTCGTTTGGGGTTGATAGGGTGTGGAAAGTTTGTGGTTGATTGCATATCTCCGCATCAAAGTCTCGAAAGATCGATTACAGAAATGCATCCCGTTATCGCTAATGATAGCACGTGGGTGTCCAAATCGCGAAAAGATGTTTTCTTTTAAGAACATAATGACAACTTTTTTTTAATTAGTGCGACAAGAAATAGCTTCCACCCATTTCGAGACATAATCAACCGTAAGCAATATGTACAAATTCCCGAAAGAGTTGGGAAAAGGACCCATAAAATCAATACCCCAAACGTCGAAATTTCAACCACTAAGATGGATTGAAGTGGCATCTCATTTCTCCGGGAAATCCTACCCGTATGTTGACACTATGCACAGGTTTTGCAATGATCAAATGCATCTTTGAATAAAGTCGGCCAATAAAAACCGCATTGCAAAACTTTTTCCACCGTTTTTCGAGGACCGAATGACCCCCACATGCCTGATCATGACAAAAAGATAGAACACTCTTGAATTCATCATTAGGGACACATCTGCGAATGATCTAGTCAGGACAATACTTAAACAGATAGGGTTCATCCCAGTAAAAGTGTTTTACTTGAGATAGAAATCGATATTTGTCCTGTTTCGACCATTCGCGGGGAATAAGTCCCATAGCAAGATAATTCACAATATCCCCGAACCAAAGTTCGTTGGATACATTCAAGAGTTGTTCGTCTGGAAAAGAATCATTGATCGGCAGGGTTACAGGAGAAGAAGAGATGCGCGACAGATGGTCGGCTACCACGTTTTCACATCCTTTCTTATCTTTAATAGTAAGATCAAATTCTTGTAATAGAAGGATCCAACGTATTATCCATCCTTTAGCATCCTTCTTCGCCAAAAGATGTTTCAAGGTGGAGTGGTCAGTGTACACAACAATTGGTGAGCCAATCAAGTAAGGCCTGAATTTTTCTAATGCGAATACAACTGCCAAAAGTTCCTTTTTTGTAGTTGTATAATTAATTTGAGTATCATTCTGGGTCTTGCTTTCATAATAAATCACGTGTGGCATCTTTTCAATGTGCTGTCCTAAAACTGCACCAACTGCAAAATCTGATGCATCACACATAAGCTCAAACGGGTGGTTCCAATCCGGAGATGATAGAACGGGGGCTGTAGTGAGGGAATTCTTAAGTGAGTCAAATGCATCCTCACAATCCGAGTCAAAGTGAAAGGTTGTGTCCTTGGCCAAGAGAAGAGTTAAAGGTCTAGCAATTTTGCTAAATCCTTAATGAATCTCCGATAAAAGCCTGCATGAATAAGGAAAGATCATATATCTTTGACGCATTTGGGATGAGGAAGATTTTGAATGACATCTATTTTAGCTCTGTGAACCTCAATGCCTTTTCGTGAAATCACATGTCCAAGCACAATTCCCTCTTGGACCATGAAATGGCATTTTTCCCAATTCAAAGTATGGTTCTTCTCTTTGCAATGAGTAAGAACTGCATCAAGATGAGATAGGCAGTCCTTAAAAGAATCTCCGAATATCGAGAAATCGTCCATGAAAATCTCCAGAAAATTCTCGACCATGTCCGGGAATATCTGCATCATACACCGCTGAAATGTAGCGGGAGCATTGCATAACCCAAAGGGCATGCGTCTATAAGCAAAAGTACCAGAAGGACAAGTAAATGTGATTTTATCTTAATCATTTTTGGCAATAGAAACCTGGTTATAGCTAGAGTATCCGTCCATGAAACAGTAATATTCCCATCCAGCTAAGCGTTCTAACATCTGGTCAATGAAAGGTAGAGGAAAGTGGTCTTTCCTCGTTGCGGCATTGAGTTTTCTATAATCAATACATACACGCCACCCAGTTTGAGCGTGTGTCTGGATTAACTCATTTGCCTCATTTGTTATGACCGTATTCCATATTTCTTAGGGACTATATGAATTGGACTTACCCATTGGCTGTCAGAGATTGGGTAAATGATACTACTGTCAAGGCATTTGACAATTTCTTTCTTTACCGCATCCTTCATGACGGGGTTCAACCATCTCTGTGGTTCTCGGGTTAGATTGGCTTCATCCATATGATGTTCAACTATTAAGGGACTAATCCCTTTGATGTTAGCCATAGTCCAACCAAACGCCTGACTATTAGATCTCAATACCGTCAAAAGCGCATTCTCTTGCTCTGAGGCTAGAGAAGCGGATATCATGGGTAAAGACTCATTCTCACCTAAATATGCATATTTAAGATGAGAAGGTAAAAATTTGAGATCTAACGCTGGCGGAGAAATTATAGAAGGTGGGGGTAAAAGAATGACATTCAGATTCATGAAGAAGCTCGTAGCCTGCAAAGGATACAGACTCGGAAGGTGAAGAGTCACAAAGTTCAGAATCAAGAGTCGAAAGAGTGTCCTCACTAAGATGTGTAAGATCAAACATTGATGTGCTAGTGTCGTCGAGATTTTCAAAACAAAGTTCATCGACTTCGCAGCTTTCTGCAGCAATCTCGTGGACAGAACAGACATCAAGTATGTAAGCAGAGGGTTCAGACGGCCGACTTCCACTTTTATAGATATTCAGCTCAATTGTCTTTTTTCCAAAAGATAGGTTCATAGAACCGTTTTAACAATTAATGACAGCATTGGAAGTGGCAAGAACGGGTCAAACCAAAATCACCGGAATTTGGTTCCGTGGGTTTGCTACAGGTTGTGTATTGAGAACAATAAAATCCACAGGGAATATAAATTCCCCGACTTCTATCAACACATCCTCCAGTTCACCCCTAGGTTTGGTGATTGAACGGTCTGCTATTTGGAGAGTGCAATGAGCTGGTTTTAACTCTCCAATCCCTAACTGCTCATAAACAGAATATGGAAGCAGGTTAACACTTGTGCCCAGATCAAGTAAAGCACGGTTAATGTTTTTACCCCCAATAGAAATCGAGATTGTAGGACATACAGGGTCCTTACGTTTCTTTGGTAACTGTGGGGTAAAAGCAGTGCTAACATTATTAGTCATGAAGACCTTTTTGGGTACTTGAGTCTTCCTCTTTCTAGTGCACAAGTCTTTGAGAATTTTTGCATAAGCGGGGACTTGCTGAATAGCATCTAGGAGAGGGATGTTGATGTTAACCTGTTTGAACATTTCCATAATCTTCACCATATGTGGACTCGATTTGTTTCCCCTTAATTGATTCGGATAAGGAGCTTTAGCAATAATAGCTGGGTCCAACATTGGAGAAGGTGGTGTGTGTGGAACCGATCCCAAAATAGGAGTGGGGATCGTCTTTGGTGGACTAGAAGAGGTATGCTGAGGGTTCGAGCCTTGAGGAAAACGACGAATAGGCTCGCAAGAAGGTTGTGGGGTAGACGAACAAGGGTCAGAAGTAGAAGTGGATGTGGATGTGGAAGTGGAAGGAAAAGTGGTAGTGAAAGCAAGGGTGTTATTGATTAATTCATCATGATTATCAATCTCTTCACTGACTTGATTATTCAGCACTTTTCCAGATCTCAACGTTGTAATGGCATTCACATTTTAGTGTTGTGAATGCTTAGGATTCTGTTGGGGTTGAGACGGAAGTTTCCCTATCTCTCTAGCACTCATCTCTGCATTTAATCGAGAAATTTGTGCTTCCATCGATTTAATACTCTCACTTTGGGAGTCAGAGTTTTTCTGTATCTTATCGAGAGAAGACTTAAATTCAGCTGACATTTGAATAGACTGTTTCATAAACATTTCAAAAGTCCATTCAAGTGAAGATGAATTATCAGTACCGGTCAACTGCAAAAGATTATACGGTGCAGGTGTGTTGACCGAATTTTGAAAGTTTTGTGATTGGTAAGGGTGCTGACTTATTTGAAGTGGTTGCTGTTGTAGTGGAGGACCCCTTTGGAAATTGTTTTGATTTGGAACCGTGGTTTGAGTTTGGTGTTGGTTCCAAGCAAAATTAGCGTGATTCCTCCAACCCTGATTATAAGTGGAAGAATACGAATCGTTTCTAGGTCTTTGTTGGAAAGCAGCATTTGTGTGCTCTTGACCTTGAAACGAAGAATTTAAAGGACATTCTTCCGTAAGATGAGATGGATCGGAACAGCATCCACAAACTGTTTTTGAGAGTGACATCTGATTTAGGAAGGCTGCTAAAAATTTATGTTCCATAACTTCGAGTTTCTTTTGCATTGCTGCCATTTCAGCTCTAACTCCTATGGAAATATCAAGTTGATGAATACCACCCCTAGACGATGACTGGTTTACACTCTCCCACTGTAAAGTTTTCTCAACGAAATCTTCTAAAAATCTCCAGGCTTCACCATCATCTTTAGTCATGAAGGTGTCTTGACACATGGATTCAAGATTCTGTTTTGTTGTAGGATTAATGCCCTCATATATAATTCCGCACAGATCCCATCTAGGAATTCTGTGATGAGGACATTGAACTAACAGATCCATGTAGCGTTCAAAACATTTCGAGAATGGTTCATTTGGAAGCTGGGTAAATTGATTTATTTCGCTACGAACTCGAGCTGTCTTATGATTAGGGTAGAATTTCTTTAGGAAAGCTGTTTACGAATTCTCCCCAGTTCGAAATAGAATGTGCGGCTGTGTTATAAAGCCACTTCTCGGCTATATCACACAAAGTGAATGAGAAAAGCCGTAATCTCATAGCATCTACAGAAAACTGTGAAGTACCCATCATAGCACATACATTTTCAAATTTGCTAATAAAAACATATGCGTCTTCAGACTTGAGACCATGAAATTTAGGTAAAAGATTGATGTATTGAGATTTGATTTCAAAATTGTCCCCATTGGCTGTTGGAATGGTGAGACAGGTCGAAAGAGGATCTCGCATAGGGTAACATCTCTCTTGGAGTGAGATGCGGGGTGGATTCTGCGCGCCTGCGGATGGTGGGAAAGTAGTGTTAAAGAAGTTCAATGGAGAACCGTCCATCGAAGTGGGTGTGGTAGTGGGTGAAGAAAAAGTAGAAGTAGAATTACCGACTTTGGAGTCGATAGGAGGAACGCGGACAAGACGGGCACTAGAATACCGTGTCCAGCCGAGCATGCACTAAATGGTTTAGCACAAGTGGCAGCGTTGTGATAATCAGGGGAAATTTTTTTGATTGGTGTCTGTTTTGAAAAATTACGGATTTTTGAAAAATTCACACAAACAATGCACAAGCAACCCTAAATCTAGTGGTCACCTAGGTCAAGGCTCTAGACTGCTCCTAGACTTCTAGAAGACAAGTCGCAAAATAAATCCTCTACAGCCTCTTTATCCCTTCTGTGGCCATGTAAGTGCCAGGTAAGTGGGAGGTTCTCCACTACTTAAGTAGTGGGCCTAATTAAGTAACCACTTGCCTTAGACACACTTGCCTTAGACCCCACAAAAAAAATGCGGATAAGCAATAGATTACCCACGACCTCCTTCTGTCCTAAGTGAGCGCGACGGTATTTAGAGTCATGTCTAGATATTTTTTAGTTAATGAGGGTGATGCGGATGCAAGTTTGTGATTTTTGGTGCTTAGGAAGGGTAATGAAATCCCCACCTAATCTGAATTTGGTCCCCTTAATTTTCATGTTAAAATATGCAAACAACCAAGATAAAAAATGCAACAAATTTTCTTTTTGCGGAGTTGTGAATTTTGCAAAGAAACCTGCAAAAATTGGTTAATGGAACAGAGCAAGGAAGAGATAAGAAAGACAGAGATGGACCTAAAATTTTTGGTGCACTGTAACCCTAAAGAAGCCGTGGAACCGCCGCGAGAAGCCTCCTTTTGCCGCGGATGCGTGGTCTTCTGAACTGATTCCTGCACAAAATTTTTTACAAAGACTCCTGTTGCCTCTATGAACTCTCGGTGATGCTCTGAAAATTTTTCCTCTCGCTCCAGAGATTCTAGATTCCCTTGCAGCAATTCACAACAAATCGTTAAGCACTTGATGCGATTTTGATCTAAAAATTCTGATGGAATAATAAAATTTTCAACTCAAATTGAAAAAACAAACAAATTAGCACACGATCCCCGGCAACAGTGCTATTTGATTGATCGTCTTCGTGTCGTGTTTTGAAAAGTGTAAAAGATCACAACGAAAGAAATTTATACCGCAATCAATAACGATGTCTATTGTAGTTTCATTAGCGAAAGCGGAACGTCCACAGAGATTGTGTGAATTTGTTCGAAATCGTTTTAGTTGAGTTGAAAAGAAAAGATAAAAGAAAATGATTCAATATTTGTAAGATTTAGTTTCAAGAATCATAAGGAAATAGATCTAGGATAAAGAATTGATAAAGATTAAGAAAATGTCCAAACCAATTGAATTATCAAGATTTGTAAAGTAGCTTGTAGGAATCGATCAAATAAGTAGTGATCATGAAAACTAAAGATTACGAAATCTTATCTATTGAGGTTTGTTGCTAGATTGATGGAGATCAATGAAGATTAGGGATCTATTGAAGAAACTAGGGTTTCTCCTTCACTATCCCTTGTCTTTTCATTGATTATCATTCAAATTCTAGCCTCTAGTCAAGTAAATCACCGCTCGTTGATCTCTAATTTGGAGCGAAAACATTCAAAAAAGTGATCTCCCTCAAAATTAGGTCTTTGATGATTCAATTTCCTAGAGTTAACAAACCTCATAAGACTTAAGAATCGTTCAAGAATTTCATCATCATCATCTACCATTCTCTCGATTCCGCTACAAGCGGAGATTTCACTCACACATCATGAAAAATGGAAGAATCAAGAATTGATAAATTTTCATAATACAAGAATGTAAAGAAAGCAAGATTTATAATTTTCACCTTTATTAATCGACAATTAGGTACAATTCACTCAAAGGTTACAAGATTTGAGGAGGTAACTAGATCCGCCGAAATTAGCTTCGCATCGATCTTCTTGAGTCGTGGAACGGTAGCGATCACTTGCTCTTGATGAAGATCGGCGTCGCTACAAAGGATCATTCATGGCTTGCTTGATTCGCTTCTCGATGGATCTTCACTTGGCTTTGGAATTGGATTTGGGCTAGGGTTTTGAGTTACAAGTTGTGTCACCCAACTTATGGGTTTGGTTCAATGTTCAACAAATCAACAACCTTTGTAATGAAGCCATAGGTCCCCTTTTATAATTTTTCTTTATCTTCCCCTAGAAGCTAGGTTGTTATGAAGCTTGCATAGGAAGCTAGGTAGTTGTAGGGAAGTTTCTAGATTAAGGTAGTTATTTAGCTTGCATGAGAAGCTTGGCTGTTGGAGCGAAGCTTCTGGAGATTTCTAGGGACTTTGAATCATCTTGAAGAAGTTTGTCAGTTGAGAGGAAGCCTCGGGATAGTTTCAATTCGCCGATGAGTCGAATCGGCCGCGGATCCACGGCGGATTGGCCTGACTCGGCCATGGATCTGCGGCCTTTTGATGGAGTCCGTGCATGGAATCTTCAGGGTTGTTTTTTGTTGGCTTTATGGCACTTTTCTGATTTCTGGAATCCTATAGTTATTTCTTGTTTATGCCAAATCTCAAGTCTTTGACTTGCTGTATTTATCGGTGCTTTTTAGCAGTTCGAGTTCTTTGACCTGAAGAATTTCTGCACAAAATCTTGATACAAGTGTTTAAATATACAAAGATAATGCGTGTAGTAATAAACACATAATTTCCCTCATAATGCCGGTTATAATGTATAACACATGTTATTAGATATCTTGCAGACAAATTGCTAATATGTTCTATATTTATACCAAACACTTTTAGATGATTAGAAAGAGTAGGGAAATTGATATGTTAAGAATGCAATATTTTTGACTGATCAGGGCCCTCCGCGAAGTTTCGGATTAATCCGATCTCATTTCGGACTCTCGGAGTGGGTTTTAGCATAGAATTTTTGTCAGTATTTTAGCACACTTGATTTTCGGTATTTTGGAAAATTGAAGTATTGGCTATTTGTGTGCAGTATTCGATTGTCTTAGGCTTTGTGATGGTTAGATATATCATAGTGTTTGGTAAACGTCGTCTAATTGCTATATGTATCATTTAGACGGGTTTACGGAATTGATACTCCCAAGTTTGCATATTCTGTGATGGATATTGCTTATTGATTGTGGTTATGTTGGATTTGTCGCGGTGGATAGACCAGTGTATGTATTATTAGATGTAATTCTCTGTGATGTAATGTATATTCATATTGCTTGACGAGCGTCCGACATGTGGACTGCTGTCATCGCGGCTTGTATTATTTTTTGGAGCGTGTCCAGGTTATGGACGTAGTCACCGTTGTATTCAGGTTTTCATTACATGCACTGGAATTACCCCGCGGTGGAGTGTTCGAGCAGCCGGATTCTAAAGAGCAATGGGCCATCATCTCATGGCGTTGAGACCGGGGTACCTTACTCTAGAATTGGCAGGTTATTCGCCACACTCATAGGGGCTATAGGATTGACCCGCGGAAGGGTGCCCAAATCACCAGATTCTGGAAGTGTTGGATGGCCCACTCACTTTTTTGATTGGGGTTACTTCACTTCTAGGATTGGCGGGTGGCTTGCCTCATTCGTAGGGGTCTAGGATTGTTGGGACTTTACGCGTGCACGCCTTTGTAGCTTTGAACGAAAATATTTTAGAAATGCAGCGCACGCGAGCTCGGTCTCATTTTAAAATTTATAAACCGCAAGTGCACGGCGCATTATAGAGAGCCGGCAAGTACGGATCGATCTACAAGGAATTGGTGATTAGGAGTTGTCGTTAAAGGTTCAATGAGAAAGAATTGAGTTTTGTCACAAATAATAAGAAAATACGAAATTCTAGAACAAAGTTAAGAAAAGGCGGCCATGGATCCGGTTCGGATGGTTGAATCATGGCGCATTCTTAGATGCTGCCTTGATAATGAGTTGTTCCATCCTTGTGTTAGACCCGATATGAATCTTGGCTTGTTAAGGCATCCGCGAAGCAAAAACTATCAAGTTATCGATGTTCAACGCAAGAAATGAAACGAATCCGTATTGTTCTTGTAAGTCGATGTACAACACCCCACGACTTGCGGGGAGGCGGAAATATGAAAAACGAACTTGTTCTTTGCTTAAACATCGACTAACCGCACGAATCGAAGCTAAACGATAACTAACAAGAAACATAGAAGTTCTATACTACTATGTTTAGGGATTATACCTAACGAATCGTGTCCTTCGTCTTTACGAACTCCTCCTCCTCCTCGGCCTTCTCGAAGTAGTAGACGATCCACCCGAGAGCTTTACTCCAAGCTTAGCCTCTAAACTTGAGGCAACTAACCTTCTTTAAGTGCTAATCAAAGAAGCTAGGTGATATAGAGTAAGGATTATGGTTTAATTAGTCTAACTAATCCTTGTACTCAACACATGAGAGGGGAGGATTAGGGTTTGAAGAGGGAGAGCTTGAGGAGAGAGAAGGTGAAGATAATAATGAAGTAAGAAGAATGAGTTATCATAATATATATCAAGCATTTCTTTTTATCAAGAAAAGAAAAGAAATGAATTTAACAACCATGCTTGATAATATCTAGTGATGATTCACATCCATGAGTCATTAAGCATTTATGATGCATTAATGACATGGATGAATCATCCATATGACTCACTAATCACATTCATTGTATATGCCACCAAAACCTCCTTAAACCAAAGCCGACTGGTAAAAACTGTCCGAAAGTCGTACGTGCGTAAACACACGTATGCGTCCGAACCCTTGTCGTAAAACCATACGACCTCTATATCGTTTCGCCTGGAGTAGGGAAACTCTCTGTGTGGGACTCTAGAGACTCGACTACTACGCTGGCAGTGGGTTTAACCACAGACCGCAAGCGGCACTAGCTGTACGTAACGGTTCCCAGGTAGATGTCGATAAGAAGGCCGATGAGGAAACCCATCCGAACTCCTACTGAGTCTGATGTGACAATCTCCGTACAGTCCGGTCCGTTCGTCTAAGACTATCGCATATCGGGCCTAGGGGGCGGCAAGCGTCAGTCCCCTAATAGCGGTATAAGTCGTGTCGGAGCGAAGCCCATTACACCCTGAGAAACTACTGGAACCTTCCAGCAAATCTCGCTTGCCCTGGCCAGGGACTTTGCGTAATGGCTCTCTGACACAGCGCGATATCAACCCCCAATACCGGGAGAGACGATCCTGTCTAACCGCCACTGCCTCCAAGTGCTCGGGACTGCACCCAACTGCTACCTGTTTGCACGACTCCTTTGAGCCGTGGTAGGGTAGCAATCTAAGAACAGTGGGACACACTCGAGGCGAAGTAGCAGTGTCAAGTCTGCGGACTATGCTGTACTCATGTCACCTGGGAACTGTTCACTGACGACTGGTATAAAACCAACCAACAGTTCCCTGTGAGTCCTGTCCGGTGTACCCGTAACCCAACGAGCACCTGCATACTATCTCCAGTACGACGTACTGATGGCTGTGGGACAGACCATCTTCCCAACTGGGATGAGAAGCGTACACACTAGTCTACTCCGGAGTATCGATGCCCTGACTAGATAATCCAACGACTAGGGACCTGAATAAGGATGTGCTTGTAGACTACCCAGCCCCCACTAGTGTGACTGCCATCACAACGCTGGTAGTCAAGCAAGATCCTTATAGCTCTATCAATACGTATACTCACATATTAGGATAGAAAAACCAAGTAGCATACTACCATGTTTAGCAAGACTGTTATATACATGTGAATATCCCAAGCTTCCATTAAGTAATATACAAACTAGTATGATACAGTAATGGCCTTCTAGGGCATAAACACAAACAATCTCCCACTTGCACTAGGGCCATGTACTGGCGTATCGAAGACCGATGATCTCGAGTAGCCTCTCGAACTGAATCTGAGGTAGGGCCTTTGTGAATGGATCAACAATGTTCTCTTCAGAAGCAACTCTCCGAACCTCGATCTCCTGACGATCAATGATCTCCCTGATCAGGTGATACCGCCTTAAGATGTGTCTGGATTTCTGATGGGACCTTGGTTCCTTCGCTAAAGCTATAGCTCCGTTGTTGTCGCAATATAGAGGTATTTGATCAACTATGGTAGGAACCACCTGAAGTTCTGTTAGGAACTTCTTCATCCAGACTGCTTCTTTTGCGGCATCGCAAGTAGCTATATACTCCGCTTCCATCATCGAGTCAGCAACGGTGTCCTGCTTGGAGCTCTTCCAGCACACCGCCCCTCCATTGAGGGTAAAGACATAACCCGACATGGACTTGGAATCGTCCTTATCACTCTGGAAGCCGGAATCAGCAAAGGCCTCCAACCTGAGGTCTTTTCCGCCGTAAACTAAGAACATCTCCTTAGTCCTTCTTAGGTACTTGAGAATGTTCTTTACTGCTATCCAGTGCTTCTCCCCTGGGTCTGACTGATACCGGCTTACCACGCTCAGTGCGTAAGCTACATCTGGTCTGGTGCACAACATCGCATACATTATAGAGCCTACCGCAGAAGCGTAGGGTATAATAGACATGCGTTCCCTTTCCAAATCAGTCTTGGGAGACATCTCTTTGGAGAGGGTGATTTCGTGACAAGCCAGTAGATTACCGCGCTTAGAATCTTCAATACTGAATCTTTTCAGTACAGTGTCGATATACCTGGACTGCGAAAGTCCCAACATCCTCTTGGATCTATCACGATAGATCCGGATCCCCAGAATGTAAGAGGCATCACCCAGGTCTTTCATGGAGAACCTGTGTGACAAGAATCCTTTGACAGATTGTAGCATAGGAATGTCATTTCCTATCAATAGAATGTCATCCACGTACAAGACGAGGAATACGACACTTCTGGCTACAACTTTACTATATATGCACGGTTCATCTGGATTTTTGATAAAGTCATATTCTTTGACTGTCTCATCAAAACAGATGTTCCAACTCCGCGATGCCTGCTTTAGTCCATAAATGGACTTAAGCAGCTTGCATACTTTCCCGCTGCTCCCACTCTGATTGAAACCCTCTGGCTGATCCATACAGACGCACTCTTCTAAATTTCCATTTAGAAAAGCCGTCTTTACGTCCATCTGCCAGATTTCATAATCATGGAAGGCAGCAATAGCAAGAAGGACCCGAATGGATTTGAGCATAGCCACTGGAGAAAAAGTTTCGTCATAGTCCAAACCAGGTCTTTGGCGAAAACCCTTTGCAACAAGTCTAGCCTTATAGGTTTCCACCTGTCCATCTACACCAATCTTTTTCTTGAAGATCCATTTGCATCCTATGGGTTTTACCCCATCTGGAGCAAAGTCCAAAGTCCATACTTTGTTGGTGTACATGGACTCCATTTCGGTCCGCATTGCATCTAGCCATCGTACCGAGTCGCCGCTCTGGATAGCCTGCTGGAAGTCAATTGGTTCATCATCATCTATGATGCAATCCTCTCTATCCCCATCTATGAGAAAACCGTAGTATCTCTCAGGCGGATGAGACGGCCTACTACTCCTGCGGAGGGGTGCGGGAATGTCCTGTTCTTCTTGAACTACCGGTTCTACCAAACTTTCAGTATTAGTTTGTGGTTCTGGAATTTCTTCTAGTTCTATTTCGCTCCCACTTGATTCCTTTTCTAAAAACTGATATTCTAGAAAATGGGCATTACGAAAAACAAACACCTTTTGTTCCTCTGCGTAATAGAATAGATACCCCTTGGAGTTCTTTGGATATCCCACAAACTGACACATTACTGATCGTGCCTCGAGCTTGTCCACATGCTGCTTTTTAACAAAAGCTGGACATCCCCATATTTTTAGATACTGAAGATAGGGTTTCTTCCCACTCCACATCTGATATGGCGTGGTAGGCACAGTCTTGGTAGGAACCATGTTCAAAAGATATGCCGCTGATTCTAGCGCATAACCCCAGAAAGATCGCGGTAACTCAGCATTACTCATCATGGATCGTACCATATCCAATAGGGTTCGATTCCTCCTCTCCGATACACCATTATGCTGTGGAGTGTATGGAGGAGTAAGCTGAGAGAGAATTCCTTTCTCTTTTAGGTAACCTAGGAACTCGGCACTCAAGTATTCACCACCTCGATCAGATCTAAGTGTCTTGATACTTTTGCCGGTTTGGTTTTCTACTTCATTCTTATACTCTTGGAATTTCTCAAAAGCCTCGGATTTATGTTTCATCAGATAAATGAATCCGTACCTTGAGTAATCATCCATGAAAGTAATGAAATAGGAAAAACCACCTCTTGCATGTATAGACATTGGACCACATACATCGCTGTGTATGAGTCCTAAGAGCTCGCTCGCTCTTACTCCATGTCCAGTAAATGGAGTCTTTGTCATCTTTCCTTTGAGACAAGATTGACAAGTGTCATAAGTTTGATATTCGAACGAGTCCAAATATCCTTCTCTATGCAACTTAGTCAACCTTCTCTCATTGATGTGACCCAGTCTACAATGCCATAAGAAAGCTTTATTTAAATCTGGAGACTTTCTTTTAAGTGTGTTCTGGACATTGAAAATTTGGAGTTGGTTTAAAACATATATACCGTTATTTAGTGTACCGGACCCAATCAAACCATGATTAAGGTGGATGTTAACAACATCTCTTACAAACGTGAAATCATAACCTTTATTTGATAACAAGGAAACTGATATGATATTACACGTTAAGCTTGGTACAAAAAAAACAGTTATGTAAAACCAAAATGTGTCCACTCGTCAATCCTAGGTGATAATCCCCGACGGACGCAGCTCCCACGCTAGCTCCGTTAGCAACCTTTAGGGTCATATCACCTTCCTTCAGCACTCTACGGTTTCTCAGTGCCTGCAATGAATAGCAAATATGAGATCCTGATCCGGTATCCAATACCTAGGAAGTAGAGTTGATCGACAGACAATTCTCAATTACAAACACACCTGAAGTCGAAGCCACAGCTTGCTTCGGTTCTTGGTTCTTGGCGTTCCACGCCTTGCAATCCTTCTTCCAGTGCCCTTTCCTGTGACAATGGAAGCACTCATCCTGGCCAACTACCGGTACCGCAAACTTTTTCTTTCCCTTCCCTCCCACCTTACTAACACCTCCTCTAGGTTTGGTGGCGGCCTTCTTCTTCCTTCCTTTGGCCTTAGCCTTGGACCCGGAAGAAGATGCACCGCTAACAAACATAGCGGGTGTTTCCCTTGCTTTCTGCAAGGTGCCCTCTGCACTCCTTAACATGTTCAGGAGTTCCGGAAGTTCAACTTCTTTTCTTTGAAGGTTGAAGTTCAGGATAAACTGGGCGTAGGTGTGAGGAAGGGACTGGAGAATAAGGTCTGTATAGAGCTCATTATCCAAAGTCGTCCCAAGGTCTGCGAGCTCTTCAATATAGCTGATCATCTTTAGGACATGTTCTCCTACCGATGACCCGACAGCCAACCTCGCTCGAAACAAGTTCTTAGAGGTCTCGTATCTTGCTATACGAGATTGCTCTCCATAAAGTTCCTTTGCATGGAGAAATATGCCATCTAGGTTCATATCTTCGTGCCTCCTCTGATGTTCATTGTTCATTGAGGCAAGCACGATGCACTTGGCTTTCGCGCAATCTAAATCCCAGGTTTTGCGGATTTCCTTATCCGCATTGCTGGATTTGGGACCAGGGACAGCAGGTGCCGTAGCGGTGAGGACGTACCCCAGTTTGTCATAGGTCAAAGCCATTTTGACATTCCGCAGCCAATCTTTATAGTTTGGCCCTGTCAGTATATTTTTCTCTAAAAGTAACTTAAGTCCAGTCATTTTCAGGGTCGCTGCAATTAGGAGAGAGAGAAGAAAACTCTTTAGCATGATGGTCTTGCATGTTTAGAGTGGTTTTTAATTTATCTAAACTGGATGGCTCCCACTGTTTCTCGAATCCTTCCTCAAACCATAAAAGAAGAATTAGCCAGGACTATTCTCACCGTACAATACTTGCTTAACCGTCCAGCCAGGCCAGTGTCGATACTTCGAGGGAGGTTTTCCAACGCTTTCGCGAAGTTCCTTAATTAAATAACCTCTTTTCTCTGGGGGCGTAACCCCGCCGACACTTTTCTTGACACCTACTTGGTTTATAGCATTGATCGTTAAGTGACGAATATCCTGATAAGTAGCATATACTCACAGTAGGATCGGGATCCAAATATCATCGTATGATAATGTTGAAGGAATCCTACCAGCATTCATCAAACTCCAAATGGTATGCAACTCTTTGCAAATTTCAGTTTCTTTAGAAATTCCCGATGTATATTTTTGCCCCATGCTCTTATGACCTTGGCGTTGGTCAAAATATCATAAGTCACATGTCAAGTTCTACCCATCATTATCTTGTTAATTTGAACCCATCCGTACATATCCTTGACGTTGGCCAAAATGATCATACGACTGTCCCAAACTAACTCATCTATCTATGCAACAAATGAATACCCAGCAGCTACCAAACACTGTGCTTTGGCGTTGGTCAAAATACATAGCTTGAATACTACTGAATACCCAGATGAAATGACGGAGGGCTACGAATGGTTTTGGCGAAACCGTGAACGTAGTGAACTTGATATAACCGAAGGAACCTGATAGCTTTTTAAAAGGAGTGGTTAAAGCTCCGCATTTAAAAATATCTGTTTTTAAAATTAACCGAGTGGTTTCTTTTAAATTGTTCCAACGATTAAACTTTTGGTTTATTTTCTTTGCATTATAAATAATGCGTCCCATCATTAACCTATCATTGCAGAAAACAACAAAAATACAACGTCCTCTTATGCCATCCGCATTCGCCACGGGGTCCCGTCATCACCCGTTAGGTTACTTAACTAACGACAGAGTGGGGGCTGGGCTAGCGTGGGTATAAAACATAAGTGACATCTAAATAGCTATCATATATAGATATTGTACATTCGTAAGACGCAATAATAGGCATTCCAGATCACAGATGAACTTTATTGGATTTGCAAGCAATCCGTGTTTGTTTTGAGCCTGCAACAAAAGACGGATTACACAGTTGTGATGAATAGCCATTACCCCACCTAAGACCCAACGGGTACGGCAAACTACCCGCCCGGCAGTTTGTGCACCCCACCTTGGGTCTGTCCTAGGAGCAAAAAACTGTAAAATGAAATAATACAACGGTGGCTACAACCGCAACCTGGATGTGCCCCGCAAAAATAATATTACAACAAATTACATTTACATCAAATGAATTAAATAATAACCCATTACATAACCCCGACTATACATCACAACAGTCCAACACAGTTTATATCCACAAACAGTAAAAACCATTACAGAAATGTGCAACCCCCTGCCAACCGACATACTAGCAGTTAGGGGAGGTTTACGAACACATTATACAAACACAGATATAATCCATCAAGAAAATACTGTATAATTTCGATCGATTAAACACTTCTAATTTTGCTCCAATATTTCTCTGTAAATCTGAAACCTGAGCAAAAATAAAAACTTCCAGAAAATACCAAATATCACAGAGAAGCAACACAGGAAATTTGGGTTCCTGAATCGCCAACTCGGCGGCGGAAGCGCTCCACGGCGCTTTAGGCGATTCAGGGGCCCAAATTTCTTGTGTGTTCTTCTAATATCTTTTTAAGCTTTCTGAACCACCCTGAAAAATTTTTGGACTTCATTTAAAAAACGAAAGAAACTTGTGATTTCGGGGTTTTCCGGTTTCGTTTTTTCCGTTCGAAATTCATACAAATTTGCAAGTAAGTTATTTATTGTTTAGCGAGGCTCTGATACCACTGTAAGTCGATGTACAACACCCCACGACTTGCGGGGAGGCGGAAATATGAAAAACGATCTTGTTCTTTGCTTAAACATCGACTAACCGCACGAATCGAAGCTAAACGATAACTAACAAGAAACATAGAAGTTCTATACTACTATGTTTAGGGATTATACCTAACGAATCGTGTCCTTCGTCTTTACGAACTCCTCCTCCTCCTCGGCCTTCTCGAAGTAGTAGACGATCCACCCGAGAGCTTTACTCCAAGCTTAGCCTCTAAACTTGAGGCAACTAACCTTCTTTAAGTGCTAATCAAAGAAACTAGGTGATATAGAGTAAGGGTTATGGTTTAATTAGTCTAACTAATCCTTGTACTCAACACATGAGAGGGGAGGATTAGGGTTTGAAGAGGGAGAGCTTGAGGAGAGAGAAGGTGAAGATAATAATGAAGTGAGAAGAATGAGTTATCATAATATATATCAAGCATTTCTTTTTATTAAGAAAAGAAAAGAAATGAATTTAACAACCATGCTTGATAATATCTAGTGATGATTCACATCCATGAGTCATTAAGCATTTATGATGCATTAATGACATGGATGAATCATCCATATGACTCACTAATCACATTCATTGTATATGCCACCTAAACCTCCTTAGTCACCATCTTCTAGAAGCTTCTCGCGCAATTACGAGAACGCCCCTCCTTTCCGCAAAAATACGGAAAAACTTTAGACTGTATAAATCTAATAACCGGATACCAGTAACTGGCTTAAACCAAAGCCGACTGGTAAAAACTGTCCGAAAGTCGTACGTGCGTAAACACACGTATGCGTCCGAACCTTTGTCGTAAAACCATACAACCTCTATATCGTTTCGCCTGGAGTAGGGAAACTCTCTGTGTGGGACTCTAGAGACTCGACTACTACGCTGGCAGTGGGTTTAACCACATACCGCAAGCGGCACTAGCTGTACGTAACGGTCCCCAGGTAGATGTCGATAAGAAGGCCGATGGGGAAACCCATCCGAACTCCTACTGAGTCTGATGTGACAATCTCCGTACAGTCCGGTCCGTTCGTCTAAGACTATCGCATATCGGGCCTAGGGGGCGGCAAGCGTCAGTCCCCTAATAGCGGTATAAGTCGTGTCGGAGCGAAGCCCATTATACCCTGAGAAACTACTGGAACCTTCCAGCAAATCTCGCTTGCCCTGGCCAGGGACTTTGCGTAATGGCTCTCTGACACAGCGCGATATCAACCCCCAATACCGGGAGAGACGAATCCTGTCTAACCGCCACTGCCTCCAAGTGCTCGGGACTGCACCCAACTGCTACCTGTTTGCACGACTCCTTTGAGCCGTGGTAGGGTAGCAATCTAAGAACAGTGGGACACACTCGAGGCGAAGTAGCAGTGTCAAGTCTGCGGACTATGCTGTACTCATGTCACCTGGGAACTGTTCACTGACGACTGGTATAAAACCAACCAACAGTTCCCTATGAGTCCTGTCCGGTGTACCCGTAACCCAACGAGCACCTGCATACTATCTCCAGTACGACGTACTGACGGCTGTGGGACAGACCATCTCCCCAACTGGGATGAGAAGCGTACACACTAGTCTACTCCGGAGTATCGATGCCCTGTCTCGATAATCCAACGAATAGGGACCTGAATAAGGATGTGCTTATAGACTACCCAGCCCCCACTAGTGTGACTGCCATCACAACGCTGGTAGTCAAGCAAGATCCTTAGAGCTCTATCAATACGTATACTCACATATTAAGATAGAAAAACCAAGTAGCATACTACCATGTTTAGCAAGACTGTTATATACATGTGAATATCCCAAGCTTCCATTAAGTAATATACAAACTAGTATGATACAGTAATGGCCTTCTAGGGCATAAACACTAACAGTTCTCACTTACCGTTTGTATGTCCAAGTATGAAGTATCAAAACTAAGAACAAGGGTTAGCAACCATACATTATCAACAAATACACAAATTAGCACATGAGAGCAAAGTGGTTTAGTATTAACTTGCAAAGTGCTTAGGGGATAGTATAGGGTATATGTATATAGAGGGGTGTCAATCAACTTATTAACAAAATACCCTATCTAAACACATAGCAAACTTGACATTAGTGTGATTCTAACTATAACATTGCAAAATGGGGACTTGGAGAGAATATGGTGTATGATGAGGTTTCCAAGTAACCATAGAATCACATACTATATCAAACCAATCCAAATTAACAATCTTAAGGTTACAATCAAGATTTGAGCATAATAAATATAACAAGAGAAGGAGGTAGGCAAAACTATTCATCTCACATCCTCACCATCACCACAACCATAAAGTTTACTCAAACATCACAAAAGAGAAAATGAAACACACAAGAAAAAACATGAATAAAATAAGAAAGAAAAGAAAATAAGTGCAAGTTCTTTGCTCACAAAAGTGGAGGGCATGAGATACAAGGTAGATAACAACTTTAACCTTCTTAATGGAGCACTCAAGTAAAAGCTCAAAAAGAGAAGAAGAAGAAGCTATCTTGTATTACACACTATTCTCACTCAAAATGCCAACCCAGAACTTAATCTGAGATCTGTTGTATATAGGCAACTCAATATCCAAAATTAACTATACAAGTGGAATGACAAAACAACAAGGGACCAACCATAAGAGCACGAGCCAAAATGTAAAAAATCCAACCGCAAATTGCGGCTATTATGAATAAATCTGCGGCCAGGTTGAGGAGGGTGGGCCCCATCTTGGTTCTGTAGTCTTCTGGTCACAAGACCATCTCCATGTAGTTTCAATTTATTTTAATTCGCATTTGGGTGTAATCTGGAGTTATGAACAGAGAAGGCAAGTGATCAAGTGGCAATGAGTTCACACTTCAAATCAACTCCACTTTTCCAAATACTTATTATCATGCCTACTAGCCCAAGCCACTTGTGTACCCACCCAAGCCACTTATAAGATGTTGGGTTACACTAACGCCTCGGCCATTAACCATGGCCATTTGCGGAACAAAATTTTTACTACGAGTTTAAACTGGCGCTAAATGTAATCCGATAACCAGATCTACCATAAACCCTAAACTAGCTAACACTAGAGGAGCTATTTACTATGAAAAAGAGTCTCACTAAAAGATCCATGTCCTTCGGTCTTGTCTCCTCTTCCTGAGATCCTAGTGGTCTCCATGATCGAGCTTGATCTCCTTTGCTTTCTCCTTCGGTCCTCCGAGATCTAGTTTGATCATCGGTCCTCCTCCATCGAAGATGATCTATCGGGGGAATATGGTCCATGACTCTAGCTCTAAACTAAGTGTCTATGGAGCAACTAGAGAACTTAGTTTGCTAGTCTAAGGACTCTAGGATGTAGTGTATGGATCAATGTGTGTATCTATCTCACTATCCCACATCCTCTCTTGTTTCTCAACACATAAGAGTGTAGAGAGGAGGTAGATCATGAAGGTGGAGGAACTCAAGAGAAGGGAGGAGAGTGAAGAAAATGGTGAGAGTGAAGAAAATGGTGAAGCTAGCACATGAGAGGAAAAACTCACAATGGTTTTGTAAAATAATTTTTACAATAAACAATATCCAACCAAGCTTCAAAAGTGAGCATAAATGAATTGAAAATTCATTTGTCAACACTATTGAGGCATGGCTCTCACCATACTCTCCTCACCTTACTTTACACCTCATTATCTATTTAAAGATAAATGGAAATAAAAAATAATGAGGTGTCCACCTTCTAGAATGTTTTCCGTATAAAATACGGATTACAGTCTACTGTATAAACATACTTGTCTTCGTATCGAAATACGAATACCTGAAGAGATAGAATAACACAAAGAACATAATACTAGAATATACATATCGAAATACATATATGTAAATTATTAAATCAACACCTGATTTAATAATCCGGCTCATTCCCGAGCCGGCTAGTATTATCAACTGTCCGATCGAAAGTCCGAGTACATAGTACAATCAATTGATCGGAACCCTGTACGTATCCAATACGGCTACTATATCGATTGTACGCCGGCAGTGAGTTACTAGAGAAATCCATAACCATAAGCACGTCAGCGGCACTAGCTGTACGTAACGGCTACACGGGTACCTGTCGAAAAGGAAGGCCGATGAGCAAACTCATCTGGATCCTTACTGAGCCTATCCGTGACAATCCCCTTACAGTCCGGTCTCTTCGTCTGAGAGTATCACATATCGGGTCTAGGGGGTGGTAAACGTCAGACCCTAATAACCCGATAATTCGTGATGATGCGGCTCAGGACCAATCCGAGAAACTACTGATCAACCTATCAGTAAATCCCAACTGCCTTGGTCAACGTTTTATGGTCCTGACCAATCGAACACAGTGCGATATCGACTCCCTATACCGAGAGATACGAGTCCCCAACAATAACTCGCTACCTCCATGTAGCTCGGGACTGTACCCAACCAAAACCTGTTTGCACGACTCAGTAGAGCCGTAGTAGGGTAGTGATCAAAGTATAGTGGGAACTCACACGAGACAAATGACGATCTTTGTTTTCAAGGCTAACCTGTACTCATGTCACCTAAGAACTTCCATCCGACGATTGGTATAATACCATCTAGAAGTTCTCGGTGAGTCCATCCATTGTACTCACCCTCACTGAGCACCTGTATACAATCTTAGGTGCAGAGGACCAATAGCTGTGGGACCAACCATGGCCCCTTGTCGGGGTCTATAAACGTATACACCAGTCTACTTCGGAATATCGATGCCAATTTTTGATACACTAACGACTAGTGACCTTTTAAGTATGTGCTTATCGACTACCCTTTTCCCACAAGTATGATTGCCATCACAACGCAGGTAGTCAAGCAATGATCCTATGGGCTTTATCAACATGTATAAATGATATATAATAATAATTAAGATATACGCACATGTTAAGACAAAGACAAACCAGATAGCATACTATCATATCGAGCAAAATTGTCCTGCACATATATATATCCAAGCATCCACATGTGTACATATACAATAATGGCTTCTAGGGAATACATATCCAACAATCTCCCACTTGCACTAAGGCCATATATTGGCGTACCGAGTACCCAACATTTGCTCTAGGGCCAGCTGTTGGCGTATCTCATACCCAACATCTTAAAAAGTCGCTCGAACTGTGCTTGAGGGAGGGCCTTTGTGAATGGATCTGCCGTGTTGTCTTTTGTTTCCACTCTCCGTACCTTGATCTCCTGGCGATCAACGATCTCCCTGATCAAGTGATACAGCCTTAAGATGTGTCTGGATTTCTGATGGGACCGTGGTTCCTTCGCTAAAGCTATAACCCTATTGTTATCGCAATACAAAGGTATTGGATCAACAATGGACGGAACCACCTAAAGTTCAGTAATGAACCTCTTAATCCAGGCGGCTTCTTTTGCGGCATCGCTGGTAGCAATGTATTCAGCCTCCATCGTTGAGTGTGCGACGGTGTCCTGTTTAGAACTCTTCCAACACACCGCCCCTCTATTGAGGGTAAACACAAAACCCGAGACAGACTTGCTGTCATCCTTGTCACTGTGGAAGATTGAATCGGTAAAGTACTCGACCTGCTGGTCTCCATTACCATAAACTAGGAACATCTCCGTAGTCCTTCTCAGGTACTTGAGAATGTTCTTCACTGCCATTCAGTGGTTCTCACCTGGCTGTGACTGATACCGGCTTACCACGCTAAGGACGTAAGTTACATCTGGTCTTGTACATAGCATTGCATACATTATAGATCCTACTGCCGAAGCGTAGGGTATATGTTACGACCTGAAATTTAGTTCGTGACCGGCACCTAAATCACGCATGTCTAAAGGCGTAACATAACTTAAGTAAGCCGAAGCCCAGAAATCTAAACCTTTTTAAAGAAAATAAAAGAGGTGAAGTTTTGAAATAAAGGTATGATGAAATCAAACGTTTTGTTAAAAGCATAGATAATAGAACATGAAAATTCAAGTGGATTATACTAGTTGAAAAACATGTTTCTTCTTTTTAAAATTTTGGGCAGCACCTCCGTTGTATATTTTGAACCAAAACCACATATACATGATAATATAAAAGGCATCCCTATGCGGGAGCTAGCTCTACGCCAATCGGCGGGAACACAACCACGCAAGTCAGAAATATAAATATACGACGCCCAACGACGAAGATCAACACAAAGGATAATGAATAAAGCAAGACATCAACCCACCAAGCGAACATATAACACATCGCTCTAAGTCTCGCAACCAGAAGTCTTGCTAAGTCTTACTACTTATACAAATACCAGTTTCTAATTAATGGAGTTGACTAGATACAATAAGAATAATAATACAAGAGTGGGAACGATCCAATATGTCCCACTTACCGAAGAAATCACCCGAAAGCAAGCTGGGTGCCGGCGATACCGCTGCTGATCCGTGCGATCAACCTACAAGAACTGTGGCACAACGGGGGTGAGTTTCCAACTCATGAGTAGAAAACATCAGCAGGTAGAAATCGAATAAAACAACGATTTCCTAGGTCAACTATATCATAAAGGTAATACTATGAAATCTAGGGTGACCGTATCTGCATATATGCCAACAATATAATCAATGCCTGTATACATGTGGATATCATCCACGTGTTGATCAATGACACAACAACATCATAGAACTTGAGTGTCCAACATCGACACTCGAAACATTATGAAAGCATATGCATGTAAATATGAGGGTATTAACCAACATGTGTCCAGCAACGACACATCAAAATCATGGAACCTGAGTGTTCAACATCGATACTCGAAACATCATGAAACCCGTGTCCAACATCGACACGTAAATCCTCATATCTCGGGCTCCGTCAGTCCGGATCGGGCCATATCATCTCACGACTTTTGTCGGTATGCTCCGGATAACCGCCAGGTCCAACCAATCACCGATAGGTAGTAGTCCCTCTGCCAGGCTCATCGTCTACTGCACAACATACCTTTCTTGCCCCGGGGTACCATACCGGGTCCACCATGTACCCGCAAACGGCATCATCTAGCTCCTCAAATCGGGTATCACATAAGTAATAACCAAGAAAACACATGGTGGATGTCTCGAAATATCATATCAAGAGAAACCGGGTTTTTGAAAAACAATACATAATTTCCTTTGAAATATAACCACGGTTCTCAAATCCAGAATCTCATGAAAACAGCATCTCAATGCGTATAATCATAAAGCATGACGTATGCAAACATAGAACAGAAATGTGAGCATATTAAGTATATCATACGACATGGTATACTGATGTGGGTATAGCAAGTATATCATGCAACATAGCATAATGATGTGAGCATAGCAAGTATATCATGTCAACGAGTCATGTGACAGTACTGAACAATTAAGAGTAATAGCATGATGCGGCAATTCTACCGTGTAAGTGACATGGCAATTATCAGTGATGAAAATAAGGAACCTTCGGAAGCTACCTTCCACTTGTATGAGCCGGCAATCCGTGTAAGTGTAACATACGCATCATCGATAATTGTGTAGTTTTACTAGCACAGGTATACGTAATGCAATGAGAATATCATGATCGTAGCAGGAAGTATATCGTGAGCGCAATGCTATAAGGTATACGTATCTAATCTAACATATCCAAGTCAGTGAATCTATCAATCGGCATCAAGCCTCACAACATCACGTACGATATAAACCATCGTACGACATCCTCTAGTCAAGGGTATGGATCGATCATCCGGTAAAACATTGTGTGCGGTGACTACAAACAGAATATGGATTCTATCGACCTATACAACAATGAGGGTACGGATCTAAAGTCTCGTACGACATATCACTCATCATTCACATAATTATATATATACCTATATCTTAGGTCACATCTGTATCAATCTCATATCATGGGACCTACAATGGTATCAATTATCTCATATCGCCTCACATCCGTATAACGACATATAACCAAGTCCTCATATCTCATCGTATACTCTTTTCATCACATCAATATCTCACATCAAGTCATCTTATAAATCTCATGTCGTATTTATCGACCTCATTACATGCCACTATAATCTCATACTTATTCTCTTGCAACTACATATGTATATATCATGATTCACATCCTTATATATCAATTCGAGACATCCTTTCTATCCTATCATTTCACACTAAACCATAGACTATAACCTTAAGTCGTGGCATATCTTGTCTCCAAACTATAAATCACATATCAATGTTTGCGGGGGTGCTATACGCCATCCACTCGACTTCCCCCATAATATAAATCTACTCACCTGCGGAACTCCTTGTTCAGCCGTAGTCGATGTGCTTCGTCGTCTCGGAATCCACGCGAAGGTACCTACAATCAATACACAATCGCAATGTTATTAAAATCAAGTCCGGAAAAATGATACGGCACACGGTGCGCTCATGGGTTAGAACCTATAGCCTACGCATGCAAAAACAACTAAACAACCATCGTCGTTGACATACAAACATCCAACGGCCCAATACAATATCAAATACCAAATCCCAAGTTCATAAATCACAAATACCAAATTCAGCAACATAGGAAATCACTCCCAGAATTCAGCTCAGGTTAATTAGGATTAAACAAGCAAATAAAGGGAATAGTTTATAGGGATTAGGAGCTACAACCAAAATCCCAACCTTAGAACCCACTGGAAATCCGGCGACAACGCCAAATAATCCGAGCTCGCCGGCCAGATTAGGATGAAATTGGTTCGAACTTTGGTGGTGGTCTTCTGGTCATTTATATAGGTCACTGGACTTGCTAGATTTTCTTGAAAGTACCCCAGATAGCTCCAGATATGTCACGATCCGAAAATGGCACGTGACTGGCACTTGAATCATATGAAGTCTATAGGACCCCATTTAATTCGCGTAAGCCAAAAATCCCAGAAATCTAAACTATTTAAATAAGAAGTGAAGAAAACTAATTTTTAAAGCAAGTGGTTTTAATAACATAAGCCGAATATGCATTTTAAAATCTCAAGTCTTTTCTGAAAATTTCGACAGAGTTTCCTTTGTAAATACTAGCCCCAAAAGGGTACAACATGCATAATATGAATAAAGGCATCCCCAAGCGGGAGCTAGCTCTTCGTCAATCGATGCTCACAACCATACAAGCAATATAATATACAACGCCGAAGGGCAAGGATCAAAACTCAAAAGGAAACTCAAAACATCAAGAAAACCCATAATAATACAAGCGCGACTCTACGGTCGAAATAATATACAACCGGTCTTCTAAGTCAATAAATAGTACAAGTATGGTTGATGGAGTTTTACTAGATACAACTGAATATAAATAAAAGATACAATGGTGGTCATGATGCAAGTGAACCCACCTACCAAAGCAATCACCCGGAATGAAAGCAGTGTGCCAGTAAAACCGCAACGAAACCTGTACGGCAAAACCTGCAAGAACTGTGGCACAACGGGGGTGAGTTGCCAACTCATGAGTAGAAAATATCGCAGAGCAGAAATCGTATGTATGATTCAAACCTAGGTCAATACGATCATAATATATATATATATATATAGATATATATATCCTCAAATGATAACATGGCCTAAAGCATCTAATAAAGGCATAGGTAAACATATATGCATAAGTGTAATACCAAGTGCTCGTGTCAGTGCCTCAGGTAGCAACATATCATAAATATGAGGTATGAATGCGGTATAATAAAAACAGAATACATCATGAATGAGAAAACTATTTTCTTAATATAGTGACATTTCTGTATAAACATTTAAGTGTCATCAATGAAATCATCAGAAAATCAGTGTCAAGCATCGACACAAAATATATATCTCAATATCCCAATATCTCAATATCTCAGGCTCCGGCTATCCGGACTGGCCTGTATCATCAAATCTCAATATCTCAGGCTCCGGCTATCCGGACTGACCTGTATCATAATTCTTAATAAAATTCACCGTTCAACAATGCTCCCCTGTCACAGGCTCAAACGCCATTCTCTGCGATCTTCTCGCCCCGGGGTACCGCACCGGGTCTACGATGCACCCACAAACGGTTCATCTCCTCCTCAAATCAGGTGTATTATATCGCTCAAGAGCCGAGAAAACTCATGGTGGACATATCACAATCATAACATGAGAAAACCGCACTTTTATCACTTAAATGATAAATGAGTTTATTAAATCTTGCGGTTTCTCCAAATCCAGAAATCTCATTGAAAATCCGAAATTCAAAATGAAAAGTCAATAATAATGAATACTAGGCTCCGGCGATCCGGACTGGCCCTTATAATATTGCATGACTAATGAATAAAAAAATATGCATGAAATATCAAGCATTTAATGCAATAATGAACTAACATATGAAACAATAACATATAGGAACTATCAGCTAGCAAGTTATGTCAATGAAACAATATTCTCTAAGTGTACGTGACATAGCAATTACCGATGAAGATGTGTGTGAGCCGGCAAGCGAGTGTACGTGGAGCATACGCGTCATCGGTAATGGTGCTGTGTCCTAACAACAGGTTTCATCATTTCTAACGAAAATACAAATAAGCATGAAATGAAATGCGAGCAGCAGAATAAATGGTAAATGAATAGTAATGCAGCAATAAAGAAATATACATTTCTATATACGAGTCATACAGTTTTTGGTATCTGAAATCGCACGAATCATGGTGTTTAGAAAATAGGGCTACGGTCTTTTTATGGAAAAGTATATCCTTTGAAATATCCGTAGTATCCCTCGTCCTGTCTTTAAAATACTCATAATTCGTTAGTTTTGAAATAGGTATGACTCGAGTCTAGTCTAACATCTACAAGTAAGCTACAGGACTAAACTAACAGGCTAATCAAAAAGGTAAGAAAACCACCTAAATCTTAGACGATATATATATATATATATATATATATATATAATAGTCGGTGATCCTGCCTCAATAGTATCCTATACGACATCCTATATAATATGGCATTCTCGAGTCAAGAGTGCGGATCTATCATCAATATAGCTCGTACGGTAAATCCATCGTACGGCATCCCAAATCTGGGTACGGGTCAAATATCACATTTATCTCATTATTCATCTAGTATCCTTATCATCACATATCGTGAACTGGGGTACTGACCTACGTCTAGTACAATACTGATACCATCTACATATATATCTGCGTGTGTATGAAAACACATCGCCTAAGGACCGGCTAAACTAATCATGTCGTATCTCATAATACGAACCCAATCACATCACCAATCTCATGGCATCATGCCTCATCTCATCGACTAATCTCCAAATATCATATACTATTCTCATCATCCATGTATATATATATATACATACACACATACATAGTCCCATACCTATGTGTGTGTATGTGTGTGTGTGTACATATCCATATATACGCATAAGTAATAAAAGTATGCAAGTGTGCGTGTGTGCGTGTATGCAAATCACTACTCTAGGGTTCACGACTAATAAACTAACTAAACACTATCTTACTGTTAGTTATATGTATGCCCTAGAGGCCATTACTGTACATATGATGTATATTGTAATGGATGCTTGGACATATATAGGGAGGACTTTCTTGCTCGACATGATAGTATGCTATCTGGTTGTACTTTATCTTAACATGTACTCTGATTGTCTCTATGTTACATGTTGATAAAGCCCTTATGATATGTACTCGACTACTGGGACTATGATGAGATCATACTAGTGGGGCCGCGGTAGTCGACGAGTACATCCTATAACTGTTCCTAGTCGAGAGTGTATCGAGACAGGGCATCGATACACCAGAGTAGACTAGCGTATACGCATCTTGACCCATATGATAGGCGATGGATGATCCCATATCCATCGGTGTTTGACATCAAGGATGGTGTACGGGTGCTCAGTAGAGACTGGGTACACCGGACGGACTCGCCGAGAACTCCAAGATGGTATTATACCTCACATCAGATGGCAGTTCTCCGGTGACACTGGTACAGAGTAGTCTGTTGACCCGAGATCGTCATAGAGTCTTGTGTGATTCCCACTGTGCTTTGATTTCCATCATACCACTTCCAAGAGGGCGTGCAAAAAGGTGGCTTTTGGGTACTGATCATTCGAAAATAATGCAATTTTAACACGGCAATTTCCCTATCATTTGTACTCATTTAGAATTGTACGGTATTCATATTTCACATATTAGCAAATCAGTCGTAAAATATCAGATTGCATGTGTTAGACTTTAAACCGGCACTTTAAAGGAAATTGACTGTATTTTATGGCATCGCATCATCCCTATATTGAGCAACACTTGTTTCGAGATTTGTGCAGGATAATCCGGAAGAAAAGCCAAAATTGTCATTTTGCTGATCGAACATTACGCCAACTCAAAGACCTGAGATCTGGTAGTAATCCAGAAGGAATTACACAAGTCAACATATCAAAACAAGGCCCAATTGTCAGCCCAAAGCAGCACCAGAGAGATGAAGCCCTAACTCAGCTATATGGCCGCGGTTCCGCGGCCTAAGCCAGCTAGTGCCGCGGAACCGCGGTGGTTTAGACACATCAGAAAATAAATTTTAGTGCACAATTCATCTCTCAAGGCCCACATTCATTTATGATACCTCAAATTCCAGAAGGACCTCGAAGCTACTGCCAGATCAGCAAAGATCATTAAGCAAGGCTAATCTTAATTAAGCTCCTAACAAACTATTTCTAGGAGCTCCCTCCTAACTAATCACATCTAGAAGCTTCTCCTTAACAACCTTTTGGAGAGAAATTCAAATTTCATCTAACAAACTTTTGGAGGGAAATTCAAATTCTAATCCTAGATCTAGGGTTTAGGGAAGCCTATAAATAGAAACCTAGACCTAGGGTTAAGGGGAATCTTTTAGTTAGCTAGTTCAATCATTAGTTAGTTCAATTCTCCATCTTCTTCCACAAGTCTAGTGACAAGGCTTGTGTGAAACCCTAACCCTAATTCCAATCCAAATTCAAGATCCCGAGTACCAATCGAGCGAGAAGCCTTCACCTTTTTATGAGCCGAGCCGATCTTCAATCGGGCAAGTGATCCAAGCCGATCCGCGACTCAAGGAGACGAGCGAAGCCAAATCGACGATCGAGTTCTTCCTCTTGTAGTTCTTGAGCGAATGTAATGAAATTGTTGATATAAATAAAAGGTGAAATTCTTTAATCTTGCTTTCTTTTAATTCTTGCATCATGATTAGATCTCAATTTGTGATTGTAGTTCTTGTTGTGATGTTCGAGTAAAACTCCGCTCGTAAAGGAGTCGAGACGATCAATAGAATGATGATGTAACAAATGTTAATACGATTCTTGAGTCCTACGAGCTTTGTAAACCCTAGCAAGTTCAAGAATCGATGACCTAGTTTCGTTGCGATGCTTTCTTGATTGTGATCGCTCGAAATTAGGGATCTACGATCGTTTCTTGAAATTACTAGAGGGTAGAATGTGAATGATATCGACGAAAGAACAAGGGATAAGATGAAACCCTAGTTTCATAAGAAATCCCCAATTCTCGATCGATCATCATCGATCTAGTATCAATTCATCGAAGGATAAGAATACCTAATTGTAAGATTACATCACATCTATAGATCCGATCGATTCCTACGAGCCTCATTTCGATTCTTGATATTTGGTTTGGAAAAATCAACAAACTATCAATTCTTGATTCTAACTTTTTCTTGTTATTAGATCTAGATTTTCTAATTCTTGAACTTCAAATATAAATCTTGAATTGTTTGTTTTCTTTTCATTAAAGTTTCAATTCACCTAATTCAAAAGACGAACGATTACACTTTCCCTGTGGACGATCCGCACTCACTAACAATCTACAACCGACACCGTTATTGATTGCGGTCAAAATATTTTTGGTTGTGATTTCTGTACAATTTTCATACAACGCAAGAATATCATTAAATCAAATGGCGCCGTTGCCGGGGATCATTTGAATTGATACTTTTACATCCAATCAAGAAATTAAAACAATCAAATGGCGCCGTTGCCGGGGATAGTGCGCTAATTGTTCGTATTTTTAAATTTGAGTTGAAAAATTTATTCCATTACAATTTTTTAGATCTAAATTCGTGCAAACACTAATACGAGTTGTTGTGATTTCTTGCGAGGAAATCTGGAATCATTGGAGCTGTGTAAAATTTTTTTGAAAATTCCAGAGAGCTCAGGAGACAATTAGGAACAATACCAAAAATTTCAGTGCAGTGATCACCTCAAGGGACCGCGATTCTGCGGCATTAGCGCTCATTTGTGGCGGATCCGCCGCGTGCTGACGTCGTCCCTGCACCAAAATTTCTCAGGTATCTTCTAACTTTCTTATCTTCTCCTAAATCTGCTCCAATTAACATTTTGTGCAATTTTCTTTGCAAATAATCGCAGCGCCGCAAAAGCAAAATAAAAATTTGTGCGTGTTTTGATTTTTGTGGTTGTTTGCATAATTAATACGGAAATTAAGGGGCACGGCCAAATCCAGATTAGATGGGGAGTTCATTACCCTTCCTAAGCCCTAAAAATCACAAACTTGCATCCGCATTTACCCTCATTAATAAAAAGAAATCTAGAGATGACTCTAAGGACCGTCGCGCTCACTTAGGACAAGAGAAGGCCGTGGGTAATTCATTGCTTATCCGCGTTTTCTTGTGGTGTCTAAGGAAAGTGTGTCGAAGGCTAGTGGTTATTAATTAGGCCCACTACTTACGTAGTGGAGTACCTTCCCACTTACCTGGCACTTACCTGGCCACAGGGGGACAAAGAGGCAGTGGAGAATTCTATCCTGCGACTTGTCTTTTGGCAGTTAGGAACGGTCTAGAGCCGGACCTAGGTGACCTCTAGATTTTAGCGTTTTGTGTGTTGCATTTGTTGTGTTGCATCATTTTTTTAAAAATCCGTCCACTTTTCAAAACAAACACCGCATTCATTCATCATTCCCCTAATTATAAATTCACGCTGCCACTTGTACTAACCCTTTTTAGTGCAAGATAGGCTGGACAACGGGATTCTAGTGCCTGTTCAGTCCGCGTCCCCCGATCGACCCTAAAGTCGGTATTTCTACATTTACCTTTTCTTTACCCACCACCACACCCACATCGATGGATCCGTCTCCATCGAACTTCTTTTCCACTACCCTGCCGCCGTCCGTTGGTGCGCAGAATCCACCTCGCATCTCTCTCCAGGGGAGGTGCTATCCAACACGAGGTCCCCTTTCCACCTGTCTTTCCATTCCACCAGCCAACGGGGAAAATTTTCAAATAAAACCCCAATACATCAACCTTCTACCAAAATTTCACGGTCTCGAGACTGAGGACGCTTACGTTTTCATTACCAAATTTGAAAACGTATGCGCAATGATGGGTACGTCACAGCTTTCAGTGGATGCTTTGCGTCTTCGTCTTCTCCCATTTACCTTGTGCGATTTAGCCGAGAAGTGGTTATATAACACTACCGCACATTCCATTTCAAATTGGGATGAATTCGTCAAAGCATTCCTTAAGAAATTCTACCCACATCAAAAGACAGCTCGAGTCCGTAGCGAAATCTATCAATTCACCCAGCTTCCAAATGAAACATTTTCAAAATGTCTTAAACGTTTCAAGGATCTGTTAGTCCAATGTCCACATCACGGCATCCCGAGATGGGAACTGTGCCGAATCATTTATGAGGGCATTACTCCTTACACAAGACAGACCCTTGAATCCATGTGTCAAGGCAATTTTATGACCAAAGATGATGGGGAAGACTGGGAATTCCTAGAAAATTTCGCTGAAAAATCTTTACAGTGGGAGGGTATGAGTCAATCGTCTAGGGATGGCAATGATATTTCCATAGGAGTTAGAGCTGACATTGCAGCTATACACAAGAAACTCGAGACTATGGAAAATAAATTTTTAGCAGCCACCCTAAATCAAATATCACTCTCCAAAACTGTATGTGGCTGCTGTTCTGATCCGTCTCACTTGACGGAAGAATGTCCGTTTCAAGGTCATGAGCATACCAATGCCGCATTTCAAAGACCTAGAAATGATCCATTTTCCTCCACATATGATCAGGGTTGGAGGAATCACCCTAATTTTGCTTGGAACCAATCACAAAACACGGTCCCAACCCAAAACAATTTCCAAAGGGTCCCTCCACCACAACAGCAACCACAATTGAGTCAGCACCCCTTCCATGCACAAAACTTCCAAAATCCGGTCAACACACCTGCACCTTCTAATCCGTTGCAGTTGATCGGTTCAGATGAATCCTCTTCATTCATGAACTTGCTTTTGACAATAAAAACTTCCGTCGATGACATAAAGAGAAACTTTGCATCCCAAAGCGAGACTATTAAATCGATGGAAGAAGAAATTGCACGTTTAAAAGATGAAATGAGTACAAGAGAGAGAGGGAAACTTCCAGCTCAACCTTTACCCAATCCTTCCTATTCACATCATGTGGATGCAATCAAATTGAGATCTGGAATAGTGCCTGACAATCATGTTGGGGAAGAGTTTGATGATACAGATAAATCAATCAATAAAACCCCGGCTGAGACCTTTCCTTCCACTTCTACTTCTAATTCTAACCCCAGTTCTTCTACCCCACCACCTTCTTGCAAGCCTATTCTTCGTTTCCCACAAGGCTCGCCACCTCAGTCCATCTCTTCTAGTTCTCCAAAGACGATCCCCACTCCTCTTTTGGGATCATGTCTACCCCCACTTCCTTCTCCTATGATGGACCCAGCGCTTATTGCTAAAGCACCTTATCCTAATCGGTTAAGGGCCAACACATCGAGTCCACATATGGAGAAGATTAGGGACATTTTTAAGCAAGTTAATATCAACATCCCTCTCCTAGATGCCATCCAACAAGTTCCGTCCTATGCGAAAACACTTAAGAACTTGTGCACTAGGAAGAGGAAGACTCAAGTGCCGAAAAAGATATTCATGGTAAAGACGGTAGATACGGCTTTCCCCCAACAATTACCGAGGAAACGTAAGGATCCTGGATATCCTACCATTTCCATTTCTATCGGGGAAAAACACATTAACCGTGCTCTACTAGACCTTGGCGCTAGTGTTAACTTGCTTCCTTTCTCAGTCTATGAGCAACTAGGGATCGGAGAGTTGAAGCCAACCCATTGCACTCTCCAGATGGTTGACCGATCAATCACCAAACCTACGGGTGAACTGGAGGATGTGTTTGTTGGAGATAGTGCCCTCAGAGTCAATTATTGGGTCACAGGCACGTGATTGCAATGATTGAGGGGAGGACCTATCCCGGTAGGACAGTCTTACTCGAGATGATAGTATGCTATCTGGTTTATCTTTATCATCGTGTACTGCTTTAGGTGACCTTACGAGTCGCTATTACACGTTGATAAAGCCCCTAGGATTCTTGCTTGACTTCCAGCAGTATGAGGGCGATCATATAAGTGGGAGCTGGGGTCTACAAGCACATCCTTAAAAGGTCCCTAGTCGTGGGAGATTCGAGACAGGGCATCGTTTCTCCAGAGTAGACTAGTGTATACAGTCGAGACCCCGACGAGGGGCGGTGGCCGGTCTCACAAGCCACTGGTGTCAGTTGATTCACCTAAGATGTATACAGGTGCTCATTGGGTTATGAGTACACCGGACAGGACTCGCCGGGAACCTGCTAGTTGGGATATACCAGACGTCAGATAGCAGTTCCCAGGTGACATGTGTACAGGTTAGTTCATCGACCTGGGATCGTCATTTGTCTCGTGTGAGTTCCCACTGTACTTTGATTACTACCCTACCACGGCTCAAAGGAGTCGTGCAAACAGGTTTTAGTTGGGTACAGTCCCGAGCCACATGGAGGCAGTGAGCGGATCTGCAGGGGTTCGTCTCTCCCGGTATTGGGGGTGAGGTCGTGCTGTGTCTAGGAGAGCCAGATCATGAAAAGTCCTTGGCCAAGGCAGGAGATTTGCTGGTAGGTATTCCAGTAGTATCTCAGGGTGTTCTGGGCTACACTCCGACACGACTTGTACCGCTTTTGGGGGTCTGACTTATACCAACCCCCTAGGCCCGCCATGCGATGCTTATAGACGAACAGACCGGACTGTACGGATATTGTCACTGACAGGCTCAGTAGGGTGTCAGGATGAGTTCGCTCATCGACGTCCCTTTTGGTCAATAGCTGGTGGCCCGTCACGTATGGCTAATACCTCTGACGTGCTAGTGGTTAAATCCACAGCCATAGTATTGACGAGTCTTTAGAGTCCACCACACAGACAGTTACTCAAGTTTCGGGCGAAACGCTGTAGAGGCCGTATGGAGATATGGCAGGGTTCGATCGGATACGTGCGGTATTGCACGGATCGTGATCGGACAGATTTTACTAGCCGGCTTTGGCTTAAGCCGGATTCTAGTTTTAGATAGTGTAGTTTTGTCTCTTTGCATTTGTGTTCAGTGCGAATACAAATGCGGGCATGTATTTGCAGTAGTGGGGTTTTCCTGTAATTTATTACGGGATCGGTTTTCTGAAGTTGCCAGTTTGCATTCCGTTCCGGCCGGTTTTCCTTCATTCCTTCTCGGTCGGACTTTCTTGTTGGAGGGGGTTATTTGCAATTTGCAAATAACTCTTTTGTGGAGGGTTTTCTTGCACTTGTGGATTATGATGAGACTTGCTTCATGATGATATTCCTTTCTTGTCCATTTGATGGCTTTTCACTTGATGGTTTGTGAAAGGAAATGGTGGTGACCATTTTCTTTATTTTGGTTTTTCCATTGTTTTTTTATATACTTGGTGCATTCTTTTACTCTCTCCAATCTCATTCTAGAGAGAGGGGGCCGGCCACTAGAGAGGAAGGGAGAGGGGATTTCACTTTGAGTGAGGAAAAATGTTTCATATCATTTTCATGCTACCAAAATCCAAAAGCACATTCTTCTTTAGTTGCTTTCTTCTCCTCCTCACATCCTTCCATCAAGGCAACTTCAAGAACCCCAAAAGAGATAACCTTCTACACTATTCTATAGTAAGCCTTGGACGCGTCGGCTAGCCAACTTCGCGCCCGAGTTGCCTCGGTCAAGAGGCGGGAACCCGTAAAAGATTCCGGCTACGTGGTGCCCCTTTCCGACGAGCGAGGAGGTGACGGAGATTCCGCAAGAGATCGGAGTGGAGACAAAGACCGAAGGACACGGATCGCTTGGTATTGCATCTCTACTCTTTTCTTATTTGCTAGCTAGCTAGGTTAATGGCCCGATCCGGGTAAAAAGTCCGCGGTGGTGCCGTTTTGCAAAGTTCGCAAAGTTTTTATTTTCCGCGTTTCCGGCGTCGGATCGACGGCCGGGGCGCCCCCGCGGGCTTACAATGGTATCAGAGCCACGCCGTTAACCTTCCCTAGCTTGCTCTAGCGCGTTTAGAACTCGATCGAACAAAAACCCGAAAACCGTATTTTTTGTTCACATGTGTTCTCTGTTAAAATATTTTGAGCTCCTAAAATTTTTCTGGTGATTGCAGAGACATGTACAACAAATTGTAAGAATTCTGGGAAAATACGATCCACTGATTCCTCACTTTGACCGTGGAAGCGCGGCCAAAACCCTGGTTTGGCCGCGCTTGCGCGGCGGAAAAGAGGAATCGTGGCACCATATTTTCCCAGTAAGCTTATGAGTTGAAAATAGGGCTTTTGGGATATTTTCTTTGGGCCCAGATTTTCTGTAAGTGCTACAGTAGTGTGTGGGGCCCACTTTGATAAATTTGTTCGATCGGATATTTTAAACATGCTAGTTCACAGTTTTTACATTATATCTGCGACCGTGAATGTCATTCGATCGGTAAATCCCGTCTAACTGCTATAGCCCGGTTAGACGGATTTGCGAACGTGACTTTCACGTTGATGTTCTGTGATTGTACTGTGTTGTTGCGGATCGGTCGTAGAGGATAGCCTGGTTGCAGTGGTAGTACAGTTCTGTTGTATTATGTACATTTGATATTGCGGGGCGAGCGTCCGACATGTGGACTGCCGTCACTGCCTGTTTGTATTATTATTTTGGGGCACGACCTGGTTGCGGTCGATGTACCCGTTGTATGTATATTTTACTTTCTGTACTAGGATTACCCCGCGGAGGGGTGCACGGATAGCCGGGTTCTGGAGGGCAACAAGCCCGCATCTCATGGCATTGGGACGGAAGGGGGCTTCAATCTAGGATTGGCGGGCTATTCGCCGCACTCGTAGGGGGTATAGGGTTGACCCAGGAGGGGTGCCCAAGTTACCGGATTCCGTGAAGTGCTGGGTGGTCCATTCACGTAGCTGAAGGGGGCTGCCTCGCTTCAGGTTTTGGCGGGTAACTTGCCGCGCCCGTAGGGGTCTAGGATTTCATTCCACAGGCTATCCACACGACCAGGGGAACGTCGGGTTTCAGCAGCGGCTCTGTGAAACCCGGGGATCCCAGATATCTGTATTGATCTGTGTTGCTATACATTTCTGTGTTGCATTTTTTATCACGCCTTGAGCGAAAATTATATATCATATATATATTAGTAGACGTTGTATATGTTTTGCATCCGCGCTAGTCCAGTCCCCGCTCTGTCGTTAGTTAGCTAACCTAACGGGTGATGACGGGACCCAGTAGCGAATGCGGATGGCATATACGTACGTCAGTATATTTTCGTTCTTTGTGGTGTGATCAATTGATGGGACTGCATTGATTCGGATCAATGCAAGTTAAACAAACCTAATTTGATGTTGTTGGAACATTTTTCAAAAAGCTGTTATTGCAAGGGCGTTCTCTTTTGTTTTGCACAGTGGTATTCAGTTGGAATATCCTGCTCCTCAGTCGACGAGGCAAGGGCCGAGATCCCTTCACCGGGAGTGACCCCTTGGACAAAAGTTTGCGTTAGGGCAGTAACTTCACTATAGCCGATTACTTTTTCTTTGCATCATGGTATTCATTTGGAATATCCTGCACCTCATTCTACGGGGAAAGAGCCGAGATCCCTTCACCGGGAGTGACCTCTTTAGCGAAGGTTTTCGTTACTATATTTTTCTAAAAAGCTATCCGTTCCTTCAACGATATCAAGTTCATTACGTTAAAGGTTTTCGCCAGAAACCATTCGTAGCCCTCCTTCATTTCAGTTAAATATTCGATAGTATTCAAGCTATGTATTTTGACCTCACGCCAAGGCATAGTGTTTGGTAGCTGCCGGGTATTTATCTGTTGCATAGATAGATGCGTTGGTTTGGGACAGTCGTACTACTATTTTGGCCTACGTCAAGGGTATGTACGGGTGGGTTCAAATTAACCAGGATAATGATGGGTAGAACTTGACATGTGACTTATGATATTTTGACCTCACGCCAAGGTCATAAGAGCATGGGGTAAAAATCCACATCGGGAGTTTCAAAAGTACTGAAACTTGCCAGATATGCGCATACCTTCTGGAGTGTGATAACGTGAGCGGATTCCGTCACGTTATCATGCGATGAGAGTTGGATCCCGATTCCCACTGATGAGTTGGTTTACTCCTCGGGTTATCCCGGCTAATTCTTCTTTCAGGTTTGGGGAAGAATTTGACGTTACAGTGGGAGGTTTCCAGATTAGATAAAGTGATAACCATTCTGATCTAGGTTAGAGTGCACGCTGAGTGTTTCTTTTCTCTCTCTCTTTGGCAGCGACCATTGACCCGACCCTAGACTATGACTCAGTGACCAAGTTGACCGAACCTTCTTAACACTGGCTTTTGGATTGTCAGAGTTGCAGACCTTTTTGCCACTCCTACTTTTACTCTTTTCTCCGGGACACCCCGTATTACTACGAACGTCCACTTCCATTGGACAAAACCATCGTATGGTTATATACGAACTCGAAGGACTTCGAGGATGGTTTCCGGTTCTGGAGAAAACGAATAGGACTATTCAGTTGTCTTTTCCTTTTACCTTCTCTCAGGTTGCGAGTACTCCTTGGTTTAGGAGATAGTACACCTATTACGCAAATTGGATAGTCTTCTTCCAAACCTTAGGCTGGTGCCGAACGGTGGGGAATGAAGAAAGCCAATTAGCCTAAACGGTGTACAGAAGGTATTAAGTTCAGACAAAGCAAGGGATTAGTAAGTGGGCAAAGTAAATTGCGACTGTTATTCACGACCTAACTATGTACTTCTTTGTCAATCCTAAATCACCTATGAATTAAGTTCATTCGGTTGTCTTTTATCCTCACCTTCTCTCGCATTGCGAGTGCTCCTAGGATTAGGACAGTACACCCATTATGCTTATTGGATAGTCTTCTTCCAAACCATAGGCTGGTGCCGAACGGTAGGGAAGGAAGAAAACCATTTGGCCTAAACGGGTGTACAGAAGGTAATGACTAAAGACATATAAAGGGATTTGGAGAGATGGCAAAGAATTATACAGTTATAGTTGTGAATCTGGATAATGGAAGAGGCATTACTAAGAATACCAGGATACCCCATCGAAACATCTCAATGTTTCAGTTTCACTGTGTACTGTTAAATGAAAACTGATTTCCCAATTAGGCACTTGCTCCAGGGTATGTATTTACCAGGAAGGATTCTCACATCTGTATGGTTTTACAGATGATGAGTGGGAGTAAGTTATTAGGAATTAGGTGACCATCCTCATTATATCAGGATTCGTTGTAATTGGTGATATTTGAGGAAGTCACCTGGGTTGTTTGCCGGTCGGCAAATATTTGGTTTTGAATATCCGTTGTTGTGCACTAATTTCAAATTGATATATCTGTACGTCTATTTTTATAGAGTGAGACATACCTTTTTGAAATTAGGTCTATGACATTTACCTATACCAGTGGATGGTTAGGTAAGGAGCATTGAACAGCGGTGTAATTCTTCTTAACCAAAAGTACAGTTTTCAACCTACGACACACAGTGAATGAGTCACCAGACTCAGGGGACTTATACAGAGTATTGTATTTTGTCCAGTGTCCATTAGGACAGGGGGGTTGGTCCTCGTACTATATTCTGTTTACTTTTAACTTCTCTAGTTCTTAGACATGTGTTTCGTAGAAACACAGGGTCTGAGTTTTGAGAAGTTATAGGTATAAGAATAAAGTGGAGAACCAGGTATTGCAAGTATCGGGATTCTTCAAAGTGATCGAAGATGTAGATACTTGTGTATGGTATTCAGTTGATAGTAATGATTAAGAGAACTAGCTTCTCTTTCAGGTTACTCATAATTGGAAGTACTCCTAAGTTGAGTGACGCTGATCGGCCTCTCTTCCATTTAGTTGACATGCACTGGAGACAGCTGCATGATTTGAATCTGGTTCAATTAAATCAGTGCCTCTGCTTCTTGGATATAGAACAGTTCATATATTGACATTGTTAAGATACGGGGAGTTGTCCGGCTTATGCTTAAAACCAGACTCTGGACAACTCAAGGCACATTTCAGTAGTGGCTGTTTGTGGGTTGACCCGGGCTATGACGAGGGTTGACTTTCTACCATCTGGAAGATCAATAGAGATATTGTTCTTGACTCGCCACAGTTTTATCAAAAATGGATTTTTTTTTCAGAAAAACAGTAGTGGGAGTATGGTAGAACTGGAAGTGATTCCAGAACCGCAAACGATTACTGAAGATTTGATAAGAACCTAAAGATTCAATCTGGTTTGACATTCCATTGGCCACTCCGCAGATATGGTGGGTAACCTCAGGCACCCGAGAGGTACTTCGGTATGCTCAAGGACGGTGGCAGGGAGGTTCTTGTTTACCCACACTTGCCATTGCTATTGGTCCAGGCTGCGAGACCCGGCGGAAGGATGAGTATAGCGTCGTTCTAAACTGGCTTTAGAAGTGCACGTCTATATGACTCTGCCAGAGGGTTGTCGTAGTCAGTGGGAGCAGCGGAAGCATTGGTGGATATCAGGCTTATGTCTATTTATAGACTTAAGCAGATATAGCGGAGATAGATCATCTATTTCTGATGTGACAGTCATATGTTTGACTTCATCAGAATAGGGGATGGATCTGTTAAGGAGGTAGTAGGGTGTGATGTCCTAGTATTTGATGACATACACAGAGTAGGAAGTGATATTCCTATACTACGATCGGTTATACTTTGGTCGTCACACAGTGGTTTCTCCACATAGGACTTGGATATAATATCAGACATTCTGGTTACTAGATCTATGGTTTTAGATCTAGATTTGGGTGGTTTCCCAATCTGGGTACTTTGACCGCATTCTATGAGTATTTAGAATGGACGACTCCTGGCACGGTAGTGTACCTGCAGGTAATGGAGTCACCCTCTCTAAAGGTGTCTTACAGACTAATGGGGAGAGGGATACGCATGATTGACAGATCACTTGCTTAGGCAATTGAGTCAATCATGAGATGTCAAGTACCACACCAGATGTTGTTCTTGCAGTAGGCGCAATAAGTTGATATTGATCCAATCCTGGAGAAACAGTCGGAAGCAGTTTTAGAACATAAGTGAATGTTCTAGGGATATGATAACGGCAGTCTTCTTCGGGAGACAGTTATCATTCCAGGCTTCCAAGGTGACCTGGATGGCAGAGTGGCTGTCAGAGTTATAGTTTTCCCTCTAACGAGGGGCAGTATTTTGGACAGTTGGTCCAGGTGGATACTGAGGGAAGGCATGGCGCAGGACACTGATTAAGTTCAGTTGTCGATACAGTCTAAAAAGTTTGGATTTGGAGTTCACTTATGAGCTAGGTCCCATCAGACATCCAGACATTCTAAGACAGGTATTGCTCATTTCGGGAGATGGCTTTCTCCGCGAACTTGAGATTTAGAGAGACATAGAAAGAAACATCAAAGCGGATCCACTCACTGAGGCTATTCCTCGAACGCAATAGTTTCGCAAACGAGCTTTGTGAGACTGACTAGTAGAGGAGTTGGGTGTTCGGTATCACACGGGCTGTGAGTATGCGACATCGCAATAATTAGCCTTGAGTGCAAGTGGGAGATTGTTGGAGATAGTGCCCTCAGAGTCAATTATTGGGTCACAGGCACGTGATTGCAATGATTGAGGGGAGGACCTATCCCGGTAGGACAGTCTTACTCGAGATGATAGTATGCTATCTGGTTTATCTTTATCATCGTGTACTGCTTTAGGTGACCTTACGAGTCGCTATTACACGTTGATAAAGCCCCTAGGATTCTTGCTTGACTTCCAGCAGTATGAGGGCGATCATATAAGTGGGAGCTGGGGTCTACAAGCACATCCTTAAAAGGTCCCTAGTCGTGGGAGATTCGAGACAGGGCATCGTTTCTCCAGAGTAGACTAGTGTATACAGTCGAGACCCCGACGAGGGGCGGTGGCCGGTCTCACAAGCCACTGGTGTCAGTTGATTCACCTAAGATGTATACAGGTGCTCATTGGGTTATGAGTACACCGGACAGGACTCGCCGGGAACCTGCTAGTTGGGATATACCAGACGTCAGATAGCAGTTCCCAGGTGACATGTGTACAGGTTAGTTCATCGACCTGGGATCGTCATTTGTCTCGTGTGAGTTCCCACTGTACTTTGATTACTACCCTACCACGGCTCAAAGGAGTCGTGCAAACAGGTTTTAGTTGGGTACAGTCCCGAGCCACATGGAGGCAGTGAGCGGATCTGCAGGGGTTCGTCTCTCCCGGTATTGGGGGTGAGGTCGTGCTGTGTCTAGGAGAGCCAGATCATGAAAAGTCCTTGGCCAAGGCAGGAGATTTGCTGGTAGGTATTCCAGTAGTATCTCAGGGTGTTCTGGGCTACACTCCGACACGACTTGTACCGCTTTTAGGGGTCTGACTTATACCAACCCCCTAGGCCCGCCATGCGATGCTCATAGACGAACGGACCGGACTGTACGGATATTGTAACTGACAGGCTCAGTAGGGTGTCAGGATGAGTTCGCTCATCGACGTCCCTTTTGGTCAATAGCTGGTGGCCCGTCACGTATGGCTAATACCTCTGACGTGCTAGTGGTTAAATCCACAGCCATAGTATTGACGAGTCTTTAGAGTCCACCACACAGACAGTTACTCATGTTTCGGGCGAAACGCTGTAGAGGCCGTATGGAGATATGGCAGGGTTCGATCGGATACGTGCGGTATTGCACGGATCGTGATCGGACAGATTTTACTAGCCGGCTTTGGCTTAAGCCGGATTCTAGTTTTAGATAGTGTAGTTTTGTCTCTTTGCATTTGTGTTCAGTGCGAATACAAATGCGGGCATGTATTTGCAGTAGTGGGGTTTTCCTGTAATTTATTACGGGATCAGTTTTCTGAAGTTGCCAGTTTGCATTCCGTTCCGGCCGGTTTTCCTTCATTCCTTCTCGGTCGGACTTTCTTGTTGGAGGGGGTTATTTGCAATTTGCAAATAACTCTTTTGTGGAGGGTTTTCTTGCACTTGTGGATTATGATGAGACTTGCTTCATGATGATATTCCTTTCTTGTCCATTTGATGGCTTTTCACTTGATGGTTTGTGAAAGGAAATGGTGGTGACCATTTTCTTTATTTTGGTTTTTCCATTGTTTTTTTATATACTTGGTGCATTCTTTTACTCTCTCCAATCTCATTCTAGAGAGAGGGGGCCGGCCACTAGAGAGGAAGGGAGAGGGGATTTCACTTTGAGTGAGGAAAAATGTTTCATATCATTTTCATGCTACCAAAATCCAAAAGCACATTCTTCTTTAGTTGCTTTCTTCTCCTCCTCACATCCTTCCATCAAGGCAACTTCAAGAACCCCAAAAGAGATAACCTTCTACACTATTCTATAGTAAGCCTTGGACGCGTCGGCTAGCCAACTTCGCGCCCGAGTTGCCTCGGTCAAGAGGCGGGAGCCCGTAAAAGATTCCGGCTACGTGGTGCCCCTTTCCGACGAGCGAGGAGGTGACGGAGATTCCGCAAGAGATCGGAGTGGAGACAAAGACCGAAGGACACGGATCGCTTGGTATTGCATCTCTACTCTTTTCTTATTTGCTAGCTAGCTAGGTTAATGGCCCGATCCGGGTAAAAAGTCCGCGGTGGTGCCGTTTTGCAAAGTTCGCAAAGTTTTTATTTTCCGCGTTTCCGGCGTCGGATCGACGGCCGGGGCACCCCAGCGGGCTTACAGTGTTAATAAATATCGGAGAATTTATATTCCCGGTAGATTTTATTGTAATTGATACACAGCCTGTAGCGAACCCACGGAATCAAATTCCGGTGATTTTAGGTCGCCCCTTTTTGGCCACTTCCAATGCAATAATCAACTGTCGTAACGGTTCTATGACCCTATCTTTCGGGAATAGGTCTATTGAGATGAACATTTATAAGTTGGGAAGTGTACCCTCCGAACGTACTGCTCAGGTCTGTTCTGTCGACTTAATGGATGTCGACAGCAGCGAATTTGATGATCATCCTAATACCGATCTAGACTCTTTTCATACGTTATTGTTTGACCCAACTATGTATCATACACATACGGACTCTTCCACTGAGATGTCCGGGTCAACAATTAACACGGATTATGAACTGTTCTTAAAGTCTGAAGATCACCCCGCACTTTGTGATGACATTATTCATCGGGGTATAGATGGAACTTTTGAGGAGATCTTCGCTGATGAACTCGCATTTTTGAATTACATGGGTGTTGAGATGAATCTTGTCCCAATCAATGAAATTGAACCTCCACCCCTTCTTCTGAACTGTAAAAAGAATGCGAGTAATCCATCACATTCATTGCATCGTCTCTTCAAAATGAGACGCACCCACATTCTATTCCACCACTTAACCTTTCCCCACTTCTTCTTCTTCCACCAACCCGAGCACTGCATTGATAAAATTTTCGAATGGTTGGTGTTAACATTCGGTCTTTGCAAAGCTTGGCATCGACCACTAATTCTTGACCCCCTCATGTGATTTTCAAAGCTTAACATTGCATAATTCAAGTTTGGGGGGGGGGCACTTTTTCTGGCTCCTGAAAAGAAAATTTTTACAAAATTTTGAGCCAAAAAAAAATAAGTTTGGGGGAGGTTCTTCACTTAAATATTTTGCCCCCACTAATAAATTCCTCCCAGGCTTACAGGTTTTTCGAGATTTAGCAGAAGGCAACAGTGAGGACACTGTTGAAAATAAGTTTGCAGGAGGTTTGTGCTTTATTTGCGCATCATTTGAATATCATTTGCATAAGCACAAAACATTTTTTTAAAAAACCTATAAAAATTTTTAAAATATTTCAAAAAATAAAAATATTTTTGTACATAAATAAGATAATAAAAGTTTAGATAGTGAAAAATTACATCCATGAGATTAGAAAAATTTAAGAAAACTAAGAAAATTAGAAGTTTTCTTATACGAACTAGTAATAAGTAGTTATGAGCCGTTGTCCCAAAGGTTAGTAAGATCAAAGACGTCAGTAATCTGAGGATAAAAATAAGTCTGAAAAATAGTTCCTATTCTGGAAGCCAAACATTTTGAACATTGCTACTCTGCTATTCGCACTTACACACGTCTTGAAGCCTGGGATAGTAGAGGATACCTTGAAATGCTCTTGTCTTAAAGCCGATGTATGAAGGAAATAAAACAAAAGTGAATAAAAAAATATAAAGTGGTGAGAAAAATGGACACTGGTTTTGTTATTACCGATGGCAATAAAAAATATATAGCGAGGGTGCCTCTTCACCTAGTGCCCTAAGGTCAACTGGTCTGGGAGTCACTGCTATGCTTTAGGTGGTGCAAGACGAGGAAAATACACCAAATAAGCAAGCACATGAGTAATCGGTCGGTTAGTACCTCAAGAAGTATTAACGGTCGCATGAAAGTGTGTGAGCAATCTCATTTAAATATTCATTAATTAAAAAGTACTGAGGCGGATGGGCAAGAGTATGATAGCTTGAATTGAATTCTCCGGGTGTAGGGATGTCTTTACACACACGCAGGGTTATATGATCGATGTTTGGAAGAAAGATAGGAATGAAGAATAAGACGATGTTTTATTGAGGGAGAACGTGATTTCTAACATCTTTTCATGACCATTAAGATAGGGCTCATGACAACCGAAAAGCTATCTTAGTTAGAAACCCTAATTTTCAAGGCTTTTCTTTTTACAATTCTTTTCTTTAAATGTAATATTCATGATCTTCCTTTTATTATTGGATTTTGTGGGTGCAATCCGCTGAAAACCCTCAGGAGACAACAATTCTCCTACTAGGGACACCTAGAGGTTTAAAGGCTTGTTGCACCTGCTCAGTGCAATCGTGTTGCCTACAAAAATGTGCTAGTTAGTTTTTCTCTTTCTTTATTTTCTCCTTCTTTTTAATAAAAAGTTCGCTCGAGACGATCGAAATTAAGTTTGGGGGAATTTGATCAGTCGAAAATAATGCAATTTTAACACGGCAATTTCCCTATCATTTGCACTCATTTAGAAGTGTACGGTATTCATATTTCACATATTAGCAAATCAGTCATAAAATATCAGATTGCATGTGTTAGACTTTAAAACCGGCACTTTAAAGGAAATTGACTGTATTTTATGGCATCGCATCATCCCTATATTGCGCAACACTTGTTTCGAGATTTGTGCAGGATAATCCGGAAGAAAAGCCAAAATTGTCATTTTGCTGATCAAACATTACGCCAACTCAAAGACCTGAGATCTGGTAGTAATCCAGAAGGAATTACACATTTCAACATATCAAAACAAGGCCCAATTGTCAGCCCAAAGCAGCACCAGAGAGATGAAGCCCTAACTCAGCTATATGGCCGCGGTTCCGCGGCCTAAGCCAGTTATTGCCGCGGAACCGCGGCGGTTTAGACACATCAGAAAATAAATTTTAGTGCACAATTCATCTCTCAGGGCCCACATTCATTTATAATACCTCAAATTCCAGAAGGACCTCGAAGCTACTGCCAGATCAGCAAAGATTATTAAGCAAGGCTAATCTTAATTAAGCTCCTAACAAACTATTTCTAGAAGCTCCCTCCTAACTAATCACATCTAGAAGCTTCTCCTCAACAACCTTTTGGAGGGAAATTCAAATTTCATCTAACAAACTTTTGGAGGGAAATTCAAATTCTAATCCTAGATCTGGGGTTTAGGGAAGCCTATAAATAGAAACCTAGACCTAGGGTTAAGGGGAATCTTTTAGTTAGCTAGTTCAATCATTAGTTAGTTCAATTCTCCATCTTCTTCCACAAGTCTAGTGACAAGGCTTGTGCGAAACCCTAACCCTAATTCCAATCCAAATTCAAGATCTCGAGTACCAATCAAGCGAGAAGCCTTCAACCTTTTATGAGCCGAGCCGATCTTCAATCCGGCAAGTGATCCAAGCCGATCCGCGATTCAAGGAGACGAGCGAAGCCAAATCGACGATCGAGTTCTTCCTCTTGTAGTTCTTGAGCGAATGTAATGAAATTGTTGATATAAATAAAAGGTGAAATTCTTTAATCTTGCTTTATTTTAATTCTTGCATCATGATTAGATCTCAATTTGTGATTGCAGTTTTTGTTGTGGTGTTCGAGTAAAACTCCGCTCGTAAAGGAGTCGAGACGATCAATAGAATGATGATGTAACAAATCTTAATACGATTCTTGAGTCCTACGAGCTTTGTAAACCCTAGCAAGTTCAAGAATCGATGACCTAGTTTCGTTGCGATGCTTTCTTGATTGTGATCGCTCGAAATTAGGGATCTACGATCGTTTCTTGAAATTACTAGAGGCTAGAATGTGAATGATATCGACGAAAGAATAACGGATAAGATGAAACCCTAGTTTCATAAGAAATCCCCAATTCTCGATCGATCATCATCGATCTAGTATCAATTCATCAAAGGTTAAGAATACCTAATTGTAAGATTACATCACATCTATATATCCGATCGATTCCTACAAGCCTCATTTTGATTCTTGATATTTGGTTTGGAAAAATCAACAAACTATCAATTCTTGATACTATCTTTTTCTTGTTATTAGATCTAGATTTTCTAATTCTTGAACTTCAAATATAAATCATGAATTGTTTGTTTTCTTTTCATTAAAGTTTCAATTCACCTAATTCAAAAGACGAACGATTACACTTTCCCTGTGGACGATCCGCACTCACTAACAATCAACAACCGACACCGTTATTGATTGCAGTCAAAATATTTTCGGTTGTGATTTCTGTACAATTTTCATACAATGCAAGAATATCATTAAATCAAATGGCGCCGTTGCCGGGGATCATTTGAATTGATACTTTTACATCCAATCAAGAAATTAAAACAATCAGGTACAATCCCGAATCACATGGAGGCAATTAGCGATAGGAGGGGATTCGTCTCTCCCGGTATAGGGAGTTGATGTTGCGCTGTGTTCGATTGGCTATAACTGGAAATCCCTGGCCAGGGTTGCTGAGATTTACTGGTAAATGTTATCAGTAGTTTCTCGAACTATTATACCTCATATCGACACGAATTATCAAGCTATTGGGGTCTGACGTTTACCACCCCTAGGCGAGATATGCGACATATCAGACGACGAGACCGGACTGTACGGGGGTGTTACTGATTGGATTCACAGGAGAATATACAGGCTTGCTTGTTGATCTTCTGAGCGCTCAATACCTGGGTGGCTGTTACGTTTAGCTGACCGCGTGCAGCTTGTGGGTGTTTGATATGATCATCACCTACTGCCGGCGTATTGACGATTCTTCAGAGTCCTACACAGAGGTTACTTAGCTCAGGGAAAACGGAGTAGGGGCACATATGTGATATGTGCAGGACCGATGATAATGCGATATGTGATACCGTATTCTATTCTCACGATATTTGATATCAGCCGGGTCATCGGATCAAGTGTTGATTCGATGAATCGGTAAATGAGATATTAGTCGGTTATATGCGATATAGCCGGATTGTCGGATCATGTGTTGATTCGATAATTTAATGTACAATAATATATATGATATATTAAATTACATTAACTAATATTAGCTCACTAAAAGATTCTTTTTCTCACTCGGGTAATACATTGATATATATGCGATATATGTTAATTGTATTATTTTATTTTGTTAAAATAAATATTACATATGTGATATATAATATTGTAACATGATATGGTTATTAATGCAACATGTTTAGTGGAGATTAAACATGGTTAGGGTTTGATTTGGGTTAATCATTTCTAGAAGTTTCTAGAAGGTTTTCTTTTTTGTTTTGGAAAAGATATTTTGCAAGATATTTCTTTAACTAAACCCTAACCCTTAACCCTAGTAAAATCTCTACAATGGTTATTTGAACCATGGTTGCATTTCTAACCTTATCAAGTCTATCATTATTCATCACAAAAGGATTAAGGCTTTTTCTTCTTCCATCTTCTCTTCATGGAAAAAGCTTTCTAGCTTTTTCTAAGTGATGATTATGTATGAGAAAAAGATTATAAATGAGTGCAAAAATCCTACTTCATCATCCTCATCTATCCTTGCCCTTTAGATGGGAGTGTTCACTTTATTTAGTGAGTGTTAGCTTGTGTTAATGAAACTTCAAGATAGATCATCTTTGTTATCGAAGATCGGAAGCAAGACTGCATCTTTCTCTTCGTGAAGCCTCTCGAGAGTCCGGAACACGATGATCGCAGCGAAGGGACCTCAACACGGAGCTTAAGAAGTGAAGGACCGGATCTACAAAGGTTGTAATCCCTCTCACTTAGTGTTAAAGAGTTTAACATGCTTGTTTTCGCCTAATCTCTAGTTTAAAGATCCGGCTTTGGGTTGTTCGGCACGGCTAAATTTTAAATCGGGCATGGTTGATGCCTCATAGACCCTTGTGCGTGTGCCCAGCAACCATACAGTGGTATCAGAGCCAAGCTAGAGCTTTAGGCGAAGTTTAAAGTCCGATCGAACCCCGAAACCCCGACTTAGACCCTTCTCTGGATTTTTTCTAAAAAAGTGATTTTTTCTGGATTAAAAATACTCAAAAAAATCAGCAGGGAATTACAAGAGTTACTGTGCATCACGTGCCTCCAATTCAATTAAACCGCCACGGAACCGCGGCCGTACCTTGGTTTTGGCGGCGGTTCCGCGGCCAAAAAGTGGAATCATGGCACGTGATTTGCACAGTAATGTCCGTCTGTAATTCCTTATTCTTCTGGGAATTTTTAATTTGCTCAAGTCTTGAGTTTTCTGGGATCTATTGGGGACTCGTTGATTCGATCGGATAATTTAACTTCGTTTAATTTTTTCCGGATAATTTTAGAAACTATTAAAAAGTTCGAACGGATATCAATAACTCACTTTTTCCCCTGTCGGAAAATTTTTCAAAAGTTGGATTTTTCCTCGAGCTTGAAACTTCCGGAAAATCGTGCAAGTAACGCGGTGGACCCTCTAGAAGATAACAAACCTTAACTCGATTATGTGACCGTCTTGAACTTCCTTTAAACCTTAGGGTTTGTGCCAGTATGGCGTGCCACATGTGAGGCGTTGGCTTGACCCTTCTACGGCTGGACCATCGGTACTGTGGCATGTGATGGATATTTTTTTGAACTCCGCTCAAGTGTTGAGCTATTTGGGAAATCTTGGGTGTTTGATTATTCGATCAGAAAGTTTAACATTGTCTATTTATCTGGAATGCGATACAATATTTGGAATCCATAAGTAGTTATGAGATAACTAATTTGAATGTTATAAATCTAGCAGTTCAGTCTCAATTGATCGGTTGCCACGGAATTTTGATGTGATCAAAAGTCCGTTGAAATCACGTAGCGTACGCGGATACTCGCCGGGTAAACTTAACATACAGTCACGCCCCATAGCCCTGACCAAGTGATTGTAGGAGAACACCGTTGCCAAAAGCATCCGTTCGGGTGCTCGCGGCAGCGGTGTTCCGCCTTAGTGCACTTCGTCGACGGCATCCGGGGGTGCGGCCGTCTACTAAATTTTGCGACGAGCATTCGATCAGGTCATCGGGAATCTTGTTGAATTGCCCGACTTGATATTGAAAAGAGTTTTCGATAACGAGACTAAAATGCGGGGTTTATAATAGTTAGGCATGCGATGTCTAAGGAATTCATTTGGTTAGGCATGCGATGTCTAAGGAGCTTGCGGATTCCAACTGTTGTAGTTTTACACTTTCTTTTCTGTGACCGTAAGCGTAGTATGTGGTGTATCGCCGGCTTCGTTGCTATACATCAATGACAATCGGGATACGCATACTTGCTTACGTTGATGATATAAGATATTATGTGTTGCTGTGATATGTTATATTGGATCGCCGCGTTTGAATAGCCGGGGATTTTATGTGAGATGAGAGTTTTTCTTTTTTCATTCATGTAAAATTCATTTGTATGTAATATTCTTTTATTGGGGCACTTCCGGGCTGAGGATGATGTCACCATTGTATATTGTTTACTTTTCCGCATTAGGTAGATCCAAGGCAGGGAGCACAAGTAACCGGGTTCTACGGTCCAGTGGGAGACCATCTCGAGGAATCGAGACCGGGTCTCCTAACCCTAGAATTGGCAGTGTTACTTGCCGCTCTCGTAGGGGTCTAGAGATGTGGGTTTGGCTATTCATCGCGACCGTGGAATCCTTGTTTTATACAGGCTCGTATTAAAACACGGACGTCCTAGTATATCCAATATTTCATATATGTTCTTCTGCTGCAATGTTCTGTAATGAGATCATATTACTGCCTGAGACGAATGTTTATATTATATATATGGGATATATGTTATATTGCAGATTTCGTTTCAAATGTGATGCTTATGAAGCATATTAAAATGTGACTTCATTAATGAGATTAATGAAACTAAAAGAAACCTAAATATGTTGTAGAAACTTGTTTAAAAACCGGTAGCTCTAGTTCTTGCTTTGCATAGCGGTGTTCCTTCTTGAACATCCAGAACCTTATTCGATAAGGAAAGAGCCGAGATCCCTTCACCGGGAGTGACCTCTTTAGTGAAACTAGCGGATGCTACAAACTCGGTCTGTCTTTTGATTGCTTCTATAGTTCTTGCTTTGCATATTGATATTTGTCAAATATCCTGCACCTTATTCGATGAGGAAAGAGCCGACGATCCCTTCACCGGGAGTGACCTCTTTAGCAATACTAGAAAAGCCTAAAAAATACTCCATTTAAAATCACTCGATTCTACAACGATATCAAGTTCATTACGCAAAGGATTTTCTTAAAAACCTGTCGTAGCCCTCCGTCATTTCAGATAAGTACTACTTAGTATTCGTGCTGCGGTAGTTTGGCCTCCGTCAAGGCGTGGTGTACGGTAGCTAACTAGTGCTTATCTGTTAGCATACGATGCGATTGGATTAGGGTATTCGTACGGCGTAGTTTGGCCTCCGTCAAGGGTCGTGTGGGTGGGTTTAATTCAATCAAGAAATGTGCGGGTTGAACTTGACTAGCGGACTATGGGTAGTTTAGCCTCCATCAAAGTCATAGGACGCTAGGGGTAAAATATTATTGGGAATTTCAAGAGTTGAAATTTGCAATGAGATTGCATACCTTCTATGAGATAGTTGGATCCCGACACCCGCTGCGAGTAAGTGTTACTCCTGGGAGAGTTTTACACATTACAATTAGCCGATCAAGTAGGTGTCTAGAAAGGTGTCAACGGGGTTACGCCCCTGGGAAAATGAGGTTTACTTTAATTAGGTCCATGCGAAAGCACGGGGAACCTCCCTCAAAATACCGGCACTGGCCTAGCTGAAAGATTGGCGAACTTGTAGCGTGTAATTAATCCCAGCTAGTCTTTCGTTTTAGGATTTGAAGGAAGATTTGACTAAAACAGTGGGAGACATCCCGATTAGATATATTCGATAACCAATCTAATCTTGCAAGAGCATACGCTGAGTGTTTTCTTCTCTCTCTCTCTCCAGGTAGCGACTATATCACGCCTTAATCAAGATAATAATATGGATGTATTGACCGAACCCGCTTGTTATACTGAGCTGGGGAACGTTGGTCCCGCTCCAACTTATAATTGTTATAAGACAGAGCAGGATATAGGGGATTACCAGAATTCCCGTGCCGCCCAAACGAAGAAAGTGCATGCTGATGCATCTTCTTCGGGTGTGTTCATTACACAGAGAACTGTTTCTCAGTATCCTTTACGTCCTGGGTATTTGATACCGGATCAGGATCCCCCATATGTAATTTGTTACATGGGCTACAGATAGGTAGAGAACTGAGAACGGGTGATAAGTTTCATGAGATAGATATGGTGCAAGTGTTGCAGCCAAGTCTGTTGGTCACTATCACCCTGTATTACCAGAATACATTGATTCTGAACGAATGTTATTAGATACCGAACCTGATATACAACATCATATCAGTCTCTTTATTACTAAAGAAGGATATAATTTTGTATTGTTGGATAATATTTTGAACATTTCCTATATCAAGAGTTGATCGGTTCAGGCACGTTATCTAAAAGCATTGACTTTCTACATCAAACAACAGTTCTTAGTATACAGAACACACACAAGAGGAAGAGTTCAGAAATGAATGAATCCTTCTTGAGGCATTGTAGACTAGGTCATATCAATGCGACCCGACTAGCGAAGTTACATTTAGATGCATATTTAAATTAGTTTGAATTTACATCTTGTGAAACTTGCCAGTCATGTCACAAAGATAAGATGACCATAGCTCTGTTTATTAGAAACAGAGAAAGAGTTAGTGAACTCTTGGGATTGATACATGCTGATGTATGAAGGTCCCCTGTCTACACATGCCAAGACCGGTTCTTTGTACTTCATTATATTCACTGATGATCTCTCTAGATTCAGACATATGTTCCTGTTGAAACACAAGTCCGAAACTTTTCAAATAATCACAGAATATAAGTTAGAAGTAGAGAACCAAAAATGGGTATAAGTATTATGTCCTTTGATGAGATCAAGGAGGAAAATACTTCAGCACGGGATTCTTGGACTATTCTAAAGGAGAATGAGATTCTCTCTCAGCAATACTCCTCCGTATACACCATAGTACGATGGTATATCGGGGCGGAGCAATAACACCCTATATGATATGTTGTGCTCTATGATTAGTACTACTGAGTTTCCTATTTCCTTTTGGGAGTTATGCACTTGAGAAGCTGCATACCTATTGAATAGGGTTCAAATCAAATCAGTTGCCTACCACTTCATATGTGATATGGAAAGGGAAGAGCCCATATCTTAAGTTTGTTAAGATTTGGGGTTGTCCGGATTATGTCTAAAAGCAAAATCCGGACAAGCTCGATGCAAGGTCATCTCTGTAAAACTGGAAGTAGTTCCAGCTATACAAACTGCAGCTGATGATTTGGTAGAACAAAAAGATTCAGTAGTTTCCAACGAACCTCAGCCTCTCCGCCCATATAGTAGGGTTCCTCACCCACCTGAGAGATGCTTCGGTTTCTCTATGACAGTGGGAGCAAGGATTACATCATGAGATGATGACCCAACTAGTTTCGAGCTGGCCATCAGGAGTGGGACTCTGTAAGAATGGCTGGATGCTTAGCGATCTGAGATGGAATCCTTATACACCAACAAAGTATGGACTTTGGTTGCTTTATCAGAAGGGTTAAATCCCCATCAGGAGCAAGTATATCTTGAGAAGTTTACTTGGTGTACATGGAAAAGTTGAGACTTTCAAAGCTATGCTTAAGTCCATCCAGATCCTACTTGCCACGGCTACATTCCATGACTATGATATCTGGTGGTTGGGTGTCATGACTGCTTTTATAAATGATGTTTTAGAAGAGAGTGTCTATAAGTACACAGCCAGAGGGCTTCATAGACAGTGAGAGCAGCGGAAACATGTACAAGATACTTTATAGGATAAAGCAGGCATCATGGAGTTGGAACATCTGTTTTGATGTAATAGTCAAAGAGTTTGACTTCATCAAAATGGTAGATGAATCTTGTATATACAAAAAGGTAGTAGGGAGTACGCTGGTGATCCTCGTAGAGTACGTGGATGGTATACTCTTGATAAGGAAGGAGTTTCCTATACTACGCTCGGTCAATCTCCGCTTATCACAAGGATTCTCCATATAGGATCAAAGTGATACCTCCTAAATCCTGGGTTTTGGATCTATGAGATAGATCTAATTGGATGTTAGGATACCCACTAGTTGTAGTGAGATGGTATCAATCGATCATGGGAAGAATCACTGGAAAGGTTCCAGGGTGATAAGGACGACTGAATGTCAGTCGCAGGCACAGTCTTTACCCTCGGTTGAGGGACGGTATGTTGGAAGAGTTCCAAGCTAGATACCATGACTAACTAGACGATTAAAGGAAAGATACATCGTTACCAAGGATACTACCAAAGAGGCAGTCTGGATATATATAAGTTCATGAGATGAACTTCGTTCCTATCATTGTATGACAATGGAGTTGTGGCTTTTGCCAAGGATCCCCCGTCCCATCAGAAATCCAGATATAATTCTTAGGCAGTATCACCTGATCATGGAGATGGTTGATCTCCGGGGAGATCGAGGTTAGGAGAGTAGACACAGAGGACAACAGCGCGGATCCACTCACAAAGACCTTTTTCTCAGTAGAGACTTTTATGGGATGGTTGAGTATGAGATACTTCAACCACATCTAATTGTTGGGTATGCGATACCACAACAGATGGCCCTAGTGTAAGTGGGAGATTGTTAGTTATATGTATGCCCTAAAGGCCATTACTGTACATACGATGTATATTGTAATGGATGCTTGGACATATATAGGGAGGACTTTCTTGCTCGACATGATAGTATGCTATCTGGTTGTACTTTATCATACCATGTACTCTGATTTTCTCTATGTTACATGTTGATAAAGCCCTTAGGATATGTACTCGACTACTGGGACTGTGATGAGATCATACTAATGGGGCCACGGTAGTCGACGAGTACATCCTATAACTGTTCCTAGTCGAGGGTGTATCGAGACAGGGCATCGATACACCAGAGTAGACTAGCGTATACGCATCTTGACCCATATGATGGGCGATGGATGATCCCATAGCCATCGGTGTTTGACATCAAGGATGGTGTATGGGTTCTCAGTAGAGACTGGGTACACTGGATGGACTCGCCGAGAACTCCCAGATGGTATTATACCTCACGTCAGATGGCAGTTCTCCGGTGACACTGGTACAGAGTAGTCTATTGACCCGAGATCGTCAAAGAGTCTTGTGTGATTCCCACTGTGCTTTGATTTCCATCATACCACGTCCAAGAGGGCGTGCAAAAAGGTGGCTTTTGGGTACAGTCCCGAATCACATGGAGGCAATGAGCGATAGGAGGGGATTCGTCTCGCCCGGTATATGGAGTTGATGCTGCGCTGTGTTCGATTGGCTATAACTGGAAATCCCTGGCTAGGGTTACTGAGATTTACTGGTAAGTGTTATCAGTAGTTTCTCGAACTGTTATACCTCATATCGACACGACTTATCAAGCTATTGGGGTCTGACGTTTACCACCCCTAGGCGAGATATGCGACATATCAGACGACGAGACCGGATTGTTCGGGAGTGTTACTGATTGGATTCACAGGAGAATGTACAGGCTTGCTTGTTGATCTTCTGAGCGCTCAATACCTGGGTGGCTGTTACGTTTAGCTGACCGCGTGCAGCTTGTGGGTGTTTGATATGATCATTACCTACTGCTGGCGTATTGACGATTCTTTAGAGTCCTACACAGAGGTTTTTTGGCTCAGGCAAAACGGAGTAGGGGCACATATGTGATATGTGCAGGACCGAGGATAATGCGATATGTGATACCGTATTCTATTCTCACGATATTTGATATCAGCCGGGTCATCGGATCAAGTGTTGATTCGATGATTCGGTAAATAAGATATTAGTCGGTTATATGCGATATAGCCGGATTGTCGGATCAAGTGTTGATTCGATAATTTAATGTATAATAATATATATGATATATTAAATTACATTAACTAATATTAGCTCACTAAAAGATTCTTTTTCTCACTCGGGTAATACATTGATATATATGCGATATATGTTAATTGTATTATTTTATTTTGTTACAATAAATATTATATATGTGATATATAATATTGTAACATGATATGGTTATTAATGCAACATGCTTAGTGGAGATTAAACATGGTTAGGGTTTGATTTGGGTTAATCATTTCTAGAAGTTTCTAGAAGGTTTTCTTTTTTGTTTTGGAAAAGATATTTTGCAAGATATTTCTTTAACTAAACCCTAACCCTTAACCCTAGTAAAACCTCTAAAATGGTTATTTGAACCATGGTTGCATTTCTAACCTTATCAAGTCTATCATTATTCATCACAAAAGGATTAAGGCTTCTTCTTCTTCGTTCTTCTCTTCATGGAAAAAGCTTTCTAGCTTTTTCTAAGTGATGATTATGTGTGAGAAAAAGATTATAAATGAGAGCAAAAATCCTACTTCATCATCCTCATCTATCCTTGCCCTTTAAATGAGAGTGTTCACTTCATTTAGTGAGTGTTGGCTTGTGTTAATGAAACTTCAAGGTAGATCATCTTTGTTATCGAAGATCGGAAGCAAGACTGCATCTTTCTCTTCGTGAAGCCTTTCGAGAGTCCGGAACACGATGATCGCAGCGGAGGGACCTCAACACGGAGCTTAAGAAGTGAAGGACTGTATTTACAAAGGTTGTAATCCCTCTCACTTAGTGTTAAAGAGTTTAACATGCTTGTTTTCGCCTAATCTCTAGTTTAAAGATCCGGCTTTGGTTTGTTCGGCACGGCTAAATTTTAAATCGGGCATAGTTGATGCCTCGTAGAGCCTTGTGTGTGTGCCCAGCAACCATACACTTACAAGTACACTATACTAACCCAAAGTCATTTCATATCACATCTGTGTGTGTGTGTGTATAATTATAACGCATTCGCGTTCTACACTAGAAACTGCAGGGTGCTATACGCCATCCACCCGACTCCCCCACAGATATATATCTACTCACCTTGATATTCGCTTGCTGATGCCGATATTGCCACGCACTTGCTTGTCGTTCAAGTCCACTCGAGGGTACCTACATATATACACACAAGATATCGTAAATCGAAATTACTCACGAAAGCCAAAACGACACAAGTATCTCACATAGGTAAAAACCTATGGTCTACTCTCGCAATTTAACCAAATAACACTTGATATAGACGTACAAATGTCAAGTTATCGATATCAACCCAAATATCAAAACACAAATTCATAAACATCGGAAAACATAAGGCAGCAACTTTGAAAACATGCTCCAGATTTTATTTAAGGTGAAAACAAGGTGCACAAATAGTACTGGGATGATGTATAGGGTGTATATGACCTACAGAAGAAACCTAGGCACCAAAAACCACCAAGTGGCCGACCACTTAGCCTAGTAATCTGGCCTTCTCGGTTTTGGAGGGGAGTTGGGGTCTCGTTTTGGTAGGGTGGTCTCGTAGGATCATAATTAGGTCTCTGGTATTGTTTGGTTTTCCAGTAAAAGTCCCAGGTTATCCCAGATTCCCTGCACCCTCAATTTAAACACAAACCGAAATGGATGTTTCTGAATTTCTGTATTTTCGGGTTGGTTTCAGTTTGGTCTGGGTTTCTAGCACCAAGGGGGGTTTAAGATCACCACTAAGCTCAGTTTCACCATCTCATTTCAAGGATTCATCAAAACCTCTTCTAGGAATTTTCTAAGTTCACAAAACCACTCAATATCAATACCAAACATGTATGGATGCTTAAGGAAATGAAATACTACACTAATGGTGCAGAAATTACCTCATTTGGCAACTCAAGAAAATTCTTGAGTTGCTCCAAGTTCCCAAAATCCTTGCTTTCTTGGTCCAAAGTATTTGTAGTGAGCTTGTGCATGTTTTTTTGTGAATGGGAGATAAAGTTTTGAGTTGTTTTTGGTGTTGTAATGAAGAGGTGGAGGAAGGGGATGAGGTGTGCTGCCATGGAGCTGAAGAGAGAAGAGAGAATGATGAAGATGATGAGATGAGGGAATGGCTAAGGTCAAAGGGAACCCCTCACCTCTTTTTCTCTCTCATGCCTATCCCTCTTTGTTTATTCATTTTCCTTTTCTTTTCCTTTTCTTTTCTTTTCTTCTCTCTTCTCACTCAAAGCAAACCATGAAAGAAAATATAAAGAAAAGCCATGATAAAATGTAACAAGTGCTAAAATGTGACATGGTGCATGTCATGTGCACAAATCAAGTTTAATGCATAATTAGGGATATTTAACCGCGATTAGCATTAAAAGTGAATATAATTAATCACATAGATTTATAATTTGTTTAAATCATATAAAACGCCCTCATTTCAGTAATTTCTATAATTTCATAAAATTTTCCCAATTTATCGGTATTTAATTTTACCGCACTAATAAAATATTCAATATATTTATTATTTAATTATAAAAATTCTGAAAAATAATATTTTATTTTTCTGAAATATTAGAAGATACCCTGTAGGCTATTAAACATCACAAAACCGACAAGGGGAAATTTCTAAATTCGTATTTTGGTGCAAATCTCAGGTCTTGGCCAGTAAAATCAACACTAAGGTCTTATAAACAGCCACTACATAACACAAGTCCACACAATCACCTAAACCCTCTCTTGGAATTTCCAAACATCAGTAATCTAAATCGATTTAACTCTAAACTATTATAGGGTGCTAGGAAACTCAAAATCTAAACTAGAAGTGTAGGAATTACCTCATTTGGCAACTCAAGAATTTTCTTGAGTTGCTCAAAGTCTTCAAAATCCATCTTTGAAAGGTCCAATGGGTTTCTAGAGAGGTTATGATCATTTTTAGTGAAGGGAGCATAGGGTTTTGGTGAAGATTTTGTGATGAATCATGGGCGTAGAAATGAGGGGAGCTTGAAGATGAAGAAGACTAAGGGAGAAATGTGAAGGGGGCAGCCCACTCTCTCTCTCTCTTATCCTCACTCTCTCTTAATCTCACCCTCTCAATCATTCATGCCATGTCACACTCTCTCTCCAATAATTCTTTTTTTCTTTTCTCACAATAACCACATAATACCACTAACAAACACAAAGGAAACAACATGTAACAAAATGCAACATGTCATGATGCACTAGCCATGATTTATTAAAAAGACGGATTTTTCCTAATCGCGATTAGTAGTGCACTAATCAATTTTTATTTAAACCGCATATAATTAATTATAAAAAATGCCAAATCCAATGAATATATTTTTAAATGAATAAATCATTTAATCTTGAATTATTTCATAAAAATTGGTATATATTTATATCTTTTTACGAAAACCCTAAATTCGCAAATCGACTAGTTTTCGCGAAATATATTATTTTAATATTAAATTCCAAAAATAATATTTTATATTTTCTGAAATGTTGCAATCTTCCCCTTTACATAAATTCGGTCCCCGAATTTAAATTTAAACCCCCAAATGCTAAAACTTTTCAATAATCAGCTCAAATCAATGGGGCTCCGAAATCACAGAAGATATAAAAATACCACAGTGCATCGTGTGCGCCTGAAAATGAGTATGAAACTTAAAATCGAACTCCGTCAAGCGTTATGCAATCATCGGAGTTATAATGGAGATATAGATCTCAACATCCACAACTGAAACCCAATATGCACTAGTCAAATACTATAATACGTGTATAGTACGCATCCTTGGAAAATCTCCTAAAACTGAATAAAACACATGCAAAAAATCTTTTCTGAACCGCCGTATGATGCGTAAATCACCGCACAAGTGACGGACGCTCATTTGTAAAGTAATAAATATACGTTCATATATGTTTTGCTTAAATATGCGTTCCGCTCTTTTGAAATATCCCAAAAGGTTTTCCTTTGTAAACGTTCGTGCCGGTCGCGGACATGTAGAAAATAGTGAGATTATAGCTCCTTTTTGAAAAACTCTTGGTAAAATTTTTATGCATGCAAAGTACTCAGGTACTGTCCTCAAATCAGTCCTATTCGGCAACTACATAATATAGTGCTCAAGAGCACAATCAGCCTCAAAAGGTGTATCCAACATCACGTACGTCTTGTGTGCACGGAACTCAAATCCAATACAAGTGCTACTGTCATGACCCAAGTTTGGCCCGTGGCCGGCACTTAAACTGCGGAACGTCTACAGGCGTAGCGCAATTTAAGTAAACCGAAAACCCAGAAATCTAAACCTTTAAAATTAGTGAGTTATGAAAACATTATTAAAAACATTTGGAAACCTCGAGTAAAAATCATTAAAGTTCAAGTTATTTTTTTAAAAATTTCGACAACACCTCCTTTGTAAAAACTAGCCCCGAAAACGGGTGTAACACATGATATAAGTAAAACGACTGATAATAAGAATAAAGCATTCCCAAAAGGTAGCAAAATGCCCAACGGCGACAACAATCACCACGAGAATAGTATACGATGCCGTAACGAAGAAATGAACAAAATAAGTGAAAAACGGCATAAACGATAAAACTGCATGAATAAAGTCGGCTCGCACGGGCTCGACATCCAGAGTACAAATAATATACAATGTCGTCCTCACAACTGGTCTCTAAGTCAATACATGATATGGTAGATGGAGAGTACTAGATACAATAGATTGTACAATGAAATATAAACGGATACCCGCAACCCACATATTGGTAAAATGGCCCACATGCCAAACTGTAGCGGGATCCGCAACAAAAGATACAATGATGTAGCCCTGCCGCGACTACTCTGAGGATCATCCTGCAAAACACTGTGGCACAACGGGGTGAGTTGCCAACTCGTGAATAGAAAATAACATATACAGGTAATCGCAGGTATGCGCGTACTGTGATACTCTAACATGTACAATCTGATAACATCAATATGATAATCTGGGTATGCAATAATCATGCGCGGTACTCTATCAAGTACTATATCTAGAGGATGCAATGTATATCAATGAATGCTGAGCATGGGATAGAATATCATCTACACGAATCATCATCATAGAAAAACCCGATGTCTACCAAATACAACCCAAATCCCAAAAACTCAGGCGCCGTCAATCTAATCGGCCCTCAAATCCTGTAAATCTCATGGAAACATGAGTGCCCAACACCGGCACTCAAAAATATCATGAAATACTCGTGTCGAACATCGACACGCAAATCCTCATGTATCGGGCTCTGTCAGTCTGGATTGGCCCACGGGCTCCGTCTGCGGAATCGGCCCTCGGCCCCGGCAGTATGGGTCGGCCCATATCCATCTCTCGACTCTGGTCAGTATCCTCCGGATAACCGCCGGGTCCAACCAATCACCGGTAGGTAGTGATCCCTCTGCCAGGCTCATCGTCTACGGCATGACAGATCCGTTCTCGCCCCGGGGTGCCATACCGGGTCCACCATGTACCCGCAATCGGCCTCATCCAGCTCCTCGAATCGGGTTTCACATATCACACGTCTCTGAACTGAGAAAACGCATGGTGGACGTACCTAAATATCATATCAAGAGAAACCGGTTTTTTTAAACAGTACATGCTTTCTTTTGAAATAGCCACGGTTCTCAAATCTAGAAATCTCATGAAAACAGCATATCTCAATGCATAAATCGTAAAGCATGATAAATGCGACATATGATAAAAATGTAAGCATATCCGAATATCATGCAACATGGAACAGTGATATGACATATTAAAGGAAACCACTCTTTTAAATGGATACAGTTTTGAAAATATCTCATGCGCTCCCTAATTCTCCAAAACCAAGCCAGCATCATCTATGTATGTGCAATAAGTAGGTATGTAGGTATGGATGCACAAGTGGTATATACGTAAGTACGAGTGTACAATATGTATGTGCGCAAGTATGGATGCACAAGTGGTATAGGCCTGTCATGGCAATTACTAACGGTGTGTGTAGCATACAATTAGTGTTCGTGCAGCATGATCCGTTAGTAACAGTGCGGTGTCTCATAAATACTATGTCTATATGCAACAAAAGAGGGGTATGCTACAATGGTACATATGCACAACCAATATATATGAATATAACACACGGCTACAATATCCTATGAAGCCCTGACGCATAACGCCATACGGGCAATTTCCCCGTAGAAGTTAAATCTACTCACCGGTGATCTCGATCTACGTGTATCCGACCACCTGCTTTCCCTTCTTCGTAGCGTCCGAAGTCCCCGCCTACGAACCTAGAATTTACACAAGCAACACACATAAGGCTAAAATCCTGCAAAAACGCGATATCAAGATTATACAAGAAACTAGCGTCGCATGCTAAACGCGTGTGTATACGTAACATCAGAATGTGTATGCATACGTCAAAAACTACCTCGACATGCCGTGACACACAGCAACACCAAACCCATCTCGTAACGTACGTGTCGCGCAAGTCCCGCTACACAAATTATAGGTAAATGGCTCCAGATTTTATGTGAAGCAAAAACAAGAAAAATAAACAAGACCAAACCTCTTATAATACCTACAGACAGCTACCTGCAAAATTTCAACATGATCCATCAAAATTGGGCCGGCCACCATAGGCTTGATATCGGCCAAAGTATGGTAAAAGTAGTCCAGGTTTTTACACTACACTCCTAGCACCAAGTATAGTCTAATGTACATGTTTGCTTATCAAGAAAATAACCCCAGAAACAGCAGATACCCTGTATCCTAAAACTTGGTGTTAAAAACGTTTTAAAACACTAAATTGCTACACTAGGGTACTTTTGTATAACTAGGTGAATAGACTTAGATTAAGTAACACCAACAACACATAATCTAGCTAATCTAAGCATAAAAACCCTAACTTAACCTAATCTCCACCTAAAGCACAAAATTATCATAAACACCCACAAAACACTAAAACTAGCTAAACAATCCCATATTTAATCTACTGTCATTACAAAAAATCTAACAGTACCAAAAGCCCCCAAACTACAGCAGACAACTACCCTAGAAGTTTCAAGCCCTCAGCTCCCTCCTAGGCCGAGCTCGCCGGAAAATCACCCCTCGTCGCCGGCCAAAACCGTCCAGGCTGGGCTCGAACTTTGGGTATCTACTCAAGTTAGCTAGCACTACACTACTACATTGTTTGGGTTTATTAGAAAGTTTCGGGGTCACAGCAAATTACAGTAGCACAAAAACGACACTAAATCATGATATCGGCACCAAAACTACAACTTAAAGTTCTAGAACAAAAACTACAATGCAACACTACAAAATAACTAGCTAATTATCAGTTAGGGTTTATACCTATACCAACTTGCTCCAAAATCCAAGCTTTCCTCGCTCCATGGGTTAACTTGGGGTGAAGAATCAATTTTTGTGAAAGAAGTGGTGAGTTTTGATGAGGTGAAGTGGGGATCCTGAGAATTTAGGCGAGGCTTTGGTGAGGGGCTGAAGATGCTTCAGTTTGTGGGAGAGAGGGAGAAGGAAAAATATGAGAGAAAGAAATGGGATTTCAAACATAATAGAGAGAGAGAGTGAGAAGGGGTGTTATAGGAGCAAGCATGCATCCTCTCTCTCCTCATTTAATGCTAACCATAATTATGTCCCCCATGCTTAACCCAAATCATTCCCTCCCTCTCTCATCATCTCCCCTTAAGTCAACCCCTAAACAAATCATTTGTAATTTAAATTTTTGTTTTTGAAAACTAATCAATTTGCTAATTAACATTTTATAATTAGTAGGATGGTTAATATCCCATGGCCACATAAACATGGTTTAACCCCAAATTAGCCCTAGGTTAATATGCACATGTGTGTGCAAGCCCAAATTAAATACTAATAAAATATTCATTAATTTTTATAAAATATTTGAAAACCATTTTGGTAAACTTTTTACTAAAAACCATATTATCGCTTAATTAATCACTAATCGCATTCTAAGGTGTTACATTCTTCCCCCTTATAGAAATTCGTCCCCGAATTTAAAAAAATTACTAGGCGTACCTTCAAAGAGATGAGGGAATTTCTTCCGCATCTCGCTCTCGGACTCCTAAGTGATCTCTTCACCATTCAGGCTGCGCCAAAGAACCTTCACAAATAGCAAGACCTTTGATCGAAGTTTCTTCACCTGCCGATCCAATATCACTACTGGCTACTCGGTGAACGAAAGATCGCGCTCAAGCTGAACTGTCTGGTGCTGAATCATGTGAGAAGGATCATGAAGGTATCTGCGAAGCATCGACACATGGAATACAAGGTGAACGTCCGGAAAGCTGGGTGGAAGAGCCAAACGATACGCAACTGCACCGACACGCTCGAGGATCTCGAAGGGACCCCCAAATCTGGGACTAAGCTTCCCCTTTCGCCCAAATCTCATCACGCCCTTCATCAGAGAGACTCTCAGAAAAACATGATCGCCAACTGAGAACTCCAGTCTGCAACGGCGTCTGGCAGCATACGATTTCTGCCTACTCTGGGCCGCTCTCATCCGATCTCGAATCAACTGTATCTTCTCGGTCGTCTCCTGTACGATCTGCGGCCCCAAGATACTGCTCTCGCTGAGCTCTGTCCAAAAGACGGGCGATCAACATATCCTCCCATATAAATCCTCGAAAGGTGCCATCTGAAATGTATCCTGAAAGCTATTATTGTAGGAGAACTCTACCAAGGGCAAATGACGATCCCAGCTGCCACCGAAATCTAGAATACAAGCTCGAAGCATGTCCTCAAGAGTCTGAATAGTCCGCTCTGACTGGCCGTCGGTCTGCAGATGGAATGTTGTTCTGAAACTCAAGTGGGTGCCCAAAGCCTCCTGAAGTCTCTGCCATAGTCGGCTGGTGAACTGGGTGCCTCAGTCGGACATGATACAAGTCGGGACGCCATGCAATCGTACAATCTCGTCGTTGTAAATCTGGGAATATTGAGCGAATCCAAAAGTGGTCTTCACTGGCAGAAAGTGAGCCACTTTCGTCAATCGATCTACGATCACCCAGATGGAGTCGTACCCTCGACTAGTCCTAGGTAGACCCACAATGAAGTCCATAGAAATCTGCTCCCATTTCCACTCCGGAATAGGCAACGGTTGTAGCTCTCCCATAGGCTTCTGGTGCTCAGCCTTGACTTGCTGACAAGTCAGGCATCTCGATACAAAGTCTGTGACGTCCATCTTCATTCTGTCCCACCAGTAAACATCTCTCAGATTATGGTACATCTTAGTGGAACCTGGATGAATACTATACACCAATCGATGCCCCTCCTCAAGAATCTCACGCCTCAGTCCCTCAGAATCTGGTACGCACAGTCGAGTCCTAAATCGCAGTATTCCCTGATCATCGATCACGAACTCGGAGTCTTTGCCCTGCCTAACCTGCTCCCTGATCTCTGAAAGACGGTCATTACTGGGCTGCGCCTCACGGATACGGTCAAGCAACTGTAGACATGCACGGATATGCGCAAGCTATCCCCCGGTCGGAGTGAACTCAAACTGCACTCGGCTGTCTCATAGAATCTGCCAATCTGCAGACGACTGCCTCGGAACTGCGCTCAAACAGGATAAACTATCTTCGAGCCTCCGACTCAAAGTGTCTGCCACTACGTTCGCCTTGCCCGGATGATACAAGATCTCACAATCGTAGTCCTTCACTAGTTCCATCCAACGTCGCTGTCTCAGATTCAGGTCACGCTGCTGAAATATATACTTTAAGCTCTTATGGTCCGTGAATATCTGGCACGACTCGCCGTATAGGTAATGTCTTCAGATCTTGAGTGCAAACACCACTATAGCCATCTCCAAATCGTGGGTGGGGTAGTTCTGTTCGTGTTTCTTCAGTTGTCAAGAAGCATACGTGATAACCCTGTCGTGCTGCATCAATATGCACCCTAGCCCCACTCGAGAGGCATCACAATAGACCACAAATCCGCCCGATCACGAAGGCAATGATAACACCGGCGCCATAGTCAAACGAGTCTGCAACTGCTGAAAGCTATGCTCGCACGCCTCTGTCCAAACAAAAGGAACTCCCTTCCGGGTCAACCCGGCCAACGGTGCAGCGATACGGGAGAAGTCCTGAATGAATCGTCGGTAGTAGCCGGCCAGTCCTAGAAAGCTGCGGATCTTTGTAACTGATGCTGATCTGGTCCAACGCTGAACGGCCTTGATCTTCTTTGGGTCCATACATATGCCATTTCTCGTCACCACGTGACCCAAGAAGTCAACACTGTCGAGCCAGAATGCGCACTTGGAGAATTTAGCGAAAAACTGATGCTCCCTCAAGGTCTGCAACGTAATACGTAAGTGCTGCTCGTGCTCCTCTCGGCTCCAGGAGTACACTATGATGTCGTCAATGAATACTATGATGAACTGAACAAGATACGTCCTGAAAACGCGGTTCATCAAGTCCATAAACACTGCTGGGGCGTTGTTGAGTCCAAACGACATCACCAAAAACTCATAGTGGCCGTAACGCATGCAAAAAGCCATCCTCGAAATATCCTCCTGCCGAACCCGCAACTGATGGTAGCTTGATCGCAAGTCAATCCTCGAAAAGTATCCTGCACCCTGAAGCTGGTCGAAAAAATCATCGATACGTGGTAAGGGATATCTGTTCCGCATGGTAACCCGGTTCAGCTGACGGTAGTCAATACACAAACGCAAACTGCCGTCCTTCTTCTTGACGAACAGGACTGGAGCACCCCAAGGAGACACACTAGGTCGAATAAGCCCTTTATCTAACAAATCCTGCAACTGACTCTTCAGCTCTCTAAGCTCCGCCGGGGCCATCCGATAAGGCGGTATGGAAATAGGCTCCGTGCCGGGAATCAAGTCAATGTAGAACACAATATCGCGCTCAGGAGGTAGCCAAGGCAGCTCGTCAGGAAAAACATCAGGGAACTCACTAACAATCGGGACCTGGTCCAACGGAACCTCCGTAGCTCTAATATCGCAAACATACGCTAGAAATCCCTGACACCCCTTCCTCAAGAGCTGTCCAGCGTGAAGAGACGAAATCAAACTGTGAGGGTAGCACCACGGTCCCCTTTCACAACAAAAACCAACTCGCCAGGAAAACAAAACCTAACCTTCTTCTCGCGGCAGTCCAAAGACGCGTAGCACATGGCTAACCAGTCCATGCCCAGGAGAACGTCGAAGTCCAACATCTCAAGAAGGATCAAGTCGACAGGCAACTTTTTCTCGCCAATTCGGACAACACACTACTGAAACACGTGCCTCACAACAAATGACTCACCAACGTGAGTGGTCACAACTAGCGGCTAGTCCAGCAAAACGACTCTCTGCCTAATCTCGGTGCGAAGTGTATAGAAACATACGAGTATGTAGACCCCAGATCAAACAATACGTGTGCATCAAAAGAACATACTGGAAGAGTACCTGAGACCACTGCATTGGACGCCTGCGCGTCCTGATTCGTCAAAGCAAATACCCGGGCCTGCCCTCTACCTGCGACTGGCCGTCCTCTGCCTCGGTCATCCCATCCTCTCTGAACGAACCCTCTGCGACCCCGACCACTCGGTGCATAATTCTGACGCGGAGTAACAACAGGTGCAAGAGGCAACGCTCTCTAAGGTGGTGAAGGTGGTAAAGTGACATGTGGTATGGTTTTTTCGTCCTCACGTGGCTCAGGACAATCTCGCACATGATGATAAGTACTCCCGCATCGGAAATATCCCGACAATAACCGCAGACCCTCCTGGGGATAAGAGCTGAACAACCAGCCTCGCCCCAAGTCCCTGCCACTTGCAAGACGTCTGTCACGGTGTCTAAACGGATGTCTCTGTGCTGATGTATCAATACGAACTCTCTTCGGCTCCGGAACCACCGAAGTCTCAGCAAGGCGCTCCTCGACTAATAGAGCTGCATCTACAGCTGCTGCATAGGTCTCGCAATGTTGTGCGCTGATCGCAAGAAACAACGGGGTAAGCAGTTCTCGAACAAACCTTTTGACCTGCATCTCCTCAGTAGCTACCAAATATGGAGCATATACAGATGGCTCGGTGAACTGCACATCATACTCCGTCACCGTCATATCCGGCATCTGGCGTAATAACTCGAACCTGGGCGCTCGAGAATCTCTGACACTCTGTGGAAGGAAATGGGCAAGAAACACCGTCATGAACTCAGTCCAGGTCATAGGAGGAAGACCTGCTGCTCTGCCCTTCTCTACCGACTCGCACAACTTCTGCGCTAGGCCTTGTAAATGAAAGCTTGCGAACTTTACCCATCTCGCGTCGGAGCATCTCAATGAACGGCATATCCTGTCCATCCGATCAATAAAAGACTGCGGATCCTCGGCTGCATCGGTGCCTATGAAAACTGGAGGCTTCAGCCTCATAAATTCAGATAGCGGTACGGTGATAACCTCTGTGGCTGCAGGTGCAACTGCCTGAACCGTAAGTACCATCGCGGTCCCCGTAGCAGGTGGAACAACCTCCTATCTCTGCGCTCGAACGGCCTCAACTAAAGACCCCATCATCTGGCGCAAATCCTGCATACCGGCTCCTAGTATAGCAATATGGTCTGTCGAAGGGGGAACGATCTACTCCGGTACAACGGGCGTACCGCCCGGGTCAGTCCTTGTCTCAGACGAGACAACTCTGCCCTCGGCTCTCACGGCCGCTCTCTGCGCCCTCGTAGTCTTCGGCGGCATAATAGCTTGAAATGAAAACAAGATTCGATAAGAATACGGAAATCGAATCACAAGGATGTATATAATCACAAAGGAATTTCAACCAATAAGTCCTAAGGTCACTTAGGCAGAGTACCGTGTTGTGAGTATGCCGCGGAACATACACACGCTACGCCACTCTGCTTCAGCTACCTACTCCATCATACCAAGGTCATCCTACATTCCGAAAGGTAAAACCTACGCTCTGATACCAAGTTTGTCATGACCCAAGTTCGGCCCGTGACCGGCACTTAAACCGCGGAACGTCTACAGGCGTAGAGCAACTTAAGTAAACTGAAAACCCCAAAATCTAAACCATTAAAAGTAGTGAGTTATGAAAACATTGTTAAAAAAATTTGGAAACCTCGAGTAAAAATCATTAAAGTTCAAGTTATTTTCTTAAAAATTTCGACAGCACCTCCGTTGTAAAAAGTAGCCCCGAAAACGGGTACAACACATGATATAAGTAAAACGACTGATAATAAGAATAAAGCATCACAAAACGGGAGCAACACACCCAACGGCGACAACAATCACCACGAGAATAGTATACGACGCCATAACGAAGATGTAAGTCCATGCTACCTCTCCCGGTACTTTCGGGAATACGGAATTTGGTAAAAACGATTTTTATGGAGGTGGTAACATGGACCTAAAACCCGGATCTTGGTTAAACATCTATCTAGCAACCTAACTACGAGTTTCTAGCTACTCGGTTAGGGAGTTATACCTTGCTTGTTTTGAACTCCTTCGTCTTCAAACTCCGATGGTGGTCCGGATTGGCTTCTTCCCGTCGTCTCCGTACGCCGAAGATAGATCCACCTGAAAGCTCCAACCTTTGGCTCCTTCTTCGTTCTTTGAAGAAACTAGTTCACTCGGTTTGCTAAACCTTGTGAACTAGAATGAGTAGAGAATAGTTTGTGTGGGATTTTATCTATGGTTCTTGATTCTCAACTCATGAGACAAGAGAACCATAGATGAAAGAGAGGGAAAAAGAGCAAGAGGGTGAGAGCAAAACAAGAGAGCTCAAGAACAAGAGAGAGAATGAGCAAAAAAAATGAGCAAGTCTTTTGTCTCTCACCCTCTCATAATCCAAAGTCATGATAACTCATCATACTAAAAAAAGTCTTATGTGATGGTTGAAGCAACCATAACCATACCATTTCATGCACTCATTTTACACAAATGAGCAAGCAAACAAAAGTCTTTGCCATGAAATGATGGCTATGGTTATCATGATGGTCAACTAGTCAAGCCTAGTCAACCGGTCAACAAAGTCAACAAGTCAACAAAAGTCAAGAAGTCAACAAAGTCAACAAAAGTCAACAACCATGTCACCATAATACTTAATTAATATAATAGTTAATCACATATCAAATTCTCATTAGGGTTGAGCAAAAAGTCAAATAGTCAACGGTCAACTGTCAACAACCCTAATGAGAATCCGCTGCCTCTGCCTCCCTGTCAACTGTGTATACACACCCGCATCCGCGTTCCGAGGAACACGAATGCAAACCGGATAAATCCAATCCCAAAAGGTACACTAGGATCTGGCATAAACCAAAACCCGCTAGTGTAAACTGTCTGGACACTGTACGTGCACAAGTGCACGGATGTGACCGAACTCTGTCGCAAAACCATGCGACCTGTCGCAATACCATGCGACCTCTACTCTTTTGCCTAAAGGCGAAAAGCTTTCTGTGTGGGACTCTAAAGACTCGACACTACGCTGGCAGTGGGTTTAACCACAGACCGCAAGCGGCACTAGATGTGCGTAACGGTCCCCAGGTAATGCCGACAAGAAGACCGACGAGGCGAAACCCATCTGAACTCCTACTGAGCCTGAGTGTGACATTCTCCGTACAGTCCGGTCTGTTCGTCTGATACATCGCATGGCGGGCCTAGGGGGCGGTAAACGTCAGTCCCCAAATAGCGGTACAAGTCGTGCCGGAGCGAAGCCTAAAACACCCTGAGATAACACTGGAAACCTACCAGTATATCTCGTTTGCCCTGGCCAGGGACTACTCGTGTAATGGCTCTCCTAGACACAGCGCGATGTCAACCCCCAATACCGGGAGAGACGAATCCTGTCTAACCGTCACTTCCTCCAAGTGCAACGGGACTGCACCCAACCATTACCTGTTTGCACGACTCCTTTGAGCCGTGGTAGGGTAGTGATCAAAGTACAGTGGGAACACACTCGAGGCGAAGTGACAGTGTCAAGTCAGCGGACTAAGCTGTACTCATGTCACCTGGGAACTGATAACTGACGATAGGCATAATACCAACTAATCAGTTCCCGACGAGTCCTGTCCAGTGTACCCGTTACCTAACGAGCACCCGCATACTATCTCAAGTACGACGTACTGACGGCTGTGGGACAGACCGTCTCCCACACTGGGATGAGAAGCGCATGCGCTGGTCTACTCCGGAGTATCGATGCCCTGTCTCGATAGTCCTGCGACCAGGGACCTGCATAAGGATGTGCTTATAGATTACCCAGCCCCACTAGTGTGACTGCCATCACATCGCTGGTAATCAAGCAAAGATCCTAAGGGCTATACAAATGTGTATAGGCGATATACTAAAATAAACACATGTACACATTGAAGTAGAAACAAACCAAGTAGCATACTACTATTTTGAGCAAGATTGTATATACAAGGTGAATATCCCAAGCATCCATTAAGTAATATACAAACTAGTATGATACAGTAATGGCCTCTAGGGCATATACACTAACAATCTCCCACTTGCACTAAGGCCATGTACTGGCGTATCGAAGACCTATCATCTCGATCAGCCGCTCGAACTGAGTCTGGGGCAGGGCCTTGGTGAATGGATCTGCAGTGTTATCTTCTGAAGCGACTCTCCGAACCTCGATCTCCTGGCGATCCACGATCTCCCTGATCAGGTGATACCGCCTCAAGATGTGCCTGGATCTCTGATGGGACCTGGGTTCCTTCACTAAAGCTATAGCCCCGTTGTTGTCGCAATACAGAGGTATTGGATCAACAATGGACGGAACCACCTGAAGTTCTTTCAAGAACTTCCTCATCTAGACAGCTTCTTTTGCGGCATCAGATGCAGCGATGTATTCCGCTTCCATCGTCGAGTCTGCAACGGTTTCTTGTTTGGAACTCTTCCAACACACCGCCCCTCCATTAAGGGTAAAGACAAAACCCGACATGGACTTGGAATCATCCTTGTCACTCTGGAAGCTGGAGTCAGCAAAGGCCTCGATCTGGAGGTCTTTTCCGCCATACACCAAGAACATCTCCTTAGTCCTTCTCAGGTACTTGAGAATGTTCTTTACCGCTATCCAGTGTTTCTCCCCAGGGTTTGACTGATACCGGCTTACCACACTCAGTGCATAAGCAACATCCGGTCTGGTACACAACATCGCATACATTATAGAGCCTACCGCAGAAGCGTAGGGTATAATAGACATGCGATCCCTCTCCAAATCAGTCTTGGGAGACATCTCTTTAGAGAGGGTGATACCGTGACAAGCCGGTAGGTTACCGCGCTTGTAATCTTCCATACTGAATCTTTTCAGTATGGTGTCGATGTACCTGGACTGTGAAAGTCCTAATATCCTCTTGGATCTATCACGATGGATCCGGATCCCCAGGATGTATGAGGCATCACCCAGGTCTTTCATGGAGAACCTGTGTGACAAGAACCCCTTGACAGATTGTAGCATAGGAATGTCATTTCCTATTAAGAGAATGTCATCCACGTATAAAACGAGGAATACTACAGTTCTCGCTACAAATCTACTATAGATACATGGTTCATCTGGATTTTTGATAAAGCCAAATTCTTTGACCGTCTCATCAAAGCAGATGTTCCAACTCCGCGATGCCTGCTTTAGTCCATAAATGGACTTAAGCAACTTGCACACCCTTCCGCTGCTCCCACTCTGAATGAAACCCTCTGGCTGGTCCATATAGACACACTCCTCTAAATTTCCATTTAGAAAAGCGGTCTTTACGTCCATTTGCCAGATCTCATAATCGTGGAAGGCAGCAATGGCAAGAAGGATCCGAATGGATTTCAGCATGGCTACTGGAGAAAAGGTTTCGTCATAGTCCAAGCCAGGTCTTTGACGAAAACCCTTTGCTACCAGCCTAGCTTTATAGGTCTCAACCTGTCCATCTACACCAATCTTCCTTTTGAAGATCCACTTGCATCCTACGGGTTTTACCCCGTCTGGAGCAATGTCCAACGTCCATACCTTGTTGGTGTACATGGACTCCATTTCGGTCCGCATTGCATCCAGCCATTTCACTGAGTCAACGCTCTGAACGGCCTGCTGGAAGCTAGTAGGCTCATCATAATCTATGATGCAATCCTCTCTATCCCCGTCTATGAGAAAACCGTAGTATCTCTCGGGCGGATGAGTCTGCCTACTACTCCTGCGGAGCGGCGTAGGAATGTCCTGTTCTTTCGAACCTTCTGGTTCCACTAAACCTTCAGTAACAGTCCGTGGTTCTGGAATTTCTTCCAGTTCTACTGCGCTCCCACTAATTTCCTTTTCTAAGAACTGGTGTTCTAGAAAGTGGGCATGACGAGAAACAAGAACCTTTTGTTCCTCTTCGCAGTAGAAGAAATATCCCTTGGAATTCTTTGGATATCCCACAAACTTGCACAGTACTGAGCGTGCCTCGAGCTTGTCCGCATGCTGCTTTTTGACAAAAGCTGGACTTCCCCATGTCTTAATGTGATTAAGATGGGGCATCTTCCCACACCACATCTCAAATGGTGTGGTAGGCACAGTCTTAGTGGGAACTCGGTTCAGAAGGTATGCGGCTGATTCTAGCGCATATCCCCAGAATGATCGCGGTAACTCAGCGTTACTCATCATGGACCGCACCATATCTAATAGGGTGCGGTTCCGTCTCTCCGATACACCGTTATGTTGCGGAGTGTATGGAGGAGTAAGCTGAGAGAGAATTCCGTTCTCTTTTAAATAGTCCAGGAACTCGGCACTTAAGTATTCTCCACCTCGATCCGATCTTAGAATCTTAATACTTTTGCCGGTCTGTTTTTCTACTTCATTCTTATACTCCTGGAATTTTCCAAAGGCTTCGGACTTATGTTTCATTAAGAAGACATAACCGTACCTTGAGAAGTCATCCGTAAAAGTAATGAAGTAAGAATAGCCGCTTCGCGTATGTGTAGACATTGGACCGCACACGTCACTGTGTACGAGTCCCAAGAGCTCGCTCGCTCTTACTCCATGTCCAGTAAACGGAGTTTTTGTCATCTTTCCTTTGAGACAGGATTGACAAGTGGCATACGACTGCTATTCGAACGCATTCAAATACCCTTCTGTATGTAACTTCGTCAACCTTCTCTCATTGATGTGACCCAGTCTACAATGCCACAAGAAAGTCTGATTTATTTCTGGAGACTTTCTTTTGTGTGTATTCTGGATATTGAAAATCTGTGGTTGGTTCAATACGTATATACCATTACTCAATGTACCTGACCCAATCAGAACTTGATTAAGGTGAATGTTTACAACATTACTTACAAACGCAAATTCATAACCTTCTTTAGAAACTAAAGATACAGAAATGATATTACAAGTTGCGTTGGGTACAAAAAAGCAATTACGCAAAACCAAAACATGTCCATCTGACATTCCCAGGTGATAGTCCCCCACGGCTTTAGCATCCATGCTAGCTCCGTTCGCAACTCTGAGGGTCATGTCACCTGCCTTCAAAACCCTACGGTTTCTCAACGCCTGCAAAGAATTACAGATATGAGATCCTGATCCGGTATCCAATACCCAGGAAGTAGAGTTTATTGAAAGACAGTTTTCAATAACATACACACCTGAAGCTGAAGCTGCAACCTGCTTCAATTCCTGTGTCCTGGCTTTCCAAGCCCTGCAATCATTCTTCCAGTGACCTTTCTTATGACAATAGAAGCATTCTTCCTTATCCACAAGCTTCCCCGCTTTCTTTGTTGCTTTGGCTTTTCCCTTCGTATCCACTTTACTAACACCGCCCCTTGGTTTGGCGGGGGCTTTCTTCTTCTTTCCCTTGGCTTTCGCCTTGGACCTAGAAGAAGATGATCCTCCTACAAACAAAGTGGATGTTTCCCTACCTTTCTGTAGGGTGCCCTCTGCGCTCGTCAGCATGTTGAGGAGCTCTGAAAGTTCAACCTCTTTTTCTTGTAAGTTGAAGTTCAGTATGAACTGGGCGTAAGTGGAAGGAAGGGACTGGAGAACTATGTCCGTATAGAGTTCACTCTCCAATGTGGTCCCTAGGTCCGCGAGCTCCTCAATGTAGCTGATCATCTTTAGCACGTGCTCGGCTACTGATGATCCGACGGCCATCATTGTCGAGAATAACTTTTTCGACGCTTCGTATCTTGCGATACGAGATTGCTCTCCATACAATTCTTTTGTATGGAGAAATATGGATTCAAGGTCCATATTCTCGTGCCTCCTCTGATGTTCGTTGTCCATCGAGGCAAGTACGAGGCACTTGGCCTTCGCGCTATCAATCTCCCAAGTCTTGCGGATTTCCTTATCCGCGACGCTGGAAGTGGGACCAGGGGCAGGGGGAGCTTTGGTGGTAAGAAGATACCCCAGCTTGTCGTAAGTGATTGCTATCTTGACATTCCTGAGCCAATCTTTGTAGTTTGGCCCTGTCAGTTTGTTTTTATCTAGGAGTAACTTAAGTCCAGTCATGTCGATTTGGTTGCTGCAATTAGGAGAGAGAAGAAGAAACACTCAGCATGATGCTCTTGCAAGTTTAGAGTGGTTTTTAGTTTGTCTAAACAGGATGGCTCCCACTGTTTCTCGAATCCCTCCTCAAACCATACAGGAAGAATTAGTCGGGATCAATCCCACCGCACAATACTTGCTTAACCGTTCAGCCAGGCCGGTGTCGGTACTTCGAGGGTGGTTTCCAACGCTTCCAACGCTTTCGCGAAGTTCCTTAATTAAAGAACCTCTTTTCCCTGGGGGCGTAGCCCCGCTAACACCTTTCTAGGCACCTACTAGGTTTATAGCATTGATCGTTTAGTGAGAAATTTCCCGAGGAGTAGCATACACTCACAGTAGGATCGGGATCCAAATATCATCGCGTGACGAAACTGAAGGAATCCTACCAGAATCATCACACTCCAAATGGTATGCAAATCTAGCAAGTTTCAGTACTTATGAAACTCCCGATGTGGATTTTTGCCCCATGCTCTTATGACCTTGACTTTGGCCAAAATATCATAAGTCACATGTCAAGTTCTACCCGTCATTATCCAGGTTAATTTGGATCCATCCGTACCTACCCTTGACTTTGGCCAAAATGGCAGTACGACTGTCCCAAACCAACGCATCTATCTATGCTACACATGAACACCCAATAGCTACCAATCACTGTGCCTTGACTTTGGCCAACATACACAGCTTGAATACTATTGACTATTCATATGAAACGACGGAGGGCTACGGATGGTTTTGGCAAAACCGTGAACGTAGTGAACTTGATTTGGTCGATGGAACGAGATAGCTTTTAAAAGGAGTGGCTCAAGCTCCGCATTTAAAAGTTGGTTTTGAAAAGAACCGAGTGGTTTTTCGAAAGTGTTCCAACGACTTTAACTTGGTTTATTATCTTGCATTAGTTCTTTTAATGCGTGATATTCTTGCATTAGTTCTTATAATGCATCCCATCATTTAATCCTACCATTGTAGAAAACAACCAAAATATGACGTACGCTTATGCCATTCGCATTCGCCACGGGGCCCCGTCATTACCCGTTAGGTTACTTAACCAACGACAGAGCGGGGGCTGGGCTAGCGCGTCTGAAAAACATAAGCAACGCCTAAATAATATCATATATAGATATACTGCAATGATAAACATTTCAGATCACAGATGAATACATTGGATATACTAGGAATCTGTAATTCGCACGAGCCTGTAACGAAAAACAGATTACACGGTCGCGGTGAATAGCCAAATACCCCACCCAAGACCCCTACGGGTGCGGCAAACTACCCGCCAAGTACCCGAAGTGTAGCAACCTCCCTCATCTCCATGAGTAGGCCACTCGACACTTCGGCATACCCGGTAGTTTGTGCACCCCCTCCATGGGTCTATCCTAGGAGCAAAAACAGTAAAAAGAAATTATACAATGACGGCTACAACCCCGACCCGGTTGTGCGGCCATACAAATAATTATTACATCAATTTACAAATTTACATGAATTGAAAGAAAAGAAAACTCTCGTCTCACAACCCCCGGCTATTCACCCGCGACAATCCAACATATTCATATACACATTCCAGCAACATTACAGATCACAGATTTGTATAACCCCCACTAATCGACATATAGCGATTAGTAGACGTTCAATACAAATATCACATTACAGAAAACCCGTTAGCTCAAGTCTTTTAGAAGTTCGATCAAAAATACGGATTTTCTGGACCCCAAAATAAAATTTTCGTTCTGGAAAATCTGGGCAGAAAACACATATACTAAAAATCCCAAAATACCCCCAGAATAACACTGCACCAAAGATTGTCCTCGGCCGAGTCAACTCGGCCGCGGATCCGCGGCGGGAGCGTGCTCCCGCAGCGTTTCCGCAGCGCTTTGACTCGATCGTGGGATCATCTTTGGTGGTTATTCATACAAAAGCCTGAGCCGATTTTAGGTGTTAAAATAATCAACTTTTGAACAGTAAAAAAATCGACAGAAACTCGAATTTTTGGGGTTCGTTTTCGGGACTTTTTCTTTGATCGATCTTCTAGTTACTTGCTAACATGTTAGATAGAGTTTAACTAGGCTCTGATACCACTGTAAGTCCATGCTACCTCTCCCGGTACTTTCGGGAATGCGGAATTTGGTAAAAACGATTTTTATAGAGGTGGTAACATGGACCTAAAACCCGGATCTTGGTTAAACATCTATCTAGCAACCTAACTACGAGTTTCTAGCTACTCGGTTAGGGGGTTATACCTTGCTTGTCTTGAACTCCTTCGTCTTCAAACTCCGATGGTGGTCCGGATTGGCTTCTTCCCGTCGTCTCCGTACGCCGAAGATAGATCCACCTGAAAGCTCCAACCTTTAGCTCCTTCTTCGTTCTTTGAAGAAACTAGTTCACTCGGTTTGCTAAACCTTGTGAACTAGAATGAGTAGAGAATAGTTTGTGTGGGATTTTATCTATGGTTCTTGATTCTCAACTCATGAGACAAGAGAACCATAAATTAAAGAGAGGGAAAAAGGGCAAGAGGGTGAGAGCAAAACAAGAGAGCTCAAGAACAAGAGAGAGAATGAGCAAAAAAAATGAGCAAGTCTTTTGTCTCTCACCCTCTCATAAGCCAAAGTCATGATAACCCATCATACTAAAAAAAGTCTTATGTGATGGTTGAAGCAACCATAACCATATCATTTCATGCACTCATTTTACACAAATGAGCAAGCAAACAAAAGTCTTTGCCATGAAATGATGGCTATGGTTATCATGATGGTCAACTAGTCAAGCCTAGTCAACCGGTCAACAAAGTCAACAAGTCAACAAAAGTCAACAAGTCAACAAAGTCAACAAAAGTCAACAACCATGTCACCATAATACTTAATTAATATAATAGTTAATCACATATCAAATTCTCATTAGGGTTGAGCAAAAAGTCAAATAGTCAACGGTCAACTGTCAACAACCCTAATGAGAATCCGCTGCCTCTGCCTCCCTGTCAACTGTGCATACACACCCGCATCCGCGTTCCGAGGAACACGAATGCAAACCGGATAAATCCAATCCCAAAAGGTACACTAGGATCTGGCTTAAACCAAAGCCCGCTAGTGTAAACTGTCCGGACACTGTACGTGCACAAGTGCACGGATGTGACCGAACTCTGTCGCAAAACCATTCGACCTGTCGCAATACCATGCGACCTCTACTCTTTTGCCTAAAGGCGAAAAGATTTCTGTGTGGGACTCTAAAGACTCGACACTACGCTGGCAGTGGGTTTAACCACAGACCGCAAGCGGCACTAGCTGTGCGTAACGGTCCCCAGGTAATGCCGACAAGAAGACCGACGAGGCGAAACCCATCTGAACTCCTACTGAGCCTGAGTGTGACATTCTCCGTACAGTCCGGTCTGTTCGTCTGATACATCGCATGGCGGGCCTAGGGGGCGGTAAACGTCAGTCCCCAAATAGCGGTACAAGTCGTGCCGGAGCGAAGCCTAAAACACCCTGAGATAACACTGGAAACCTACCAGTATATCTCGTTTGCCCTGGCCAGGGACTACTCGTGTAATGGCTCTCCTAGACACAGCGCGATGTCAACCCCCAATACCGGGAGAGACGAATCCTGTCTAACCGTCACTGCCTCCAAGTGCTTCGGGACTGCATCCAACCACTACCAGTTTGCACGACTCCTTTGAGCCGTGGTAGGGTAGTGATCAAAGTACAGTGGGAACACACTCGAGGCGAAGTGACAGTGTCAAGTCAGCGGACTAAGCTGTACTCATGTCACCTGGGAACTGATAACTGACGATAGGCATAATACCAATTAATCAGTTCCCGACGAGTCCTGTCCAGTGTACCCGTAACCTAACGAGTACCCGCATACTATCTCAAGTACGACGTACTGACGGCTGTGGGACAGACCGTCTCCCACACTGGGATGAGAAGCGCATGCGCTGGTCTACTCCGGAGTATCGATGCCCTGTCTCGATAGTCCTGCGACCAGGGACCTGCATAAGGATGTGCTTATAGATTACCCAGCCCCACTAGTGTGACTGCCATCACATCGCTGGTAATCAAGCAAAGATCCTAAGGGCTCTACAAATGTGTATAGGCGATATACTTAAAATAAACACATGTACACATTGAAATAGAAACAAACCAAGTAGCATACTACTATTTTGAGCAAGATTGTATATACAAGGTGAATATCCCAAGCATCCATTAAGTAATATACAAACTAGTATGACACAGTAATGGCCTCTAGGGCATATACACTAACAGAAGAAATGAACAAAATAAGTGAAAAACAACATAAACAATAAAACTGCATGAATAAAGTCGGCTCGCACGAGCTCGACATCCAGAGTACAAAAAATATACAACGTCGTCCTCACAACTGGTCTCTAAGTCAATACATGATATGGTAGATGGGGAGTACTAGATACAATAGAATGTACAATGAAATATAAACGGATACCCGCAACCCACCTATAGGCAAAATGGCCCACATGCCAAACTGTAGCGGGATCCGCAACAAAAGATACAATGATGTAGCCCTGCCGCAACTACACTGAGGGTCAACCTGCAAAACATTGTGGCACAACGGGGGTGAGTTACCAACTCATGAATAGTAAATAACATATACAGGTAATAACAGGTATGCACGTACTGCAATACTCTAATATGTGCAATCTGATAACATCAATATGATAATCTGGGTATGCAATAACCATGCGCGGTACTCTATCAAGTGCTACATCTACAGGATGCAATGTATATCAATGAATGTTGAGCATGGGATAGAATATCATCTACACGAATCATCATCGTGGAAAAACCCGGTGTCTACCAAATACACCCCAAATCCCCAAAACTCAGGTGCCGTCAATCTAATCGGCCCTCAAATCCTGTAAATCTCATGGAAATATGAGTGCCCAACATCAGCACTCGAAAATATCATGAAATACTCGTGTCCAACGTCGACACGCAAATCCTCATGTATCGGGCTCCGTCAGTCCGGATCGGCCCATGGGCTCCGTCAGCAGAATCCGCCCTCGGCCCCGGCAGTACGGGTCAGCCCATATCCATCTCTCGACTCTAGTCAGTATCCTCCGGATAATCGCCAGGTCCAACCAATCACCGGTAGGTAGTGATCCCTCTGCCAGGCTCATTTTCTACTACACGAAAGATCTATTCTCGCCCCGGGGTGCCATACCGGGTCTACCATCTACCCGCAATCGGCCTCATCCAGCTCCTCGAATCAGGTTTTATATGTCACACGTCTATGAACCGAGAAAACGAATGGTGGACGTACCGAAATATCATATCAAGAGAAACTGGGGTTTTTTTTTAAACAGTACATGCTTTCTTTTGAAATTGCCACGGTTCTCAAATGCAGAAATCTCATGAAAACAGCATATCTCAATGCGTAAAATCGTAAAGCATGATGTATGCGACATATGATAAAATGTAAGCATATCCGAATATCATGCAACATGGAACAGTGATATGACATATTAAGGGAAACCACTCTTTTAAATGGATACAGTTTTGAAAATATCTCATATGGTCCCCAATTCTCCAAAACCAAACCAGCATCATCTATGTATATGCAATAAGTAGGTATGTAGGTATGGATGCACAAGTGGTATATACGCAAGTATGAGTGTACGATATGTATGTGCGCAAGTATGGATGCACAAGTGGTATAGGCGTGTCATGGCAATTACTAACGGTGTGTGTGTAGCATATAATTAGTGCTCGTGCAGTATGAACCGTTAGTAACAGTGCAGTGTCTCATAAATACTATGTCTATATGCAACAAAAGAGGGGTATGCTACAATGGTACATATGCACAACCAATATATATGAATATAACACACGGCTACAATATCCTATCAAGCCCTAACGCATAACGCCATACAGGCGATTTCCCCGTAGATGTTAAATCTACTCACCGGTGATCTCGATCCACATGTATCCGACCACCTGCTCCCCTTCTTCACGATGTCCGAAGTCCCCTCCTGCGAACCTAGAATTTACACAGGCAACACACATAAGGCTAAAATCCTGCAAAAACGCGATATCAAGATTATACAAGAAACTAGGGTCGCAAGCTAAATGCGTGTGTATACGTAACACCAGAACGTGTGTGCATACGTCAAAAACCACCCCGACACGCTGTGACACACAGCAACACCAAACCCATCTCGTAACGTACGTGTCGCGCGAGTCCCATTACACAAATTATATGTAAATGGCTCTAGATTTTATCAGAAGAAAAAACAAGAAAAATAAACAAGACCAAACCTCTTATAATACCTACAAACAACTACCTGCAAAATTTCAACATGATCCATCAAAATTGGGCCGGCCACCATAAACTTGATATCGGCCAAAGTCAGGTAAAAGTGGTCAAGGTTTTTACACTACACTCCTAGCACCAGGTATAGTCTAATGTACATGTTTGCTCATCAAGAAAATAACCCCAGAAACAGCAGATACCCTGTATCCTAAAACTTAGTTTTAAAAACGTTTTAAAACACTAAATTGCTACACTAGGGTACTTTTGTATAAGCAGGCGAAAAGACTTAGATTAAGTGACACCAACAACACATAATCTAGCTAATCTAACCATAAAAACCCTAACTTAACCTAATCTCCACCCAAACAACAAAATTATCACAAACACCCACAAAATACTAAAACTAGCTAAACAATCCTAAATTTAACCCACTGTCATCATTACAAAAAATCTAACAGTACCAAAAGCCACCAAACTACAGCATACAACTACCCTCGAAGTTTCAAGCCCCCAGCTACCTCCTAGGCCGAGCTCGCCGGAAAATCACCCCTCATCGCAGGCCAAAACCGCCCATGTTGGGCTTGAACTTTTGGTCTCTACTCAAGTTAGCTAGCACTACACTACTACATTGTTTGGGTTTATCAAAAAGTCTCGGGGTCACAGCAGATTATAGTAGCACAAAAACGACACTAAATCACGATATTGGCACCAAAACTACAACTTAAAGTTCTAGAACAGAAACTACCATGCAACACTACACAATAACTAGCTAATTATCAGTTGGGGGTTTATACCTATACCAACTTGCTCCAAAATCCAAGCTTTCCTAGCTCCATGTGTTAACTTGGGATGAAGGATCAATTTTTGTAGAAGAAGTGGTAAGTTTTGATAAGGTGAGGTGGGGGTCCTGAGAATTTGGGTGAGGGTTTGGTGAGGGGCTGAAGATGCTTCAGTTTGTGGGAGAGAGGGAGAAGGAAAAATATGAGAGAAAGAAATGGGATTTCAAACATAATAGAGAAAGTGTGAGAGGGGGTGTTATGGGAGCAAGCATGCATCCTCTCTCTCCTCATTTAATGCTAACCATAATTATGCCCCCCATGCTTAACCCAAATCATTCCCTCCCTCTCTCATCATCTCCCCTCAAGTCAACCCCTAAACAAATCATTTGCAATTTAAATTTTTATTTTTGAAAACTAATTAATTTGCTAATTAACATTTAATAATTAGTAGGATGGTTAATATTCCATGGCTACATAAACATGGTTTAACCCCAAATTAGCCCTAGGTTAACATGCACATGTGTGTGCAAACCCAAATTAAATACTAATAAAATATTCATTAATTTTTATAAAATATCTGAAAACCGTTTTGGTAAACTTTTTACTAAAAACCATATTATTGCTTAATTAACCACTAATCGCATTCTAAGGTGTTACAGCTATGATATGCACAAAAGAAAAACTAAGTGCAACGGGTGTGCACGAAAGCATCTGTCCAGTGCAATGGATGTGCACGACAATAATATCAGGTGCATCTTTAGTGCATGAAAATCTCAACCCAGTGCAACTAACATGCACGAATGAAAATCCTAATCGAGCGCATCCGGTGTGCAAAAAATCATATCTCATATCGTGCGCCCAACATGCGCGAAAATCCAAATCAAGTGCATCCCTCATGCACAAATGAAATATAAATCATGTGCATCCAATATGCACGAATAAAATCTAAATCAAGTGCATCAAACACGCACGAATAACATCTAAATTAAGTGCATCTGGTGCACACAAAATCCAGCCCCATGCATCTAATATGCGCAAAAATCCAGCCCAAGCGCGTCAGGTCTGTATATAGCATCTAGTGCAGTAGCATCCACGAAAACAAACGTCAAGTGCAAACGCGCATAAAAACATAAATCTGGTGAAACAAATGCTTAATACATAAATCGGATGCAACCAATGTACGGAGTATAGATCTAGTGCAACCAATGCACAAAATATAAATCTAGTGCAATAAATGCACAAAATATAAATCTAGTGAAACAAATGCACAAAATACAAATCCGTATCTCAAAAGCTCACAAAAACAACACCGAGCATGCCGAGGTGTATAAAAATCAAAAGCGTGTGCACTGCGGGCGCATAACACGTATCAATGCACAAAATCAAATCAACCGTACGAAATCCACGAAATCATAAACACGTGCAACCAATGCACAAAACCGATATAAAGTGCAATAAATATGCACAAATCGCAACCCGATGTAGCGGGGTATAAACATAAATCAAGTGCAATAACTGTGCACTAGAGAAAACATCTAATAGGTGCAGCCATGGTGCACGAACACATAAATCATGAAACCCAATCATCGAAACTCAAATCCAAGCGATATAAGCATGATACTCGAATCACAAATGCAAATCGCAACAAATGACATTGAGATACACCTCCTACAATGTCGAAAAATGTCGGTGCACCCAAAACTGGCAGAGCAAGAACATCCGCTTGCTTCCTGCTCACGGTCTGGCGTCCTCTGTCTCTGGGTCCTCATTTTCTCTATGGATTACCAAACCACAATCCATCGGCTCATCGGACCGGTCATGTGTGCTAACGGAAACGATTCCGCTTTGGCATTCCTCTGGTCATCTCTCGGCCAATTAGCTTGACCACTCGTAAAGCGGCACGTCAGTGGCGTCGGCCTCTGGCCCTCTGAATACACATGACACAACTGATCCTCGGTGCAAATCTTATCGCAGCAGTGTCCTGGAAGGAACCTGCTCAAGCTTTTTTCCGATCTCGCCTATGCCGAACTAAACGGAGGCTGGTACTCTTGCATAATCTTTTCTCATTTTCTGGACATCTGCGTTCTCAGCATAGCATTTCCTCAGGAACTGGCCATATCCAATGCCTCTGTATACATATCAGATCTCTAATCTCAACGGGGAGTAACAACAGCTCGTTAACATCTCGCACGAACCTCTTGTTCCACTAGTCTTTATTATCGTCCACTTCGACGTTACGTCATGCTTTCTGCGTATTGCAATCGTTCTCGGCTATAGTCAATCCGGAGTCTCTCACACGGACTCGAAATTACGATCGCGGTATCTTCAACACTCTGTAGAAGATATCTAGCCAAACACGTCCTCGGGAACTCGTCCCAACCATTGGAGGAATACTCTATATTCGTCCGTTCTCGATCAACTCACATCGCATCTAGGTGAGGTCCTTTATCCGAAGCTGGTCCACTTACTGATCTCCTATCGAAGCATCCAACGAACAACGTTATCTCTGGATCGATCTACTCTAGATCTGAATAAGATTTTCCACACTGGAAATTTTCAACTCAACTGAGCCTGCGTCGGCGCATCAAATCAGACGAATCACCTCGGTCGCTCAATACAACTCAAGATAGACTAGCTATTCTCTGTCGCATCTCTGCCTAGAAGCTCTAGCGATCTCAGCTCATAAGGTCTGGAGGCGACAACACATCAATCTCAGCCACAACTGGGTCATCTGTCTTCAAGGTAGACGACATCACGATCTTTGAAGTAGGCTGTACATCAACAGTCCTCTCACAACAGGCAGCCTCTAACAATAGCCCGATCATCCGGTGTAAAACCGAACACTCGCCTCAAACAAGAGATCACAATACAAGCACTAAATCGATACGTTCCTATGTCACCAAAAAACACGATGGTCAGTCCTCGTCCATGAAAAGCTCCCCCTGACCGTATCACTAGCAGCAGCTCAATCTGCGCTCAAACCATGGTGACAAGAACCTCAAGCATGAATCGATGGAGATAGATCAAAGGGACGAAAGGAATCAACAGATCCAGAATGGATACATGATCATAAGGAGGAACGGAATCAATGAGAGTATGATTATTGGAACGAATAGAATAAAGGATCTCAAATGGCTATATAATCATGGGATCGAAGAGAATCATAGATCACAAGATAAGTACATCTTAAGGTCACTTAAGCGGAGCATCGTATCGTAAGTATGCCGCGAAACATGCGCACGGTACGTCACTCTACTTGAGTTACCTACTTCATCAATCTGGGTCAACCTATGTAACGAAAGTTCGGGTCTAATAGCCCCCTGTTCAAGTCTAAGTTCCGTAAGGTCAAGCCTAGGTTCCGAAATAGATTACGCCCTATACTCCGCATGTAAGTGCACGGCGGCGCCCCGGCCGTCAATCCGACGCCGGAATGCGGAAACGAAACATTTCTAGAACTTAGAAACCGGCACCACCGCGCACAAAAATCCTGGATCGGGCCATTAACCTAACTCTAGCAAACAAGAATAAGAGTAGAGAAGCTATACCAAGCGATCCGTGTCCTTCGGTCTTCGCCACCACTCCGATCTCCTCGCGGAATCTCCGGTCGTCGCCTCCTCGTCGAAACGGGCACCACATCGCCGGGTTCTTTTACGGGCTCCCATCTCTGGACCGAGGCAACTCGGGCACGAAGTTGGCGAGCCGACGTGCCCAAGAAGTGCTGTAGGCTAGTGTAGAACACTTTGTCTCTTTGGGGTAGAAGTTGCCTTGATGGAGGAACGAAAGAACTTTGGAGAGACGTTGAGAATTTTGCAAGCAAGCAAATGAGATGAAGATTTTTCCCTTATGAAAATGAACCACTCACATGATGAACCTCTCTCTCTCTCTCACCCATGAAAATGTGGCCGGCCCCTCATATCATCAAATGGTGGAGGGAAATAATCAAAACCAAGAAGGGAGGTGAGTGTAGGAATCAAAAGAGGTGACCACATCCAAAAGCAAGCCTCACATCAACTTCTAATCTATTCTAATCTCAATTAATGCAAGCAAGTGATGGAAAAAGAATCTCATCATACAAGAACCATTATGAAGCCACCATTACAAAAATAAACCCTCCACAAAAGATAATTTGCACAACTGCAAATAACCCCCTCCATCGGAAAAGTCCGGCCGCGAAGGAACAAAGTAAAACTAGCCGGAACGGAATGCAAACTGGCAACTTCAGAAAACTGATCCCGTAATAAATTACAGGAAAACCCCGCAACTGTATATACATACCCGCATTTGTATTCCTACTGAATACAAATGCAAAGAGACAAAATCTACACTGTACAATACTAGGATCCGGCTTAAACCAAAACCCGCTAGTATTAACCGTCCGATCATGATCCGTGAAATACCGCGCGTATCTGATCGAACCCTGCCATTCTCCATACGGCCTCTACAGCGTTTCGCCCGAAACATGAGAAACTGGTCTGTGGAGGACTCTAAAGACTCGTCAATACTTTGGCTGAGGATTTAACCACTAGCACGTCAGAGGTATTATACGTAACGGGCTACCAGGTACTGAGCCAAAGGGACGTCGACGAGCGAACTCATCCTGACACCCTACTGAGCCTGTCATTGACAATATCCGTACAGTCCGGTCCGTTCGTCTATGAGCATCGCATGGCAGGCCTAGGGGGTTGGTAAAAGTCAGACCCCCAAAAGCGGTACAAGTCGTGTCGGAGTGTAGCCCAGAACACCCTGAGATACTACTGGAATACCTACCAGTAAATCTCCCGCCTTGGCCAAGGACTTTCATGTACTGGCTCTCCTAGACACAGCGTGACCTCACCCCCAATACCGGGAGAGACGAACCCCTGCAGATCCGCTCACTGCCTCCATGTGGCTCGGGACTGTACCTAACTAAAACCTGTTTGCACGTCTCCTTTGAGCATGATAGGTTAGTAATCAAAGCACAGTGGGAACTCACACGAGACAAATTACGATCTCAGGTCGATGAACTAACCTGTACACATGTCACCAGGGAACTGCTATCTGACATCTGGTATAAGACCAACTAGCAGGTTCCCGGCGAGTCCTGTCCGATGTACTCATAACCCAATAAGCACCTGTATACATCATAGGTGAACCAACTGACACCAGTTGCTTGTGAGACCGGCCACCGCCCCTCGTTGGGGTCTCGACTGTATACACTAGTCTACTCTGGAGAATCGATGCCCTGTCTCGAAACACCCACGACTAGGGACCTTTTAAGGATTTGCTTATAGACCCCAGCTCCCACGTATATGATCGCCCTCATACTGCTGGCAGTCAAGCAAGAATCCTAAGGGCTCTATCAACGTGTAATAGTGACCTGTAAGGTCACCTGAAGCAGTACACGATGATAAAGGTAAACCAGATAACATACTATCATCTTGAGTAAGACTGTCATACTGGGACAGGTCCTCCCTCAATCATTGCAATAACGTGCCTGTGATCCAATAATTGACTCTGAGGGCACTATCTCCAACAATCTCCCACTTGCACTCAAGGCTAATTATTGCGATGTCGCATACTCACAGCCCGTGTGATACCGAACATCCAACTCCTCTACTAGTCAGTCTCACAAAGCTCTTTTGCGAAACTATTGCGTTCGAGGAATAGTCTCAGTGAGTGGATCCGCTGTGATGTTTTTTTCTATGTCTCTTTTTATCTCAAGTTCGCGGAGAAAGCCATCTCCCGAAATGAGCAATACCTGTCTTAGAATGTGTCTGGATGTCTGATGGGACATAGCTCATAAATGAACTCTATATCCAAACTTCTTAGACTGTATCGTCAACTGAACTTAATCAGTATCCTGCGTCATGCCTCCCTCAGTATCCCCTTGGACCACCTGTCCAAAATACTGCCCCTCGTCAGAGGGAAAACTATAACTCTGACAACCTCTTTGTCATCCAGGTCACCTTGGAAGCCTGGAATGATAACTGTCTCCCGAAGGAGAATGCCGTTATCATTTCCCTAGAACATCCACTTATGTTCTAAAACTGCTTCCGAACGTTTCTCCACGATTGGATCAATATCACCTTATTGCATCTGGTGCAAAAACAACATCTGGTGTGGTACTTGACATCTCATGATTGACTCAATTGCCTAAGCAAGTGATCTGCCAATCATGCACATCCCTCTCCCCTTTAGTCTGTAAGACACCTTTAGAGAGGGTGACTCCATCACCTGCAGGTATAGTACCATGCCAGGAGTCGTCCATTCTAAAAACTCTTATAATGCTGTCTAAGTACCCTGATTGGGAAACTACCCAAATCTAGATCTAAAACCATAGGTCCAGTAACCAGAATGTCTGATATTATATCCAAGTCCCATGTGGGAATATCACTTCCTATTCTGTGTATGTCATCAAATACCAGGACATCACACCCTACTACCTTCTTAATAGATCCATCCACTAATCTGATGAAGTCAAACCTATGACTGTCACATCAGAAATAGATGATCTATCTCCGCTATATCTGCTTTTGTCTATAAATAGACATAAGCCACTTGTCCACCATGCTTCCGCTGCTCCCACTGACTAAGACAGCCCTCTGGAAGAGTCATATACACGTACGCTTCTAAAGCCAGTTTGGAACGACGCTATACTCATCCTCCTGTCGGGTCTCACAGTCTGGAACAACAGCAATGGCAAGTCTGGGTAAACAAGAACCTCCCTGCCACCGTCCTTGAGCATACCGATATACCTCTCGGGTTCTTGAGGTTACCCACTTTATCTGCGGAGTGGCCAATGGAATGTCAAACGAGATTGAATCTTTAGGTTCTTATCAAATCTTCAGTAATCGTTTGCGGTTCTGGAATCACTTCCAGTTCTACCATACTCCCACTACTGTTTTCTGAAAAAAAATCCATTTTTATTAAAACTGTGGCGAGTCAAGAACAATATCACTATTGATCTTCCAGATGGTAGAAAATCAACCATCGTCATAGCCCGGGTCAACCCACAAACAACCATTACAGAAACGTGCCTTAAGTTATCCAGAGTCTGGTTTTAAGCATAAGCCAGGCAACTCCCCGTACCTGAACATCGTTAATATATGAGCTGTTCTATATCCAATATAGAAACAGAGGCACTGATTTAATTGAACCAGATTCAAATCATGCAGCTGTCTCCAGTGCATGTCAACTAAATGGAAGGAGGCCGATCAGTATTACTCAACTTAGGAGTACTTCCAATTATGAGTAACCTGAAAGAGAAGCAAGTTCTCTTAATCATTACTATCTACTGAATACGACACACAAGTATCTACATCTTCGATCACCTTGAAGAATCCCGATACTTGCAACACCTGGTTCTCTACTTTATTCTTATACCTATAACTTCTCAAAACTTAGACCCTGTGTTTCTACGAAACACCTGTCTAAGAAATAGAGAAGTCATAAGTAAACCAAATGTAGTACGAGGACCAACCCCTCTGTCCTAATGGACACTGGACAATATACAATACTCTGTATAAGTCCTCTGAGTCTAGTGACTCATTCACTGTGTGTCGTAAGTTGAAAACTGTACTTATGGTTAAGAAGAATTACACAGCTGTTCAATGCTCCTTACCTAACCATCCACTGATATAGATAAATTTCATAGACATAATTTCAAAAAGTTATATCTCACTCTATGAAAATAGACGTACAGATATATCAATTTGAAATTGGTGCATAACAACGGATATTCAAAACCAAATATTTGCCGTCCGGCAAACAACCCAGGTGACTTCCTCAAATATCACCAATTACAACGAATTCCGATATAATGAGGATGATCACCTAATTCCCAATAATTTACTCCCACTCATCATCTGTAAAACCATACAGATGTGAGAATCATACATGGTACATACATACCCTGGAGTAAGGGTCTAATTGGGAAATCATTTTTCTTTTAACAGTACACAGTGAAACTGAAACATATAAATGTTTCGAAGGGGTATCCCGGTATTCCTAGTAATGCCTCTTCCATTATCCAGATTCACAATTGTAACCGTATAATTCTTTTCCATTTCTCAAAATCCCTTTATATGTCTTTAGTCATTACCTTCTGCACACCCCTTTAGGACAAATGGTTTTCTTCCTTCCCTACCGTTCTGCACCAGCCTATGGTTTGGAAGATGACTATCCAATAAGCATAATGGGTGTACTGTCCTAATCCTAGGAGCACTCGTAATGCGAGAGAAGGTGAAGATAAAAGACAACCGAATAAACCTTATTCCTATTTCTCCTGAACCAGTATCCATCCCCGAACTAGAACAAGTTCCTTTCGAGTTCGTATATAACCATATGATGGAGTATCCAATAAACTGTGGATCTTCGTAGTGATATGGAGTGTCCTGGCGAAATACAAAGGTGATTTAGGATTGGCGAAGAAATACTTGGTTTGGTCGTGAATATCAGTCACAATTTACTTTGCCCTCCTTCTAATCCCTTTCTTTGTCTTAACTTAATACCTTCTAAACATCGTTTAGGGTAATTGGTTTTCTTCATTCCCCACCGTTCGGCACCAGCCTAAGGCTTGGAAGAAGACTATCCAATTTGCGTAATAGGTGTACTATCTCCTAAACCAAGGAGTACTCGCAACCTGAGAGAAGGTAAAAGGAAAAGACAACTGAATAGTCCTATTCGTTTTCTCCAGAACCAGAAACCATCCTCGAATAAATTCCTTCGAGTCCGTATATAAACATACGATGGTTTTATCCAATGGAAGTGGACGTTCGTAGTAATACGGGGTGTCCTGGAGAAAAGGGTAAAAGTAGGAGTGGTAATGAGGTTTGCAACTCTGACAATCCAGAAGCCAGTGTTTAAGAAGGTTCGGTCAACTTGGTCACTGAGTCATAGTCTAGGGTCGGGTCATGGTCGCTGCCAAAGAGAGAGAGAAAAGAAACACTCAGCATGCACTCTAACCTAGATCAGAATGGTTATCACTTTATCTAATCTGCAAACCTCCCACTGTAACGTCAAATTCATCCCTAAACCTGAAAGAAGAATTAGTCGGGATCACCCGAGGAGTAAACCAACTCATCAGTGGGAATCGGGATCCAACTATCATCGCATGATAACGTGACGGAATCCACTCACGTTATCACACTGTAGAAAGTATGCGCATATCTGGCAAGTTTCAGTTTCTTTAGAAACTCCCGATGTGATTTTTGCCCCATGCTCTTATGACCTTGACGAAGGCCAACATATCATAAATCACATGTCAAGTTCTACCCGTCATTATCCAGGTTAATTTGAACCCACCCGTATATACCCTTGACGAAGGCCAAAATAGTAGTACGACTGTCCCAAATCAACGCATCTATCTATGCTGCAGAAATGTAACAAATAGCTACCATACACTATGCCTTGACGAAGGCCAACATACATAGAATGAATACTAAGTGCTACCTTCCTGAAATGACGGAGGGCTACGAATGGTTTTTGGCGAAAAACCTTTAACGTAATGAACTTGATATCGTTGAAGGAACCGGATAGCTTTATAAAAATATAGTGGCGAAAACCTTTGCTAAAGAGGTCACTCCCGGTGAAGGGATCTCGGCTCTTTCCCCGTAGAATGAGGTGCAGGATATTCTAACTGAATACCATGATGCAAAGCAAAAGTAATCGGCTATAGTGAAGTTATTGCCCTGACGCAAACTTTTGTCCAAGGGGTCACTCCCGGTGAAGGGATCTCGGCCCTTGCCTCGTCGACTGAGGAGCAGGATATTCCAACTGAATACTACGATGCAAAGCAAAAGTAAACGACTATAGTGAAGTTATTGCCCTGACGCAAACTTCTGTCCAATGGGTCACTCCCGGTGAAGGGATCTCGGCCCTTGCCTCGTCGATTGAGGAGCAGGATATTCCAAATGAATACCACTGTGCAAAACAAAAGTGAACGTCCTTGCAATAACAGCTTTTTGAAAAGTGTTCCAACAACATCAGAATAGGTTTGTTTAAGTTGCATTGATCCAAATCAACGCAGTCCCATCAACTGATCACACCACAAAAGAACGAAAATAATGATGTACGTATATGCCATCCGCATTCGCCACTAGGTCCCGTCATTACCCGTTAGGTTACTTAACTAACGACAGAGCGGGGACTGGACTAGCACGGATGCAAAACTTATACAACATCTACTAGTATATATATATCAATATATAATATCGCTCAAGGCGTGATAAAATGCAACATTACAGAAAAGTAATAAGCATCACAGAACAATACAGATATCTGGGATCCCCAGGTTTCACAGAGCCGCTACTGAAACCCGACGTTCCCCTGGTCGTGTGGATATCCTGTGTAATGAAATCCTAGACCCCTACGGGCGCGGCAAGTTACCCGCCAAAACCTGAAGCGAGGCAGCCCCCTTCAATAACGTGAATGGACCACCCAGCGCTTCACGGAATCTGGTAACTTGGGCACCCCTCCTGGGTCAACCTGTACCCCCTACGAGTGCGGCGAATAGCCCGCCAATTCTAGAGTAAAGCCCCCTCCGTCTCAATGCTATGAGATGCGGGCTCGTTGCCCTCTAGAACCCAGCTATCCGTGTACCCCTCCGCGGGGCAATCCTAGTACAGAAAGTAAAATATGCATACAACGGGTACATCGACCTCACCCCGGTCGTGCCCCAAAAGAATAATATACAAACAGGCAGTGACGGCAGTCCACATGTCGGACGCTCTCCCCGCAATATCAAATGTACATATAAAACAAAACTGTACTACCATTGCATCCAGGCTATCCCCCACTACCAATCCGCAACATCACAGCACAACACAGAACATCAACGTGAATGTCATGTTCGCAAATCCGTTTAAAAGGGCTATAGCAGTTAGACAGGATTTACCGATCAAATGACATTCACGGTCGCAGATATAACGTAAATACTGTGAACTAACATGTTTAAAATTCTCGATCGATCAAATTTACCGAAGTGGGCCCCAAGCACTACTGTAGCACTCACAGAAAAACTGGGCCCAAAAAGAATATCCCAAAACCCCCATTTCCTAACCAGAAGCCTACTGTGAAAATTTGGTGCAAAGATAGCACTTTCCCACCGTGGAACCGCGACCAAACCAGGGGTTTGGCCGCGTTTCCACGGTCATACTAAGGAATCATTGCATCGAATTTTCCCAGAATGCTTAGAATTGCCTGCATGTGTTTCTGCAACAACCTGAAAAAATTTTCGAGCTAAAAAAAATTCGACAGAAACTTATGCAATGGAAAATACGGTTTTTGGGATTTTTTTCGATCGATTTCTAAACATACTAGAGCAAGCTAGACAAGGTTAATGGCGTGGCTCTGATACCAATGTAAGTGCACGGCGGCGCCCCAGCCGTCATTCTGACGCCGGAATGCGGAAAGGAAACTTTTCTAGAACTTAGAAACCGGCACCACCGCGCACAAAAATCCCGGATCGGGCCATTAACCTAACTCTAGTAAACAAGAATAAGAGTAGAGAAGCTACACCAAGCAATCCGTGTCCTTCGGTCTTCGCCTCCACTTCGATCTCCTCGCGGAATCTCCGGTCGTCGCCTCCTCGTCGAAACGGGCACCACATCGCCGGGTTCTTTTACGGGCTCCGACCTCTGGACCGAGGCAACTCGGGTACGAAGTTGGCGAGCCGACGTGCCCAAGAAGTGCTGTAGGCTAGTGTAGAACACTTAGTCTCTTTGGGGGTAGAAGTTGCCTTGATGGAGGAACGAAAGAACTTTGGAGAGAGGTTGAGAATTTTGCAAGCAAGCAAATAAGATGAAGATTTTTCCCTCATGAAAATGAACCACTCACAAGATGAACCTCTCTCTCTCTCACCCATGAAAATGTGGCCGGCCCCTCATATCATCAAATGGTGGAGGGAAATAATCAAAACCAAGAAGGGAGGTGGGTGTAGGAATCAAGAGAGGTGACCACATCCAAAAGCAAGCCTCACATCAACTTCTAATCCATTCTAATCTCAATTAATGCAAGCAAGTGATGGAAAAAGAATCTCATCATACAAGAACCATTATGAAGCCACCAATTCACAAATAAACCCTCCATAAAAGATAATTTACACAACTGCAAATAACCCCCTCCATCGGAAAAGTCCGGCCGTGAAGGAACAAAGGAAAACTGGCCGGAACGGAATGCAAACTGGCAACTTCAGAAAACTGATGCCGTAATAAATTACAGGAAAACCCCGCAACTGTATATACATACCCGCATTTGTATTCCCACTGAATACAAATGCAAAGAGACAAAATCTACACTTTACAATACTAGGATCCGGCTTAAACCAAAGCCCGCTACTATTAACCGTCCGATCATGATCCATGCAATACCGCACGTATCTGATCGAACCCTGCCATATCTCCATACAGCCTCTACAGCGTTTTGCCCGAAACTTGAGAAACTGGTCTGTGGGGGACTCTAAAGACTTGTCAATACTTTGGCTGAGGATTTAATCACTAGCACGTCAGAGGTATTAGCCAATACGTAACAGGCTTCCAGGTACTGACCAAAAGGGACGTCGACGAGCGGACTCATCCTGATACCCTACTGAGCCTGTCAGTGACAATATCCGTACAGTCCGATCCGTTCGTCTATGAGCATCGCATGGCGGGCCTAGGGGGTTGGTAAAAGTCAGACCCCCAAAAGTGGTACAAGTCGTGTCGGAGTGTAGCCCAGAACATCCTGAGATACTACTTTAATACCTACTAGTAAATCACCTGCCATGGCCAAGGACTTTCATGTACTGGCTCTCCTAGACACAGCGCGATCTCACCCCCAATACCGGGAGTGACGAACCCCTGCAGATCAGCTCACTGCCTCCATGTGGTTCGGGACTATACTCAACTAAAACCTGTTTGCACGTCTCTTTGGAGCGTTGTAGGGTAGTAACCAAAGCACAGTGGGAACTCACACGAGACAAATGATAATCTCAGGTTGATGAACTAACCTGTACACATGTTACCAGGGAACTGCTATCTGACATCTGGTATAAGACCAACTAGCAGGTTTCCGGCGAGTCCTGTCCGGTGTACTCATAACCCAATGAGCACCTGCATAAATCTTAGGTGAACCAACTGACACCAGTGGCTTGTGAGACCGGCCACCGCCCCTCGTTGGGGTCTCGACTGTATACACTAGTCTACTCTAGAGAATCGATGCCCTGTCTCGAAACTCCCACGACTAGGGACCTTTTAAGGATTTTCTTATAGACCCCAGCTCCCACGTATATGATCGCCCTCATACTGCTGACAGTCAAGCAAGAATCCTAAGGGCTCTATCAATGTGTAATAATGACCTGTAAGGTCACCTGAAGCAGTACACGATGATAAAGGTAAACCAGATAGCATACTATCATCTTGAGTAAGACTGTCCTACTAGGACAGGTCCTCCCTCAATCATTGCAATCACGTGCCTATGATCCAATAATTGACTCTGAGGGCACTATCTCCAACACCGCATAGTCAAACCTAAACTCGAACCAAGGTTAAACCTAACGCTCTGATACCAACTTTGTCACGACCAGAAATTTAGTTTGTGACCAGCACCTAAATCACGCACGTCAAAAGGCGTAACGTAACTTAAGCAAGCCGAAGCCCAGAAATCTAAACCTTTTTAAAGAAAATAAAAGAGGTGATGTTTTGAAATAAAGGTATAATGAAATCAAACGTTTTCTTAAATGCATAGATAATGGAACATGAAAATGCTAGTGGATTATACTAGTTGAAAAACATGTTTGGTCTTTTTAAAAATTTGGGCAGCACCTCCCTTGAATATTTTGAACCAAAACCGCATATACATAATAATATAAAAGGCATCCCCAAGCGAGAGATAGGTCTTCGCCAATCGGCGGAATCACAACCACGCAAGTCAGAAATATAAGTATACGACGCCCAACGGCGAAGATCAACACAAAGGATAATGAATAAAGCAAGACATCAACCCACCAAGCGAACATATATCCCATCGCTCTAAGTCTCGCAACCACAAGTCTTGCTAAGTCTTACTACTTTTACAAATACTAATTTCTTATTGATGGAGTTGACTAGATACAACAAGAATAATAATACAAGAGTGTGCACGATCCAATATGTCCCACCTACCAAAGCAAATCACCCGAAAGAAAGCTAGGTGCCGGCGATACCGCTACTGATCCATGCGGTCAACTTGAAAGAACTGTGGCACAACGGGGGTGCATTGCCAACTCGTGAGTAGAAAACATCAGCAGGTAAAAATCAAATAAAACAACGATTTCCTAGGTCAACTATATCATAAAGGTAATATTATGATATCTAGGGTGACCGTATCTGCATATATGCCAACAATATAATCAATGCCTGTATGCATGTGGACACGTGTCCATCAATGACACAACAACATCATGGAACCTGAGTGACCAACATCGACACTCAAAACATCATGGAAGCATATGCATGTAAATATGAGGGTATCAACCAGCGTGTGTCCAGCAACGACACATCAAAATCATGGAACCTGAGTGTCCAATATCGACACTCGAAACATCATGAAACCCATGTCCTACATCGACATGTAAATCCTCATATCTCAGGCTCCGTCAGTCCGGATCAGCCCACGGGCTCCGTCATTCCGGATCGGCCCATATCATCTCACGACTCCGGTCGGTATCCTCCGGATAACCGCCAGGTCCAACCAATCACTGGTAGGTAGTAGTCCCTCTGCCAGGCTCATCATCTACTGCACAACATACCTTTCTTGCCCCGGGGTACCATACCGGGTCCACCATGTACCCGCAAACGGCATCATCCAGCTCCTCGAATCGGGTTTCCCATAACTAATAACCGAGAAATCACATGGCGGACGTCTCGAAATATCATATCAAGAGAAACCGGGTATTTTAAAAACAATACATAATTTCCATTGAAATATAACCACGGTTCTCAAAATCCAGAATCTCATGAAAACAGCATCTCAATACGTATAATCATAAAGCATGATGTATGCAATATTAGTGTATATGCCCTAGGGGCCATTATTGTATCATACTAGCTTGTATATTACTTAATGGAAGCTTGGGATATTCACAGTTATATTAACAGTCTTGCTAAACATGGTAGTACGCTACTTGGTTTATATCTATCATAATATGTGTATATGTTAGCATATCGAGAATACATATTGATAGAGCACTTAGGATCTTACTTAACTACCAGCGTTGTGATGGCAGTCACACTAGTGGGGGCTGGGTAGTCTAGAAGCCCATCCTTTTTCAGGTCCCTAGTCATAGGATTATTGAGACATGGCATCGATACTCCTGAGTAGACTAGTGTGTACGCTTCTCATCCCAGTTGGGTAGATGGTCTGTCCCACAGCCATCAGTACGTTGTACTAGAGATAGTATACTGGTGCTCGTTGGGTTACGGGTACACCGGACAGGACTCGCAGGGAACTGTTGGTTGGTATTATACCCGTCGTCAGTTAACAGTTCCCAGGTGACATGAGTACAGCATAGTCCGCAGACTTGACACTGCTGCTTCGTCTCGAGTGTGTTCCCACTGTTCTTAGATTGCTACCCTACCACGGCTCAAAGGAGTCATGCAAACAGGTAGCAATTGGGTGCAGTCCCGAAGCACTTGGAGGCAGTGGCGGTTAGATAAGATTTGTCTCTCCCGGTATTGGGAGTTGATATCGCGCTATGTTTGGAAAGCCATTATGCAAAGTCCCTGGCCAGGGCAAACGAGATTTACTGGTAGGATTTCCAGTAGCTTCTCAAGTTGTAATGGGCTTTGCTCCGACACGACTTATACAACTTTTAGGGGACTGACGCTTGTCGCCCCGTAAGCCAGATATGCGATAGTCTTAGACAAACAGACCGGACTGTACGGAGATTGTCACATCAGGCTCAGTAGGAGTTCGGATGGGTTTCCTCATCGGCCTTCTTATCGACATCTACCTAGGGACCATTACGTTCAGCTAGTGCTGCTTGCGGTCTGTGGTTAAACCCTTTGCCTGCGTAGTGTCGAGTCTTTAGAGTCCCACACAGAGGGTTTCCCTGCTTCAGGCGAAATGATATAGAGGTCGTATGGTTTTACGACAGGGTTCGGACACATACGTTTTTTTACGCACGTATGATGTTCGGACAGTTTATACTAGCAGGCTTTGGTTTAAGCCAGATTCTAGTATTGGATTATTGGATTTATACAGTCTTAATATTTCCTTGTTTTCACGGATGGGAGGGGCATTCTCATAATTACTCGAGAAGCTTCTAGAAGATTGATGAGTTGGAGGCTTAAGTGGAATTTGCATTAAATGGATTAATGACTCATGGTGTGATTCATCCAAATGAGTGAATGAAGCATTTATTGCTTAATGACTCATGAGGTGATTCACACATAGTGAGTTAATGAAGCATGGTTGATATTATCATATGTTATTCATTTAATAAATATCATGCTTCATATATATTCACAAATGAGATATTATTCATATCATTCTCACTCTCACCTTCTCTCTCCTCAAGCTCTCTCTCTCTTCAAAGAACTAACCTAACCTCTCATATGTTGAGATCCAAGGGTTAGCAAGACTAATAGATCCCTAATCCTCTTCTATATCCTCTAGGTTACCTTGATTAGCACTCATAACAACCTAGTTATCTCAAGTGAGAGGTTAAAGCTTGGAGAAGTAGCTCTCGGGTGGATCTTCTATCACAACGAGGAGGCCGACGAAGAGGTGGTCAACGAGAACAAGAAGGACATGATTCATTAGGTATAATCATCTATCACAGTAGCTAATCACTTCTAGATAGTTGTTATTTAGAGTTTAGCAAAGATCCGTAAAGTTAGTTGATGTTAGTTTAAATAAAATGATTGTTTTACCTATTCCGCCTCCCCGCATCATGTGGGTTGTCTAACGGTGACTTACTGTGGTATCAGAGCCTCGCTAAAACATAACTAACTTGTTGGCAAAGTCGTTAGAAATTTGATCGCAAAACGAACCCGAAAAAACATCATTTTAACCAAGTTTCTGCCGTTTTTAAAACGGGGTCTACAAATTTTTCAGGGACCCTTAAAAATACAAGCAGGGAATTATAAGATTACTGGAGAAATTTGGGATCGTGACTCAGCCAAACCGCCGCGGAACCGCAGCCGATCCAAGCGATCCGCCGCGGATCCGCGGTCGAGTTGAAGCCGAGTCAGCCCAAATTTGCCCAGTAACTCTTCTGTGTTGATGTTGTATTTTCTGGGATGTTTTGTTTCTGCTCAGGTTTCAGGTGCACAGAGAATTATTTGGAGTAGAATCATTTGTGTTTACTTGATCGAAATTCTAAGATTTTGGCTAACTTGATTATATCTGTGATGTGTTTAATCTGTTCGTAAACCTCCCCTAACTGCTAGTATGTTGGTTAGCAGGGGATTGCACATTTCTGTAATGCTTTTTACTGGTTTGTGATTGTGGACTTGTTGGACTGTCGTGAATGGATAGCCGGGGATGTGAGACGAGTTTTATTTCATTCAAATATAATTTGTAAATTGTTGTAATATTCTTTTGCGGGGCACATCCGGGTTGAGGTTGTAGCCACCGTTGTATTATTTCATTTACTGTTTTCTGCTCCTAGGATAGACCCAAGGTGGGCTACAGAAACTACCGGGTACTTTGAAGTGTTTAGTGGCCAACTCACGTCGTTGAGGGAGATCGCTTCACTTCGGGTACTTGACGGGTAGTTTGCCGTACCCGTAGGGGTCTTGGGTAAGGTTTTTGCTATTCATCGCGACTGTGTAATCCATCTTTCTTTGCGGGCTCAAAAGGAATGCGGATTCGTAGAAAATCCAATATGTTCATCTGTGATCTGGAATGCCTATTGTTGCGTCTGACGAATGTACAATATCTATATAAGATATCTATTAGGCATCACTTATGTTTTACACCCGTGCTAGTCCAGCCCCCGCTCTGTCGTTAGTTAAGTAACCTTACGGGTGAATGACGGGACTCAGTGGCGAATGCGGATGGCATAAGAGGACGTTGTATTTTCGTTGTTTTCTGCAATGATAGGTTAATTGATGGGACGCATTATATTAATGCAAAGAAAATAAACCAAAGTTGAATCGTTGGAACAGTTTAAAAGAAACCACTCGGTTATTTTAAAACAGAAGATTTTTTTTTAAATTGCGGAGCTTAAACCACTCCTTTTAAAAGCTATCAGGTTCCTTCGATCATATCAAGTTCACTACGTTCACGGTTTCGCCAAAACCATTCGTACCCCTCCGTCATTTCATTTGGATATTCAGTAGTATTCAAGCTATGTATTTTGACCAACGCCAAGGCATAGTGTTTGGTAGCTGCTGGGTATTCATTTGTTGCATAGATAGATGAGTTAGTTTCGGACAGTCATTTTATCATTTGGCCAACGTCAGGGGTATGTACGGATAGGTTCAAATTAACAAGATAATGATGGGTAGAACTTGACATATGACTTATGACATTTTGACCAACGCCAAGGTCATAAGCGCATAGGGCAGAAATTTATATCGGGAATTTCTAAAGAAACTGAAATTTGCTAAAGGTTGCATACCATTTGGAGTTTGATAATTCTGGTAGGATTCCTTCAGATTTATCACACGATGATATTGGATCCCGATCCTACTGTGAGTATCCGCTACTCATTAGGAGATTCGTCACTTAACGATCAATGCTATAAACCAAGTAGGTGTCGAGAAAGGTGTCAGCGGGGCTACGCCCCCAGAGAAAAGAGGTTATTTAATTAAAGAACTTCGCGAAAGCGTCGTAAAACCTCCCTCGAAATACCGACACCGGCCTGGCTGAACGGTTAAGCAAGTATTGTACTGTGAGAGTAGTCCTGACTAGTTCTTCCTTTTTGGTTTGAGGAGGGATTCGAGAAACAGTGGGAGCCATCCAGTTTAGATAAACTAAAACCCACTCTAAACTTGCAAGAGCATCATGCTAAAGTGTACCCTCTCTCTCATTGCAGCGACCCTGAACATGACGGGCCTTAAGTTACTATTAGATAAAAATATTTTGACATGGCCAAACTATAAAGATTGGTTCCGGAATGTTAAGATGGCAATTACTTATGACAAATTGGGGTATGTCCTTACCACTAAGGCACCTTCTGTCCCTGGTCTAGAATCCAGTGTCGCGGATAAGGAAATCCGCAAGACCTGGGAGATTGATTGCGCGAAGGCCAAATGCATCGTGCTTGCCTCTATGAATAATGAACATCAGAGGAGGCACGAGAATATGGATCTTGAATCCATATTTCTCCACAAAAAGGATCTGTATGGAGAGCAATCTCGTATAGCTAGATACGAGACCTCGAAGAACTTGTTTCAGTCGAGGCTGGTCGTCGGGTCATCTGTAGGAGAACATGTCCTTAAGAAGATTGGCTATATAGAAGAGCTCGCGGACCTCGGGACAATATTAGAGAACTAGCTATATAAAGACTTGGTTCTTCAGTCCCTTCCTTCCACCTACGCCCAGTTTATTCTGGATTTCAACATTCAAGGAAAAGAAGTTGAACTTCCAGAACTCCTTAACATGTTGAGGAGTGCAGAGGGCACCTTGCAGAAAGCAAGGGAAACACCCACTATGTTTGTTCGCGGTGCTTCCTCTTCCGGGTCGAAGGCTAGGGCCAATGGAAGAAGAAGAAGGCCGCTACCAAACCGAGAGGTGGTGTTGGTAAGGTGGGAGTTAAGGGAAAGACAAAGGTTGCAGTGCCAGTAGTGGCAAAGGACGAGTGCTTCCACTGTCGTAGGAAAGGCCATTGGAAGAAAGATTGCAAATCTTTGATTGCCAAGGACCAAGATTCGAAGCATGTTGTGGTTTCGGCCTCAGGTGTATTTGTTATTGAGAACTGTTTGTCAATTAACTCTACTTCCTGGGTACTAGATACTGGAGCAGAATCTCATATCTGTAATTCATTACATGCTTTGAGAAACCGTAAAGTTATTAGGGTAGGCGATTTGTCTCTCAGAGTTGCGAACGGAGCGTGGACGCTGAATCCGTGGGAGAATGTCGCCTAGGTTTGACAAGTGGGCAGACATTGATTCTACGTAACTGTTCATATGTACCTAGTTTGACTTGTAATATCATATCAGTGTCCTCACTTTCGAGAGAGGGATATGATTTTACATTCGTAAGTGATGTAGTAAACATCCACCTAAATCAAGTTCTGATTAGGTACGGTACATTAGATGACAGTATATACATATTAAATCAAGCTCAGGTTTTCAATGTCCAGAACACACTAAAAAGAAAGTCTCCAGATATAAATCTGGCTTTCTTATGGCATTGTAGACTGGGTCACATCAATGAGACAAGGTTAACTAAGTTACACAGAGAAGGATATTTGGATCCGTTCGAATATCATTTTAATGTAACTTGTCAATCATGTCTCAAATGATAGATGACAAAAACTCCATTCACTTGAGATGGAGTAAGAGCGAGCGAGCTCTTAGGACTCATACACAGCGATATATGTGGTTCAATGTCTATACATGCAAAAGGTGGTTTTTCATATTTCATTACTTTTACGGACGATTACTCTAGGTATGGATTCATTTTCTTAATGAAACATAAATTCGGGGCGTTTGAGAAATTCCAAGAATATAAGAATGAAGGAGAAAACCAAACCGGCAAAAGTTTCAAGACACTGAGATCTGATCGAGGTGGTGAATACTTAAGTGCCGAGTTCCTAGGTTACCTAAAAGGGAAAGGAATTCTCTCTCAGCTTACTCCTCCATACACTCCACAGCATAATGGTGTATCGGAAAGATGAAACCGAACCCTATTAGATATGGTACGTTCCATGATGAGTAATGCTGAGTTACCGCGATCTTTCTGGGGTTATGCGCTAGAATCAGCAGCATATCTTTTGAACAGGGCTCCTACCAAAACTGTGCCTACCACGCCATATCAGATGTGGAGTGGGAAGAAACCCTATCTTCAGTATCTGAAGATATGGGGATGTCCGGCTTTTGTTAAAAAGCAGCATGCGGACAAACTCGAGGCACGATCAGTACAGTGTAAGTTTGTGGGATATCCAAAGAACTCCAAGGGGTATTTTTTCTATTACGTAGAGGAACAAAAGGTTTTTGTTTCTCGTAATGCCCATTTTCCAGAACAGTAGTTTTTAGAAAAGGAAACAAGTGGGAGCGCAATAGAACTGGAAGAAATTCCATAACTACAAACTACTACTGAAAGTTTGGTAGAACCAGTAGTTCAAGAAGAACAGGACATTCCTGCACCACTCCGTAGGAGTAGTAGGCCGTCTCATCCGCCTGAGAGATACTACGGTTTTCTCATAGATGGGGATAGAGAGGATTGCGTCATTGATAATGATGAACCTACTAGCTTCCAGCAGGCCATCTAGAGCGGCGACTCGGTAAGATGGCTTGATGCAATGCGTACCGAGATGGAGTCCATGTACACCAATAAAGTATGGACTTTGGACTTTGCTCCAGATGGGGTAAAACCCATAGGATGCAAATGGATCTTTAAGAAAAAGATCGGTGTAGATGGACTTGTATATTACTTAATTGAAGCTTGGGATATTCACAGTTATATTAACAGTCTTGCTAAACATGGTAGTACGCTACTTGGTTTATATCTATCTTAATATGTATATGTTAGCATATCGAGAATACATATTGATAGAGCTCTTAGGATCTTGCTTGACTACTAGCGTTGTGATGGCAGTCACACTAGTGGGGGCTGGGTAGTCTACAAGCACATCCTTTTTCAGGTCCCTAGTTGTAGGATTACCGAGATAGGGCATCGATACACCGGAGTAGACTAGTATGTACACTTCACATCCCAGTTGGGGAGATGGTCTGTTCCACAGCTATCAGTACGTTGTACTGGAGATAGTATACAGGTGCTCGTTGGGTTACGGGTACACCGGATAGGACTCGCAGGGAACTGTTGGTTGGTATTTTACCCGTCGTTAGTTAACAGTTCCCAGGTGACATGAGTACAGCATAGTCCGCAGACTTGACACTGCTCTTCGTCTCGAGTGTGTTCCTACTGTTCTTATATTGCTATCCTACCACGGCTCAAAGGAGTCGTGCAAACAGGTAGCAGTTGGGTGCAGTCCCGAAGCACTTGGAGACAATGGCAGTTAGATAGGATTCGTCTCTCCTGGTATTGGGAGTTGATATCGTGCTGTATTTGGAAAGCCATTACGCAAAGTCCCTGGCCAGGGCAAACGAGATTTACTGGTAGGATTTCCAGTAACTTCTCAAGGTGTAATGGGCTTTGCTCCGACACGACTTATACAGCTTTTAGGGGACTGACGCTTGCCGTCCCCCTAGGCCTGATATGCGATAGTCTTAGACAAATAGGCCAGACTGTACGGAGATTGTCACATCAGGCTCAGTAGGAGTTCGGATGGGTTTCCTCATCGGCCTTCTTATCGACATCTACCTGGGGACCATTACGTACAGCTAGTGCCGCTTGTGGTCTGTGGTTAAACCCACTGCCATCGTAGTGTCGAGTCTTTAGAGTCCCACACAAAGTGTTTCCCTACTTCGGGCGAAAAGATATAGAGGTCGTATGGTTTTACGACAGGGTTCAGACACATACGTGTTTTTACACACGTACGATGTTCGGACAGTTTATACTAGCAGGCTTTGGTTTAAGCCAGATTCTAGTATTGAATTATTGGATTTATACAGTCTCAGTATTTCTGTGTTTTCACGGATGGGAGGGGCATTCTCGTAATTAGTCGAGAAGCTTCTAGAAGATTGATAGGTTGGAGGCTTAGGTGGAATTTGCATTTAATGGATTAATTACTCATGGTGTGATTCATCCAAATGAGTTAATGAAGAATTTATGGCTTAATGACTCATGAGGTGATTCACACATAGTTAGTTAATAGAGCATGTTGATATTATCATATGTTATTCATTTAATAATTATCATGCTTCATATATATTCACAAATGAGATATTATTCATATCATTCTCACTCTCACCTTCTCTCTCTCTTCAAAGAACTAACCCTAACCTCTCATGTGTTGAGATCCAAGGTTTAGCAAGACAAATAGATCCCTAATCCTCTTCTATATCCTCTAGGTTACCTTGATTAGCGCTCATAGCAACCTAGTTACCTCAAGTGAGAGGTTAAAGCTTGGAGAAGTAGCTCTCGGGTGGATCTTCTATCACAACGAAGAGGCCGACGAGGAGGTGGTCAACGAGAACAAGAAGGACTTGATTCATTAGGTATAATCATCTATCACAGTAGCTAATCACTTCTAGATAGTTGTTAGTTAGGTTTTAGCAATGATCCGTAAAGTTAGTCGATGTTTGTTTAAACAAAATGATTGTTTTACCTATTCCGCCTCCCCGCATCATGTGGGGTGTCTAACGTCGACTTACATGCAAACATAGAACAGAAATATCAGCATATCAAATATATCATGCGACATAGTATAGTGATGTGAGCATAGCAAGTATATCATGCAACATAGCATAATGATGTGAAAATAGCAAGTATATGATGTCAACGAGTTATGTGACAGTACTAAACAATTAAGAGTAATAGCATGATGCGGCAATTCTACTATGTAAGTGACATGGCAATTATCGATGATGAAAGTGTGTAAACCGGCAATCCGTGTAAGTGTAACATACAGATCATCGATAATTGTGTAGGTGTACTAGCACAGGTATACGTAATGCAATGAGAATATCATGATCGTAGCAGGAAGTATATCGTGAGCGCAATGATATAAGGTATACGTATCTAATCTAACATATCCGAGTCGGTGAATCTATCAATCGGCATCCAGCCTCACAACATCACGTACGGTATAAACCATCGTATGGCATCCTCTATTCAAGGGTCTGGATCGATCATCTGGTAAAACATCACGTGCGGCGACAACAAACAGAATAGGGATTCTATCGAACTATACAACAATGAGGGTACGGATTTAAAGTCTCGTACGGCACATCACTCATCATTCACATAATTATATATATACCTATATCTCAGGTGTAGGGTTCCTATGAACGACAGCAAGGTTTCAGGAGGCATCGTCCATGCCATTTTCAAAAATATTTCGTTTTAAAGAACTCTAAACTAGAATCGATAACTAGAGAATCATACGAAACAACATGTAAACTATTTTACATCTATGTGATAACGGAATACAACCTTTGTAGACCGGTCCTTCACTTCATTAGCTCCTTGTAGTGGTCCCTTCGCTGCGATTATGGTACTCCCGGACTCTTGAATGGCTTCTCAATGTGAAAGGAACAGTCTTGCTTAAAGTCTTCGAGGCCGAAGATAATCTACGTCGAGGAGACACTAACTCAAGCTCCTACTTCACTAATTGAGAGATTAGTGAAGCTAACACCCTATACTAAATTGCTAATCTAGTAGAGGATGATGAAATAGGAAGTGGGCTAACTTTAATTTTATTTTTCTCACAATATTTTATCTCTTTAGAAAATCCTAGCAAGCTTTTGCTCAAGGAAGAAGAAGATGTGCTTAAGAGATGATAATGAACTAACTGAGGTGAGAGAATGAACCATGGGTGAGTTTGTATCATATACTAACTCATGCAGAGACATAACCATGGCAAAATTATAATGGTTAGGTTAATAAATATCTTAAGTAAAACAAAATTAGAGGACTAAGTCAATGCATCCACAAGCTTCATGAAGCTTCATGCATGTGAGTTATTATCCACTAATTTGGAATTACTTTAAATACTTAAACCCAACATTATAATTAGTATGGTGAAAGTCTCATACACCCATGTAGTGTGTATCAACAACCACGATACGAAAATAAAACACAATTAATATATATAACATATATATTAGGTGTGCACATGTGAGAATAAAAAATGCTTAAGTGAGCTAATATTAGTTAATGTAAATTAGTATATCAAATATACAATTACACACTAAATTATCAAATCAACACTCGATTTAATCATCCGGCTATATCACATATAACCGACTAATATTAAATGCACCAACTTATCGAATCAACACTTGATTCGATAACCCAGCTATATCACATATAACCGTCCGATACAAATATTGCGAGAATAGAATACGGTATCACATACTCGCATTATTCTCGGTCCAGCACATATCACATACGTGCTCCTAGTTCGTTTTGCCTGAGCCAGTAAAACCTCTATGTAGGACTCTAAAGACTCGTCAATACACCGGCAGTAGGTGATGATCACATCAAGCACCCACAAGCCGTCAGCGGTACTAGCTGGACGTAACGGCTACCCGGGTATTGAGCGATCAGAAGATCAACAAGCAAGCCCGCTCTAGTTCCTGTAAAGCCTGTCAGTAATGTGGGGTTTACCTAGCACCTCACAAGGGTTTGGGTTGCATCAAACATGCTACAATTTAGAATTTTGGGGTGCTAAGCAAACTAACCTAGGATCAAAACTAGAAATTTAAAGTAACAAGTGAAGTAGTATCTCATACTACAAGTAACTTAAGACAAAGTAAAGAGAATACAACCTTTGTAGCTCCCTTTGCTTGACTCCTTGGCTACTTGAGAGTTGGAACGGGCTTTCTTGTGATCTTCCGAGTCCACGATGATCCACCCGGAGTCCTCTTTATCCAAGCTCCAAGATCCACTTGATCAAAAGATGAAGATGAAGCTTGCACTCTAAACTAATTGGCTAGACTAGTATAGAATGATGACATGGTTTGTTTTCTCACTTCAAAACCCTAACTTTATCATTATCTCACTCACTAACAAAATCTAGAGAGCAAAAGAGAGGAGGAAGAAGATGAAGGCAACTCAAGAGCTCAAGTTATGAAAAGATCATCAAATGAAAATGAGAATAGAAAATATATATATTTTCCACTCTCATCTCAAACCATAGGTTAATAAATATCTAGATATTTACTTTGGAGAAAAGAGAGCTATAGAAAATTAACTCGTGGTTAATTCAAGGTTAAGTCAAGGATGAAGGATAATTGTCAACCATGAATTAATCCTATTTAACATTAACTCGAAAATAAATATTTAGATAAATACTTCCATGTGAGTCTTGCATTGCCACCACTAGTGTATCAACAACCATGATACACACAAGTGTATGCATGCACATCAACATAAACATATGCATACATGCATGCATACAATAAAGAAAAGGGTTTAAATAAAGTAAGCTATTAAGTCAATGTCATATCAACACTTGATTTAACAAACCAGCCATATCACATACGACCCGACCAACAGTAAGTCGCCCAATTAATATACGGTATCACATATTCGCAATTAATTGGGTCCCCGTGCATATCACATATGCACACCACATCGTTTCGCCTGGGCTAAAAAACTCCTTTGTGGGACTCTAAGACTTGTCAATACGCCGGCAGTGGGTGATGATCATATCAAGCACCCCCAAGCCGCAAGAGGTCAGCTAAACGTAACGGCCACCCGGGTATTGAGCGATCAGAAGAAAACAAGAGAACCTGTCAAAACTCCCATCGAGCCAACTGGCAACACTACCGTACAGTCCGGTCTCTTCGTCAGATATGCTGCATATTAAGTCTAGGGATGGCATCGTCGACCCCAATAACTCAATAAATCATGCCGATGTATGGCCTATAATCAGACCGAGAAACTACTGATAACACTTATCAGTAAATCTCTACAGCCCTGGTCAGGGACTTATTGATATAGCCAATCGAGCACAGCGCAACATCAACCCCCAATAACGGGAGAGATGAAACCCCTCTTATCACTTATTGCCTCCACATGTCTCGGGACTGTACCCAAAAGCCACCTGTTTGCAGACTCAGCAGAGCCGTGGTAGGGTGGAAATCAAAGTACAGTGGGATAACACATGAAACTCTATGACGATCTCGGGTCTACAGACTAACCTGTACCAGTGTCACCTGAGAACTGCTATCCGACGATAGATATAATACCATATAGGAGTTCTCAGTGAGTCCTTCCAATGTATCCAGTCTCCACTGAGCACCCGCATACGATCTTGACGTCAAACATCAATGGATATGAGAACATCCATCGCCCATCATATGGTCTAGTATCATATACGCCAGTCTAATCTGGAATATCGATGCCCCGTCTCGATATACCCACGACTAGGGACATTTCAGGATATGCTTATAAACTACACATGTCTAACTAGTATGATCTGCATCATAATCATAGGAGTCAAGCAAATGTCCTTAGGGCTTTATCAACATGTACAAATGAATAAAAGCATGATCAAGTGAACATGTCAGATAAATAGTAACCAGATAGCAAACTATCATGTCGAGCAAGAAAGTCCTATGTATATATATACATGTATAAATACATCCACTATCATATAATGGCCTTTAGGGTATACATATATCCAACAATATTATCTCCCACTTGCACTAAGGCCAGTTATTGGCGTATCTCATACCCAACATCTCAAAAAGTGGCTCATGTTGCGGCTGAGGGAGGGCCTTGGTGAGTGGATCCGCAGTGTTATTCTTTATATCTACTCTCTGAATCTCGATCTCGCGGCGATCTACTATCTCCCGGATCAGATGATATCGCCTCAGGATGTGTCTGGACCGCTGATGGGACCTGGGCTCCTTGGCTAACGCCATAGCCCCATTATTATCACAATACAATGGTATTGGATCAATAATGGTTGGAACTACTCCTAGCTCCGAGACAAACTTCCTCATCCAGACTGCTTCCTTTGCGGCATCATTTGCAGCAATGCACTCAGCTTCCATCGTAGAGTCTTCAACAGTATCCTGTTTGGAACTCTTCCAACGCACCGCCCCTCCATTGATGGTAAATACAAACCCAGAGATAGATTTGCTGTCGTTCTTATCACTCTGGAAGCTCGAATCGGTAAAGGCCTCCATTTGGAGATCTCCGTTACCATACACCAAGAACAATTCTTTAGTCCTTCGCAAGTACTTAAGAATGTTCTTCACAGCTATCTAGTGATTCTTTCCTGGGTTGGACTGATACCTGCTTACTACACTTAGTGCATAAGCTACATTAGGGCTTGTACATAACATCGCATACATTATAGATCCTACGGCTGAAGCATAGGGTATAATGCTCATGCGAGCACTCTCTTCATTGGTCTTTGGGCAAAAGACCTTAGAGAGAGTGACCCTGTGGCAAGCGGGTAAGGCACCCCGCTTGGAGTCTTTCATACTGAAGCTCTTTAGGATGGTGTTAATATACCTGGTTTGTGACAATCCTAATAACCTTTTGGATCTATCCCTATAGATCCGAATGCCCAATATGTACGTGGCATCACCCAGGTCCTTCATGGAGAACCTTTGTGATAAGAATGATTTGACTGACTGCAGCATAGGGATGTCATTTCCTATCAGAAGAATGTCATCCACGTACAATACGAGGAATGTGACAGCTCTCCCTATAGCCTTCTTATAAACACATGGTTCATCTGGATTTTTGATGTAATCAAACTCTTTGATAACATCATCAAAAAAGATGTTCTAACTCCGTGGTGCCTGCTTTAATACATAAATGGATTTAATCAATCTACATTCTTTCCCGCTACTCCCACTGTCAACGAAGCCCTATGGCTGATCCATATAAACGCATTCTTCTAAATCACCATTTAGAAATGCAGTTTTAAAGTCCATCTGCCAGATTTCATAGTCATAGTGAGCAGCAATATCAAGTAGGATCCGAATGGATTTAAGCATGGCTACGGGAGAAAAAGTTTCGTCATAGTCCAGACCCGGTCTTTACGAAATCCTTTTGCCACAAGTCTTTCCTTATAGGTCTCTACCTGCCCATCTACACCAATCTTTCTTTGAAAGATCCATTTGCACCCCACAGGTTTTACCCCAGAGGGTACAATGTCTAAAGTCCATACTTTGTTGGTGTACGTAGACTCCATTTTAGATCTCATGGCATCCAGCCACTTCACAGAGTCTCCACTCGTGAAAGCTTACTGAAAACTGGTCGGATCATCATCCTCCATGATGTAATATTCTCTATCACCATCAATGAGGAAACCGTAGTACCTCTCCGGTGGGTGAGAAGTCCTACCAGATCTACGGAGTGGTTGGGGTTCATTTGTCTCTATTGCAACAGCCGGTTCAACCAAGTCGTCATTTATAACTTGTGTTTCTAGAACTTCTTCTAGGTCTACCACACTGCCATCTGTATCAGTAAAAAACTCATTTTCTAAAAATATGGCATTCCGAGAAACAAACACCTTTTTTTCCTCCTTGTGGTAGAAAAGATATCCATAAGAATTATTTGGATATCCCACAAACTTACACATGACTGATCGTGTTTTGAGTTTGTCTGAATTCTGCTTTCTGAGAAAGGCCGGACAACCCCAAATGTTAAATCGCTTAAGAGATGGTCTCTTCCCATACCATATCTCATATGGTGTGGTAGACACAGTTTTGGTTAGAACCCTGTTCAATAGAAACGCTGCAGTCTCTAATGCATGCCCCCAAAATGAGACAGGTAACTCAACATCACTCATCATGGAATGAACCATATCTAATAGGGTCCGATTCTGTCGTTCTGACACAGAGTTGTGCTGTGGTGTGTAAGGAAGAGTGAGCTGAGAGAGAATCCCATTCTCTTTTAGAAAGTCTGCAAACTCTGTACAGAGATATTCCCCACCTTGATCTGATCGAAGCATTTTGATACTTAATCCGGTTTGTTTTTCTACTTCAAGTTTGTAATTAGTGAATTTCTCGAAAGTTTCAGACTTATGCTTTAGTAAAAACACATGACCGAATCTTGAGAAATCATCAGTAAAAGTTATGAAGTAAGAAAAACCGCCTCTAGCCTGTATAAACAATGGCCCGCATACATCACTATGTATGAGGCCTAAGAGCTCAGTAGCTCTTTCTCCGTGTCCTGTAAACGGAGTTTTGGTCATTTTACCCTTGATACAAGAATGCCAAGTCGCATAAGATTTATATTCAAACGGGTTCAAATATCTATCTTTATGTAGCTTGTTTAGTCTTATTTCGTTAATATGACCAAGTCTACAGTGCCAAAAAAAACTTCATTTATTTCTGAAAATTTTCTTTTATTAGTGTGTTGTATACTGAAAACTGTGTGTTGATTAGGACGTATATCCTGTTATTAAGTGTAGAATACCCAACCAACATTTGATTCAAGTTAATGTTCATAACATTATTCTACAACACAAAGTTATATACTTCATTGTCTAACAAGGAAATGGATACAATATTATAAAGTATACTAAGTACATAATAACATGGGTTCAAAACCAATATACACCCTGACGGCAACCCCAGGTGATACTCTCCCACTGAAACCGCATGTACATTGGAACCATTTCCAACCCGGAGAGTATGGTCATCTGTCTTAAAAACTTTGCTATTTCTCAGCCCCTGCATGGAATTGCAAATGTGAGAATCTGAACCGGTATCTAATACCCAGGAAGCAGAGTTTATAGAAAAATAGTTTTCTGTCACAAACACATCTGAAACGGAAGCATCACCATGGTTCTTCTTTTTGAGATCCAAGTACTCAGTGCAGTGGCGCTTCCAGTGTCCCACTTTGTGGCAGTGATAACATTCCCCTTTCCCCGATTCCCTAGCCGTAGACTTGTCTTTCCCCTTAGCCTTTTTAACTCCACCTCTAGGTTTGGTGGGTTTCTTCTTCATCTTTCCCTTAGCCTTGGCCTTCGAGTGAGAGGAGGAAGATGGCCCAACAGTCAAAGCGGGAGTCTTCACTGACTTTAGCGTGCTCTCTGCACTCCTCAACATATTGAGGAGTTCAGGTAGTGACTTCTCGATGTTGTGCATGTTGAAGTTTACTACAAACTGAGCAAAGGCAGGGGGGAGAGACTGCAGAATAATATCAATATATTGTTCGTTGTCCGTTGTCTATCCGATGTCCTCAAGCTCTTCTATAAGAGCTATCATCTTCAAAACATGATCACTTACTGGTGTACTAGGCGCCATCCGCGTCTGAAAAAACTTTCTAGATGCTTCGTATCGTAGGACACGAGATTGCTCCCCATACAACTCTTTTGTATGGAGAAAAATGGATTGTACATCCATCTTCTCGTGCGGCTTTTGATGAGTGTTATTCATCGATGCAAGCACAAGGCATTTGGCCGTGGCACAGTCAGCGTCCTATGTCTTGCGGATTTCTTTATCCGCAACTGAAGATTTAGGACCTGGGACAGGCGGGGCTGGAGCCGTGAGGACATATAATACCTTATCATAAGTCAAGGCTATGTTAATGTTTCTCAGCCAGTCTTTATAGTTGGTCCCATTCAGTTTACTTTTTGTCTAGTAGAAGCTTGAGTCCTGTCATTGGTATCTGCCATTAAGAGAGAGAAAAGAACACACTCAACGAAAGCTCTTGCAAAGATCGGATTGGTTATTATCTTTTCTAATCGATGTCTCCCACTGGTTTTATCAAATTTCCCTTCAAACCTTAAGAGGAAAACCAGCCAGGATTAATTACATTCTACAACTTTGCTAACCATTCAGCCAGGCCAGTGAGGGAGGTTCCCCATGCTTTCGCACGGACCTAATTAAAGTAAACCTCATTTTCCCAGAGGCGTAGCCTCGTTAACACCATTTTAGGCACCTAATGAGTTTACTAATTGTAAAGTACAAAACTCACCTGGGAGCAACTCTTGCTCACAGTGGGATCGGGATCCAACTATCATATGGAAGGTATGCAATCTCATTGCAAATTCCAACTCTTGAAACTCCCGATGTGGTTTTTACCCCTAGTACTCATGACCTTGACTATAATCAACATATCATGAGCACTAGTCAAGTTCTACCCGTCATTTCTTTATTAATTAGACCCACCCACATGACCCTTGACTATAATCAACATAATCACATGAATGACCTAATTAATCATATCATATGTTTTGTAGGAATACATCACTTAGCTACCGTACATTACGCTTGACTATAATCAACATACGTAGAACGAATACTAAGTACTCTACTTCCTAAAATGACGGAGGGTTGCTGATGGTTTTTAAGAAAACCCTTAACGCTTTGAACTTGATATCGTTGTATAATCCAACGGTTTTCAAAAGGAGTGGCTTAAGCTCCGCAATTTTGAAAAGTAGCTTTTTCACAAAAAACCGAGTGGTTTTTAAATTCGATTCTACAACTACTTTTTAGTTTATTTTTCCTTACATTAATCATATTAATGTAGGCCCATCATTTAAGTCCTTAAGCCAAAACACAGAAAAGAAACGAAAAACAACGTACGCTTATGCCATCCGCATTCGCCACAATGTTCTGTTATGCACCGTTAGGTTACTTAACTAACGGCATACCGGGATGGGACTAGCGCGGGTGCAAAACATAAGCAACACCTACTATATATCTCATATATAATATTGCATTCGTCATAAATATATCAAGCGATCACATCACATAATATAAACAGCAGAAGCACATATATGAAAATATAGGATATACTAGGAATTCCTTATTTTGTATTTAGTCAACGATAGAAAATACGGGTTCCACGGTAGCGATGAATAGCCAATCCCACACCCTAGACCCCTACGAGAGCGGCAAGCGACCCTACCAATTCTAGAGTTAGGAGACCCGGTCTCGACTCCTCGAGATGGCCTCCCACTGGACTCTAGAACTCGGTCACTTATGCTCCCCACCTTGGGTCTATCCTAATGCGGAAAAGTAAATAATATAGATCGAAGGAAACATCACCCTCAACCCGGATGTGCCCCAATAAAATAATATTACATACAAATGAATTTTACATGAATGAAAATAAAACTCTCGTCTCACATAAAACCCCTGGCCATTCATCACGACGATCCTATACTTCATCTCACAGCAAGATACAACAACTCATATCAATATATGCTAATAAACTAGGCGATGTTAAAGCATTTGATCGATCGATCAATGACCCAAAAATCTACAGAGAAGCACAACACCTGAGCAGAATTAAAATTACCCAGAAGCATACCACAGTACCTATGGACCAACCATAGAACGGCCGACCCGTGCCTCACAAACGGCGCAGCGGAACCGCCGCTAAAAGCAAGTTTCAGCCGTAGTTCCACGGTCGTTTAATCGAGTTAGGGTATCGTTCTTCTAGAGGGTCCATAGAATTACCTGCATGATTTTTTCAATATTTTTAAAGTGAAAAATTTCAACTTTTTCAAAAATTTCTAGAGAGTGTTTTTCTTGGGTGATCGATGTTCGTTCAAAATGTTTTAACGTCGTCTAGGCTATTCTAATGTTCTAGCTTGGCTCTGATACCACTGTGGGGTTTACCTAGCACCTCACAAGGGTTTGGGTTGCATCAAACATGCTACAATTTGGATTTTTGGGGTGCTAAGCAAACTAACCTAGGATCAAAACTAGAAATTTAAAGTAACAAGTGAAGTGGTATCTCGAACTACAAGTAACTTAACACAAAGTAAAGAGAATACAACCTTTGTAGTTCTTTTTGCTTGACTCCTTGGCTACTTGAGAGTTGGAACGGGCTTGCTTGTGAACTTCCGAGTCCATGATGATCCACCCGTAGTCTTCTTTGTCCAAGCTCTAAGCTCCACTTGATCAAAAGATGATGATGAAGCTAACACTCTAAACTAATTGGCTAGACTAGTGTAGAATGATGATGAGGTTTGTTTTCTCACTTCAAAACCCTAACTTTATCACTATCTCACTCACTAACAAAATCTAGAGAGCAAAAGAGAGGAGGAAGAAGATGAAGGCAACTCAAGAGTTCAAGTTATGAAAAGATCATCAAATGAAAATAAGAATAGAAAGTATATATATTTTCCACTCTCATCTCAAACCATGGGTTAATAAATATCTAGATATTTACTTTGGAGAAAAGAGAGCCATAGAAAATTAACTCATAGTTAATTCAAGGTTAAGTCAAGGATGAAGGATAATTATCAACCATGAATTAATCCTATTTAACATTAACTCAAAAATAAATATTAAGATAAATACTTCCATATGAGTCTTGCATTGCCACCACTAGTGTATCAACAACTATGATACACACAAGTGTATGCATGTATGTGTGCATGCACATCACATGTGCATCAACATAAACATATGCATACATGCATGCATATGCAGGGTTACCTAAAATGGCAGCAAGGTTTCGGGAGGCATCGTCCATGCCAAATTCAAAAATTTGCCGTTTTAGCTAACCCTAACTTTGAATCGTTAACTAGAAATCGACGGAAAAATAAATGCAAACACTTTGCAATAAGAAGTGAGCAAGGAATACAACCTTTGTAGACCGGTCCTTCACTTCAATAGCTCTGTGTAGTAGTCCCCTTCGCTGCGATCGTGAACTCCGGACTCTAGAGAGGCTCCCTTGAAGAAACGAACATGCTTGCTTCGATGTCTTCGAGGCCGAAGATGAACTAAGTCGAGGAGACACTAACCCAAGCTATTTCTTCACTAGGTCAAAAACTTTATGAAGAGAACACCCTATACTAAATGGCAAGTAATAGAGGATGATGAAGTAGAAAGTGGGCTCACTTTAGATTTCATTTTCTCACACTTTTTCTCACAACTCCATTAAATCTAGAAAGCTTTGAGGAAGAAGAAGAAGAAGCAAGAATTAACTCATCAAATGAATTATTGTAAAGGTTAATAATGCAACCAAGGGTTAAGCATGACGAGTTAACCATGTGCTATGGTTAAAGGTTAGGTCAAAAATATCTTAAGCAAGACAAAGAAAATGGACAAAGTCAAAGATGCTTACAAGTTTCTACAAGCTTTCAACAAATATCAACCATGAATATTATCCATAATATTTGAATTACTTAATGATAAATTTAAACCTTAATCTTAACCCTAGCATGGTTCAAGTCTCATTAACCCTAGGTGCATTTGTTACCTAGCTTGATACATTTAACTTAGATCACATATACATCAATGTATCCAAAGTGAGAAAAGAAATCATACGTGAGCTAATACTAGTTAATGTAATGTAATATATCAAATATATATAATTATATCTTAGATTATCAAAACAACTCTTGATTTAATAATCCGGCTATATCACCTATAACCGACTAATATCATATGAATCAACTTATCGAATCAACACTTGATCCGATAACCCGGCTATATCATATATAACCGACCGATATCTCATATCGCGAGAATAGAATACGGTATCTTATATCGTATCAATCTCGGTCCTGCACATATCACATATGTGCTCCTACTCCGTTTCGCTTGAGCCAGGAAACCACTGTGTAGGACTCTAAAGACTCGTCAATACGCCGGCAGTAGGTTATGATCATATCAAACACCCATAAGCCGCAAGTGGTATGCTAAACGTAATGGCCACCCAGGTATTGAGCGATCAGGAGATCAACAAGCAAGCCTGCTCACACTCCGGCGAATCCAATCAGTAACACTACCATACAGTCCGGTCTCTTCGTCTGATATGTCGCATATCTCGTCTAGGGGTGGAAAACGTTATACCCCAGTAACTCGATAAGTCGTGTCGATATGAGGCTCATAACGGGTCGAGAAACTACTGATAACACTTACCAGTATATCTCTGAAGAAGCCTTGGCCAAGGACTTCCTGTTATAACCAATCGAGCACAGCGCAACATCAACCCCCTATACCGGGAGAGACGAAACCCCTCCTATCGCTCATTGCCTCCATGTGACTCAGGACTGTACCCAAAAGCCACCATTTTTCACATTCTCTTGAATGTGGTAAGGTGGAAATCAAAGCACAGTAGGAATCACACAAAACTCTATGACGATCTCGGGTCTACAGACTAACCTGTACCAGTGTCACCAGAGAACTGCCATCAGACGTTAGGTATAATACCATCTGGGAGTTCTCGGCGAGTCTGTCCAGTGTACCCAGTCTCCACTGAGCACCCGTATATTGTCTTTGATATCAAACACCAATGGATATGGGATCATCCATCGCCCATCTATATGGGTCAAGAAGTTATACGCTAGTCTACACTGGTATATATCGATGCTCTGTCTCGATACACCCACGACTAGGAACATTTGAAGGATGTACTTAACGACTACTCTGTCCCCACTAGTATGATCTACATCATAGTCCTGGTAGTCAAGTACTCATCCTAAGGGCTTTATCAACATGTAACATAGAGACAATCAGTGTACACGTTAAGATAAAGAGCAACCAGATAGCATACTATCATGTCGAGCAAGAAAGTCTTCCATATATATGTCCAAGCATCCACTACAATATACATCGTATGTACAGTAATGACCTCTAGGGCATATATATCACTAACAATCTCCCATTTGCACTAGGGCCATCTGTTGTAGTATCCCATACCCAACAATCAGCAGTGGTTGAAATATCTCATACTCAACCATCTCATATAAGTCTCTACTGGGAAATAGGCCTTTGTAAGTGGATTTGTCCTCTATGTCTACTCTCCTAGCCTCAATCTCCTTGGAGATCAACCATCTCCATGATCAGGTGATACTGCCTAAGAATATGTCTGGATCACAGATGGGACGGGGGTTCCTAGGACAAAACCACAACTCCATTGTCACACAATGGTAGGAACGAAGTTCATCTCCTGAACTATATACATCCAGACTACCTCTTTGGTAGCATCCTTGGTAGCAATATATCCAGCCTTTATCATCTTGTATGCCACGGTATCTAGCTTGGAACTCTTCCAACATACCGTCCCTCCACTGAGGGTAAAGACAATGCCTGTGACTGATATTCAGTCGACCTTACAACCCTGGAAGCTATCAAGTGATTCTCCCTAGGATTGATTGATATCATCTCACTACACCTAGTGAGAATCCTATCATCCACTTAGATCTATCTCATAGATCCATAAACTACGATTTAGGAGGTATCACCTTGATCCTATATGGAGATTCCTTATGATAAGAGGAGATTGACCAAATGTAGCATAGGAAACTTTTTCCCTATCAAGAGTATGTCATCCACGTAAAATACGAGGATCATCAACATACTCCCTACTACCCTTTTATATATACAAGGTTCATCTACCATTTTGATGAAGTCAAACTCTTTGACTTCCACATCAAAACAGATGTTCCAACTCCGTGATGCCTGCTTTAACCCGTAAAGCAACTTGCACACGTTTCCGCTGCTCCCACTGTCTTCGAAGCTCTCTGGCTATGTACTTATAGATGTTCCCTTCTAAATCACTATTTAGAAAAGCAGTCATGACACCCAACCGCCAAATATCGTAGTAATGGTATATAGCAATGGCAAGTAGGATCTGGATGGAGTTAAGCATAGGGACTAGAAAAGGTTTCATCATTATCCACATCTGGTCGATGACGAGAACCCTTTGCAACAAGTTTTAGCTTTGAAAGTCTCAACCTTTCTATGCACACTAAGTAATCTTCTCAAGATAAACTTGCTCCTGATGGGGATTTAACCCTTCAGATATAGCAACCAAAGTCCATACTTTGTTGGTGTATATGGATTCCATCTCAGATCGCTTAGCATCCTGCCATTCTTATAGAGTCCTCACTCCTGATGGCTTGCTCGAAACTACTTGGGTCATCATATCATGATGCAATCCTCACTCCCACTGTCATAGAGAAAACCGAAGTATCTCTTAGGTGGGTGAGGAACCATACCAGATTGGTGGAGAGGCTGAGGTTTGTCGGGAATTATTGAATCCTTCGGTTCTACCAAATCATCAGCTGCAGTTTGTATAGCTGGAACTCCTTCCAGTTCTACCTCATGACCACTAATTTCTTCACAAGAAATTCCCTTTCTCAAAGGTGGCATGCTGAGAAACAAGACACCTTTTGCTCCTCAGTGTGGTAGAAGATATTCCCTTGCGAATGCTTGGGATATCCAAAAAACATCCACAGAACTGACCTTGCCTTGAGCTTGTCCGAATTTTTCTTTTAGACATAGGCCGGAGAACCCCAAATCTTAACATTCTTAAAAGATGGACTCTTCCCATACCATATCATATATGGAGTGATAGGCACCTGATTTGATTGGAACCCTATTCAATAGCTATGCAACTTCTCAAGTGCATAACCCCCAATAGGAAATAGACAACTCAGTAGTACTCATTATAGAGACACCTTATCACATAGGGTGTGATTGCTCCGCCCCGATACACCTACGTGGTGTGTTGTATACGGAGGAGTAATGCTGAGAGAGAATCTCATTGTAACATTTTTTTAAAAAAAAAAAATAAATAAATAATTAAATAAATAAAATCCTTTAGGTGAATTTTCTGATAATCTGTAAAATAAACCGTATTTTCCGTAAAACTCAACTATAGTTATTTTTCATCATAAAATTAAATACGCCTATTTTAACTATGTAATTACTAGTAAATGGTGCTTATTTAGTGACTTATAAATTATTAGTTTACTTAAATATTTTTCCTTAATTAATTAAATTCAAATATTAACATAAGCTTTAATTATACATTAAATTAGTGTAAATTACAAATTAGAAATGGGTTAATTTTATAAAGTAAACCATGACAATTTAAAACAAGTGTGTAACATGCAAAATTCTTTCTCAAATTTCTCCATGGTTCTAGACTTTTCGAGGATTGGTTTAGAAAAGAAAATAAATAAAATAATTAATTAATAAAAAGACTTAAATTATGGGTTTTATTCATTAAGTTTCTACACCATTCAACACTCATTTCACTCTCTCTCTTTTTCTCTCATAGTGTGGCTAAACCTCCTACATGGGCAGCCCCAATTTTTTCCACATCATTTTTGCATCAAAAATCATCTAAAAACTTATCAAAAATCCAAATAAAATCCCACAAATTCCTGATTTAATTCCTACCCATTATTCTTTGCTTATTCTAGCATGGATTTTGGGAGCAAGAAAGCATGTTGGGGTGGCTAGGTTGCAAGCTAGATTTCTAAACTTGGAGGTATAATCCTAACCTATGTTCAAATTTTTGCTAAATTACTTTAGTCTAGCTTAATTAGAGGTTTAATTGTGGTTTTGATGTTGTGATTCAAAATTCAAGTAAGGGTTTGAGTTAAAGTTAGTGTTTTTATTAATGGAGTAGGATTATAATAAGTGGTTTAACATTTTATGAAATGAAGAATTTAGTGTAGTTGTTGTATTGTAAATTGTTGTTTGAAAATTGTTTAAATTAAACAATTTTGAAAACTAGGTTTTTATAAAACATATAAATAGGTTAAATAAAATTCTAGTGAGAATGTTTATCAATTGTTCATAGTTTTAATGGGTAAATTAACATGTTAATTGAATGCAAAGGCTAATCTAGTTTCTAGTTTCAAATTGTTAGTTGGAAATTATGAAAAATATGCTAATTTTTGCTAACTAGGTTTTAGGAATTGATTAAATAATTGAGATTAAAATCCAATTAGGGTTTTTATGACATTATTAACATTATAAATTGTTGTTTAATAATTTAGTTCATGCAAAAACAAGTTTAGTTGTGGAATTGTGAATTTTTCTTTAAAAGGTGTTAAAATTTGATATTTTTGCAAACTAGAATTTTCAATTCAATACAAATTGATGAGAATAAATTATAGAAATGGTTTATATAACCTAGTAATGATATTTAGTGAATATTATGGCCATTATTTTTGTTCAAACATCAAGTTTTGAAGTAAAACGGTTAATTGACGCTTTCTAGATTTTTGTGAAATAGAACGACTTGATTGATTTTATGGTTTTGATGATTTAAACCCTATTTTATATTATAATTAGTGAGTTTTGGAACTACGACTTGTACGTTCGTGTTTTATCTCGATCAATCGGCATTTGTACGCCAATGTCGAGGGTTTTTCGGTTCTTATGCATGAGCGGTTCATAGGTTTTAACCTATGCGCGTTTCGTGCGCCATTTTGATTTTATCCGTGATTCGGTTTACGATATTATATATGTTTGCGTATAGGTACCCCTCACGTGGACTTCAGACGAGGAAGAAGAGGAGGGCGACATCGACTTCGGCAGACAAGGACTAGGTGAGTAGATGTATAACTACGGGGGAAGTCGGGTGGATGGCGTATAGCACCCCCGCAAATATAGAATAAGGATATTACGTACTGTTATTAGGAAGTCGGACACGACCTTAGATTCTTGGCGAGTAGGGTCCTATTGAAAGGACTAGACTGATTTAGAAAGACTTAACCAGAGGATGACTTCCTTAGAGGGAATTCGTAGGTTTCATGTAGACCCACACACGCACACACATAAACTTGACTTGGTGTATATGTGTGTGTATGTAAGAATGTGTGTAGGTATATATATATATATATATATACAACATATATATGTGATATGAGAAGGTTATATGATACAAGGGGATGAGTCGATATGACTAGGCTTGATGCCGTGATTTATTGGATATACGATCGAATTATGATATGAGATGTATTATGATATTAGCGGATCGTTGGGAAATGAGAAAATGTATATTTATACATAAACGATAATAGGTGATGATGACATTGAAATGAACGAGACTCTAGAATAGAACCTAGATTTGTAATATGTGACTTAATCATGATATGATATATGACATGATATTTTAGTGGATCATTTGACGATATATATTTACACAGACGATGGTATATGATTGATGATTTTGGGATGTATGCGATTATAGTAGAGTACCCTTGATCATGATATTGTTTGATGATGATACTATACGAACGATGATGTATATATGTGATAGTTGACCCGTACCCCGATTTTGGGATACCGTACGATGGATTTTTACCGTACGAGGCATATATGTGATGATTGATCTGCACTCTTGACTCGAGGGAGTCGTACTATGTACGTGACGCTATTGAGGCTGGATCGCCAACTACTAGAGATATCGACTCAGACTTTAGGAGAATTCTTCTTACCTTTCGACTAGTGTCTTTAGTTAGTTCCTTAGTTGGTTAGGTAGATCTTAGTTTAGGCTCGAGTCATACTTATTTTCAAAACTATCGAATCATGCTTTTTCAAACAACAACCTGTATGACTCGTAATTATTATGTATTCTCTAGTTGTGCGTTTACTACACATTCACTGTTATATTCATGTTGTATTCATCGCATTGCATGTTCACACATATGTTTCTCTAGTTAATATGAAACTCTGCCTGTTAGGACACCAGTGTTAGTTATATGTATGCCCTAGAGGCCATTACTGTACATACGATGTATATTGTAATGGATGCTTGGACATATATAGGGAGGACTCTCTTGCTCGACATGACAGTATGCTATCTGGTTGTACTTTATCTTAACATGTACTCTGATTGTCTCTATGTTACATGTTGATAAAGCCCTTAGGATATGTACTCGACTACTGGGACTATGACGAGATTATACTAGTGGGGCCACGGTAGTCGGCGAGTACATCCTATAACTGTTCCTAGTTGAGGGTGTATCGAGACAAAGGCATCGATGCACCAGAGTAGACTAGCGTATACGCATCTTGACCTATATGATGGGCGATGGATGATCCCATATCCATCGGTGTTTGACATCAAGGATGGTGTACGGGTGCTCAGTAGAGACTGGGTACACTGGACGGACTCGCCGGGAACTCCCAGATGGTATTATACCTCACGTCAGATGGCAGTTCTCCGGTGACACTGGTACAGATTAGTCTGTTGACCCGAGATCGTCATAGAGTATTGTGTGATTCCTACTGTGCTTTGATTTCCATCATACCACGTCCAAGAGGTCGTGCAAAAAGGTGGCTTTTGGGTACAGCCCCGAATCACATGGAGGCAATGAGCGATAGGAGGGGATTCGTCTCTCCCGGTATAGGGAGTTGATGTTGCGCTGTGTTCGATTGACTATGACTGGAAATCCCTGGCCAGGGTTGCTGAGATTTACTGGTAAGTGTTATCAGTAGTTTCTCGAACTGTTATAGACCTCATATCGACACGATTTATCGAGCTACCGGGGTCTGATGTTTACCACCCCTAGGCGAGATATGCAACATATCAGACGACGAGACCGGACTGTACAGGAGTGTTACTGATTGGATTCACAGGAGAATGTACAGGCTTGCTTGTTGATCTTCTGATTGCTTAATACCTGGGTGGCCGTTACATTTAGCAGACTGCTTGTGGCTTGTGGGTGTTTGATATAATCATCACCTACTGCCGGCGTATTGACGAGTCTTTAGAGTCCTACACAGGGGTTTCCTGGCTCAAGCAAAACGGAGTAGGAGCACATATGTGATATGTGCGGGACTGAGATTGATACGATATGAGATACCGTATTCTATTCTCGCGATTTGTAACATTGATCGGTTGTATGCGATATAGCCGGGTTATCGGATCAAGTGTTGATTCGATAAGTTGTTACACATGATATTAGTCGGTTATAGCCGGGTTATTAAATTAAGAGTTGATTTAATAATTTAATGTATAATTATATATTTGATATATTACATTACATTAACTAGTATTAGCCCACTTAAAATTTATTTTCTCACTTGATTGTGCATAAGTGTATATGAGATATATATTTGTGTACATATGATTGTGTCATGCTTGATGATACATCAAAGATGGGTGTATGAGACTTATACCAAGATTAGGGTAAAGATTAGGGTTTTGTTTATATCTTAAGAATAAAAAAGAGAAAGACTTTGTCAATGTTCTCAAGCTTTCATGAAGCTTATGGAAACATTGACAAAGTCAACTCTTTTGTCATTCTTAAGGATATTTAGTTAACCCAACTCTTAATCATATACCTTGGTCAATTCTCTACATGAGTTAGGTATGATAGCTTAACTCACCCATGGTTACATTATTGAGGAGAAAATGATTCACATGATGAAATTATTCTTTCTTCTTCTTCTTCATCAAGCTCCTTGAAAAAGCTTTCAAGCTCTAATGGTACTATGAGAAAAAGTGTGAGAAAATCAATTCTAAAGTGAGCCCACCTCCTACTTCTTCATCCTCTACCACTTTCCTTGTAGTGGAGTGTGTTCTTTTCACAAAGTTCATGACCTAGTGAAGGAATAGCTTGAGTTAGTGTCTCCCCGACGTAGATCATGTTTGGCCTCGAAGTCATCGAAGCAAGCACGTTCGTTCTTCTTGTGGAGCTTCTCTAGAGCCCGGAGTTCACGATCACAGCGAAGGGGACATCTACACAGAGCTATTGAAGTGAAGGAACGGATCTATAATGGTTGTAATCCCTCTCACTTAGTGTTAAAGTGTTTAACATGCTTGTTTTCGCATAAACTCTAGTTTAAAGATCCGGCTTTGGGTTGTTCGGCACAGCTAAAATTTTAATCAGGCATGGTAGATGCCTCGTAGACCCTTGTGCGTGTGCCTAGCAACCCTACAGTGGTATCAGAGCCAAGCTAGAGCTTTAAGCGAAGCTTAAAGTCCGATCGAAACCCGAAACCCTAATTTGAACCCTTCTCTGTAAATTTTTCAAAAATGTGATTTTTATGAATTAAAAATACGTAAAAAAATAGCAGGGAATTATATGGACACGTGTAAAAAATTACATGGTAATTTGCCTATGACGCCGCGGAACCGCGGCAGGAGCATTGGTCCCGCGGCGGTTCCGCGGTCGTAGAGGCTAATTAATGTTAAATTTTTGCACAGTAATGTCCGTACGGTTTTCCTGATTCTTTTTGGATATTTTTATTTATACTCAAGTATTGAGTTTTCTAGGATTGTATTGGGTACTCGTTGATTCGATCTGATAATAAAACTTCGTTTAAGTTTTTTTCCGGATAATTTTTAGAAACTGTTAATAAGTTCGAACGGATATCAATAACTCACTTTTTCCCCTGCCGGAAAATTTCCAAGCGTTGGATTTTTCCGTAGTTTAAGGATGTTCTAAGTCGTGCAAGTAACGCGGTGGACCCTCTAGAAGACAACAAACCTTAACTCGATTATGTGACCGTCTTGAACTGCCTCTAAACTTGAGGGTTTGTGGCAGTACGGCGTACCACATGTGAGGCGTTGGCTTAACCCTTCTACGGCTGGACCATTGGTACTGTGGCATGTGATGGATGTTTTTAAACTGATTTCAAGTGTTGAGATATATTGGGGAAATCTTGGGTGTTTGATTATTCGATCGGAAAGTTTAACATTGTCTATTTATCTGGAATGTGATACAATATTTGGAATCCACATCTAGTTATGAGATAAGTAACTTGAATGTTATAAATCTAGCGGTTTAGTCTCAGATGATCGGTTGCCTCGGAATTTTGATGTGATCAAAAGTCCGTCGCAAACACGTAGCATACGCGGATACTCGTCGGGTAAACTTAACAGACAGCCACGCCCCATAACCCCGACCAAGTGACTGTAGGAGAACCCCGTTGCCAAAAGCATCCGTTCGGGTGCTCGCGGCATCGTGTTCCGCCTTAGTGCACTTCGTCGACGGCAACGGGGGTGCGACAGTCTACTAAAGTTTGCGACGAGCATTCGATCAGAATGTCGGGAATCTTGTTGAATTGCCCGACTTGATATAGAAAAGAGTTTTCGATAATGAGACTAAAATGCGGGGTTTATAATTGTTAGGCATGCGATGTCTAAGGAATTCATTTGGTTAGGCATGCGATGTCTAAGGAGTTTGCGGATTCCAACTGTTGTAGGTTTACACTTTCTATTCTGTGACCGTTAGCGTAGTATGTGGTGTATCACCGGCTTCGTTGCTATACATCAACGACAATCGGGATACGCATACTTGCTTACGTTGATGATATGAGATATTATGTGTTGCTGTGATATGTTATATTGGATCGTCGCGTTTGAATAGCCGGGGGTTTTATGTGAGATGAGAGTTTTTTCTTTTTCTTTAATGTAAAATTCATTTATATGTAATATTCTTTTATTTGGGCACTTCCGGGCTGAGGATGATGTCACCATTGTATATTATTTACTTTTCCACATTAGGTAGACCCAAGGTGGGGAGCATAAGTAACCGGGTTCTAGGGTCCACAGGGAGACCATCTCGAGGAGTCGAGACCGGGTCTCCTAACCCTAGAATTGGCAGTGTTGCTTGCCGCTCTCGTAGGGGTATAGGGATGTGGGTTTGGCTATTCATCGCGATCGTGGAATCCGTGTTTTATACAGGCTCGTATTGAAAACACGGACATCCTAGTATATCCAATATTTCATATATGTTCTTCTGCTGCAATGTTCTGTGATGAGATCATATTACTACCTGAGACGAATATTTATATTTTATATATGAGATATATATATTGTTGATTTCATTTCATATCTGATGCTTGTGAAGCATATTAAAATGGGACTTCATTAATGAGATTAATGAAATAAAAGAAACCTAAAGATGTTGTAGAAACTTGTTTAAAAAACTGGTAGCTCTAGTTCTTGCTTTGCATAGCGGTGTTCCTTGTAGAACATCCAGCACCTTATTCGATAAGGAAAGAGCCGAGATCCCTTCACTGAGAGTGACCTCTTTAGTGAAACTAGTAGATTCTACAAACTCGGTTTGTCTTTTGATTGCTTCTATAGTTTTTGCTTTGCATAGTGGTATATATGATATATCCTGCACCTTATTCAATGAGGAAAGTGCCGACGATCCCTTCACCGGGAGTGACCACTTTTGCAAAACTAGAAAAGCCTCAAAAACACTCCATTAAAATCACTCGATTTTAAAACAATATCAAGTTCATTACGCAAAGGGTTTTCTTAAAAACCTATCATAGCCCTCCGTTATTTCAGATAAGTAATAGTTAGTATTCGTGCTGCGTTTGTTGACCTTGTCAAGGCGTAGTGTGCGGTAGCTGATTACTGTTTATCTGTATAAGCATATGATGCGATTGGATTAGGGTAGTCGTGCGACTTTGTTGACCTTGTCAAGGGTCGTGTGGGTGGGTTTAATTCATATCAGGAAATGACGGGTTGAACTTGACTTGCGGTCTTTGGTTTGTTGACCTTGTCAAGGTTATAGATCGCTAGGGGCAAAATATTATTGGGAATTTCAAGTGTTGAAATTTGCAATGAGATTGCATACCTTCTATGAGATAGTTGGATCTCGATACCCGCAGCGAGTAAGAGTTACTCCTGGGAGAGTTTTACACATTATAATTAGCCGATCAAGTAGGTGTCTAGAAAGTTGTTAACGGGGTTACGCCTCTGGGAAAACGAGGTTTACTTTAATTAGGTTCGTGCGAAAGCACGGGGGACCTCCCTCAAAGTACCGACACTGGCCTGGCTGAAAGATTAGCAAACTTGTAGCCTGTAATTAATCCCGGCTAGTCTTTCCTTTTAGGGTTTGAAGGAAGATTTGACTAAAACAGTGGGAGACATTCTGATTAGATATATTAGATAACCAATCTAATCTTGCAAGAGCATACGCTGAGTGTTTTCTTTTCTCTCTCTCCAGGTAGCGACCATATCACGCCTTAATCAAGATAATAATATGGATATATTAACCAAACCCGCTTGTTATACTGAGCTGGAGAACGTTGGTCCCGCTCCAACTTATAATTGTTATAAGACAGAGCAGGAAATTTGGGAATACCAGATTTCCCGTGCCGCCCAAACGAAGAAAGTGCATGTTGATGCATCATCTTTGGGTGTGTTCATTACAGAGAACTGTTTCTCAGTATCCTTTATGTCCTGGGTATGTGATACCGGATCAGGATCCCGCATATGTAATTTGTTACATGGGCTACAGATAGGTAGAGAACTGAGAACGGCTGATAAGTTTCAAGAGATAGAAACGGTGCAAGTGTTGCAGCCAAGTCTGTTGGTCACTATCACCCTTTATTACCAGAATACATTGATTCTGAACGAATATTATTAGCTACTGAACCTGATATGCAACATCATATCGGCCTCTTTATTAGTAATGAAAGGATATAATTTTGTATTGTTGGATAATGTTTTGAACATTTCCTATATCAAGTGTTGATCGGTTCAGGCACGTTATCTAAAAGCATACACGTTCTAAATCAAACCACAGTTCTTAACGTACAGAATGCACACAAGAGAAAGAGTTCAGAAATGAACGAATCCTTCTTGAGGCATTGTAGACTAGGTCATATCAATGCGACTTGACTAGTTGAAGTTACATAAATATGCATATTTAAATTAGTTTGAATTTACATCTTGTGAAACTTGCCGGTCATGTCACGGAGATAAGATGACCACAGCTCCATTTATTGGAAACAGAGAAAGAGTTAGTGAACTCTTGGGATTGATACATGCTGATGTATGAAGGTCCCCTGTCTACACACGCCAAGATCGGTTCTTTGTACTTCATTACATTCACTGATGATCTCTCAAGATTCAGACATATGTTCCTGTTGAAACACAAGTCCGAAACTTTTGAGATAATCACTTAGAAGTATAGAACCAAAAATGGGTATAAGTATTACGTCATTTGATGAGATCAAGGAGGAGAATACTTGAGCACGGAGATCCTGGACTATTCTAAAAGAGAATGAGATTCTCTCTCAGCATTACTCCTCCGTATACACCACAGCACGTCGGTGTATCGGGATGGAGCAATCACACCCTATGTGATATGGTGTGCTCTATGATAAGTACTACTGAGTTTCCTATTTTCTTTTGGGTGTTATGCACTTGAGAAGCTGCATACCTATTGAATATGGTTCAAATCAAATCAGTTGCCTACCACTTTATATATGATATGGAAAGGGAAGAGCCCATATCTTAAGTTTGTTAAGATTTGGGGTTGTCCGGCCTATGTCTAAAAGCAAAATCCGGACAAGCTCGAGGCAAGGTCTGTTATGTAGAACTAGAAAGGTTCCAGCTATACAAACTGCAGCTGATGATTTGGTAGAACCAAAGGATTCAATAGTTTCCAACGAACCTCAGCCTCTCCGCCGATCTAATAGGGTTCCTCACCCACCTGAGAGATACTTCGGTTTTCTCTATGACAGTGGGAGCGAGGATTGCATTAAGAGATGATGACCCAACTAGTTTCGAGCTGGCCATCAGGAGTGAGACTCTGTAAGAATGGCTGGATGCTTATCGATCTGAGATGGAATCCTTATACACCAATAAAGTATGGACTTTGGTTGCTCTATCTGAAGGGTTAAATCCCCATCAGGAGCAAGTATATCTTGAGAAGATTACTAGGTGTACAAGGAAAAGTTGAGACTTTCAAAGCTATGCTTAAGTCCATCCAGATCCTACTTGCCACGGCTACATACCATGACTACGATATTTGGCGGTTGGGTGTCATGACTGCTTTTCTAAATGATGATTTGGAAGAGAGCGTCTATAAGCACACAACCAGAGGGCTTCGTAGACAGTGGGAGTAGCGGAAACGTGTGCAAGATGTTTTATATGATAAAGCAGGCATCGCGGAGTTGGAATGTCTGTTTTGATGTGGTTGTCAAAGAGTTTGACATCATCAAAATGGTAGATGAACCTTGTATATACAACAAGGTAGTAGAGAGTATGGTGGTGATCCCCATAGAGTACGTGGATGACATACTCTTGATAGGGAAGGAGTTTCCTATGCTACGCTAGGTCAATCTACGCTTATCACAAAGATTCTCCATATAGGATCAAATTGATACCTCCTATCCTAGGTTATGGATCTATGAGATAGATCTAATTAGATGTTAGGATACTCACTAGTTGTAGTGAAATGGTATCAATCGATCCTAGAGAGAATCACTGGACAGGTTGCAGGGTGATAAGGACGACTGAATGTCAGTCGCAGGCATTGTCTTTACCCTCAGTGGAGGAACGGTATGTTGGAAGAGTTCCAAGCTAGATACCGTGACATACTAGACGATTAAAGGCAAGATACATCGTTACCAAAGATGCTACCAAAGAGGCAGTCTGGATATATATAAGTTCATGAGATGAACTTCGTTCCTACCATTGTGTGACAATGGAGTTGTGGCTTATGCCAAGGAACCCCCGTCCCATTTGTAATCCAGATATTCTTCTTAGGCAGTATCACCTGATCATGGAGATAGTTGATCTCCAGGGAGATCGAGGTTAGGAGAGTAGACACAGAGGACAACAGCACGGATCCACTCACAAAGGCCTTTTTCCCAGTAGAGACTTTTATGGGATGGTTGAGTATGAGATACGTCAACCGCAGCTAATTGTTGGGTATGTGATACCACAACAGATGGCCCTAGTGCAAGTGGGAGATTGTTAGTTATATGTATGCTCTAGAGGCTATTACTGTACATACGATGTATATTTTAATGGATGCTTGGACATATATAGGGAGGACTTTCTTGCTCGACATGAGAGTATGCTATCTGGTTGTACTTTATCTTAACATGTACTCTGATTGTCTCTATGTTACATGTTGATAAAGCCCTTAGGATATGTACTCGACTACTGTGACTATGATGAGATCATACTAGTGGGGCCACGGTAGTCGGCGAGTACATCCTATAACTGTTCCTAGTCGAGGGTGTATCGAGACAGGGCATCGATGCACCTGAGTAGACTAGCGTATACGCATCTTGACCCATATGATGGGCGATGGATGATCCCATATCCATCGGTGTTTGACATCAAGGATGGTGTACGGGTGCTCAGTAGAGACTGGGTACACTGGACGGACTCGCCGGGATCTCCCAGATGGTATTATACCTCACATCAGATGGCAGTTCTCCGGTGACACTGGTACAGAGTAGTCTGTTGACCCGAGATCGTCATAGAGTATTTTGTGATTTCCACTGTGCTTTGATTTCCATCATACCACGTCCAAGAGGGCATGCAAAAAGGTGGCTTTTGGGTACAGTCCCGAATTATATGGAGGCAATGAGCGATAGGAAGGGATTCGTCTCTCCCGGTATAGGGAGTTGATGTTGCGCTGTGTGGTATTAGCTATGACTGGAAATCCCTGGCCAGGGTTGCTAAGATTTACTGGTAAGTGTTATCAGTAGTTTCTCGAACTGTTATAGACCTCATATCGACACGACTTATCGAGCTACTGGGGTCCGACGTTTACCACCCTTAGGAGAGATATGCAACATATCAGATGACGAGACTGGACTGTACGAAAGTGTTACTGATTGGATTCACAGGAGAATGTACAGGCTTACTTGTTGATCTTCTGATCGCTCAATACCCGGGTGGCCGTTACATTTAGCAGACCGCTTGCGGCTTGTGGGTGTTTGATATGATCATCACCTACTGCCGACGTATTGACGAGTCTTTAGAGTCCTACGCAGGGGTTTCCTGGCTCAAGAGAAATGGAGTAGGAGCACATATGTGATATGTGCGGGACCGAGATTGATACGATATGAGATACCGTATTCTATTCTCGCGATTTGTAACATTGATCGGTTGTATGCGATATAGCCGGGTTATCGGATCAAGTGTTGATTTGATAAGTTGTTACACATGATATTAGTCGGTTATAGCCGGGTTATTAAATCAAGAGTTGATTTAATAATTTATTGTATAATTATATATTTGATATATTACATTACATTATCTAGTATTAGCTCACTTAAGATTTATTATCTCACTTGATTGTGCTTAAGTGTATATGTGATATATATTTGTGTACATATGATTGTGTCATGCTTGATGATACATAAAAAATGGGTGTATGAGACTTATACCAAGATTAGGGTAAAGATTAGGGTTTTGTTTATATCTTAAGAATAACAAAAGAGAAAGACTTTGTCAAAGTTCTCAAGCTTTCATAAAGCTTGTGGAAACATTGACAGGTCGGCTCTTTTGTCATTCTTAAGGATATTTAGTTAACCCAACCCTTAACCATATACCTTGGTCAATTCTCTACATGAGTTAGGCATTATTGAGGAGAAAATGATTCACATGATGATATTATTCTTTCTTCTTCTTCTTCATTAAGCTCTTTGAAAAAGCTTTCAAGCTCTAATGGTGCTATGAGAAAAAGTGTGAGAAAATCAATTCTAAAGTGAGCCCACCAACTACTTCTTCATCCTCTACCACTTGCCATGTAGTAGAGTGTGTTCTCTTCACAAAGTTCATGACCTAGTGAAGAAATAGCTTGAGTTAGTGTCTCCTCGACGTAGATCATCTTCGGCCTCGAAATCATCGAAGCAAGCACGTTCGTTCTTCTTGGGGAGCTTCTCTAGAATCCGGAGTTCATGATCGCAGTGAAGGGGTCATCTACACGGAGCTATTGAAGTGAAGGACCGGATCTACAAAGGTTGTAATCCCTCTCACTTAGTTTTAAAGTGTTTAACATGCTTATTTTCGCATAAACTCTAGTTTAAAGATCCGGCTTTGGGTTGTTCGGCACGGCTAAAATTTTAATTGGGCATGGTGGATGCCTCGTAGACCCTTGTGCATGTGCCTTGCAACCCTACAACCAGCACTATTACCGATGATGCGCATGTTCCACGTATACTAATTTGTCGGCTCACACACATCATCATCGGTAATTGCCATGTCAGGTACACTTTAGAACATATTATCTTTTTATTGATATAATCAGCTAAATGCTAGTCCAATAATATTGTGTGATTACCCTTATGTACTAGTTTAGACATTGCATTTATTACTTAGACACTTCATGCATTCACATTTTCATATTATCATGCAGTATTGTGGGGCTTATGCCGATACTCATTATTACTTACTCATGTTTTTAGGATTTTGGATTTCTATGAGATTTCTGGAATTTGGGGAAAACCGTAAGAATATATATAAATAATTCTCTCTCTCTCTCTCTCTCATTTTAAAATACAAGTTGCGGTTTTCTCGTGATATATGTGTCGTCCACTATGAGATTTCATGTTTTCTGTTGGATTTTGAGACACGATTCAAGGAATGGATGAACCGTTTCGGGTGCATGGTGGGCCCGGTATGGTACCCAGGGGCAAAAAGCTCGAGTTGTAGATGATGTGCCTGGCAGGGGAAGACTACCTATCAGTGATGTCCGGCGCGGCGGATATTCGGAGGATACCGACCGTTGTCGTGAGATTTGATGATATGGGCCGATCCGGACTGACGGAGCCCGAGATATTGAGACTATGAGATATTGAGACTATGACGTATTAAGACTTTGAGATTTACATGTTTAGTGTCGATGCTTGACACGGATTTCCATGGATTTCATGATGATGTTTCAGATTACCATACAAATTTTACTATGATAGAAGTTAAAGATTTCTTATACAGATATATCCAGATTTCATGGATGATTGTTTTACATTCATAGTGCATGCATACTCATACACATGACATGTTTCTACTTGAGGTACTGACACGAGCACTGAGAATTTCATTTATGTATAGATTATTACCCTGCCACTACTAGATGACTAGTGTTATATTAAGAATATTATTATGACCTAGGAGATCATCGTGCATGCGATTTCTACTCGCAGATGTCTTCTACTCACGAGTTGGCAACTCACCCCCGTTGTGCCAAATTTTCTTACAGGTTTCGATGTACAGGTTTCCTTGGCAGCTTGCTGGCACATCATTTCATTCAGGGTGATTCGCTTGGTAGGTTGGTTCACTTGTATCAGGACCACCATTGTACTTTTATTATTTTATTTGTATCTAGTAAACTCCATCAACCAGACTTGTATTATTGGTAGATTAGAAGACCAGTTGTTTTTATTTCGACCTTAGAGTCGCGCTTGTATTTTTATGGTTTTTCTGGTGGATTTGGTTTTCTTTGAGTTTTGAGCCTCGCCCTTCGGCGTTGTATATTATAGTGTATTGTGTGGTTATTTCCGCCATTTGGCGTAGAGCTAGCTCCTGCTTGGGAATGCCTTTTTATTGCTTGCATATATTATTTTTATTTGTACCCGTTTAGGGCCGGTTTTTACACAGGAGACTCTGCCGAAATTTTTGAGAAAATTTGACGTTGCTTTAAACATGTTTTCTTTACTTCTTCTTTTAAATGGTTTAGATTTCTGGGCTTCGGCTTACTTAGATTACGTTTCGCTTTTAGACGTTTCGTAATTTAAGTGCCGGTCATGTTTCGTGACAAAGTTGGTATCAGAGCGCTCGGTTTAACCTTTGTCCGAGTCTAGTTGACCTTGGATGATGGAGTAGGTGACTTAGGTAGAGTGATGTACCGTGGGTATGATAAGCGGCTGTTCATATCAGATTTTTGCATTTTTATACCGCCCAATTTTTATCACATTGCTTATCGGTCGGTACTCTTGAGCCGTGTTTGCTAGTCAATTGCAGGATACAGGGTCTCAGCTCTAAACAGTGAAATTTATGGAAAAGCACGACAAATTCCGGATTACTGCCAACCACAGATAAAACACGAGTCTCCGCTCTCTATCCGTATGTTGCCGCACACCAGTTTAAGGGACAAAAAGGCAAATCAATGTCATTTTCATGCACAAAACTCAATGGCAACACAAGATCCAACATATCTACGCGGAGCTCAAGAAAAATCATGATAAAAGTGTTGGAGATAGTGCCCTCAGAGTCAATTATTGGATCACAGGCACGTGATTGCAATGATTGAGGGAGAACCTGTCCCAGTAGGACAGTCTTACTCAAGATGATAGTATGCTATCTGGTTTATCTTTATCATCGTGTACTGCTTTAGATGACCTTACAGATCACTATTGTACGTTGATAGAGCCCCTAGGATTCTTGCTTGACTACCAGCAGTATGAGGGCGATCATATACGTGGGAGCTGTAGTCTATAAGCACATCCTTAAAAGGTCCCTAGTCGAGGGAGTTTCGAGACAGGGCATCGATACTCCAGAGTAGACTAGTGTATACAGTTGAGACCCCGACAAGGGGCGGTGGCCGGTCTCACAAGCCACTGGTGTCAGTTGGTTCACCTAAGATGTATACAGGTGCTCATTGGGTTATGAGTACACCGGACAGAACTCGCCGGGAACCTGCTAGTTGGGATTATACCAGACGTCAGATAGCATTTCCCTGGTGACATGTGTACAGGTTAGTTCATCGACCTGAGATTGTCATTTGTCTCCTGTGAGTTCCTACTGTGCTTTGATTACTACCCTACTACACTCAAAGGAGACGTGTAAACAGCTTTTAGTTGGGTACATTCCCGAGCCACATGGTGGCAGTGAGCGGATCTGCAGGGGTTCGTCTCTCCCGGTATTGGGGGTGAGGTCGCGCTGTGTCTAGGAGAGCCAGTACATGAAAGTCCTTGGCCAAGGCAGGAGATTTATTAGTAGATATTCCAGTAGTATCTCAGGGTGTTCTGGGCTACACTCCGACACGACTTGTACCGCTTTTGGGGGTCTGACTTTTACCAACCCCCTAGGCCCGCCATGTGATACTCATAGACGAACGGACCGGACTGTACGGATATTGTCACTGACAGGCTCAGTAGGGTGTCAGGATGAGTTCGCTCATCGACGTCCCTTTTGGTCAATACCTGGTAGCCCCTTACGTATTGGCTAATACCTTTGACGTGCCAGCGGTTAAATCCACAGCCAAAATATTGACGTGTCTTTAGAGTCCCCCATAGACCAGTTTCTCAAGTTTCGGGCGAAACGATATAGAAGCCGTATAGAGATATGGCAGGGTTCGATCAGATACGTGCGGTATTGCACGGATCATGATCGGACAGATTTTACTAGCGGGCTTTGGTTTCAGCCGGATCCTAGTATTGTAAAGTGTAGATTTTGTCTCTTTGCATTTGTATTCGGTCGGAATACAAATGCGGGTATGTATATACAGTCGCCGGGTTTTCCTGTAATTTATTACGGGATCAGTTTTCTGAAGTTGCCAGTTTGCATTCCGTTTCGGACGGTTTTCCTTTGTTCCTTCACGGCCGGACTTTTCCGATGGAGGGGTTATTTGCAAGTGTGCAAATAAGTTTTGTGGAGGGGTTTTCTTGCATTTTGTGGCATTATGATATTGCTTGAATCATTTAATTCTTTTTGAGTCTCTTCCATTGCATTTATTATGATGGATTGAGATTAGAGTTGGATTTGAAATGGGTGTGACCATTTTCTTATCTTTATCTTAGCTTTTCTTCTCCCATTTTATTGATTCCTTTTTTCCCACCATGATTAGAGGGGCTGGCCACTTTTGGGTGAGGTGGGGGAGTTTTCATTTTAATGTGTGGACATTTCTTATCTCATTCCTTTCAAAAATGAGAGCACAATTTTTCCTCCAAAGCTTTTTTTCTCTCTTTACCTCCATCAAAGGCAACTTCACTACCCGCATGAGACAAGCCTTCTATACTTCATCTACAGTAGTTCTTGGGCACGTCGGCTCGCCAACTTCGTGCCCGAGTTGCATCGGTCCAGAGGCGGGAGCCCATAAAAGAACCCGGCGATGTGGTTCCCGTTTCGACGAGAAGGTGACGACCGGAGATTCCGCGAGGAGATCGGAGTGGAGGCGAAGACCGAAGGACAAGGATCGCTTGATATAGCTTCTCTACTCCTTTTCTAGTTTGCTAGAGTTAGGTTAATGGCCCGATCCGGGATTTTAGTGCGCGGTGGTGCCGGTTTCTAGTTTTTAGAAAAGTTTCGTTTCTGCATTCCGGCGTCGGATTGACGGCCGGGGCGCCGCCGTGTACTTACATTGGTATCAGAGCCACGCCATTAACCTAGTCTAGCTTGGTCTAATGTGTTTAAAACTTCGATCGAACATTTATCCTAAAACCGCATTTTCATTGCATATGTTTCTGTCGAAATTTTTTTTGGCTCTAAAAATTTTTCAGCACATTGAAGAAAGACACGCAGGAAATTCTAAGACATCTTTGAAAAAATGGTAGTGTGACACTGTATCTTGACCGCGGAACCGCGGCCAAACCCACGTTACGGCCGCGGTTCCGCCGCAGCACAGTGCCTTCACTGCACCATTTTTGCACAATGATCTTTGTACAGGGAAATTGGGGTTTTGGAATGTTCTGTTTGGGCCCAGATTTTCTTTGAGTGCTACAGTAGTGCTTGGGGCCCACTTCGGTAAATTTGATCGATCAAAAAATTTTAAACATGTTAGTTCACAGTATTTACATTATATCTGCGACCGTGAATGTCATTTGATCGGTAAATCCTGTCTAACTGCTATAGCCCTTTTAGACGGATTTGCGAACGTGACATTCACGTTGATGTTCTATGTTGTGCTGTGATGTTGCGGATTGGTCGTGGGGGATAGCCTGGATGCAATGTTAGTACAGTTTCGTTTTATATGTACATTTGATATTGCGGGGCGAGCGTCCGACATGTAGACTGCCGTCACTTCCTGTTTGTATATTATTCTTTTGGGGCACAACCGGGTTGAGGTCGATGTACCCGTTGTATGTATATTTTACTTTCTGTACTAGGATTACCCCACGGTGGGGTGCATGGATAGCCGGGTTCTATAGGGAAATGGGCCCGCATCTCATGCCATTGAGACGGAGGGGGCTTCACTCTAGAATTGGCGGGCTATTCACCGCACTCGTAGGGGGTACAGGTTGACCCAAGGAGGGATGCCCAAGTTACCGGATTCCGTGAAGTGCTGCGTGGTCCATTCACGTTGTTTAAGGGGGCTGCCTCGCTTCATGTTTTGGCGGTTAACTTGCCGCGCCCGTAGGGGTCTAGGATTTCATTGCACAGGCTATCCACACGACCAGGGGAACGTCGGGTTTCAGTAGCGGCTCTTTGATACCCGGGGATCCCAGATATCTGTATTGTTCTGTGATGCTGGTTACATTTCTGTGATGTTGCATTTTATCATGCCCTGAGCGAATATTATATATTGATATATATACTACTAGATGTGGTATATGTTTTGCATCCGTGCTAGTCCAGTCCCCGCTCTTTCGTTAGTTAAGTAACCTAACGGGTGATGACGGGACCCAGTGGCGAATGCGGATGGCATATACGTACATCATTATTTTCGTTCTTTGTGGTGTGATCAATTGATGGGACTGCGTTGATTTAGATCAATGCAAGCTAAACAAACCTATTCTGATGTTGTTGGAACATTTTTCAAAAAGCTGTTATTGCAAGGGCGTTCGCTTTTGTTTTGCATAGTGGTATTCGGTTATGAATATCCATCTCCTCAGTCGACGAGGCAAGGGCCGAGATCCCTTCACCGGGAGTGACCCCTTGGAAAAAAGTTTGCGTCAGGGCAATAACTTCACTATAGTCGATTACTTTTGCTTGGCATCGTGGTATTCAGTTAGAATATCCTGCACCTCATTCTACGGGGAAAGAGTTGAGATCCCTTCACCGGGAGTGACCTCTTTAGCAAAGGTTTTCGTTACTATATTTTTCTAAGAAGCTATCCGGTTCCTTCTACGATATCAAGTTCATTACATTCAAGGTTTTCGCTAGAAACCATTTGTAGCCCTCCGTCGTTTCATATGGATAGTCAATAGTATTCAAGCTGTGTTTGTTGGCCATAGTCAAGGCACGGTGTTTGGTAGCTATTGGGTGTTCATATGCAGCATAGATAGATGCGTTGGTTTGGCACAGTCGTATAGCCTTGTTGGCCCTAATCAAGGGCTTGTACGGGTGGGTTCAAATTAACCTGGACAATGACGGGTAGAACTTGACATGTGACTTATGATTTGTTGGCCTTAGTCAAGGTCATAAGAGCATGGGGCAAAAATCACATCGGGAGTTTCTAAAGAAACTGAAACTTGCCAGATATGCGCATACCTTCTGGAGTGTGATAACGTGAGCGGATTCCGTCACGTTATCATGCGATGATAGTTGGATCCCGATCCCCACTGATGAGTTGGTTTACTGCTCGGGTGATCCCGACTAATTCTTCTTTCAGGTTTGGGGAAGAATTTGACGTTACAGTGGGAGGTTTCCTGATTAGATAAAGTGATAACCATTCTGATCTAGGTTAGAGTGCACGCTGAGTGTTTCTTTTCTCCCTCTTTTTGGCAGCGACCATGACCCGACCCTTGACTATGACTCAGTGACCAAGATTAACCGAACATTCTTATAAGACTGGTTTTTGGATTGTCAGAGTTCCATACCTCATTGCCACTCCTACTTTTACCCTTTTCTCCAGGACACCCCATATTACTACGAACGTCCACTTCCATTGGACAAAACCATCGTATAGTTATATACGAACTTGAAAGAATTTATTCGAGGATGGTTTCCGGTTCTGGAGAAAACGGATAGGACTATTCAGTTGTCTTTTCCTTTTACCTTCTCTCAAGTTGTGAGTACTCCTTGGTATAGGAGATAGTACACCTATTATGCAAATTGGATAGTCTTCTTCCAAACCATAGGCAGGTGCTGACCGGTAGGGAATGAAGAAAACCAATTAGCCTAACAATGGTGTACAGAAGGTATTAAGTAAAGACATATCAAGGGATTAGTAAGAGGGCAAAGTAAACTGCGACTGCTATTCACGACCAAACCAAGTATCTCTTCGCCAATCCTAAAATCACCTTTGTATTTCTCCAGGACACTCCATGTCACTACGAAGATCCACAGTTTTTTGGATACTCCATCGTATGGTTATATACGAACTCGAAAGAAACTTGTTCCAGTTCGGGGATGGATTCTGGTACAGGAGAAATAGGAATAAGGTTTATTCGGTTGTCTTTTATCTTCACCTTCTCTCGCATTGCGAGTGCTCCTAGGATTAGGACAGTACACCCATTATGCTTATTGGATAGTCTTCTTCCAAACCATAGGCTGGTGCCCAACGGTAGGGAAGGAAGAAAACCATTTAGCGTAAGAGGGTGTACAGAAGGTAATGACTAAAGACATATAAAGGGATTTGGAGAGATGGTAAAGAATTATACGGTTACAGTTGTGAATCTGGATAATGGAAGAGGCATTACAAGGAATACCGGGATACCCCATCGAAACATTTCAATGTTTCAGTTTCACTGTGTACTGTTAAAAGAAAACTGATTTCCCAATTAGACACTTGCTCCAGGGTATGTATTTACCAGGTTTGATTCTCACATCTGTATGGTTTTACAGATGATGAGTGGGAGTAAGTTATTGGGAATTAGGTGATCATCCTCATTATATCGGGATTCGTTGTAATTGGTGATATTTAAGGAAATCGCCTGGGTTGTTTGCCGGACGACAAATATTTGGTTTTGAATATCCGTTGTTATGCACCAATTTCAAATTGATATATCTGTACGTCTATTTTTATAGAGTGAGATATACCTTTTTGAAATTATGTCTATGACGTTTACCTATATCAGTGGATGGTTAGGTAAGGAGCATTGAACAGCGGTGTAATTCTTCTTAACCATAAATACAGTTTTCAACCTACGACACACAGTGAATGAGTTATTAGACTCAAGGGACTTATACAGAGTATTGTATATTGTCCAGTGTCCATTAGGACAGAGGGGCTGGTCCTCGTACTATATTCGGTTTACTTATGACTTCTCTAGTTTTTAGACAAGTGTTTCGTAGAAACACAGGGTCCAAGTTTTCAGAAGTTATAGGTATAAGAGTAAAGTAGAGAACTAGGTATTGCAAGTTTTGGGATTCTTCAAGGTGATCGAAGATGTAGATACTTGTGTGTGGTATTCGGTTAATAGTAATGATTAAGAAAACTTGCTTCTCTTTCAGGTTACTCATAATTGGAAGTATTCCTAAGTTGAGTAATGCTGGTAGGCCTCCTTCTATTTAGTTTACATGCACTGGAGACAGTTGCATGATTTGAATCTGATTCAATTAAATCAGTGCCTCTGTTTCTGTATTGGATATAGAACAGTTCGTATCTTAACGATGTTAAGGTACGGGGAGTTGTCCGGCTTATGCTTAAAACCAGACTCTGGATAACTCAAGGCACGTTTCTGTAATGGCTGTTTGTGGGTTGACCCAGGCTCTGACGAGGGTTGACTTTCTACCATCTGGAAGATCAATAGTGATATTGTTCTTGACTCGCCACAATTTTAATAAAAATGGATTTTTCAGAAAACAGTAGTGGGAGTATGGTAGAACTGGAAGTGATTCCAGAACTGCAAACGATTACTGATGATTTGATAAGAACCTAAAGATTCAATCTGGTTTGACATTCCATTGGCCACTCCGCAGATATGGTGGGTAACCTCAGGAACCCGAGAGGTACTCCGGTAGCCTCAAGGACGGTGACAGGGAGGTTCTTGTTTACCCAGACTTGCCATTGCTGTTGTTCCAGGCTGTGAGACCCGGCAGGAGGATGAGTATAGCGTCGTTCTGAACTAGCTTTAGAAGTGTATGTCTATATGACTCTGCCAGAGGGTTGTCGTAGTCAATGGGAGCAGCGGAAGCATTGGTGGACAAGTGGCTTATGTCTATTTATAGACTAAAGCAGATATAGCGGAGATAGATCATCTATTTCTGATATGACATTCATAGGTTTGACTTCATCAGAACAGGGGATGGGTCTGTTAAGAAGGTAGTAGGGTGTGATGTCCTGGTATTTGGATGACATACACAGAGTAGGAAGTGATATTCCTATACTACGATCGGTTATACTTTGGTTGTCACACAGTGATTTCTTCACATGGGACTGGGATATAATATCAAGACATTCTGGTTACTAGATTTATAGATCTAGATTTGGGTGGTTTCCCAATCTGGGTACTTAGACAGCGTTCTAAAGGTGTTTTAGAATGGACGACTCCTGGCACGGTAGTGTACCTGCAGGTGATGGAGTCACCCTCTCTAAAGGTGTCTTACAGACTAAAGTAGAGAGGGATGTGCATGATTGGCAGATCACTTGCTTAGGCAATTGAGTCAATCATGAGATGTCAAGTACCACACCAGATGTCGTTCTTGCAGTAGATGCAATAAGTTGATATTAATCCAATACGGGAGAAACATTAGGAAGCAGTTTTAGAACATAAGTGGATGTTCTAGGGATATGATAACGACAGCCTTATTCAGGAGACAGTTATCATTCCAGGCTTCCAAGTTGACATGGATGACAGAGTGACTGTCAGAGTTATGGTTTTCCCTCTTACGAGGGGCAGTATTTTGGACAGGTGATCCAGGCGGATACTGAGGGTGGCATGGCGTAGAATACTGATTAAGTTCAGTTGACGATACAGTCTAAGAAGTTTGGATTTGGAGTTCATTTATGAGCTAGGTCCCATCAGATATCCAGACATATTCTAAGACAGGTATTGCTCATTTCGGGAGATGGTTTTCTCCGCGAACTTGAGATAAAGAGAGACATAGAAAGAAACACCACAGCGGATCCACTTACTGAGGCTATTCCTCGAATGCAATTGTTTAGTAAACGAGCTTTGTGAGACTGACTAGTAGAGGAGTTGGGTGTTCGGTATCATACGGGCTGTGAGTATGCGACATCGCAATAATTAGCCTTGAGTGCAAGTGGGAGATTGTTGGAGATAGCACCCTTAGAGTCAATTATTGGATCACAAGCACGTGATTGCAATGATTGAGGGAGGACCTGTCCCAGTAGGACAGTCTTACTCAAGATGATAGTATGCTATCTTGTTTATCTTTATCATCGTGTACTGCTTTGGGTGACCTTACAGGTCACTATTGCACGTTGATAGAGCCCCTAGGATTCTTGCTTGACTACCAGCAGTATGAGGGCGATCATATACGTGGGAGCTGTAGTCTATAAGCACATCCTTAAAAGGTCCCTAGTCGAGGGAGTTTCGAGACAGGGCATCGATACTCCAGAGTAGACTAGTGTATACAGTCGAGACCCCGATGAGGGGCGGTGGCCGGTCTCACAAGCCACTGGTGTCAGTTGGTTCACCTAAGATATATACAGGTGCTCATTGGGTTATGAGTACACCGGACATGACTCGCCGGGAACCTGCTAGTTGGGATTATACCAGACGTCAGATAGCAGTTCCTTGGTGACATGTGTACAGGTTAGTTCATCGACCTGAGATCGTCATTTGTCTCGTGTGAGTTCCCACAGTGCTTTGATTACTACCCAACCACGCTCAAAGGAGACGTGCAAACAGGTTTTAGTTGGGTACAGTCCCGAGCCACATGGAGGCAGTGAGCGGATCTGCAAGGGTTCGTCTCTCCCGGTATTGGGAGTGAGGTCGCGTTGTGTCTAGGAGAGCCAGTACATGAAAGTCCTTAGCCAAGGCAGCAGATTTACTGGTAGGTATTCCAGTAGTATCTTCGGGTGTTCTGGGCTACACTCCGACACGACTTGTACCGCTTTTGGGGGTCTGACTTTTACCAACCCCCTAGGCCCGCCATGCGATACTCATAGACGAACGGACCGGACTGTACGGATATTGTCACTGACAGGCTCAGTAGGGTGTCAGGATGAGTTCGCTTATCGACGTCCCTTTTGGTCAATACCTGGTAGCCCGTTACGTATTGGCTAATACCTCTGACGTGGCAGTGGTTAAATCCACAGCCAAAGTATTGACGAGTCTTTAGAGTCCCCCACAGACCAGTTTCTCAAGTTTCGGGCGAAACGTTGTAGAGGCCGTATGGAGATATGGCAGGGTTCGATCAGATACGTGCGGTATTGCACGAGTAATGATCGGACAGATTTTACTAGCGGGCTTTGGTTTAAGCAGGATTCCAGTATTGTACAGTGTAGATTTTGTCTCTTTACATTTGTATTCGGTCGGAATACAAATGCGGGTATGTATATTCAGTCGCGGGGTTTTCCTGTAATTTATTACGGGATCAGTTTTCTGAAGTTGCCAGTTTGCATTCCATTTCGGCCGGTTTTCCTTTGTTCCTTCACGGCCGGACTTTTCCGATGGAGGGGTTATTTGCAAGTGTGCAAATAAGTTTTGTGGAGGGGTTTTCTTACATTTTGTGGCATTATGATATTGCTTGAATCATTAGATTCTTTTTGAGTCTCTTCCTTTGTATTTATTATGATGGATTGAGATTAGAGTTGGATTTGAAATGGGTGTGACCATTTTCTTGTCTTTATCTTATCTTTTCTTCTCCCATTTTATTGATTCCTTTTTTCCCACCATGATTAGAGGGGCAGACCACTTTTGGGTGAGGTGGGGGAGTTTTCATTTTAATGTGTTGACATTTCTCATCTCATTCCTTGCGAAAATGAGAGCACAATTTTTCCTCCAAAGCTTTTTTTCTCTCTTTACCTCCATCAAAGGCAACTTCACTACCAGCATGAGACAAGCCTTCTACACTTCATCTACAGCAGTTCTTGGGCATGTCGGCTCGCCAACTTCGTGCCCGAGTTGCCTCGGTCCAGAGGCGGGAGACTGTAAAAGAACCTGGCGATGTGGTGCCCATTTCGACGAGGAGGTGACGACCGGAGATTCCGTGAGGAGATCGGAGTGGAGGCGAAGACCGAAGGACACGGATCGCTTGGTATAGCTTCTCTACTCCTTTTCTTATTTGCTAAAGTTAGGTTAATGGCCCGATCTGGGATTTTAGTGCGCGGTGGTGACGGTTTCTAGTTTTTAGAAAAGTTTCGTTTCCACAATCCGGCGTCGGATTGACGGCCGGGGAGCCGCCGTGCACTTACAAAAAGATCCACATTACACCACCTTTTGTTCTGCTGAAATTCTGGAAATATTGTGAAGAGATTCTGAGAAACAACATATACCACACTGAATAGTACTAAAAAGAAGGGAAAACCACCAAATTTCATTGCCTAACTCCACTAAAGGGCCGCGGTTCCGCGGCATAAGCATGCTTAGGCCGCGGAACCGCGGCCGTACGTGCTCCGCAGTGGACGAGGTTTCAGGGGTATTTTGGTCATTCTATATGGAGTCAGTTTGTTGCCCTAGATTTCCAGTTCCCTGCCTATAAATAGTCCAGAACTTGCCAAAGCCAAGGGTGCTTATTCTTGTATTTAGATTTTAGAATACATGTTGTTCTTCTTCTTCCTCTTCTCATCTCTTCTCCATTAAAAACTTGTAGTGAGCTTTTGTGAGTGAAGGATGAATAAAGGAGTTCATTTTGTTACCATGCTTGTCTTGTTATTTTGTTAATTATAATTTCTTGTATTTTTCATTTGCTAATCTAGTTGTTGTTATTTGTTGTTTGTTTCTTTCTTGTTCACTTTTTCTTTATCCTTAAACAACAATGATGCTTAAGCTTGATCCTTGCCAAAGTGAGGTCTCAATTAGCTAGTTGTAATCTTCTAACCTCTTTCTTTCTATCTTCCTCCTTTGTTTTATTTTCCTTTTTCTTATAATGGGTGAGTAGTTTTCTTAACTTGTTAGGGTAGTATAAGGAAAGTTTGAGAGAAGGAAATCTCTCTCACTCTTTCCTTGCCTAACATCTTAATTCGGACTCCCGTTAATTTAACCACAATCCGCTCCCGACGGCACCCTATCCTACATGATAGCGGTGATTCCTTAGTGAGACCGGTTGTGGTTGAATTAACCAGAGGTTAAGGCTAAGAGCCAAGAACGGACGGACAAGAACCAAAAGGAACAACTTAAGCGTTGGAAAGCCTAGCTTATACTCGCAAGTTCCTTCCTAGTCGTGCTAATCCCCGTTGTTGCCGATTACCGTAACACCGATATTAAGAGTGGCAATGAAAGAAGTGAGCGACTCCTAACTCAAACTAACCTAATCCTAACCCTAACAAGCTCTCTTTACATATCATTTTAGCACATAGTTAATCTTAAAACAAACCTGGACATTTGGACTTAACTCGTTAAAGCACATAGAAAAAGATTCCCATCTCCCTGCGGACGACCCGTACTCAACCGGCTAGCAACATGCGAAACCGTCTTGATTGCGGTACTTAACTAAGCACGCAAAAACTCTACCAATCAAAAGGCACCGTTGCCGGGGAGACGGTAGTTTATTTCTTTGTGTAATTTCGGGTTAATTTGTGAATATAAATATAACCGAAAAACAAACAAAAAAATATACATTGAAAAAAAAATCATCTTGTTATTTTTTATTAGTTTTTGTGCAAGTGTGCAGGATAAAAAGACGGTCGAGTTCAGTACCAAAGACGTGGGAAGTTAGACCCATATCTTGCGGCTACACCGCGACGGATCAAGACAAGAACCTGTTGGATATAGTGCCCTCAGAGTCAATTATTGGATCACAGGCACGTGATTGCAATGATTGAGGGAGGACCTATACCGGTAGGACAGTCTTACTCGAGATGATAGTATGCTATCTGGTTTATCTTTATCATCGTGTACTGCTTTAGGTGACCTTACGAGTCGCTATTAGACGTTGATAAAGCCCTTAGTATTCTTGCTTGACTACCAGCAGTATGAGGGCGATCATATACGTGAGAGCTGGAGTCTATAAGCACATCCTTAAAAGGTCCCTAGTCGTGGGAGTTTCGAGACAGGGCATCGATTCTCCAGAGTATACTAGTGTATACAGTCGAGACCCCGACTAGGGGCGGTGACTGGTCTCATAAGCCACTGGTGTCAGTTGGTTCACCTAAGATGTATACAGGTGCTCATTGGGTTATGAGTACACCGGACAGGACTCGCCGGGAGCCTACTAGTTGGTATTATACCTGACGTCAGATAGCAGTTCCCTGGTGACATGTGTACAGGTTAGTTCATCGACCTGAGATCGTCATTTATCTTGTGTGAGTTCCTACTGTACTTAGATTACTATCCTACCACGCTCAAAGGAGACGTGCAAACAGGTTTTAGTTGGGTACAGTCCCGAGCCACATGGAGGCAGTGAGCGGATCTGCAGGGGTTCGTCTCTCCCGGTATTAAGGGTGAGGTCGCGCTGTGTCTAGGAGAGCCAGTACATGAAAAGTCCTTGGCCAAGGCAGGAGATTTACTAGTAGGTATTCCAGCAGTATCTCAGGGTGTTCTGGGCTACACTCCGACACGACTTGTACTGCTATTGGGGGTCTGAATTTTACCAACCCCCTAGGCCCGCCATGCGATGCTCATAGACGAACGGACCGGACTGTACGGATATTGTCACTGACAGGCTCAGTAGGCTGTCAGGATGATTTCTCTCATCGACGTCTCTTTTGGTCAATAGCTGGTGGCCCGTCACGTATGGCTGATATCTCTGACGTGCAAGTGGTTAAATCCATAGCATAGTATTGACGAGTCTATAGAGTCCACCACACAAACAGTTACTCATGTTTCGGGCGAAACGCTGTAGAGGCCGTATGGAGATATGGCAGGGTTCGATCAGTTACGTGCGGTACAGCACGGATCGTGATCGGACGGATTTTACTAGCCGGCTTTGGCTTAAGCCGGATCCTAGTATTAGACGGTGTAGATTTTGTCTCTTTGCATTTGTGTTCAGTGGGAATACAAATGCGGGCATGTATATGCAGTAGCGGGGTTTTCCTGTAATTTATTATGGGATCAGTTTTCTGAAGTTGCCAGTTTGCATTCCGTTCCGGCCGGTTTTCCTGTGTTCCTTCACGGCCGGACTTTTCGATGGAGGGGGTAATTTGCAATTGTGCAAATTACTTATTGAGGAGGTGTTTCTTGCATTTGTGGCTTCTTTCATCATGAGATTCCTTTTGAGTCCATTCCTATACATTTAATGAGAAAGGGATTGAATTGGATTGGTTTTTGACCTTGGTGTGACTTTAATCCTTTTATTTTCTATCATACATATTCATTCCTTGCTTGATTCTTTTCCTCCACCCCATTTTCCTTAGAGGGCCGGCAACACTAAAGAGAGGGATGAGAGGGGTTCATTTTTGGATGAGGGAAAATTTATTCATCTCTTTTTCTTGCTACAAACTTCTAGCTCCACTTGAAAGTTCATTTCATTCTCTTCTCCATCCATGGCAACTTCACTACCCCAAAGAGACTACGATTCTACACTTGCCTACAGCATATCTTGGACGCGTCGGCTAGCCAACTTCGCGCCCGAGTTGCCTCGGTCCAGAGGTGGGAGCCCGTAAACGAACCCGGCTACGTGGTGCCCTTTCCGACGAGGAGGTGACGGACGGAGATTCCACGGGAGATCGGAGTGGAGATGAAGACCGAAGGACACGGATTGCTTGGTATAGCTTCTTTACCCATCTTTTAGTTTGCTAGTAGCTAGGTTAATGGCCCGATCCGGGATTTTTGTGCGCGGTGGTGCCGGTTTACTAGTTCGCAAAGTTTTCCGTTTCCGCATTTCCGGCGTCGGATCGACAGCCGGGGCGCCGCCGTGCTCTTACATTGGTATCAGAGCCATGCCATTAACCATGTGTTAGTTATATGTATGCCCTAGAGGCCATTACTGTACATTAGATGTATATTATAGTGGATGCTGGGACATATATAGGTAGGACTTTCTTGCTCGACATGATAGTATGCTATCTGGTTGCTCTTTGTCTTAACATGTATACTTTCTGTCTCTCTGATTACATGTTGATAAAGCCCTTAGGATGAGTACTCGACTTCCAGGACTATGATGCAGATCATACTAGTGGGGCCTGGGTAGTCAATGAGTACATCCTTCATTGTTCCTAGTCGTGGGAATATCGAGACGGGGCATCGATATTCCAGAGTAGACTAGCGTATATCTTCTCGACCCATGTGATGGGCGATGGATGATCCCATATCCATTGGTGTTTGACATCAGAAATGGTATGCGGGTGCTCAGTGGAGACTGGGTACACTGAACGGACTCGCCGAGAACTCCCAGATGGTATTAGACCTCACGTCAGATGGCAGTTCTCTGGTGACACTGGTACAGCTTAGTCTGTTGACCCGAGATCGTCATAGAGTCTTGTGTGTCTCCCACTGTGCTTTGATTTCCACCCTACCACGGCTCTACTGAGGCGTGCAAATAGGTGGTTTTTGGGTACAGTCCCGATTCACATGGAGGCAATGAGCGATAGGAGGGGATTTCTCTCTCCCGGTATTGGGGGTTGATGTTGCGCTATGCTCGACTGGCCATAACAGGAAATCCCTGGCCAGGGTTGCAGTGATATACTGGTAAGAGTTATCAGTAGTTTCACGACTGTTATAGACCTCAAGTCGGCATGACTTATCGAGCTACTGGGGTCTGACGTTTACCACCCCTAGGCGAGATATGCGACATATCGGACGAACAGACCAGACTCTACGGTAAGTGTTACTGGTTGGATTCACAGGAGTGTGAGCGGGCTTGCTCGTCGATCTTCTGATCGCTCAATACCCGGGTGGCCGTTACGTTTAGCAGGCCGCTTGCGGTTTGTGGGTGTTTGATATGATCATCACCTGCTGCCGGCGTATTGACGAGTCTTTAGAGTCCTACACAGAGGTTTCCTGGCTCAAGCGAAACGTAATAGGAGCGCATATGAGATATGTGCGGGACCGAGAATAATGCGTGTATGTGATACCGTATTTCATTCTCGCGATGAATGTGTCGAATGGTTGTATGCGATATAACCTAGTTATCGAATCAAGGATTGATTCGATAAGCCGATACATTGGATACTAGCCGGTTATATGCGACATGACCGGATCATTGAATCAAGTGTTGATTTAATGATTTAATGTATAATTATATATTTGATATATTACTTTGCATTAACTAGTATTGGTTCACTTTAAATGGATTTTCTCACTTGAATTGTGCAAGTTGTATATGTGATATACATTTATGCACATAATTGTATCATGTTTGATGATACATGTTTACTTGGTTAAGTGTAAAGAATTAAACCATGGTTAAGTTTATGATTAGGGTTTTCTTTTTTCTTATTTATTTATTTATTTATTTTTGGAAAAAGATGAGAAAAGAATGGTTGCTATTTTTGTTTGCTAGTTGAAGATTCTTGAAGCTTTGAATTAGTCCACCATTCTTGTCTTATACTTAACCCTAACCATTCAAGTTAACCATGGTCCATTCTCTACAATTAACCAAGGGTTAATACATAATAAGTATTGATTTATTTATCTAATAATTCAACACTAATCATATCTTTTTCTTCTTCTTCATCTTTTTCTTCCATGAAGAAAGCTTGCTACATCAATGGTGATTGATGAAAAAGTGTGAGAAATCCAAATCTAAAGTCTACCCACTTCCTATTTCTTCATCCTCTACCTCTTACCAAGTAGTATAGGGTGTTTCCTTCACAAGTTTTCATGGTTTGGTGAAGCTGGAGCTTGATCTAGTGATGCCTCGACGTAGATCATCTTCGGCACGTTGTCGACGACCTAGCCCGCCTTTTTCTCCGATGAAACCACCGTGAGAGTCATGGTTCGATTTGGACAGCGGAGAGGACTTGATCACGGAGCCTAGGAGGTGGAGGACCGGATCTACAAAGGTTGTAGCCCCTTCCCTTTAGCTATATTTCCGTTTACTTGCTTGCATCGCCTTGATTTCTAGTTAACGATCCGTATTAGGGTTTGTAGGCACAAGGAATTTTTGATTTGTGCATGTTTGATCACTTGTGAGACTCCATTAGAGTGCCTAGGAACCCTACAGTGGTATCAGAGCCTAGCTAGAGCCTTAGGCGATGCGTAGACGGAGTTAGAAGTCCGATCGACCCGAAACCCCGATTTTAACATGCTCTCTGGACTTTTTTGAAATTCGTGGATTTTTGTGAATTAAAAATATGCAGAAAAATCAGCAGGAAGATCTAAGACTTACTGTGAAATTCGAGCTCCTGTATCCATCAAAGTGCCGCGGTTCCGCCGCATAAGCATGGCTTATGCGGCGGTTCCGCGGCCATAATGTATCCTTGTTTAATGAATTGTGCACAGTAATTCCTAGTATACAGTGCTGGTTTTCCTGGGAATTTTTAATATTTATTCCCGAGTTTTATTTTCTGGGTTGTATTGGGAACTCAGTGTATCGATCGGATTGTCTAATTTTGTCAGTGTGGTTTTTCCGAGTATTTTAGAATATGTTAAAAAGTTCGACCGGATATAAATACCCACTTTTTCCCCTGCCGGGAAATTTCCAATTGTTGGATTTTTCCGTAGTTTAACGACGTTCTAAGTAGTGCAAGTAACGCGATGGACCCTCTAGAAGACAACAAACCTTAACTCGATTATGTGACCGTCTTGAACTACCTTTTGAACTTTCGGGTTTGGGGCAGTACGGCGTGCCACATGTGAGGCGTTGGCTTGACCCATCTACGGCTGGACCGTTGGTACTGAGGCACGAACTGAATGTCTTTAGACTTATTTCATGTGTTGGACTGTATCGGGAAAACTTGGGTGTTCGATTGTTCGATCGAAAAGTTTAACATTTTCTATTTATCCGGAATGTGATACAATACTTGGAATTCACAAAAGGTTATGAGATAACTGAATGAATGTTATAAATCTAGCGATTTAGTCTCACTTGATCGGTTGCCACGGAATTTTGATGTGATCAAAAGTCCGTCGCAATCACGTAGCGTACGCGGATACTCGCCGGGTAAACTTAATAGACAGCCTCACTCCATAGCCCCGACCAAGTGACTGTAGGAGAACCCCGTCGCCGAAAGCATCCGTTCGGGTGCTCGCGGTAGCGGTGTTCCGCCTTGGTGCACTTCGTCGACGGTATCAGGGGTGCGGCCGTCTACTGAAGTTTGCGACGAGCATTCGATCAGGATGTCGGGAATCTTTTTGAATTGCCCGACTTGATATTGAAAAGTGTTTTCGATAATGAGACTAAAATGCGGGGTTTATAATTGTTAGGCATGCGATGTCTAACGAATTCATTTGATTAGGCATGCGATGTCTAATGAGATTGCGGATTCCAACTGTTGTAGTTTTACACTTTCTTTTCTGTGACCGTAAGTGTAATATGTGATATCGCCGGTTTCGTTGCTATATGTCAACGACAATTGGGATACGCATGTTTGCTTACGTTGATGACATGTTATGTTATGTGTTGCTGGATATGTTATATTGGATCGTCGTGTTTGAATAGCCAGGGGGTTTTTATGTGAGATGAGTGTTTTTCATTTTCATTCATGTAAAAACTTGTATGCAATATTCTTTTATTGGGGCACTTCCAGGTTGCGGAAGATGTCACCGTTGATGTATATTATTTACTTTTCTGCACTAGGATAGACCCAAGGAGGGGAGCACAAGTAACCGGGTTCTGGGGTCCAGTGGGAGACCAACTCGAGGAGTCGAGTCCGGGTCTCCTAACCCTAGAATTGGTAGGGTTCCTTGCCGCTCTCGTAGGGGTCTACGGGTGTGGGATAGGCTATTCATCACGACCGTGGAATCCGTGTTTTATACTGGCTCGTATTGAAAACACGGACGTCCTAGTATATCCAATATTTCATATGTTTCTTCTGCTGTGATTTATCTGTGATGTGATCATGTGATGTTCTGTGACAGATATTATATATAGTATATATGATATATTATATATAGACGTTGCTTATGTTTTACACCCGTGCTAGCCCTGCCTCGCTCTGGCGTTAGTTACCTAACCTAACGGTGCAGACGGGACATCGAGGCGAATGCGGATGGCATAAGCGTACGTTATATTTATCTGTGATGTTTAGGTGGACCTTAATGATGGGATATTCATTAATGAGATTAATGAAAGAAAATAAACCTAATTGATGTTTTGGAATCGAATTTCAAAATAAAAACAGGTAGCTACAGTTCTTGCTTTGCATCGCGGTGTTCATTGTAGAACATCCTGCACCTTATTCGATGAGGAAAGGACCGAGATCCCTTCACCGGGAGTGACTCCTTTAGCAATGACTGGCAGATGCTACAACCCTCGGTTTGTCTTTGATCGCTTCTATAGTTTCCGCTTTGCACAGTGATATATATGATATATCCCGCACCTCATTCGACGAGGAAAGGGCCGACGATCCCTTCACCGGGAGTGACCCCTTTAGCAAAACTAGAAAAGCCTCGAAAACATTCCATTTAAAAACCATTTGATTCCGCAACGAGATCAAGTTCAAAGCGTTAAAGGTTTTCACAAAAACTATTCGCAACCCTCCGTCATTTTAGGAAGTAGAGTACTTAGTATTCGTGCTGTGTTTGTTGACCATAGTCAAGGCACAGTGTACGGTAGCTAAGTGATGTCTTCCTACACCGCATATGATGCGATTAGTTAGGACAGTCGCGTGACTTTGTTGACCTTAGTTAAGGGTCATGTGGGTGGGTCTAATTAATCACGAAATGACGGGTAGAACTTGACTAGTACTTATGATTTGTTGACCTTAGTTAAGGTCATAAGTGCTAGGGGTAAAAACCTTTATCGGGAGTTTCAAGTGTTGAAATTTGCAATGAGATTGCATACCTTCTATATGATAGTTGGATCCCGATACCCACTGTGAGTAATTGTTACTCCTGGGAGAGTTTTGCACTTTGCAATTAGCCGATCAAGTAGGTGTCTAGAAAGGTGTCAACGGGGTTACGCCTCTGGGAAAACGAGGTTTACTGTAATTAGGTCCGTGCGAAAGCACGGGGAACCTCCCTCAAAGTACCGACACTGGCCTGGCTGAAAGATTGGCGAACTTGTAGAGTGTAATTAATCCCGGCTAGTCTTTCCTTTTAAGGTTTGAAGGAAGATTTGATAAAAACAGTGGGAGCCATCCTGATTAGATAAAGTATATAACCAATCTAATCTTGCAAGAGCGCACGCTGAGTGTTTTCTTCTCTCTCTCTCCTGGTAGCGACCATATCACGCCTTAATCAAGATAATAATACAGATATTGACCGAACCCGCTTGTTATACTGAGCTGGGGAACGTTGGTCCCGCTCCAGCTTATAATTGTTATAAGACAGAGCAGGAAATTTGGGATTACCAGAATTCCCGTGCCGCCCAAACGAAGAAAGTGCATATGATGCATCTCCTTCGGGTGTGTTCATTATGCAAAACTGTTTCTCAGTATCCTGGGTATCTGATACCGGATCAGGATCCCAGATATGTAATCTGTTACATAGGGCTACAAAAAGGTAGAAAAACTGAGAACGGGTGATAAGTTTCATGAGGCAGAAAACGGGGAAAGTATTGCAGCCAAGTCTGTTGGTCACTGTCACCCTGTATTACCAATACATTGATTCTGAACAAATGCTATTAGATACCGAACCTGATATACAAAATCATATCAGTCTCTTTATTAGTAAAGAAATGATAAAATTTTGTATTGATGGATAATGTTTTGAACATTTCCTATATCAAAAGTTGATCGGTTCAGGCACGTTATCTAAAAGCATTGACGTTCTAAATTATACTACAGTTCTTAGTATTCAGAACACACACAAGAGGAAGAGTTCAGAAATGAACGAATTCTTCTTGAGGTTTTGTAGACTAGGTCATATCAATGCGACCCGACTAGCTGAAGTTACATTTAGATGCATATTTAAATCAGTTTGAATTTACATCTTGTGAAACTTGCCAGTTATGTCACAAAGATATAATGACACCAGCTCTGTTTACTGGAAACTGAGAAAGAGTTAGTAAACTCTTGGGACTGATGCATGATGATGTATGTAAGGTCTCCTGTCTACACATGCCAAGACTGGTTCTTTATACTTCATTATATTCTCTGATAATCTCTCAAGATTCAGTCATATATTCCTGTTGAAATATAAGTCCGAACCTTTTGAGGTATTCACAGAATATAAGTAGGAAGTAGAGAACCAATATACGGGTATAAGTATTATGTCCTATGATGAGATCAGAGAGGAGAATACTTGTGCATGGAATCCTTGGACTATTCTAAAGGAAAATGAGATTCCCTCTCAGTATTACTCCTCTGAATACACCACAGCACAACGGTGTATCGGGGCGCAGCAATCACACAATATTAGATATCGTGTGCTCTATGATGAGTATTTCTGAGTTACCTATTTCCTTTTAAGAGTTATGCTCTTGAGAAGCTGCATACCTATTGAATTAGGTTCGAATCAAATCAGTGCCTACCACTCCATATAAGATATGGTGTGGGAAGATCCTATCTCTTAAGTAAGTTAAGATTTGGGATTGTCCGGCCTATGTCAAAAGCAAAATCCGGACAAGATCGAGGCAAGGTCAGTTCTGTAGAACTGGAAAGGTTCTAGCTATTCGAAACTACAGCTGAAGATTTGACAGAACCAAAGGATTTTATAGTCCCCGACGAACCTCAGCCTCTCCGCCGATCTGGTAGGGTTCCTCGCCTGCCTGAGAGATACCTCGGTTGTAGGGTTCCTAGGCACCCTAATGAGGTCTCACAAGGCATCAACCATGCCAATTTCAAAAAATCTAGGTGCCGAGAAACCCTAATACGGACCGTTGGCTAGAAATCTAGGCGAAAAGTAAACTAGTTAACAATTAACTAATGGGAAACGGAAATACAACCTTTGTAGATCCGGTCCTCCACCTCCACGGCTCCGAGATGAGGTCCTCTCCGCTGTCCAAATCAAATCCGGGCTCTAGCGTCGACTTCATCGGAGAATAGGCGAGCTAGGTCATCGATGTCCATGCCGAAGATGATCTACGTCGAGGCATCGCTAAATCAAGCTCCGACTTCACCAAGTCAAGAAACTTGTGAAGAAAACACACTCTACTACTTGGCAAGAGGTAGAGGATGAAGAAATAGGAAGTGGGTTCAATTTAGAATTGGATTTCTCACTTTTTATCATCAATCACCATTGATGACCTAAGCTTTTCTTTTTGAGTTCAAGGAAGAAGAAGAAGAAGAAAAATGATATGATAAGTTATTATAATTGGAAAATAAAATGAATACTTATCATATTAGAACCATGGTCAAGTGTAGAGAATTAACTAAAGTTAGATTAATGGTTAGGGTTAAAGATGAAGACAAGAATGGTTACAAAGTCAAAGCTTCATGAAGCTTCAACTAAACTCCAAAATTAGCAACCATTCTTTTCTTATCTATTCAAAATAAATAAATAAATAAATAAGTAAGAATAGAAAACCCTAATCATTAGTTTAACCATGGCTTAATCCATTACACTTAACTATAGTTAAACATGTATCATCAAACATGATACAATCAAGTGCACAAAAGTATATCACATATACAATGTGTACAATCCGAGTGAGAAAATCCATTTAAAGTGAACCAATACTAGTTAATGCAAAGTAATATATCAAATATATAATTATACATTAAATCATTAAATCAACAATTGATTTAACGATCCGGTCATATCACATATAACCGACTAATATCCAATGTATCGATTTATCGAATCAATCTACGATTCGATAACTAGGTTATATCGCATACAACCATTCGACATATACATCGCGAGAATAGAATACGGTATCACATACACGCATTATTCTCGGTCCCGCACATATCTCATATGCGCTCCTATTTCGTTTCGCTTGAGCCAGGAAACCTCTGTGTAGGACTCTAAAGACTCGTCAATACGCCGGCAGCAGATGATGATCATATCAAACACCCACAAGCTGCAAGCGGTCTGCTAAACGTAACGGCCACCCGGGTATTGAGCGATCTGAAGATCGACGAGCAAGCCCGCTCACACTCCAGTGAATCCGACCAGTAACACTACCGTACAGTCCGGTCTGATCGTCTGATATGTCGCATATCTCGCCTAGGGGTGGTAAACGTCAGACCCCAATAGCTCGATAAGTCGTGTCGATATGAGGTCTATAACTGTTCGAGAAACTACTGGTAACACTTACCAGTAAATCTCAGCAACCCTGGCCAGGGATTTCCTGTTATAGCCAATCGGACACAGCGCAACATCAACCCCCTATACCGGGAGAGACGAATCCCTTCCTATCGCTCATTGCCTCCATGTGACTAGGGACTGTACCCAAAAACCACCATTTTGCACGCCCTCTTGGACATGGTAAGATGGAAATCAAAGCACAGTGGGAACCATACAAGACTCTATGACGATCTCGGGTCAACAGACTACTCTGTACCAGTGTCACCAGAGAACTGCCATCTGACGTGAGGTATAATACCATCTGGGAGTTCTCGGCGAGTCCGTCCAGTGTACCCAGTCTCTACTGAGCACCCGTATATCATCTCTGATGTCAAACACCGATGGATATGGGATCATCCATCGCCCATCTGTATGGGTCGAGAAGGTATACGCTAGTCTACTCTGGTATATCGATGCCCCGTCTCGATACACCCACGACTAGGGACTTTGAAGGATGTACTTATAGACTACCATGTCCCCACTAGTATGATCCGCATCATAATCCAGGTAGTCAAGTACAGATCCTAAGGGCTTTACCAACATGTAACAGGGAGACAATCAGTGTACACGTTAAGGTAAAGTTCAACCAGATAGCATACTATCATGTCGAGCAAGAAAGTCCTCCCTATATATGTCCCAGCATCCACTACAATATACATCCTATGTATAGTAATGGCCACTAGGGCATACATATAACTAACAATCTCCCACTTGCACTAGGGCCATCTGATAGCAGTGGTTGTAGTATCTCATACTCAACCATCCCATAAAAGTCTCTCTCTGGGAACAAGCCTCTGTGAGTGGATCCGCTGTGTTGTCCTCTGAGTCTACTCTCCTAACCTCGATCTCCCTGGAGATCAACCATCTCCATGATCAGGTGATACTGCCTCAGAATATGTCTGGATCACTGATGGGACCTGCGTTCCTTGGCATAAGCCATAACTCCATTGTCACACAATGGGAGGAACATAGTTCATCTCATGAACCAATATACACCCAAACAGCCTCTTTGGTAGCATCTTAAGTAGCGATGTATCCTGCCTTTATCGTCTAGTATGTCACGGTATCTAGCTTAGAACTCTTCCAACATACCGTCCCTTTACTGAGGGTAAAGACAATGCCTGCGACTGACATTCAGTCGTCTTTATCACCCTGGAACACTTCCAGTGATTCTCCCCAGGGTCGATTGATACCTTCTCACTACAACTAGTGAGAATCCTAACATCCAATTAGATCTATCTCATAGATCCAAAATCCAGGATTTAGTAGGTATCACTTTGATCCTTTGTGGAGAATCATTGTGATAAGCGGATATTGATCGAGCGTAGCATAGGAAACTCCTTCCCCATCAAGAGTATGTCATCCACGTACTCTACGAGGATCGTCACCATACTCCCTACTACCTTTTTGTTTATACAAGGTTCATCTACCATTTTGATGATGTCAAACTCTTTGACTAACGCATCAAAACAGACGTTCCAACTCCGCGATACCTGCTTTATCAGATAAAACATCTTGCACACGTTTCCGCTGCTCCCACTGTCTACGAAGCCCTCTGGCTGTGTACTTATAGACGCTCTCTTCCAAAATATCATTTAGAAAAGCAGTCATGACACCCAACCACCAGATATCGTAGTCATGGTCTGTAGCCGTGGCAAGTAGGATCTGGATGGACTTAAGCATAGATCCTTAGAAAAGGTTTCATTATGATCCATATCTGGTCAATGATGAAAACCCTTAACAAGTCTAGCTTTGAAAGTCTCAACTTTTCCATGTACACCAAGTAATCTTCTCAAGATATACTTGCTCCTGATGGGGATTTAACCCTTCAGATATAGCAACCAAAGTCCATACTTTGTTGGTGTATAAGGATTCCATCTCAGATCACTAAACATCCAGCCATTCTTACAGAGTCTTACTCTCGATGGCCTGCTCGAAACTAGTTGGGTCATCATCTCACGATGCAATCCTTGCTCCCACTGTCATAGAGAAACCGAAGTATCTCTCAGATGGGTGAGGAACCCTACTAGATCGACGGAGAGGCTGAGGTTCGTTGGAATCTACTGAATCCTTTGGTTGTATCAAATCATCTGCTGTAGTTTGTATAGCTGGAACCTTTCCAGTTCTACATTACAGACCTTGCCTCGAGCTTGTCCGGAATTTGCTTTTCAGACATAGGCTGGACAACCCCAAATCTCAACTAACTTGAGAGATGGGCTCTTCCCTTATCATATCAAATATGAAGTGGTAGGCAACTGATTTGATTTGAACCCTATTCAATAGGTATGCAACTTCTCAAGTGCATAACACCCAAAAGGAAACAGGTAACTCAGTAGTACTCATCATAGAGCACACCTTATCATATAGGGTGTGATTGCTCCGCCCTGATATACCATCGTACTATGGTGTATACAGGGGAGTAATGCTGAGAGAGAATCTCATTCTCCTTTAGAAAAGTCCAGGAATTCCATGCTCAAGTATTTTCCTCCTTGATCTCATCAAAGGATATAATACTTATACCCGTTTTGGTTCTTTACTTCTAAATCATATTCTGTGAATATCTCAAAAGGTTCGGATTTGTGTTTCAACAGGAACATATGTCTGAATCTTGAGAGATTATCAGAGAATGTAATGAAGTACAAAGAACCGATCTTGGCATGTGTAGACAGGGGACCTTACGTACATCAACATGTATCATCCCAAGAGTTTACTAACTCTTTCTCTGTTTCCAGTAAACGGAGCTATGGCCATGTTATCTTTGTGACATGACTGGCGAGTTTCACAAGATGTAAATTCAAACTGATTTAAATATGCATCTACATGTAACTTCAGCCAGTCGGGTCGCATAGATATGACCTAGTCTACAATGCCTCAAGAAGAATTCGTTCATTTCTGAACTCTTTCTCTTGTGTGTGTTCCATATACTAAGAACTGTGGTTTGATTTAGAACATTAATGCTTTTAGATAACGTGCCTGAACCGATCAACTTTTTGTTAGTTATATGTATGCCCTAGAGGCCATTACTGTACATAGGATGTATATTGTAGTGGATGCTGGGACATATATAGGGAGGACTTTCTTGCTCGACATGATAGTATGCTATCTGGTTGAACTTTACCTTAACCTGTATACTGATTGTCTCTCTGTTACATGTTGGTAAAGCCCTTAGGATCTGTACTTGACTACCTGGACTATGATGCGGATCATACTAGTGGGGACATGGTAGTCCATAAGTACATCCTTCAAAGTCCCTAGTCGTGGGTGTATCGAGACGGGGCATCGATATACCAGAGTAGACTAGCGTGTACCTTCTCGACCCATACAGATGGGCGATGGATGATCCCATATCCATCGGTGTTTGACATCAGAGGAGATATACGGGTGCTCAGTAGAGACTGGGTACACTGGACGGACTCGCCGAGAACTCCCAGATGGTATTATACCTCACGTCAGATGGCAGTTCTCTGGTGACACTGGTACAGAGTAGTCTGTTGACCCGAGATCGTCATAGAGTATTGTGTGGTTCCCACTGTGCTTTGATTTCCATCTTACCACGTCCAAGAGGGCGTGCAAAACGGTGGTTTTTGGGTACAGTCCCGAGTCACATGGAGGCAATGAGCGATAGGAGGGGATTCGTCTCTCCCGGTATATGGGGGTTGATGTTGCGCTGTGTTCGATTGGCTATAACAGGAAATCCCTGGCCAGGGTTGCTGAGATTTACTGGTAAGTGTTACCAGTAGTTTCTCGAACAGTTATAGACCTCATATCGACACGACTTATTGAGCTATTGGGGTCTGACGTATACCACCCCTAGGCGAGATATGCGACATATCAGACGATCAGACCGGACTGTACGGTAGTGTTACTGGTCGGATTCACTGGAGTGTGAGCGGGCTTGCTCGTCGATCTTCAGATCGCTCAATACCCGGGTAGCCGTTACGTTTAGCAGACCGCTTGCGGCTTGTGGGTGTTTGATATGATCATCATCTGCTGCCGGCGTATTGACGAGTCTTTAGAGTCCTACACAGAGGTTTCCTGGCTCAAGCGAAACGAAATAGGAGCGCATATGAGATATGTGCGGGACCGAGAATAATGCGTGTATGCGATGCCGTATTCCATTCTCGCGATGAATGTGTCGAATGGTTGTATACGATATAACCTAGTTATCGAATCAAGGATTGATTCGATAAGCCGATACATTCTATACTAGTCGGTTGTGTGCGACATGACCGGATCATTGAATCAAGTGTTGATTTAATGATTTAATGTATAATTATATATTTGATATATTACTTTGCATTAACTAGTATTGGTTCACTTTAATTGGATTTTCTCACTCGGGGAGTGCGCATTACATATGCGATATGATTTTGTGCACTTGCTTGTATCATGTTTGATGATACATCCTTTTTGGTTAAGTGTAAAGTATTAAACCTTGGTTAATGAAATGGTTAGGGTTTCTTATTTGTTATTCATTTATATTATTTTGTTATCCATTTATTTTTGATAAATGAATATAAGAAAATGAGAAAAAGAATGGTGGCTTATTTTGTTCTTTAGTTGAAGCTTCCTGAAGCTTTGTTCAAGTCAACCATTCTTATCTCATTCTTAACCCTAACCATTCCCACTAACCATGATTCATTCTCTACACTTGACTAGGGTTAATATTATGATAAGTATTGTTATTCTTTTCTTTTTTGAATAATCTTATCACCATATTCTTCTTCTTCCTCCATTTCTTCAAGTGAAGAAAGCTTGCCCCATCAATGGCAAGTGATGGAAATGAGTGAGAAATCCGATTCTAAAGTCTACCCACTTCCTATTTCTTCATCCTCTACCTCTTGCCAAGTAGTAGAGTGTGTTTCCTTCACAACTTTTCACGGTTTGGTGAAGGTGAAGCTTGATTCATCGATGCCTCGACGTAGATCATCTTCGGCATGGACATCGATGACCTAGCTCACTTATTCTCCGATGAAGTCGACGCTAGAGCCCGGATTCTTTTTGGACAGCGGAGAGGACCTCGTTGCGGAGCCGTGGAGGTGGAGGACCGGATCTACAAAGGTTGTATTTCCGTATTCTCATTAGTTAATTTGTTAACTAGTTCTGTTCGCCTAGAAATCTAGCAAACGATCCGTAGTTTAGGGTTTGTAGGCACCATAATTTTTGAAATTGCCATGGTTGATGGCTTGGGAGACTTCACTAGTGTGCCTAGGAACCCTACAGTAGTATCAGAGCCTAGCTAGAGCCTTAGGCGAAGCGTAGACGGAGTTTGAAGTCCGATCGAACCGAAATCCGATTTCCAAATTGCTCTCTGTACTTTTTTGTAAAATGTGTTTTTTTGCAAATTAAAAATATGCAGAAAAATCAGCAGGTAAATCTAAGAATTACGATGCAAAAATTACCTAATGATCTTTCTAAAGTGCGGCGGAACCGCGGCATTAGCGTGCTAATGCAGCCCTTCCGCCGCCGTTTTGTCTTATTAGGCACTCAATTTTGCACAGTAACTCCTATTTTTCAGTGCTGGTTTTCCTGGGAATTTTTAATCTGAAATAAAGAGTTGAGTATTTTGGGTTGTATTGGGAGTTCATATATTCGATCGGATTGTCAAATTTTGTCTATGTGTCGTTCCGGATAATTTTTTGAATATGTTAAAAAGTTCGACCGGATATAAATACCCAATTTTTCCCCTGTCGGGAAATTTCCAAGTGTTGGATTTTTCCGTAGTTTAACGACGTTCTAAGTAGTGCAAGTAACGCGATGGTCCCTCTAGAAGACACAAACCTTAACTCGATTATGTGACCGTCTTGAACTGCCCTTTGAACCTTCGGGTTTGGGGCAGTACGGCGTGCCACATGTGAGGCGTTGGCTTGACCCTTCTACGGCTGGACCGTTGGTACTGAGGCACGAACGGAATGTTGTTATACTTGTTTCATGTGTTGATCAGTTTCGGGAAAACTTGGGTGTTCGATTGTTCGATCGAAAAGTTTGACATTTTCTGTTTATCTGGAATGGGATACAATAATTGGAATTCACAAAAGTTATGAGATAACTAAATGAATGTTATAAACATAGCACTTTAGTCTCACTTGATCGGTTGCCACGGAATTTTGATGTGATCAAAAGTCCGTCGCAATCACGTAGCGTACGCGGATACTCGCCGGGTAAACTTAATAGACAGCTTCACTCCATAGCCCCGACCAAGTGACTGTAGGAGAACCCCGTCGCCGAAAGCATCCGTTCGGGTGCTCGCGGTAGCGGTGTTCCGCCTTGGTGCACTTCGTCGACGGTATCCGGGGTGCAGCTGTCTACTGAAGTTTGCGACGAGCATTCGATCAGGATGTCGGGAATCTTGTTGAATTGCCCGACTTGATATTGAAAAGTGTTTTCGATAACGAGACTAAAATGCGGGGTTTATAATTGTTAGGCATGTGATGTCTAAGTAATTCATTTGATTAGGCATGTGATGTCTAAAGAGGTTGCGGATTCCAACTGTTGTAGTTTTACACTTTCTTTTCTGTGACCGTAAGTGTAATATGTGATATCGCCGGTTTCGTTGCTATATGTCAACGACAATTGGGATGGACATATTTACTTACGTTGATGACATGTGATGTTATGTGTTGCTGGATATGTTATATTGGATCGTCGTGTTTGAATAGCCGGGGGTTTTTATGTGAGATGAGTGTTTTTCATTTTCATTCATGTAAAAACTTGTATGTAATAATCTTTTATTGGGGCGCTTCCAGGTTGCGGAAGTTGTCACCTTTTGTATATTATTTACTTTTCCGCACTAGGATAGACCCAAGGAGGAGGGCACAAGTAACCGGGTTCTGGAGTCCAGTGGGAGACCAACTCGAGGAGTCGGGTCCGGGTCTCCTAACTCCAGAATTGGTAGGGTTGCTTGCCGCTCTCGTAGGGGTCTAGGGGTGTGGGTTTGGCTATTCATCACGACCGTGGAATCCGTGTTTTATACTGGCTCGTATTGAAAACACGGACGTCCTAGTATATCCAATATTTCATATGATTCTTCTGCTGCGATATCTGTGATGTGATCATGTGATTTTCTGTGATAGATACAGTATATAGTATATATGATATATTATATAGGCGTTACTTATGTTTTACACCCGCGCTAGCTCTGCCCCGCTCTGCCGTTAGTTACCTAACCTAACGGTGCACGAGGGGACAACGAGGCGAATGCGGATGGCATAAGTGTACGTCGTATTTATCTGTGATGATTAGGTACTTAAATGATGGGACTTCATTAATGTGATTAATGAAATAAAAGAAACCTAAGATGTTGTAGAATCGAATTTCAAAATTAAAACAGGTAGCTACAGTTCTTGCTTTGCACAGAGGTATATGTGATATATCCTGCACCTTATTCGATGAGGAAAGGACCGAGATCTCTTCACCGGGAGTGACTCCTTTAGCAATAACTGGCAGATGCTACACACTCGGTTTGTCTTTTGATTGCTTTTAAGTGTTTTTGCTTTGCACAGTGATATATATGATATATCCCGCACCTCATTCGACGAGGAAAGGACCGACGATCCCTTCACCGGGAGTGACTCCTTTAGCAAAACTAGAAAAGCCTCAAAAACACTCCATTTCAAAATTCATTCGATCCTACAACGATATCAAGTTCATTACGCAATAGGTTTTCAGAAAAACCTGTCGTAGCCCTCCGTCATTTCAGATACGTTCTAGTTAGTATTCGTGCTGCGGTTGTTTGGCCTCCGTCAAGGCGTAGTGTACGGTAGCTAACTAGTGCTTATCTGCTAGCATATGATGCGATTGGATTAGGGTATTCGTACGGCGTTGTTTGGCCTCCGTCAAGGGTCGTGCGGGTGGGTTTAATTCAATCAGGAAATGACGGGTTGAACTTGACTAGCGGACTATGGGTTGTTTGGCCTCCGTCAAGGTCATAGCGAGCTAGGGGCAAAATATTATCGGGAATTTCAAGTGTTGAGATTTGCAATGAGATTGCATACCTTCTATGAGATAGTTGGATCCCGATACCCGCTGCGAGTAAGAGTTACTCCTGGGAGAGTTTTATACATTACAATTAGCCGATCAAGTAGGTGTCTAGAAAGGTGTCAACGGGGTTACGCCTCTGGGAAAACGAGGTTTACATTAATTAGGTTCGTGCGAAAGCACGGGGGACCTCCCTCAAAGTACCGACACTGGCCTGGCTGAAAGATTGGCGAACTTGTAGTGTGTAATTAATCCCGGCTAGTCTTTCCTTTTAGGGTTTGAAGGAAGATTTGATAAAAAGCAGTGGGAGCCATCCTGATTAGATAAAATAATAACCAATCTATTCTTGACAGAGCGCACGCTGAGTGTTTTCTTCTCTCTCTCTCCAGGTAGCGACCATATCACGCCTTAATCAAGATAATAATACGGATTTTTGACCGAACCCGCTTGTTATACTGAGCTGGGGAACGTTGGTCCCGCTCCAACTTATAATTGTTATAAGACAGAGCAGGATATTGGGGAATACCAGATTTCCCGTGCCGCCCAAACGAAGAGAGTGCATGCTGATGCATCATCTTCGGGTGTGTTCATTACAGAGAACCGTTTCTCAGTATCCTTTACGTCCTGGGTATGTTATACCAGATCAGGATCCCAGATATCTAATATGTTACATAGGGCTACAGAAAGGTAGAGAACTGAGAACGGGTGATAAGTTTCATGAGGCAGAAAACGGGGCAAATGTTGCAGCCAAGTCTGTTGGTCACTGTCACCCTGTATTACAATACATTGATTCTGAACGAATGTTGTTAGATACCGAACCTGATATACCAAATGATATCACTCTCTTTGTTAGAAAAGAAAGGATATAATTTTGTATTGTTGGATAATGTTTTGAACATTTCCTATATCAAAAGTTGATCGATTCAGGCACGTTATCTAAAAGCATTGATGTTCTAAATCAAACTACAGTTCTTAGTATACGGAACACACACAAGAGGAAGAGTTCAGAAATGAACGAATCCTTCTTGAGGCATTGTAGACTAGGTCATATCAATGTGACCCGACTAGCTCAAGTTACATGTAGATGCATATTTAAATCAGTTTGAATTTACATCTTGTGAAACTCGCCAGTCATGTCACAAAGATAAGATGACCATAGCTCCGTTTACTGGAAACAGAGAAAGAGTTAGTAAACTCTTGGGATAATACATGTTGATGTATGTAGGTCCCCTGTCTACATATGCCAAGACCGGTTCTTTTACTTCATTACATTCTCTGATAATCTCTCAAGATTCAGACATACGTTCCTGTTGAAACATAAGTCCGAACCTTTTGAGATATTCACAGAATATAAGTTAGAAGTAGAGAACCAATACGGGTATAAGTATTATGTCCTTTGATGCGATCAAGGAGGAGAATACTTGTACATGGAATTCCTGGAATATTCTAAAGGAGAATGAGATTCTCTCTCAGCATTACTCCTCCGAATACACCATAGCACGATGGTATATCGGGGCGGAGCAATCACACCCTATGTGATAAGGTGTGCTCTATGATGAGTACTACTGAGTTACCTATTTCCTTTTTGGGAAATATGCGCTTGAGAAGATGCATACCTATTGAATATGGTTCGAATCAAATCAGTTGCCTACCACTTCATATATGATATGGAAAGGGAAGAGCCCATATCTTAAGTTAGTTAAGATTTGGGGTTGTCCGGCCTATGTCTGAAAGCAAAATCCGGACAAGCTCGAGGCAATGTCAGTTATGTAGAACTGGAAATGTTCCAGCTATACAAACAACAGCAGATGATTTGAAAGAACCAAAGGATTCAATAGTTACCAACGAACCTCAGCCTCTCCGCCGATCTAGTAGGGTTCCTCACCCACCTGAGAGATACTTCGGTTTCTCTATGACAGTGGGAGCTAGGATTGCATCATGAGATGATGACCCAACTTGTTTCGAACTGGCCATCAGGAGTAGGACTCTGTAAGAATGGCTGGATGTTTAGCGATCTGAGATGGAATCCTTATACACCAACAAAGTATGGACTTTGGTTGCTATATCTGAAGGGTTAAATCCCCATCAGGAGCAAGTATATCTTGAGAAGATTACTTTGTGTACATGGAAAAGTTAAGACTTTCGAAGCTAGACTTGTTAAAGGTTTTCATCATCAACCAGGCGTGGATAATGATGAAACCTTTTCAAGTAGCTATGCTTAAGTCCATCCAGATCCTACTTACCACGGCTACATACCATGACTACGATATCTGGTGGTTGGGTGTCTTGACTGCTTTTCTAAATGATGTTTTAGAAGAGAACGTCTATAAGTACACAGCCAGAAGGCTTCGTAGACAGTGGGAGCAGCGGAAGCGTGTGCAAGATGCTTTATAGGATTAAAGCAGGCATCGCGGAGTTGGAACATCTGTTTTGATGTGGTAGTCAAAGAGTTTGACTTCATCAAAATGGTATATGAACCTTGTATATACAAGAAGGTAGTAGGGAGTATGGTGACGATCCTCGTAGAGTACGTGGATGACATACTCTTGATAGGGAAGGAGTTTCCTATGCTACGCTCGATCAATCTCCGTTTATCACAAAGATTCTCCATATAGGATCAAAATGATACCTCCTAAATCCTAGATTTTGGATCTATGAGATATATCTAAATGGATGTTAGGATTCTCACTAGTTGTAGTGAGAAGATATCAATCGATCCTGGGGAGAATCACTGGAAGGGTTCCAGGGTGATAAAGACGACTGAATGTCAGTCGCAGGCATTGTCTTTACCCTCAGTGGAGGGACGGTATGTTGGAAGAGTTCCAAGCTGGATACCGTGACATACTAGACGATAAAGGAAGGATACATCGCTACTTAAGATGCTACCAAAGAGGCTGTTTGGGTGTATATTGGTTCATGAGATGAACTATGTTCCTCCCATTGTGAGACAATGGAGTTGTGGCTTATGCCAAGGAACGCCGGTCCCATCAGTGATCCAGACATATTCTAAGGCAGTATCACTTGATCATGGAGATGATTGATCTCCAGGGTGATCGAGGTTTGGAGAGTAGACTCAGAGGACAACACAGCGGATCCACTCACAAAGGCCTGTTCCCAGAGAGAGACTTTTATGGGATGGTTGAGTATGAGATACTTCAAACCACTGCTACAGATGGCCCTAGTGCAAGTGGGAGATTGTTAGTTATATGTATGCCCTAGAGGCCATTACTGTACATAGGATGTATATTGTAGTGGATGCTGGGACATATATAGGGAGGACTTTCTTGCTCGACATGATAGTATGCTATCTGGTTGAACTTTACCTTAACCTGTATACTGATTGTCTCTCTGTTACATGTTGGTAAAGCCCTTAGGATCTGTACTTGACTACCTGGACTATGATGCGGATCATACTAGTGGGGACATGGTAGTCCATAAGTACATCCTTCAAAGTCCCTAGTCGTGGGTGTATCGAGACGGGGCATCGATATACCAGAGTAGACTAGCGTGTACCTTCTCGACCCATACAGATGGGCGATGGATGATCCCATATCCATCGGTGTTTGACATCAGAGGAGATATACGGGTGCTCAGTAGAGACTGGGTACACTGGACGGACTCGCCGAGAACTCCCAGATGGTATTATACCTCACGTCAGATGGCAGTTCTCTGGTGACACTGGTACAGAGTAGTCTGTTGACCCGAGATCGTCATAGAGTATTGTGTGGTTCCCACTGTGCTTTGATTTCCATCTTACCACGTCCAAGAGGGCGTGCAAAACGGTGGTTTTTGGGTACAGTCCCGAGTCACATGGAGGCAATGAGCGATAGGAGGGGATTCGTCTCTCCCGGTATATGGGGGTTGATGTTGCGCTGTGTTCGATTGGCTATAACAGGAAATCCCTGGCCAGGGTTGCTGAGATTTACTGGTAAGAGTTACCAGTAGTTTCTCGAACAGTTATAGACCTCATATCGACACGACTTATTGAGCTATTGGGGTCTGACGTATACCACCCCTAGGCGAGATATGCGACATATCAGACGATCAGACCGGACTGTACGGTAGTGTTACTGGTCGGATTCACTGGAGTGTGAGCGGGCTTGCTCGTCGATCTTCAGATCGCTCAATACCCGGGTAGCCGTTACGTTTAGCAGACCGCTTGCGGCTTGTGGGTGTTTGATATGATCATCATCTGCTGCCGGCGTATTGACGAGTCTTTAGAGTCCTACACAGAGGTTTCCTGGCTCAAGCGAAACGAAATAGGAGCGCATATGAGATATGTGCGGGACCGAGAATAATGCGTGTATGCGATGCCGTATTCCATTCTCGCGATGAATGTGTCGAATGGTTGTATGCGATATAACCTAGTTATCGAATCAAGGATTGATTCGATAAGCCGATACATTCTATACTAGTCGGTTGTGTGCGACATGACCGGATCATTGAATCAAGTGTTGATTTAATGATTTAATGTATAATTATATATTTGATATATTACTTTGCATTAACTAGTATTGGTTCACTTTAATTGGATTTTCTCACTCGGGGAGTGCGCATTACATATGCGATATGATTTTGTGCACTTGCTTGTATCATGTTTGATGATACATCCTTTTTGGTTAAGTGTAAAGTATTAAACCTTGGTTAATGAAATGGTTAGGGTTTCTTATTTGTTATTCATTTATCTTATTTTGTTATCCATTTATTTTTGATAAATGAATATAAGAAAATGAGAAAAAGAATGGTGGCTTATTTTGTTCTTTAGTTGAAGCTTCATGAAGCTTTGTTCAAGTCAACCATTCTTATCTCATTCTTAACCCTAACCATTCCCACTAACCATGATTCATTCTCTACACTTGACTAGGGTTAATATTATGATAAGTATTGTTATTCTTTTCTTTTTTGAATAATCTTATCACCATATTCTTCTTCTTCCTCCATTTCTTCAAGTGAAGAAAGCTTGCCCCATCAATGGCAAGTGATGGAAATGAGTGAGAAATCCGATTCTAAAGTCTACCCACTTCCTATTTCTTCATCCTCTACCTCTTGCCAAGTAGTAGAGTGTGTTTCCTTCACAACTTTTCACGGTTTGGTGAAGGTGAAGCTTGATTCATCGATGGCTCGACGTAGATCATTTTCGGCATGGACATCGATGACCTAGCTCACTTATTCTCCGATGAAGTCGACGCTAGAGCCCGGATTCTTTTTGGACAGCGGAGAGGACCACGTTGCGGAGCCGTGGAGGTGGAGGACCGGATCTACAAAGGTTGTATTTCCGTATTCTCATTAGTTAATTTGTTAACTAGTTCTGTTCGCCTAGAAATCTAGCAAACGATCCGTAGTTTAGGGTTTGTAGGCACCATAATTTTTGAAATTGCCATGGTTGATGGCTTGGGAGACCTCACTAGTGTGCCTAGGAACCCTACACTTTTGATATAGGAAATGTTCAAAACATTATCCAACTATACAAAATTTTATCATTTCTTTACTAATAAAGAGACTGATATGATTTTGTATATCAGGTTCGGTATCTAATAACATTCGTTCAGAATCAATGTATTGTAATACAGGGTGACAGTGACCAACAGACTTGGCTGCAACTCTTGCCCCGTTTTCTGCCTCATGAAACTTATCACCCGTTCTCAGTTCTCTACCTATCTGTAGCCCTATGTAACAGATTACATATCTGGGATCCTGATCCGGTATCATATACCCAGTACGTAAAGGATACTGAGAAACAGTTCTGTATAATGAACACACCCGAAGATGATGCATCAGCATGCATTCTCTTCGTTTGGGCGGCACGGGAATTCTGGTAATCCCCAATTTCCTGCTCTGTCTTATAACAATTATAAGTTGGAGCGGGACCAACGTTTCCCAGCTCAGTATAACAAGCGGGTTCGGTCAATATTCCGTATTATTATCTTGATTAAGGCGTGATATGGTCGCTACCTGGAGAGAGAGAGAAGAAAACACTCAGCGTGCGCTCTGTCAAGAATAGATTGGTTATTATTTTATCTAATCAGGATGGCTCCCACTGCTTTTTATCAAATCTTCCTTCAAACCCTAAAAGGAAAGACTAGCCGGGATTAATTACACACTACAAGTTCGCCAATCTTTCAGCCAGGCCAGTGTCGGTACTTTGAGGGAGGTCCCCCGTGCTTTCGCACGAACCTAATTAATGTAAACCTCATTTTCCCAGAGGCGTAATCTCGTTAACACCTTTCTAGACACCTACTTGATCGGCTAATTGTAATGTATAAAACTCTCCCAGGAGTAACTCTTACTCACAGCGGGTATCGGGATCCAACTATCTCATAGAAGGTATGCAATCTCATTGCAAATTTCAACACTTGAAATTCCCGATAATATTTTGCCCCTAGCACCCTATGACCTTGACGGAGGTCAACAAACCATATGCTACTAGTCAAGTTCAACCCGTCATTTCTTGATCGAATTAAACCCACCCGCACGACCCTTGACGGAGGTCAACAAGGCCGCACGACTACCCTAACTCAATCTGCATCATATGCATAAACATATAAATACTAGTTAGCTACCGCACACTACGCCTTGACGGAGGTCAACAAACGTAGCACGAATACTAAATAGGACTTATCTGAAATGACGGAGGGCTACGACATGTTTTTCTGAAAACCTATTGCGTAATGAACTTGATATCGTTGTAGAATCAAATGATTTTAAAATGGAGTGCTTTTGAGGCTTTTCTAGGTTTGCTAAAGGAGTCACTCCCGGTGAAGGGATCGTCGGTCCTTTCCTCGTCGAATGAGGTGCGGGATATATCATATATATCACTGTGCAAAGAAAAAACTCTTAAAAGCAATCAAAAGACAAACCGAGTGTGTAGCATCTGCCAGTTATTGCTAAAGGAGTCACTCCCGGTGAAGGGATCTCGGTCCTTTCCTCATCGAATAAGGTGCAGGATATATCTCATATACCGCTATGCAAAGCAAGAACTGTAGCTACCTGTTTTATTTTGAAATTCGATTCTACAACATCTTAGGTTTCTTTTATTTCATTAATCACATTAATGAAGTCCCATCATTTAATTACCTAAACATCACAGATAAATACGACATACACTTATGCCATCCGCATTCGCCTCGATGTCCCCTCGTGCACCGTTAGGTTAGGTAACTAACGGCAGAGCGGGGCAGGGCTAGCGCGGGTGTAAAACATAAGTAACGTCTATATAATATATCATATATACTATATACTGTATCTATCACAGAACATCACATGATCACATCACAGATATCGCAGCAGAAGAATCATATGAAATATTGGATATACTAGGACGTCCGTGTTTTCAATACGAGCCAGTATAAAACACGGATTCCACGGTCGTGATGAATAGCCAAACCCACACCCCTAGACCCCTACGAGAGCGGCAAGCAACCCTACCAATTCTAGAGTTAGGAGACCCGGACTCGACTCCTCGAGTTGGTCTCCCACTGGACTCCAGAACCCGGTTACTTGTGCTTCCCTCCTTGGGTCTATCCTAGTGCGGAAAAGTAAATAATATACAAACGGTGACTACTTCCGCAACCTGGAAGCGCCCCAATAAAAGAATATTACATACAAGTTTTTACATGAATGAAAATGAAAAACACTCATCTCACATAAAAACCCCCGGCTATTCAAACACGAAGATCCAATATAACATATCCAGTAACACATAACATCACATGTCATCAACGTAAGTAAATATGTCCATCCCAATTGTCGTTGACATATAGCAACGAAACCGTCGATATCACATATTACACTTACGGTCACAGAAAAGAAAGTGTAAAACTACAACAGTTAGAATCCGCAACCACCTCAGACATCGCATGCCTGACCAAATGAATTCCTTAGACATCGCATGCCTAACAATTATAAACCACGCATTTTAGTCTCAAAATCGAAAACACTTTTCAATGTCAAGTCGGGTAATTCAACGAGATTCCCGACACCCTGATCGAATGCTCGTCGCAAACTTCAGTAGGCGGCTGCACCCCCGATACCGTCGACGAAGTGCACCAAGGCGGAACACCGCTACCGCGACCACCTGAACGGATGCTTTCGGCGACGGGGTTCTCCTACAGTCACTTGGTCGGGGCTATGGAGTGAGGCTGTCTATTAAGTTTACCCGGCGAGTATCCGCGTACGCTACGTGATTGCGACGGACTTTTGATCGCATCAAAATTCCGTGGCAACCGATCAAGTGAGACTAAAGTGCTATGTTTATAACATTCATTCAGTTATCTCATAACTTATTGTGAATTCCAATTATTGTATCCCTTTCCGGATAATTAGAAAATGTTAAACTTTCCGATTGAACATTCGAACACCCAAGTTTTCCCGATACAGATCAACACATGAAACAAGTCTAACAACATTCCGTTCGTGCCTCAGTACCAACGGTCCAGCCGTAGAAGGGTCAAGCCAACGCCTCACATGTGGCACGCCGTACTTGTTGCGCCACGGCAGCGCCCCGGCCTCGTACTCGAGGCCAAAATGCGGAATAAAATTTTTTTCCCTTGCTCGGAAACCGGCGCTACCGCGGGCAATGAAAACCCGGATCGAAACCATTAACCTATACTAGCTAACTAGAGAGATAGGGTGAGAAGTTATACCAAGCGATCCGTGTCCTTCGGTCTTCATCTCCACTCCGATCTCTTGCGGAATCTCCGTCACCTCCTCGCTCGTCGGAAAGGGACACCACGTAGCCGGAAAGAGACAACTGAATAATCCTATCCGTTTTCTCCAGAACCAGAAACCATCCTCGAAGTCCTTCGAGTTCGTATCTAACCATACGATGGTTTTGTCCAATGGAAGTGGACGTTCGTAGTAATACGGGGTGTCCTGGAGAAAAGGGTGAAAGTAGGAGTGGCAATGAGGTCTGCAACTCAGATAATCCAAAAGCCAGTGTTAAGAAGGTTCGGTCAACTTGGTCACTGAGTCATAGTCAAGGGTCGGGTCAATGGTCGCTGCCAAAGAGAGAGAGAAAAGAAACACTCATCGTGCACTCTAACCTAGATCAGAATGGTTATCACTTTGTCTAATCTGGAAACCTCCCACTGTATCTCAAATTCTCCTCCAAACCTAAAAGAAAAATTAGTCGGGGTCACCCGAGGAGTAAACTAACTCATCAGTGGGAATCGGGATCCAACTCTCATCGCATGATAACGTGACGGAATCCACTCACGTCACCACACTCCAGAAGGTATGCGCATGCCTGGCAAGTTTCAGTTCTTTTGAAACTCCCGATGTGATTTTTACCCCTAGGACTCAAGTGACCTTGACGGAGTCAACAAATCAAAGAGTCCTAGTCAAGTTCAACCCGTCATTATCTAGATTGCATTAAACCCACCCGTACGTGCCCTTGACGGAGTCAACAAGGCCGCACGACTGTCCTAACCAATCCCACTTATGCAACAAACAAGCACCACTTAGCTACCGTACACTACGCCTTGACGGAGTCAACAAACGCAGCACGAATACTAAATAATACCCATAAGAAATGACGGAGGGCTACGAATGGTTTTTGGCGAAAAACCTTTAACGTAATGAACTTGATATCGTTGAAGGAACTGCATAGCCTTTTAGAAAATATAGTGACGAAAACCTTTACTAAAGAGGTCACTCCCGGTGAAGGGATCTCGGCTCTTTCCCCGTAGAATGAGGTGCAGGATATTCCAACTGAATACCACGATGCAAAGCAAAAGTAATCGGCTATAGTGAAGTTAATGCCCTGACGCAAACTTTTGTCCAAGGGGTCACTCCCGGTGAAGGGATCTCGGCCCTTGCCTCGTCGACTGAGGAGCAGGATATTCCAAATGAATACCACGATGCAAAACAAAAGTGAACGTCCTTGCAATAACAGCTTTTTTTTTTTTTTGAAAAAGTGTTCCAACAACATCAGATTAGGTTTGTTTATCTTGCATTGATCCGAATCAATGCAGTCCCATCAAATGATCACACCACAAAGAACGAAAATATACTGACGTACGTATATGCCATCCGCATTCGCCACTGGGTCCCGTCATCACCCGTTAGGTTAGCTAACTAACGGCAGAGCGGGGACTGGACTAGCGCGGATGTAAAACATATACAACGTCTACTAATATATATACCAATATATAGTATTTCGCTCAAGGCGTGAATAAAAATGCAACACAGAAATGTATAGCAACACAGAACAATACAGATATCTGGAAACCCCGGGTTTCACAGAGCCGCTGCTGAAACCCGACGTTCCCCTGGTCGTGTGGATAGCCTGTGCAATGAAATCCTAGACCCCTACGGGCGCGGCAAGTCAGCTCCGTGAATGGACCACCCAGCACTCCACGGAATCCGGCAACTTGGGCACCCCTCCTGGGTCAACCTGTACCCCCTACGAGTGCGACGAATAGCCCGCCAATCCTAGAGTGAAGCCCCCTCCGTCTCAATGCCATGAGATGCGGGCCCGTTGCCCCTTAGAACCCGGCTATCCGTGCACCCCTCCTGGGGTAATCCTAGTACAGAATGTAAAATATACATACACCGGGTACATCGACCGCAACCAGGTCGTGCCCCAAAAGAATAATACAAACAGGCAGTGACGGCAGTCCACATGTCGGACGCTCGCCCCGCAATATCAAATGTACATAATACAACAAAACAGTACTAGCATTGCAACCAGGCTATCCCCTACGACCGATCCGCAACATCACAGCATACACATAGAACATCAACGTGAAAGTCACGTTCGCAAATCCGTCTAACCGGGCTATAGCAGTTAGACCGGATTTACCGATCGAGTGACATTCACGGTCGCAGATATAATGTAAATACTGTGAAATAATGTGTTTAAAAATATCCGATCGATCAAACAATTAACAAGTGGGCCCCAAAGAAAACTGTAGCACTCACAGAAATAATTGGCCCAATTTTAATATCCCAAAAGCCCTAAAATAAGCCCATAAGCCCACGGAAAAAAGTTGGTGAAGTGAAGCACAGTTCCTGCCGCGGAAGTGCGGCCAAAATGGGGTTTAGGCCGCCCTTCCGCGGTCGTACGGAGCATTCATGTCACCAAATTTTTTGAGTGTTCTTAGAACTCCCTGAACATCATTCTGAGACAACCTGAAAAATTTTTAGACTCCAAAAAATTTCGACAGAACCTGATGTCAAGGAAAAATACGGTTTTTTTGGAATTTCGGTCGATCGGAACTGAAAAACACATTAGAACAAGCTAGCTTAGGTTAATGGCGTGGCTCTGATACCATGTTGCGCCACGGCAGCGCCCCGGCCTCGTACTCGAGGCCAAAATGCGGAATAAAATTTTTTTCCCTTGCTCGGAAACCGGCGCTACCGCGGGCAATGAAAACCCGGATCGAAACCATTAACCTATACTAGCTAACTAGAGAGATAGGGTGAGAAGTTATACCAAGCGATCCGTGTCCTTCGGTCTTCATCTCCACTCCGATCTCTTGCGGAATCTCCGTCACCTCCTCGCTCGTCGGAAAGGGACACCACGTAGCCGGAATCTTTTACGGGCTCCCGCCTCTTGACCGAGGCAACTCGGGCGCGAAGTTGGCTAGCCGACGCGTCCAAGGCTTGCTATAGAATAGCGTAGTGAACATGTCTCTTTAGGGTTCTTGAAGTTGCCATGATGGAGGAATCAAAGAATAGAAAAATGGTGCTTGCATTTTTCTAGCAAGAAATTGAGATCAAGAAGAAACTCTCAAGATGAAGCTCTCGTTTTTTTTTTTTTTTTTTCTCTCTTCTTTTTCTCTCATGAAAACTTATCATATTATCAAGTGAGAATGAGAATGGTGGAGGAAAGAAACATAATGCAAAGGGAGGTGAGTGTAGGAGCAAAAGAAAAGTGACCATATCCAAACCTCATCATCACAACACTAATCAAAGATCAAATCCTATCTCATCACTTCTAATCTTCATAAAGCAAAGGAAAAGACTAAGAAAGGATCTCATGATTAAACAAGTCTCATCATAATGCAAACATGCAAGAAAACCCTCCACTAAATGTTAATTGCGAACTTGCAATTAACACCCTCCACCAAGAAAGTCCGACCGAGAAGGAATGAAGGAAAACCGGCCGGAACGGAATGCAAACTGGCAACTTCAGAAAACCGATCCCGTAATAAATTACAGGAAAACCCCGCTACTGCAAATACATGCCCGCATTTGTATTCCCACTGAACACAAATGCAAAGAGACAAAACTACACTATCAAATACTAGAATCCGGCTTAAGCCAAAGCCGGCTAGTAAAAACTGTCCGATCACGATCTGTGCAATACCGCACGTATCTGATCGAACCCTGCCATATCTCCATACGGCCTCTACAGCGTTTCGCCCGAAACTTGAGTAACTGAGTGTGGTGGACTCTAAAGACTTGTCAATACCTTGGCTGTGGATTTAACCACTAGCACGTCAGAGGTATAAGCCAATACGTAACGGGCCACCAGCTATTGACCAAATGGGACGTCGATGAGGAAGCTCACCCCGACACCCAACTGAGCCTGTCAGTGACAATATCCGTACAGTCCGGTCCGTTCGTCTATGAGTATCGCATGGCGGGCCTAGGGGGTTGGTAAAAGTCAGACCCCCAAAAGCGGTACAAGTCGTGTCGGAGCGTAGCCCAGAACGCCCTGAGATACTACTGGAATACCTACCAGTAAATCTCCTGCCTCGGCCGAGGGCTTTGCGTAATGGCTCTCCTAGACACAGCGCGACCTCACCCCCAATACCGGGAGAGACGAACCCCTGCAGATCCGCTCACTGCCTCCATGTGGCTCGGGACTGTACCCAACTAAAACCTGTTTGCACGACTCCTTTGAGCCGTGGTAGGGTAGTAATCAAAGCACAGTGGGAACTCACACGAGACAAATGACGATCTCAGGTCGATGAACTAACCTGTACACATGTCACCAGGGAACTGCTATCTGACATCTGGTATAAGACCAACTAGCAGGTTCCCGGCGAGTCCTGTCCGGTGTACTCATAACCCAATGAGCACCTGTATACATCTTAGGTGAACCAACTGACACCAGTGGCTTGTGAGACCGGCCACCGCCCCTCGTCGGGGTCTCGACTGTATACACTAGTCTACTAACGGAGTATCGATGCCCTGTCTCGAAACTCCTACGACTAGGGACCTTTTAAGGATGTGCTTATAGACCACCAGCTCCCACGTATATGATCGCCATCATACTGCTGGCAGTCAAGCAAGAATCCTAGGGGCTCTATCAACGTGTAATAGCGACATGTCATGTCACCTAAAGCAGTACACGATGATAAAGATAAACCAGATAGCATACTATCATCTCGAGTAAGACTGTCCTACCGGGATAGGTCCTCCCTCAATCATTGCAATCACGTGCCTGTGATCCAATAATTGACTCTGAGGGCACTAACTCCAACAGTACTGCCCCAAACCCGAAGGTTCAAAGGGCAGTTCAAGACGGTCACATAATCGAGTTAAGGTTTGTTGTCTTCTAGAGGGTCCATCGAGTTACTTGCACTAGTTAGAACGTCGTTAAACTACGGAAAAATCCAACACTTGGAAATTTCCCGACAGGGGAAAAATTGGGTATTTATATCCGGACGAACTTTTTAACATATTCTAAAATTTATCCGGAAAGCCACACAGACAAAATTTGATACTCCGATCAAAACACCGAATCCCCAAAACAACTCCAGAAAATTCAACTCTTGAATAAAATTTAAAAATACCCAGAGAACTCAGCACTGAAAACAATGAATTACTGTGCAACTTTTAAAGGCTGACGTCATCAATATGCCGCGGAACCGCCGCCTAATGCAGGTTTCTGCCGCGGTTCCGCGCCATCTTGCACTGTTCATGACCCCAATTTTGCGCCGTAATTCTTATATTTTCCTGCTGGGTTTTCTGCATATTTTTAATTCTGAAAAATCCCTGTTTTTAGAAAAAGTACAGAGAGCACATTTGAGTTGGGATTTCGGGTTCGTTCGGGTTTCAAACTTCGTCTGGAGTTCGCCTAAGGCTCTAGCTAGGCTCTGATACCACTGTAGGGTTCCTAGGCACCCTAATGAGGTCTCACAAGGCATCAACCATGCCAATTTCAAAAAATCTAGGTGCCGAGAAACCCTAATACGGACCGTTGGCTAGAAATCTAGGCGAAAAGTAAACTAGTTAACAATTAACTAATGGGAAACGGAAATACAACCTTTGTAGATCCGGTCCTCCACCTCCACGGCTCCGAGATGAGGTCCTCTCCGCTGTCCAAATCAAATCCGGGCTCTAGCGTCGACTTCATCGGAGAATAGGCGAGCTAGGTCGTCGATGTCCATGCCGAAGATGATCTACGTCGAGGCATCGCTAAATCAAGCCCCGACTTCACCAAGTCAAGAAACTTGTGAAGAAAACACACTCTACTACTTGGCAAGAGGTAGAGGATGAAGAAATAGGAAGTGGTTTCAATTTAGAATTGGATTTCTCACTTTTTATCATCAATCACCATTGATGACCTAAGCTTTTCTTCTTGAGTTCAAGGAAGAAGAAGAAGAAAAATGATATGATAAGTTATTATAATTGGAAAAGAAAATGAATACTTATCATATTAGAACCATGGTCAAGTGTAGAGAATTAACTAAGGTTAGATTAATGGTTAGGGTTAAAGATGAAGACAAGAATGGTTACAAAGTCAAAGCTTCATGAAGCTTCAACTAAACTCCAAAATTAGCAACCATTCTTTTCTTATCTATTCAAAATAAATAAATAAATAAATAAGTAAGAATAGAAAACCCTAATCATTAGTTTAACCATGGCTTAATCCATTACACTTAACTATAGTTAAACATGTATCATCAAACATGATACAATCAAGTGCACAAAAGTATATCACATATACAATGTGTACAATCCGAGTGAGAAAATCCATTTAAAATGAACCAATACTAGTTAATGCAAAGTAATATATCAAATATATAATTATACATTAAATCATTAAATCAACAATTGATTTAACGATCCGGTCATATCACATATAACCGACTAATATCCAATGTATCGATTTATCGAATCAATCTACGATTCGATAACTAGGTTATATCGCATACAACCATTCGACACATACATCGCGAGAATAGAATACGGTATCACATACACGCATTATTCTCGGTCCCACACATATCTCATATGCGCTCCTATTTCGTTTCGCTTGAGCCAGGAAACCTCTGTGTAGGACTCTAAAGACTCGTCAATACGCCGCTAGCAGATGATGATCATATCAAACACCCACAAGCCGCAAGCGGTCTGCTAAACGTAACGGCCACCCGGGTATTGAGCGATCTGAAGATCGACGAGCAAGCCCGCTCACACTCCAGTGAATCCGACCAGTAACACTACCGTACAGTCCGGTCTGATCGTCTGATATGTCGCATATCTCGCCTAGGGGTGGTAAACGTCAGACCCCAATAGCTCGATAAGTCGTGTCGATATGAGGTCTATAACTGTTCGAGAAACTACTGGTAACACTTACCAGTAAATCTCAGCAACCCTGGCCAGGGATTTCCTGTTATAGCCAATCGAACACAGCGCAACATCAACCCCCTATACCGGGAGAGACGAATCCCCTCCTATCGCTCATTGCCTCCATGTGACTCGGGACTGTACCCAAAAACCACCGTTTTGCATGCCCTCTTGGACGTGGTAAGATGGAAATCAAAGCACAGTGGGAACCACACAAGACTCTATGACGATCTCGGGTCAACAGACTACTCTGTACCAGTATCACCAGAGAACTGCCATCTGACGTGAGGTATAATACCATCTGGGAGTTCTCGGCGAGTCCGTCCAGTGTACCCAGTCTCTACTGAGCACCCGTATATCATCTCTGATGTCAAACACCGATGGATATGGGATCATCCATCGCCCATCTGTATGGGTCGAGAAGGTATACGCTAGTCTACTCTGGTATATCGATCCCCGTCTCGATACACCCACGACTAGGGACTTTGAAGGATGTACTTATAGACTACCATGTCCCCACTAGTATGATCTGCATCATAATCCAGGTAGTCAAGTACAGATCCTAAGGGCTTTACCAACATGTAACAGGGAGACAATCAGTGTACACGTTAAGGTAAAGTTCAACCAGATAGCATACTATCATGTCGAGCAAGAAAGTCCTCCCTATATATGTCCCAGCATCCACTACAATATACATCCTATGTATAGTAATGGCCTCTAGGGCATACATATAACTAACATCGGTTTCTCGATGACAGTGGGAGCGAGGATTGCATCATGAGATGATGACCCAACCAGTTTCGAGCAGGCCATCGAGAGTAGGGACTCTGTAAGAATGGCTGGATGCTTAGTGGTCTAAGATGGAATCCATATACACCAACAAAGTATGGACTTCGGTTGCTATATCTGAAGGGTTAAATCCCCATCAGGAGCAAGTATATCTTGAGAAGATTACTTGGTGTACATGGAAAAGTTGAGACTTTCAAAGCTAGACATGTTAAAGTTTTTTCGTCATCAACCAGGCACGGATAATGATGAAACCTTTTCCAGGGACTATATTTAAGTCCATCCAGATCCTACTTGCCACGGCTACATACCATGACTACGATATCTGGTGGTTGGGTGCCATGACTACTTTTCTAAATATTGATTTAGAAGAGAACGTCTATAAGAACACAGCCAGAGGGCCTCGTAGACAGTGGGAGCAGCGGAAACGTGTGCAAGATGCTTTATAGGATAAAGCAGGCATCGCAGAGTTGGAACATCTGTTTTGATGGATTAGTCAAAGAAGTTGACATCATCAAAATGGTAGATGAACCTTGTATAAACAAAAAAGGTAGTAGGGAGTATGGTGACGATCCTCGTAGAATACGTGGATGACATACTCTTGTTAGGGAAGGAGTTTCCTATGCTGCGATCGATCAATCTCCGCTTATCACAATGATTTTCCATATAGGATCAAAGTGATACCTACTAAATCCTAAGCTTTGGATATATGAGATAGATCTAATTGGATGTTAGGATACTCACTAGTTGTAGTGAGATGGTATCAATCGATCCTGGGGAGAATCACTGGAAGGGTTCCAAAGTGATAAGGACGACTGAATGTCAGTCGCAGGCATTGTCTTTACCCTCGGTAAAGGGACGGTATGTTGGAAGATTTCCAAGCTAGATACCGTGACAAACTAGACGATAAAGGCTGGTAACATCGCTATTAAAGATACTACCAAAGAGGAAGTTTGGGTGTATATTGGTTCATAAGATGAACTAGGTTCCTGCCATTGTATGACAATGGAAGTGTGGCTTCGGCCCTGGAACCCTGGTCCCATCAGTGACCCAGACATATTCTGAGGCAGCATCACCTGATCATGGAGATAGTTGATCTCCAGGGTGATCGAGGTTAGGAGAGTAGACTCAGAGGAGAACACGGCGGATCCACTCACGAAGGCCTTTTCCCAAAGAGAGACTTTTAAGGGGATGGTTGAGTATTAGATGCTACAACCACTGCTACAGATGGCCCTAGTGCAAGTGGGAGATTGTTAGTTATATGTATGCCCTAGAGGCCATTACGGTACATTGGATGTATATTGTAGTGGATGCTGGGACATATATAGGTAGGACTTTCTTGCTCGACATGATAGTACGCTATCTGGTTGCTCTTTGTCTTAACATGTATACTTTCTGTCTCTCTGATTACATGTTGATAAAGCCCTCAGGATGAGTACTCGACTTCCAGGACTATGATGCAGATCATACTAGTGGGGCCTGGGTAGTCAATGAGTACATCCTTCATTGTTCCTAGTCGTGGGAATATCGAGACGGGGCATCGATATTCCAGAGTAGACTAGTGTATATCTTCTCGACCCATGTGATGGGCGATGGACGATCCCATATCCATTGGTGTTTGACATCAGAAATGGTATGCGGGTGCTCAGTGGAGACTGGGTACACTGAACGGACTCGCCGAGAACTCCCAGATGGTATTATACCTCACGTCAGATGGCAGTTCTCTGGTGACACTAGTACAGCTTAGTCTGTTGACCCGAGATCATCATAGAGTCTTGTGTGTCTCCCACTATGCTATGATTTCCACCATACCACGGCTCTACTGAGTCGTGCAAACAGGTGGTTTTTGGGTACAGTCCCGATTCACATGGAGGCAATGAGCGATAGGAGGGGATTCGTCTCTCCCGGTATTGGGGGTTGATGTTGCGCTATGCTCGACTGGCCATAACAGGAAATCCCTGGCCAGGGTTGCAGTGATATACTGGTAAGAGTTATCAGTAGTTTCACAAATGTTATGGACCTCAAGTTGGCATGACTTATCGAGCTACTGGGGTCTGACGTTTACCACCCCTAGGCGAGATATGCGACATATCGGACGAACAGACCGGACTGTACGGTAAGTGTTACTGGTTGGATTCACAGGAGTGTGAGCGGGCTTGCTCGTCGATCTTCTGATCGCTCAATACCCGGGTGGCCGTTACGTTTAGCAGACCACTTGCGGCTTGTGGGTGTTTGATATGATCATCACCTGCTGCCAGCGTATTGACGAGTCTTTAGAGTCCTACACAGAGGTTTCCTGGCTCAAGCGAAACGAAATAGGAGCGCATATGAGATATGTGCGGGACCGAGAATAATGCGTGTATGTGATACCGTATTTCATTCTCGCGATGAATGTGTCGAATGGTTGTATGCGATATAACCTAGTTATCGAATCAAGGATTGATTCGATAAGCCGATACATTAGATACTAGCCGGTTATATGCGACATGAACGGATCATTGAATCAAGTGTTGATTTAATGATTTAATGTATAATTATATATTTGATATATTACTTTGCATTAACCAGTATTGGTTCACTTTAAATGGATTTTCTCACTTGAATTGTGCAAGTTGTATATGTGATATACATTTGTGCACATGATTGTATCATGTTTGATGATACATGTTTACTTGGTTAAGTGTAAAGAATTAAACCATGGTTAAGTTTATGATTAGGGTTTTCTTTTTTCTTATTTATTTATTTATTTATTTTTGGAAAAAGATGAGAAAAGAATGGTTGCTATTTTTGTTTGCTAGTTGAAGATTCTTGAAGCTTTGAATTAGTCCACCATTCTTGTCTTATACTTAACCCTAACCATTCAAGTTAACCATGGTCCATTCTCTACAATTAACCAAGGGTTAATACATGATAAGTATTGATTTATTTATCTAATAATTCAACACTTATCATATCTTTTTCTTCTTCTTCATCTTCTTCTTCCATGAAGAAAGCTTGCTACATCAATGGTGATTGATGAAAAAGTGTGAGAAATCCAAATCTAAAGTCTACCCACTTCCTATTTCTTCATCCTCTACCTCTTGCCAAGTAGTATAGGGTGTTTCCTTCACAAGTTTTCTTGGCTTGGTGAAGGTGGAGCTTGATCTAGTGATGCCTCGACGTAGATCATCTTCGGCACGTTGTCGACGACCTAGCTCGCCTTTTTCTCCGATGAAACCACCGTGAGAGTCATGGTTCGATTTGGACAGCGGACAGGACTTCATCACGGAGCCTAGGAGGTGGAGGACCGGATCTACAAAGGTTGTAGCCCTTTCCCTTTAGCTATATTTCCGTCTACTTGCTTGCATCGCCTTGATTTCTAGTTAACGATCCGTATTAGGGTTTGTAGGCATAAGGAATTTTTGATTTGTGCATGTTTGATCACTTGTGAGACTCCATTAGAGTGCCTAGGAACCGTACACCATGCCTAGCTTGCTCTAGTATGTTTAGAACTCGATCGAACAAAAAATCCCCGAAAACCCGATTTCAAGTTGCAGAGTTTCAGTCGAAAATTTTTTGGAGTCTAAAATTTTTTCAGGATGTTGTAGAATACTGTGCAGGGAATTTTAAGCACTCTGTGAAAATTTGGTCACGTGATCTCACCATACCACCGCGGAACCGCGGCCAAACCTATGATTGGGCCGTGGTTCCGCCGCGCTTTTGACTGTTCATTTGACCAAATTTTTGCAGAGAGCTTCTGAGTTGAAAATGGGGGTTTTAGGATATTCTTTTTGGGTCCATATTTTCTGTAAGTGCTACAGTACTGCTAGGGGCCCACTTCGCTAAATTTGTTCGATCGGATATTTTAAGCATGCTAGTTCACAGTATTTACATTATATCTGCGACCGTGAATGTCACTCGATCGGTAAATCCAGTCTATCTGCTATAGCCCTTTTAGACGGATTTGCGAACGTGACATTCACGTTGATGTTCTTTGTTGTGCTGTGATGTTGCGGATCGGTCGTGGGGATAGCCTGGTTGTAATGTTAGTATAGTTTTGTTTTATATGTACATTTGATATTTCGGGGCGAGCGTCCGACATGTGGACTGCCGTCACTGCCAGTTTGTATTATTCTTTTGGGGCACGACTGGGTCGAGGTCGATGTACCTGTTGTATGTATATTTTACTTTCTGTACTAGGATTGCCCCACGGAGGGGTGCACGGATAGCCGGGTTCTAGAGGGCAACGATCCCGCATCTCATGGCGTTGAGACGGAGGGGGCTTTACTCTAGAATTGGCGGGCTATTCACCGCACTCATAGGGGGTATAGGATTGACCCAGGAGGGGTGCCCAAGTTACTGGATTCCGTGAAGTGCTGGGTGGTCCATTCACGTTGCTGAAGGGGGCTGCCTCGCTTCAGGTTTTGGCGGGTAACTTGTCGCGCCCGTAGGGATCTAGGTTTTCATTGCACAGGCTATCCACACGACCAGGGGAACGTCGGGTTTCAGTAGCGGCTCTGTGAAATCCGGGGATCCCAGATATCTGTATTGTTCTGTGATGCTGGTTACATTTCTGTGATGTTGCATTTTATCACGCCTTGAGCGAAATATTATATATTATATATATACTAGTAGATGTTGTATATGTTTTGCATCCGCGCTAGTCCAGTCCCCGCTTTGTCTTTAGTTATCAAACCTAACGGGTGATGATGGGACCCAGTGGCGAATGCGGATGGCATATACGTACGTCATTATTTTTGTTCTTTATTGGTGTGATCAATTGATGGGGACTGCGTTGATTCGGATCAATGCAAGATAAACAAACCTATTCTGATGTTGTTGGAACATTTTTCAAAAAGCTGTTATTGCAAGGACGTTCACTTTTGTTTCACATCGTGGTATTCAGTTGGAATATCCTGCTCCTCAGTCGACGAGGCAAGGGCCGAGATCCCTTCACCGGGAGTGACCCTTTGGACAGAAGTTTGTGTCAGGGCAATAACTTCACTATAGCCGATTACTTTTGCTTTGTATCGTGGTATTCAGTTGGAATATTCTGCACCTCATTCTACGGGGAAAGAGCCGAGATCCCTTCACCGGGAGTGACCTCTTTAGCAAAGGTTTTCGTTACTATATTTTTCTATAAAGCCATCCGTTCCTTTAACGATATCAAGTTCATTACGTTAAAGGTTTTCGCCAGAAACCATTCGTAGCCCTCCATCATTTCAGAACGGTAGCACTTAGTATTCATGCTATGTATGTTGGCCTTCGTCAAGGCATAGTGTATGGTAGCTATTTGTTACTTTTCCGCAGCTTAGATAGATGCGTTGGTTTGGGTCAGTCGTACTACTATTTTGGCCTTCGTCAAGGGTATGTACGGGTGGGTTCAAATTAACCTGGATAATGACGGGTAGAACTTGACATGTGACTTATGATATGTTGGCCTTCGTTAAGGTCATAAGAGCATGGGGCAAAAATCCACATCGGGAGTTTCTAAAGAAACTGAAACTTGCCAGATATGCGCATATCTTCTGGAGTGTGATAACGTGAGCGGATTCCATCACGTTATCATGCGATGATAGTTGGATCCCGATTCCTACTGCTGAGTTGGTTTACTCCTCGGGTGATCCCGGCTAATTCTTCTTTCTGGTTTGGGGAAGAATTTGACGTTACAGTGGGAGGTTTCCAGATTAGATAAAGTGATAACCATTCTGATCTAGGCTGGAGTGCACGCTGAGTGTTTCTTTTCTCTCTCTCTTTAGCAGCGACCATAGACCCGACCCTAGACTATGACTCAGTGACCAAGTTGACCGAACCTTCTTAACACTGGCTTTTGGATTGTCAGGGTTGCAAACCTCATTGCCACTCCTACTTTTACCCTTTTCTCCAGGACTCCCCGTATTACTTCGAACGTCTACTTCCATTGGATAAAACCATCGTATGGTTATATACGAACTCGAAGGAATTTATTCGAGTATGGTTTCCGGTTCTGGAGAAAACGAATAGGGCTGTTCAGTTGTCTTTTCCTTTTACCTTCTCTCAGGGTTGCGAGTACTCCTTGGTTTAGGAGATAGTACACCTATTACGCGAATTTAATAGTCTTCTTCCAAGCCATAGGCTGGTGCCGACCGGTAGGGAATGAAGAAAACCAGTTAGCCTAAACGGTGTACAGAAGGTATTAAGTAAAGACATATCAAGGGATTAGTAAGAGGGCACTTCGCCAATCCTAAATCACCTTTTTATTTCTCCAGGACACTCCGTATCACTACGAAGATCCACAGTTTATTGGATAATCCATCGTATGGTTATATACGAACTTGAAAGGAACTTGTTCAGTTCGGGGATGGATCCTGGTTCAGGAGAAATAGGAATAAGGTTTATTCGGTTGTCTTTTATCTTCACCTTCTGTCGTATTGCGAGTGCTCCTAGGATTAGGACAGTACACCCATTATGCTTATTAGATAGTCTTCTTCCAAACCATAGGCTGGTGCCGAACGGTAGGGAAGGAAGAAAACCATTTGGCCTAATGGGGTGTACAGAAGATAATGACTAAAGACATATAAAGGGATTTGGAGAAGTGGCAAAGAAATATACGGTTACAGTTGTGAATCTGGATAATGGAAGAGGCATTACTAGGAATACCGAGATACCCCATCGAAACATTTCAATGTTTCATTTTCTCTGTGTACTTTTAAAAGAAAACTGATTTCCTAATTAGACGCTTGCGCCAGGGTATGTATTTACCAGGTAAGATTCTCACATTTGTATGGTTTTACAGATAATGAGTGGGAGTAAGTTATTGGGAATTAGGTGATTATCCTCATTATATCGGAATTCGTTGTAATTGGTGATATTTGAGGAAATCGCCTAGGTTGTTTGCCGGAAGGCAAATGTTTGGTTTCGAATATCCGTTGTTATGCACCAATTTCAAATTGATATATCTGTATGTCTATTTTCATAGAGTGAGATATAACTTTTTGAAATTATGTCTATGACATTTACCTATATCAGTGGATGGTTAGGTAAGGAGCATTGAACAGCGGTGTAATTCTTCTTAACCATATGTACAGTTTTCAACCTACGACACACAGTGAATGAGTTACTAGACTCAGGGGACTTATACAGAGTATTGTATATTGTCCAGTGTCCATTAGGACAGTGGGGTTGGTCCTCGTACTATATTCGGTTTACTTATGACTTCTCTAGTTCTTAGACAGATGTTTCGTGGAAACATAGGGTCTAAGTTTTGAGAAGTTATAGGTATAAGAATAGAGTAGAGAACCAGGTATTGCAAGTATCGGGATTCTTCAAGGTGATCGAAGATATAGATACTTGTGTATGGTATTCAGTTGATAGTAATGAGAACTTGCTTCTCTTTCAGGTTACTCATAATTGGAAGCATTCCTAAGTTGAGTAACATTGATCGGCCTCTTTCCGTTTAGTTAACATGCACTGGAGACAGCTGCATGATTTGAATCTGGTTCAATTAAATCAGTGCCTCTGTTCCTGTATTAGATATAGAACAGTTCATATCTTGACATTGTTAAGATACGGGGAGTTGTCCAGCTTATGCTTAAAACCAGACTCTGGATGACTCAAGGCACGTTTCTGTAATGGCTGTTTGTGGGTTGACCCGGGCTATGACGAGGGTTGACTTTCTACCATCTGGAAGATCAATAGTGATATTGTTCTTGACTCGCCACAGTTTTAATAAAAATGGATTTTTTTTCAGAAAACAGTAGTGGGAGTCTGGTAGAACTGGAAGTGATTCCAGAACCGCAAACGATTACTGAAGATTTGATAAAGAACCTCAAGATTCAATCTGGTTTGACATTCCATTGGCCACTCCGCAGATAAAGTGGGTAACCTCAGGCACCCAAGAGGTACTTCGGTATGCTCAAGGACGGTGGCAGGGAGGTTCTTGTTTACCCAGATTTGCCATTGCTGTTGTTCCAGACTGTGAGACCCGGCAGGAGGATGAGTATAGCGTCCTTCTAAACTTGCTTTAGAAGTGCACGTGTATATGACTCTGCCAGAGGGTTGTCGTAGACAGTGGGAGCAGCGGAAGCATTGGTGGACAAGCGCTTATGTCTATTTATAGACTAAAGCAGATATAGCGGAGATAAATCATCTATTTCTGACGTAACGGTCATAGGTTTGACTTCATCAGAATAGGGGATGGATTTGTTAAGAAGGTAGTAGGGTGTGATGTCCTGGTATTTGGATATCATACACAGAGTTAGAAGTGATATTCCTATACTACGATCGGTTATTCTTTGGTTGTCACACAGTGGTTTCTCCACATAGGACATGGATATTATATCAGACATTCTGGTTACTGGATCTATGGTTTTAGGTCTAGATTTAGGTGGTTTCCCAATCTGGGTACTTAGACAGCATTCTATGAGTATTTAGAATGGACGACTCCTGGCACGGTAGTGTACCTGCAGGTGATTGGAAGATCACTTGCTTAGGCAATTGAGTCAATCATGAGATGTCAAGTACCACACCAGATGTTGTTCTTGCAGTAGATGCAATAAGTTGATATTGATCCAATCCTGGAGAAACATTAGGAAGCAGTTTTAGAACATAAGTGGATGTTCTAGGGATATGATAACGACAGCCTCCTTTAGGAGACGGTTATCATTCCAGGCTTCCAAGGTGACCTGGACGGCAGAGTGGCCATCAGAGTTATAGTTTTCCCTCTGACGAGGGGCAGTATTTTGGACAGGTGGTCCAGGTTGATACTGAGGGAAGGCATGGCCCAGGGTACTGATTAAGTTCAGTTGACGATACAGTCTAAGAAGTTTGGATTTGGAGTTCATTTATGAGCTAGGTCCCATCAGATATCCAGACACATTCTAAGACAGGTATTGCTCATTTCGGGAGATGGCTTTCTCCGCGAACTTGAGATATTGAGAGACATAGAAAGAAACATCAGAGCGGATCCACTCACTGAGGCTATTCCTCGAACGCAATAGTTTCGCAAACGAGCTTTGTGAGGCTGACTAGTAGAGGAGTTGGGTGTTCGGTATCACACGGGCTGTGAGTATGCGACATCGCAATAATTAGCCTTGAGTGCAAGTGGGAGATTGTTGGATATAGTGCCCTCAGAGTCAATTATTAGATCACAGGCACGTGATTCCAATGATTGAGGGAGGACCTATACCGGTAGGACAGTCTTACTCGAGATGATAGTATGCTATCTGGTTTATCTTTATCATCGTGTACTGCTTTAGGTGACCTTACGAGTCGCTATTACACGTTGATAAATCCCCTAGGATTCTTGCTTGACTACCAGAAGTATGAGGGCGATCATATACGTGAGAGCTGGAGTCTATAAGCACATCCTTAAAAGGTCCCTAGTCGTGGGAGTTTCGAGACAGGGCATCGATTCTCCAGAGTAGACTAGTGTATACAGTCGAGACCCCGACGAGGGGCGGTAGCCGGTATCACAAGCCACTGGTGTCAGTTGGTTCACCTAAGATATATACAGGTGCTCATTGGGTTATGAGTACACCGGACAGGACTCACCGGGAGCCTGCTAGTTGGTATTATACCTGACGTCAGATAGCAGTTCCCTGGTGACATGTGTACAGGCTAGTTCATCGACCTGAGATCGTCATTTGTCTCGTGTGAGTTCCCACTGTACTTAGATTACTACCCTACCACGCTCAAAGGAGACGTGCAAACAGGTTTTAGTTGGGTACAGTCCCGAGCCACATGGAGGCAGTGAGCGGATCTACAAGGGTTCGTCTCTCCCGGTAATGGGGGTGAGGTCACGCTGTGTCTTGGAGAGCCAGTACATGAAAAGTCCTTGGCCAAGGCAGGAGATTTACTGGTAGGTATTCCAGTAGTATCTCAGGGTGTTCTGGGCTACACTCCGACACGACTTGTACCGCTATTGGGGGTCTGACTTTCACCAACCTCCTAGCCCGCCATGCGATACTCATAGACGAACGGACCGGACTGTACGGATATTGTCACTGACAGGCTCAGTAGAGTGTCAGGATGAGTTCGCTCATCGACGTCCCTTTTGGTCAATAGCTGGTGGCCCGTCACGTATGGCTGATACCTCTGACGTGCTAGCGGTAAAATCTACAGCCATAGTATTGACGAGTCTTTAGAGTCCACCACACACACAGTTATTCAGGTTTCGGGCGAAACGCTGTAGAGGCCGTATGGAGATATGGCAGGGTTCGATCAGATACGTGCGGTATTGCACGGATCGTGATCGGACGGATTTTACTAGCCGGCTTTGGCTTAAGCCGGATCCTAGTATTAGACAGTGTAGATTTTGTCTCTTTGCATTTGTGTTCAGTAGGAATACAAATGCGGGCATGTATATGCAGTAGTGGGGTTTTCCTGTAATTTATTATGGGATCAGTTTTCTGAAGTTGCCAGTTTGCATTCCGTTCCGGCCGGTTTTCCTTTGTTCCTTCACGGCCGGACTTTTCGATGGAGGGGGTAATTCGCAATTGTGCAAATTACTTTTTGTGGAGGGGTTTCTTGCATTTGTGGCATCTTTCATCATGAGATTCCTTTTGAGTCCATTCCTATGCATTTAATGAGAAAGGGATTTAATTGGATTGGTTTTTGACCTTGGTGTGACTTTAATCCTTTTATTTTCTATCATACATATTCATTCCTTGCTTGATTTTTTTCGTCCACCCCATTTTCCTTAGAGGGCCGGCCACACTAAAGAGAGGGATGAGAGGGGTTCATTTTTGGATGAAGGAAAATTTGTTCATCTCTTTTTCTTGCTACAAACTTCTAGCTCCACTTGAAAGTTCATTTCATTCTCTTCTCCATCCATGGCAACTTCACTACCCCAAAGAGACTACGATTCTACACTTGCCAACAGCATATCTTGGACGCGTCGGCTAGCCAACTTCGCGCCCGAGTTGCCTCAGTCCAGAGGTGGGAGCCCGTAAACGAACCCGGCTACGTGGTGCCCTTTCCGACGAGGAGGTGACGGACGGAGATTCCGCAGGAGCTCGGAGTGGAGATGAAGACCGAAGGACACGGATCGCTTCGTATAGCTTCATTACCCATCTTTTAGTTTGCTAGTAGCTAGGTTAATGGCCCGTTCCGGGATTTTTGTGCACGGTGGTGCCGGTTTGCTATTTCGCAAAGTTTTTCGTTTCCGCATTTCCGGCGTCGGATCGACAGCCGGGGCGCCGCCGTGCACTTACAGAACCAACGGTCTACTGTAAAAATCTGGAGCATATACTGTGAGCATATCAAGATTCAGGAAATCCAGACAAGAAGAGGATAGCCAAATAAGGACCTGCAAGATTTTTGAAGCTCCAAGTACACTTACCGACCGCGGAACCGCGGCATAAGCAAGCTTAGGCCGCGGAACCGCGGCCGTTTGGTGCCTTCAGGGTGCCAAATTTTCTGTAAGTTTCTCTCTCCTCTCCCCCACTCCTCTTAACTCCACTGAACTGTGTTTTCTGCAGTATTCATTGCGCAAATTCTCTTCCCCTTCCAATAAATTGTTTTTGTGTAGGATTCTTTGCGCCGCGCTAAAAAAATAAAAATTGATTGCAGTTGATTGTTACTGCTTTGCATATATTAATACGGACTTTAAGGGGCTAGAAACCAATCCAGATTGGGTGAGGATTTCATCACCCTTCCCAGGACCCCAGAATGTTAGTGTATATGCCCTAAAGGCCATTAATGTATCATAGTAGTTTGTATATTACTTGATGGAAGCTTGGGATACTCACAGTTGTATATACAATCTTGCTCGAAATGGTAGTATGCTACTTGGTTTGTCTCTGCTTTAATATGTGCATGTGTTTCTTTTAGCATATCGCTGATATACATATTAGTAGAGCCCTTAGGATATTTGCTTGATTACCAGCGTTGTGATGGCGCTCACACTCGTGGGAGCTGGGTGATCTATAAGCACATCCTTATACAGGTCCCTAGTCGTTGGACTATCGAGACAGGGCATCGATACTCCGTAGTAGACTAGCGTATGCGCTTCTCATCCCAGCGTGGGAGACGGTCTGTCCCACAGCCGTCAGTACGTCGTACTTGAGATAGTATGCAGGTGCTCGTTAGGTTACGAGTACACTGGACAGGACTCGTCGGGAACTGTTGGTTGGTATTATACCTATCGTCAGTTATCAGTTCCCAGGTGACATGAGTACAGCTTAGTCCGCTGACTTGACACTGTCACTTCACCTCGAGTGTGTTCCCACTGCACTTTGATTGCTACCCTACCACGGCTCAAAGGAGTCGTGCAAACAGGTAGTTTTTGGGTGCAGTCCCGAAGCACTTGGAGGCAGTGACGGTTAGACAGGATTCGTCTCTCCCGGTATTGGGGGTTGACATCGCGCTGTGTCCAGAAGAGCCATTACACGAGTAGTCCCTGGCCAGGGCAAGCGAGATATACTGGTAGGTTTCCAGTGTTATCTCAGGGTGTTCTGGGCTACACTCCGACACAACTTGTACCGCTATTAGGGGACTGACGTTCACCGCCCCTCTAGGCCCGCCAAGCGATGTATCAGACGAACAGACCGGACTGTACGGAGATTGTCACATACAGGCTCAGTAGGAGTTCAAATGGGGTTCACCTCGTCAGTCTTCTTATCGACATCTACCTGGGGACCGTTACGTACAGCTAGTGCCACTTGCGGTCTGTGGTTAAACCCACTGCCAGCGCAGTGTCGAGTCTTTAGAGTCCCACACAGAGAGCTATTCGCCTTTAGGAAAAATGAGTAGAGGTCGCATGGTTTTGCGACAGGGTTCGTTCACATCCGCGCACTTGTGCACGTTTGCTGTCCGGACAGCTTATACTAGCAGGCTTTGGTTTAAGCCGGATCCTAGTATATGATTTGGGATTATCTTTTTCTCATTGTATTCGTGTTCCTCGGATCACGAATGCGGGTGCGTATGCACAGTTGCTTGAGACAGAGGGAGAGGACTTTGATTAGGGTTAATGACTATTGTCATTTTATTAACCCTAATGCTTATGTGTGTATTATTGTTAATTGATATTAGTTTAATAATTGTGCATGGTTATGGTTGTTGACCATTTGACCCATCTTGACTTGTTGACCTTGTTGACACTTTGACCATCATCATTTCATTTGGAAGATGCTCTTTGATCCTTGCAATTTGCATTAATAATGAAATGATAATGGTCATGTCTTGATTTAGCCATGACAATTATATCACTAATTATCTAATTACAATAATTCACATATATGAGAGAATGTTTCATATTATTCTCTCATTCTATTATTCACGTTCTCTCTCTTGTTCTTCCTCTCCCTCAAGCTCTCCCCTCTCATGTGTTGAGAAACACTTGGGCTTGAGAAAAACCCTCTCTTGATAATCTCTACTCTCATCTAGGGTTCAAGGATTAGCACTTCTTGCACCCTAGTTACTTCTAGCTTGGAGTTGAAGCCAAAGGTCGAGGCTTTCGGGTGGATCTTTCTTCGACGTGAGAAGACGACTAAGGTGACCTTCTTCCACCACTCCAAGGAGCAAGGAGAGAAGGACATAAAGCCCAAGGTAGCACTTAGCTAGTTTCTAGTTAGTTTTAGCTTGTTTTTGTTTAGCAAAGATCCTTCATAGTCTAGTCCATATTGCCTAAGCTCATAAAAAAATTCGATTTTTATTCCGTTTTCCGCCTCCCCGCAAGTACCGGGGTGGGCAACGTGGACTTACAGTGGTATCAGAGACTAACTAAACATAAACTAGCTAGGTAGCAGAGTGTATCGAAGTTTGAATCGGAAAAATCGAAAAACCGAGTTTTCAAAACCCTAAGTTTCTGTTAATTTTTTCTGTTCAAAATAAAATTTGTTATACTCCAAAAATCATCTCAGGGTTTTGTGAAGAAAGCCACCAAAAACGATCCAAAGATTCGACCAAAGAGCCGCGGTTCCGCGGCAATAGCAAGCTATTGCCGCGCAACCGCGGCCATCTTGGCTCTTCTCTGGGTCGAGTTTGGTGCAGTGTATTTCTGGCTTGGTTTTAGGATTTTTAAGATGGTTCATTTGTGCCCAGATTTTCCAGAATAGAAATTTGTTTTTGGGGGCCTATAAATCCGTATTTTTTCCGAACTTCAATACACTGTGACTAAAAGGTTATATCTGTGATGTTTATATGTATTGAACGTCGGCTAATCGCTATATGTCGATTAGTCGGGGTTATACATATCTGTGATCTGTGATTCATGGTGGTATGTGTATATGAATGGGTTGGATTGTCGCGGATGAATAGCCGGGGTGGATGTGAGATGAGTGTTGCTTTTTCATTCATTCATTGTAACATGTAAATTGATGTAATATTATTATTTGTTTGGCCGCACAACCGGGTCGGGGTTGTAGCCGTCATTGTATAATTCTTTTTACTGTTTTTGCTCCTAGGATAGACCCATGGAGGGGGTGTACAAACTACCGGGTATCTCGAAGTGCCGAGTGGCCTACTGACGGTGGTGAGGGAGGTTGCTTCGCTTTGGGTACTTGGCGGGTAGTTTGCCGCACCCGTAAGGGTCTTGGGTGGGGTATTGGCTATTCACCGCGACCGTGTAATCCGCTTTTCGTTGCAGGCTCGAACGGATTGCGGATTCCTAGTATATCCAATGTATTCATCTGTGATCTGTAATGTCTATCATTGCTATATATTTATATATGATAACTATTTAGGCGTTGCTTATGTTTTACAGCCGCGCTAGCCCAGCCCCCGCTCTGTCGTTAGTTAAGTAACCTAACGGGTGATGACGGGGCCCCGTGGCGAATGCGAATGGCATAAGCGTACGTCATATTTTGGTTGTTTTCTGTAATGGTAGGATTAAATGATGGGATGCATTAAAAGAACTAATGCAAGAAAATAAACCAAGTAAAAGTCGATTGGAACACTTTGAAAACCACTCGGTTCTTTTCAAAACTAAACTTTTAAAACGCGGAGCTTGAACCACTCCTTTTAAAAGCTATCTCGTTCCATCGATTATATCAAGTTCACTACGTTCACGGTTTCGCCAAAACCATCCGTAGCCCTCCATCATTTCAGTTAAATATTCGGTAGTATTCAAGCTATGTATTTTGACCTCACGCCAAGGCATAGTGATTGGTAGCTGCCGGATATTTATCTGTTGCATAGATAGAATGCGTTGGTTTGAGACAGTCGTGCTGCTATTTTGGCCTATGTCAAGGGTAGGTACTGGTGGGTTCAAATTAACCAGGATAATGATGGGAAGAACTTGACATATGACTTATGACATTTTGACCTCACGCCAAGGTCATAAGAGCATGGGGCAAAAATCCACATCGGGAGTTTCATAAGTACTGAAACTTGCTAGCGCTGCAAACCATTTGGAGTGTGATAATTCTGGTAGGATTCCTTCGGTTTTATCACACGATGATATTTGGATCTCGATCCTACTGTGAGTATATGCTACTCCTCGGGAAAACTCTCACTCAACGATCAATGCTACAAACTTAGTAGGTGTCTAGAAAGGTGTTAGCGGGGCTACGCCCACAGGGAAAAGAGGTTACTTAATTAAGGAATTTCGCGAAAGCGTTGGAAAACCTCCCTCGAAGTACCGACACTGGCCTGGCTGAACAGTTAAGCAAGTATTGTACGGTGAGATTGATCCTGACTAATCCTTTCTTTACGGTTTGAGAAGGGATTCGAGAGACAGTGGGAGCCATCCAGTTTAGACAAATTAAAAACCACTCTAAACTTGCAAGAGCATCATGCTAAAGTGTTTCTTTTCTCTCTCTTAATTGCAGCGACCATTCAACATGACCGGACTTAAGTTATTACTAGATAAAAACATATTGACAGGGCCAAACTATAAAGATTGGCTCAGGAATGTCAAGATGGCAATCACTTATGACAAGTTGGGGTATGTCCTTACCACCAAAGCTCCCCCTGTCCCAGGTCCCAAAACCAGTGTCGTAGATAGGGAAATCTACAAGACCTGGGAAATAGATTGCGCGAAGGCCAGATGCCTCGTACTAGCCTCGATGGACAACGAACTTCAGAGGAGGCACGAGAATATGGACCTAGAGTCCATATTTCTTCATACAAAAGAACTGTATGGAGAGCAGTCTCGTATCGCAAGATACAAAGTGTCGAAGAAGTTGTTTTCGGCAAGGTTGGTCGTCGGATCATCGGTAGCGGAACACGTGCTTAAGATGATTGGCTACATTGAGGAGCTCGCGGACCTTGGGACCACGTTGGAGAATGAACTCTATACTGATTTGATTCTCCAGTCCCTTCCTTCCACTTACGCCCAGTTTATTCTTAACTTCAACATGCAAGGAAAGGAGGTTGAACTTTCCGAACTTCTGAACATGTTGAGGAGTGCTGAGGGCACCCTACAGAAGGGTAGGGAGACATCCACTTTGTTTGTAGGAGGATCTTCCTCTTCTAGGTCCAGGGAGAAAGCCAAGGGCAAGAAGAAGAAAGCCCCCGCCAAACCAAGAGGCGGTGTCAGTAAAGTGGATACGAAGGGAAAAGGAAAAGCAACAAAGGTAGAGGGAAAGCTGGTGGGGAAGGAAGAATGCTTCTATTGTCACAAAAGTGGTCACTGGAAACAGGATTGCAAGGCTTAGAAGGCCAGAATACAGGATTTGAAGCGAGTTGCGGCTTCAGCTTCAGGTGTGTATGTTATTGAAAATTGTCTATCAATAAACTCTACATCCTGGGTATTGGATACCGGATCAGGATCTCATATCTGTAATTCTTTGAAGGCGTTGAGAAAGCGTAGAGTTTTGAAGGCAGGTGACATGACCCTCAGAGTTGCAAACGGTGCTACCATGGATGCTGAGGCCGTGGGGGACTATCACCTGGGATTGTCTGATAGACACTTTTTGGTTTTACGTAGTTGTTATTATGTACCAAATGCAACCTGTAATATCATTTCTGTATCTTTATTATCTAAAGAAGGTTATGAATTTGCATTTGTAAGTAATGTAGTGAACATTCACCTTAATCAAGTTTTGATTGGGTCAGGTACATTGAACAACGGTATATACGTATTAAACCAGCCACAGATTTTCAATGTCCAGAATACACACAAAAGAAAGTCTCCAGAAATCGATAAAACTTTCTTATGGCATTGTAGACTGGGTCACATCAATGAGAGAAGGTTGACTAAGTTACATGCAGAAGGATATTTGGATTCGTTCGAATATCAATCGTATGCAACTTGTCAATCCTGTCTCAAAGGAAAGATTACAAAGACTCCGTTCACTGGACACGGAGTAAGAGCGAGCGAGCTCTTGGGACTCGTACACAGCGACGTGTGCGGTCCAATGTCTACACATGCGCGAAGCGGTTATTCTTACTTCATTACTTTTACGGATGATTTCTCAAGGTTCGGACATGTCTTCTTAATGAAGCATAAATCCGAAGCTTTTGAAAAGTTTCAGGAATATAAAAATGAAGTAGAAAAACAAACAGGCAAAAGTATCAAGGCACTGAGATCTGATCGAGGTGGTGAATACTTGAGTGCCGAGTTCCTGGGTTACTTAAAAGAGAATGGAATTCTCTCTCAGCTTACTCCTCCATACACTCCGCAACATAACGGTGTATCGGAGAGACGGAACCGAACCCTATTGGATATGGTACGGTCCATGATGAGTAACACTGAGTTGCCGCGATCGTTCTGGGGATATGCGCTAGAATCAGCTGCATACCTTTTGAACCGAGTTCTAACTAAGACTGTGCCTACCACACCATATGAGTAATGGAGTGGGAAGAAACCCTATCTTCAATACCTAAAGATTTGGGGATGTCCAGCTTATGTCAAAAAGCAGCATACGGACAAGCTCGAGGCACGCTCAGTACTGTGCAAGTTTGTGGGATACCCAAAGAACTCCAGGGGGTATCTTTTCTATTACGCAGAGGAACAAAAAGTCCTTGTTTCTCGTAATGCTCATTTTCTGGAACATCAGTTCTGAGAAAAAGAAATAAGTGGGAGCGCAATAGAACTGGAAGAAATTCCAGAACCACAAGCTATTACTGAAAGCTTAGTAGAACCAGAGGGTGTTGGAGATAGTGCCCTCAGAGTCAATTATTGGATCACAGGCACGTGATTGCAATGATTGAGGGAGGACCTATCCCGGTAGGACAGTCTTACTCAAGATGACAGTATGCTATCTGGTTTATCTTTATCATCGTGTACTGCTTTAGGCGACCTGACATGTCGCTATTACACGTTGATAAAGCCCCTAGGATTCTTGCTTGAACACCAGCAGTATGAGGGCGATCATATAAGTGGGAGCTGGGGTCTATAAGCACATCCTTAAAAGGTCCCTAGTCGTGGGAGTTTCGAGACAGGGCATCGATACTCCAGAGTAGACTAGTGTATACAGTCGAGACTCCGACGAGGGGCTGTGGCCGGTCTCACAAGCCACTGGTATTAGTTGGTTCACCTAAGATGTATACAGGTGCTCATTGGGTTATGAGTACACCGGACAGGACTCGCCGGGAACATGCTAGTTGGTCTTATACCTGGCGTCAGATAGCAGTTCCCTGGTGACATGTGTAGAGGTTAGTTCATCGACCTGGGGATCGTCATTTGTCTCGTGTGAGTTCCCACTGTACTTTGATTACTACCCTACCATGCTCAAAGGAGAGGTGCAAACAGGTTTTAATTGGGTACAGTCCCGAGCCACATGGAGGCAGTGAGCAGATCTTCAGGGGTTCGCCTCTCCCGGTATTGAGGGTGAGGTCGCGCTGTGTCTAGGAGAGCCATTACACAAAGCCCTCGGCCGAGGCAGGAGATTTAAAGGTAGGTATTCCAGTAGTATCTCAGGGTGTTCTGGGCTACACTCCGACACGACTTGTACCGCTTTTGGGGGTCTGACTTTACCAACCCCCTAGGCCCGCCATGCGATGCTCATAGACGAACGGACCGGACTGTACGGATATTGTCACTGACAGGCTCAGTAGGGTGTCAGGATGAGTTCGCTCATCGACGTCCCTTTTGGTCAATACCAGTAGCCCGTTACGTATTGGCTTATACCTCTGACATGCTAGTGGTTAAATCCACAACCAAGGTGTTGACGAGTCTTTAGAGTCCCCCACATTCAGTTGCTCAAGTTTTCGGGCGAAAAGCTGTAGAGGCCGTATGGAGATATGGCAGGGTTCGATCAGATACGTGCGGTATTGCACGGATCAGGATCGGATGGATATTACTAACCGGCTTTGGTTTAAGCCGGATCCTAGTATAGTACAGTGTAGATTTTGTCTCATTGCATTTGTATTCGGTCGGAATACAGATGCAGGTGTGTATGCACAGTAGCGGGGTTTTTCCTGTAATTTATTACGGGATCAGTTTTTTGGAGTTGCCAGTTTGCTTTCCGTTTCGGCCATTTTCATTTGTATCTTTCATTGGCCGAAGTTTGGTGGAGGAGGGCTTATTTGCATTTGTGCAAATAAGCAATTTAGAAAGGGGTCTCTGCATACTTTTGTGTCATGATGGTTTCATGATGAAGCCCCATCCTTTGACCTTCCATGGTTCATGATTGCTTGACTTTTTGTAGCAATCATGGTTGTTGATTTGTAGGTGGAGTGTGGATTTGTTAGTGATCATTGCTTGACTTTGGAGTCATCATGCTTTTGATGATGGTTGAATATGATAACCATTTTCCTTTCACTTGATTATTCTTGTGGCTATCCTTTTTCACTCTCTCCCTCTCTCATTCTCACTCTCCCCATTCACCATGGCCGGCCATTATATGGTAGGGGCTGTCCCAATATTTCATGGGGGGATTTTTGGTCTTTTAGCTTCACAAAAATCCCATAGTTCCACCTCCAAAGTATAGTTCATTCCTCCACCAAATGGCAAACTCCATAACCCCAAATGATACATGGTTCTACACCATTCTGCAGCAAACCTTGGGCATGTCGACTCGCCAGCTTCGTGCCCGAGTTGCCTCGGTATAGAGGTGGGAGCCCTTAAAAGAAGCCGGCGACGTGGTGCCTTTCCGGCGACGAGGTGGAGACCGGAGCTTCCGCGGGAGATCGGGACGACGACGAGAAGACCGGAGGACATGGATCAGTCGGTATATCTCTCTTCCCCATCTTGTAGTTAGCTAGGACTAGTTAATGGTTCGATCCGGGTTTATAGTGCGCAGTGGTGCCGGTTCAAGAAAAATTAAAGTCAACCATCGCTTCCGCATTTGGCCTCGGGATGGAGCCCGGGGCGCCGCCGTGCACTTACAGTGGTATCAGAGCCTCGCCATTAACATAGTCTAGCTTTGTCTAATGTGTTTTGCATTTCCGATCGAGCAAAAATTCCAGAATCCGCGTTTTCTCATGCATCAGTTCTCTGTTAAAAATTTTTGTGCTTTAAAAATTTTTCGGTGTGTTGCAGGAGCATGTGCATGGATTTTTAAGCCTACTGTAAAAATTCGACAACATGATTCAACAAGAAGACCGCGGAACCGCGGCCAAAACCCCTTTATGGCCGCGGTTCCGCGGCGATTCTGTGTTATCATTGTGTCAATTTTTTCCAGTGGGCTTTTGGGCTGAAAATAGGGGTTTTGGAATATTAATTTTGGGCCCAGAATTTCTTGATGTGCTACAGTAGTACTTGGGGGCGCACTTGTTAAAATTTGATCAATCGGATATTTTAAATACATTTTTTCACAGTATTTACATTATATCTGCGACCGTGAATGTCACTTGATCGGTAAATCCTGTCTAACTGCTATAGCCCGGTTAGACGGATTTGCGAACGTGACTTTCACGTTGATGTTCTGTGTATTGCTGTGATGTTGCGGATCGGTCGTGGGGGATAGCCTGGATGCAATGCTAGTACAGTTTTGTTGTATTATGTACATTTGATATTGCGGGGCGAGCGTCCGACATGTGGACTGCCGTCACTGCCTGTTTGCATTATTATTTTGGGGCACGGCCAGGTTGCGGTCGATGTACCCGTTGTATGTATATTTTACTTTCTGTACTAGGATTACCCCGCGGAGGGGTGCACGGATAGCCGGGTTCTAGAGGGCAACGAGCCCGCATCTCATGGCATTGAGACGGAGGGGGCTTCACTCTAGAATTGGCGGGCTATTCGCCGCACTCGTAGCGGGTACAGGTTGACCCAGGAGGGGTGCCCAAGTTACCGGATTCCGTGAAGTGCTGGGTGGTCCATTCACGTTGCTGAAGGGGGCTGCCTCGCTTCAGGTTTTGGCGGGTGACTTGCCGCGCCCGTAGGGGTCTAGGATTTCATTGCACAGGCTATCCACACGACCAGGGGAACGTCGGGTTTCAGTAGTGGCTCTGTGAAACCCGGGGATCCCAGATATCTGTATTGTTCTGTGATGCTGTACATTTCTGTGATGTTGCATTTTATCACGCCTTGAGCGAAATATAATATATTAGTATATATATTAGTAGACGTTGTATATGTTTTGCATCCGCGCTAGTCCAGTCCCCGCTCTGTCGTTAGTTAGCTAACCTAACAGGTAATGACGGGACCCAGTGGCGAATGCGGATGGCATATACGTACGTCATATTTTTTTCGTTCTTTGTGGTGTGATCAATTGATGGGACTGCGTTGATTCGGATCAATGCAAGTTAAAAACAAACCTAATCTGATGTGGTTGGAACACTTTTCAAAAAGCTGTTATTGCAAGGACGTTCACTTTTGTTTTGCATCGTGGTATTCAGTTGGAATATTCTGCTCCTCAGTCGACGAGGTAAGGGCCGAGATCCCTTCACCGGGAGTGACCTCTTGGACAAAAGTTTGCGTCAGGGCATTAACTTCACTATAGCCGATTACTTTTGCTTTGCATCGTGGTATTCAGTTGGAATATCCCGCACCTCATTCTACGGGGAAAGAGCCGAGATCCCTTCACCGGGAGTGATTTCTTTAGCAACGGTTTTCGTTACTATATTTTCAAAAAGCTATCCGTTCCTTCAACGATATCAAGTTCATTACGTTAAAGGTTTTCGCCAGAAACCATTCGTAGCCCTCCATCATTTTAGTTAAATATTCGGTAGTATTCAAGCTATGTATTTTGACCTCACGCCAAGGCATAGTGTTTGGTAGCTGCCGGGTATTTATCTGTTGCATAGATAGATGCTTTGGTTTGGGACAGTCGTACTACTATTTTGGCCTACGTCAAGGGTATGTACGGGTGGGTTCAAATTAACCTGGACAATGATGGGTAGAACTTGACATGTGACTTATGATATTTTGACCTCACGCCAAGCTCATAAGAGCATGGGGCAGAAATCACATCGGGAGTTTCAAAAGAACTGAAACTTGCCAGATATGCGCATACCTTCTGGAGTGTGATAGCATGAGCGGATTCCGTCACGTCATCATGCGATGATAGTTGAATCCCGATTCCCACTGATGAGTTAGTTTACTCCTCGGGTGACCCGGACTAATTCTTCTTTCAGGTTTGGAGGAGAATTTGAGGTGACAGTGGGAGGTTTCCAGATTAGATAAATTGGTAACCATTCTGATCTAGGTTAGAGTGCACGCTGAGTGTTTCTTTTCTCTCTCTCTTTGGCAGCGACCATTGACCCGACCCTAAGACTATGACTCAGAGACCAAGTTGACCGAACCTTCTTAAACACTGGCTTTTGGATTGTCAGAGTTGCAGACCTCATTGCCACTCCTAGTTTTACCCTTTTCTCCAGGACACCCCGTATTACTATGAACGTCCACTTCCATTGGACAAAACCATCGTATGGTTATATACGAACTCGAAGGGATTTATTCGAGGATGGTTTCCGGTTCTGGAGAAAACGAATAGGACTATTCAGTTGTATTTTCCTTTTACCTTCTCTCAGGCCGCGAGTACTCCTTGGTTTAGGAGATAGTACACCTATTACGCAAATTGGATAGTCTTCTTCCAAACCTTAGGCTGGTGCCGAACGGTGGGGAATAAAGAAAACCAATTAGCATAACAATGGTGTGCAGAAGGTATTAAGTTAAGACAAAGCAAGGGATTAGTAAGAGGGCAAAGTAAATTGCAACTGATATTCATGACCAAACCAGGTATTTCATTACCACTCCCAAATCACCTTTGTATTTCTCCAGAACACTCCGTATCACTACGAAGATCTACAGTTTATTGGATACTCCATTGTATGGTTATATACGAACTCGAAAGGAACTTGTTCAAGTTCGGGGATGGATTCTGGTTTAGGAGAAATAGGAATAAGATTTATTCAGGTTGTCTTTTATCTTCACCTTCTCTCGCATTTCGAGTGCTCCTAGGATTAGGACAGTACACCTATTATGCTTATTGGATAGTCTTCTTCCAAACCATAGGCTGGTGCCGAACGGTAGGGAAGGAAGAAAACCATTTGGCCTAAAGGGGTGTGCAGAAGGTAATGACTAAAAACATATAAAGGGATTTGGAGAGGTAGCAAAGAATTACACGGTTACAGTCATGAATCTGGAAGAGGCATTACTAGGAATACCGGGATACCCCATCGAAACATTTTAATGTTTCGGTGCCACTGTGTACTGTTAAAAGAAAACTGATTTCCCAATTAGTCCTTACTCCAGGGTATGTATTTACCAGGTACGATTCTCACATCTGTATGGTTTTACAGATGATGAGTGGGAGTAAGATATTGGAAATTGGGTGATCATCCTCATTATATCGGGATTCGTTGTAATCGGTGATATTTGAGGAAGTCACCTGGACTGTTTGCCGGTCGGCAAATATTTGGTTTTGAATATCCGCTGTCATGCACCAATTTCAAATTGATATATCTGTACGTCTATTTTCATAGAGTGAGATATACCTTTTTGAAATTATGTCTACGATATTTACCTATATCAGTGGATGGTTAGGTAAGGAGCATTAAACAGCGGTGTAATTCTTCTTAACCATAAGTACAGTTTTCAACCTACGACACACAGTGAATGAGTAATCACACTCAAGGGACTTATACAGAGTATTGTATGTTGTCCAGGGTCCATCAGGACAGAGGGGTTGGTCCTCGTACTATATTCGGTTTACTTATGACTTCTTTAGTTTTTAGACAGGTGTTTCGTGGAAACACAGGGTCCGAATTTTGAGAAGTTATAGGTATTTAAATAAAGTAGAGAACCAGGTATTGCAAGTATCGGGATTCTTCAAAGTGATCGAAGATGTAGATACTTGTGTATGGTATTCAGTTGATAGTAATGGTTAAGAGATCTTGCTTCTCTTTCAGGTTGCTCATAATTGGAAGCATTCCTAAGTTGAATAACGCTGATCGGCCTCTTTCCAATTAGTTGACATGCACTGGAGGCAGCTGCATGATTTGAATCTGGTTCAATTAAATCGGTGCCTCTGGTCCTATATTGGATATAGAACAGTTCGTATCTTAACGATGTTAAGGTACGGGGAGTTGTCCGGCTTATGATTAAAACCAGACACTGGACAACTCAAGCCAAATTTCTGTAATGGCTGTTTATGGGTTGACCCGGGCTATGACGAGGGTTGAGTTTCCACCATCTGGAAGAACAATAGCGATATTGTTCTAGACTCACCACGGTTTTAAATAAAATGGATTTTTCAGAAAACAGTAGTGGGAGTATGGTAGAACTGGAAGTGATTCCAGAACCACAAACGATTACTGAAGATTTGATAGGAACCTAAAGATTCAATCTGGTTTGACATTCCATTGGCCACTCCGCAGATATGGTGGGTAACTTCAGGCACCCGAGAGGTACTCCGGTAGCCTCAAGGACGGTGACAGGGAAGTTCTTGTTTACCCAGATTTGCCATTGCTGTTGTTCCAGACTGTGAGACCCGCAGGAGGATGAATATAGCGTCGTTCTAAACTGGTTTTAGAAGTGTACGTGTATATGACTCTGCCAGAGGGTTGTCGTGGTCAGTGGGAGCAGCGGAAGCATGGTGCAAAGGTAGCTTATGTCTATTTATAGACTAAAGCAGATATAGCGGAGATAGATCATCAATTTCTGATGTGACAGTCATAGGTTTGACTTCATCAGAATAGGAGATGGATCTGTTGAGAAGGTAGTAGGGTGTGATGTCATGGTATTTGGATGACATACACAGAGTAGGAAGTGGTATTCCTATATTACGATCGGTTACACTTTGGTCGTCACACAGTGGTTTCTCCACATGGGACTTGGACATTATATCGACATACTGGTTACTAGATCTATGGTTTTAGATCTAGATTTGGGTAGTTTCCCAATCTGGGTACTTAGACGGCATTCTAAGAGTATTTAGAATGGACGACTCCTGGCACGGTAGCGTACCTGCAGGTGATGGAGTCACCCTCTCTAAAGGTGTTTTACAGACTAAAGTGGAGAGGGATGTGCATGATTGGCAGATCACTTGCTCAGGCAATTGAGTCAATCATGAAATGTCAAGTACCACACCAGATGTTGTTCTTGCAGTAGATGCGATAAGTTGATATTGATCCAATCCTGGAGAAACAGTCGGAAGCAGTTTTAGAACATAAGTGGATGTTCTAGGGATATGATAACAACAGCCTCATTCAGGAGACAGTTATCATTCCAGGCTTCCAAGGTGACATGGATGACAAGGAGGTTGTCAGAGTTATAGTTTTCCTTCTGAAAAGGGGCAGTATTTTGGACAGGTGGTCCAAGGCAATACTGAGGGAGGCATGGCGCAGGATACTGATTAAGTTCAGTTGACGATACAGTCTAAGAAGTTTGGATTTGGAGTTCATTTATGAGCTAGGTCCCATCAGACATCCAGACACATTCTAAGACAGGTATTGCTCATTTCGGGAGATGGCTTTCTCCGCGAACTTGGGATATAGAGAGACATAGAAAGAAACATCAAAGCGGATCCGCTCACTGAGGCTATTCCTCGAACGCAATAGTTTCGAAAATGAGATTTGTGAGACTGACTAGTAGAGGAGTTGGGTGTTCGGTATCACACGGGCTGTGAGTATGCGACATCGCAATAATTAGCCTTGAGTGCAAGTGGGAGATTGTTGGAGATAGTGCCCTCAGAGTCAATTATTGGATCACAGGCACGTGATTGCAATGATTGAGGGAGGACCTATCCCGGTAGGACAGTCTTACTCAAGATGATAGTATGCTATCTGGTTTATCTTTATCATCGTGTACTGCTTTAGGCGACCTGACATGTCGCTATTACACGTTGATAGAGCCCCTAGGATTCTTGCATGACCACCAGCAGTATGAGGGCAATCATATAAGTAGGAGCTGGGGTCTATAAGCACATCCTTAAATGGACACTAGTCGTGGGAGTTTCGAGACAGGGCATCGATACTCCAGAGTAGACTAGTGTATACAGTCGAGACCCCGACGAGGGGCGGTGGCCAGTCTCACAAGCCAATGGTGTTAGTTGGTTCACCTAAGATGTATATAGGTGCTCATTGGGTTATGAGTACACCGGACAGGACTCGCCGGGAACATGCTAGTTGGTCTTATACCTGACGTCAGATAGCAGTTCCCGGGTGACATGTGTACAGGTTAGTTCATCGACCTGGGGATCGTCATTTGTCTCGTGTGAGTTCCCACTGTACTTTGATTACTACCCTACCACGCTCAAAGGAGACGTGCAAACAGGTCTTAGTTGGGTACAGTCCCGAGCCACATGGAGGCAGTGAGCGGATCTTCAGGGGTTCGTCTCTCCCGGTATTGGGGGTGAGGTCACGCTGTGTCTAGGAGAGCCATTACACGAAGCCCTCGGCCGAGGCAGGAGATTTACTGGTAGGTATTCCAGTAGTATCTCAGGGTGTTCTGGGCTACACTCCGACACGACTTGTACCAGTTTTGGGGGTCTGACTTTACCAACCCCCTAGGCCCGCCATGCGATGCTCATAGACGAACGGACCGGACTTTACGGATATTGTCAATGACAGGCTCAGTAGGGTGTCAGGATGTGTTCGCTCATCGACGTCCCTTTTGGTCAATACCTGGTAGCCCGTTACGTATTGGCTTATACCTCTGACGTGCTAGTGGTTAAATCCACAACCAAGGTGTTGACGAGTCTTTAGAGTCCCCCACATTCAGTTGCTCAAGTTTTCGAGCGAAAAGCTGTAGAGGCCGTATGGAGATATGGCAGGGTTCGATCAGATACGTGCGGTATTGCACGGATCAGGATCGGACGGATATTACTAACCGGCTTTGGTTTAAGCCGGATCCTAGTATAGTATAGTCTAGATTTTGTCTCATTGCATTTGTATTCGGTCGGAATACAGATGCAGGTGTGTATGCACAGTAGCGGGGTTTTTTCCTGTAATTTATTACGGGATCAGTTTTCTGGAGTTGCCAGTTTGCTTTCCGTTTCGGCCATTTTCATTTGTATCTTTCATTGGCCGAAGTTTGGTGGAGGTGGGCTTATTTGCATTTGTGCAAATAAGCTATTTGGAAGGGGGTCTCTGCATACTTTTGTGTCATGATGGTATCATGATGAAGCCCCATCCTTTGACCTTCCATGGTTCATGATTGCTCGACTTTTTGTAGCAATCATGGTTGTTGATTTGTAGGTGGAGTGTGGATTTGTTAGTGATCATTGCTTGACTTTGGAGTCATCATGCTTTTGATGATGGTTGAATATGATAACCATTTTCCTTTCACTTGATTATTCTTGTGGCTATCCTTTTTCACTCTCTCCCTCTCTCATTCTCACTCTCCCCATTCACCATGGCCGGCTATTATATGGTAGGGGCTGTCCCAATATTTCATGGGTGGATTTTTGGTCTTTTAGCTTCATAAAAATCCCATAGTTCCACCTCCAAAGTATAGTTCATTCCTCCACCAAATGGCAAACTCCATAACCCCAAATGAGACATGGTTCTACACCATTCTGCAGCAAACCATGGGAACGTCGACTCGCCAGCTTCATGCCCGAGTTGCCTCGGTATAGAGGTGGGAGCCCGTAAAAGAAGCCGGCGACGTGGTGCCCTTCCGGCGACGAGGTGGAGACCGGAGCTTCCGCGGGAGATCGGGACGACGACGAGAAGACCGGAGGCCACGGATCAGTCGGTATATCTCTCTTCCCCATCTTGTAGTTAGCTAGGATTAGTTAATGGTTCAATCCGGGTTTATAGTGCGCGGTGGTGCCGATTCAAGAAAAATTAAAGTTAACCATCGCTTCCGCATTTGGCCTCGGGATGGAGACCGGGGCGCCGCCGTGCACTTACAGAGGGTTCGAAAGATCAGGACATTCCCACGCCACTCCGCAGGAGTAGTAGGCAGTCTCATCCGCCCGAGAGATACTACGGTTTTCTCATTGACGGGGATAGAGAGGATTGCATCATAGACTTTGATGAGCCTACTAGCTTCCAACAAGCCATTCAGAGTGTCGACTCGGTAAAATGGCTGGATGCAATGCGGACCGAAATGGAGTCCATGTACACCAACAAAGTATGGACGTTGGACATTGCTCCAGATGGGGTAAAACCCGTAGGATGCAAGTGGATCTTCAAAAGGAAGATTGGTGTAGATGGACAGGTTGAGACCTATAAAGCTAGACTGGTAGCAAAGGGTTTTCGTCAGCGACCTGGTTTGGACTATGACGAAACCTTTTCTCCAGTAGCTATGCTGAAATCCATTCGGATCCTTCTTGCCATTGCTGCCTTCCACGATTATGAGATTTGGCAGATGGACGTAACGACAGCTTTTCTAAATGGACATTAAGAGGAGTGTGTCTATATGGATCAGCCAGAGGGTTTCATTCAGAGTGGGAGCAGCGGAAAGGTGTGCAAGCTGCTTAAATCCATTTATGGACTAAAGCAGGCATCGCGGAGTTGGAACATCTGTTTTGATGAGACGGTCAAGGAATTTGGCTTTATCAAAAATCCAGATGAACCATGCATCTATTGTAGATTTATAGCGAGAACTGTAGTATTCCTCGTTTTATACATGGATGACATTCTCTTAATAGGAAATGACATTCCTATGCTACAATCTGTCAAGGGGTTCTTGTCACACAGGTTCTCCATGAAAGACCTGGGTGATGCCTCATACATTCTGGGTATCCGGATCTACCGTGACAGATCCAAGAGGATATTAGGACTTTCAAAGTCCAGGTACATCGACACCATACTGAAGAGATTCAGTATGGAAGATTCCAAGCGCGGTAATCTACCGGCTTATCACGGGATCACCCTCTCCAAAGAGATGTCTCCCAAGACTGATTTGGAGAGGGATCGCATGTCTATTATACCCTACGCTTCTGTGGTAGACTCTATAATGTATGCGATGTTGTGTACCAGACCGGATGTGCCTTATGGACTGAGTGTGGTAAGCAGGTATCAGTCAAACCCTGGGGAGAAACATTGGATAGCAGTAAAGAACATCCTCAAGTACCTGAGAAGGACTAAGGAGATGTTCTTGGTTTATGGCGGAAAAGACCTGCGGATTGAGGCCTTTGCTGACTCCAGCTTCCAGAGTGACAAGGATGATTCTAAGTCCATGTCGGGTTTTGTCTTCACCCTCAATGGAGGGGCGGTGTGTTGGAAGAGCTCCAAACAGGAAACCGTTGTTGACTCGACTATGGAAGCGGAATACATCGCTGCATCTGATGCCGCAAAAGAAGCTGTCTGGATAAGGAAGTTCTTGAGAGAACTTCAGGTTGTTCCGTCCATTGTTGACCCAATACCTCTGTATTGCGACAACAACGGGGCTATAGCTTTAGCGAAGGAACCCAGGTCCCATCAGAAATCCAGACACATCTTGAGGCGGTATCACCTGATCAGGGAGATCGTGGATCGCCAGGAGATCGAGGTTCGGAGGGTTGCTTCAGAAGATAACACAGAAGATCCATTCACCAAGGCCTTGCCCCAGACTCAGTTCGAGCGGCTGATCGAGATGATAGGTCTTCGATACGCCAGTACATAGCCTTAGTGCAAGTGGGAGATTGTTAGTGTATATGCCCTAGAGGCCATTACTGTATCATACTAGTTTGTATATTACTTGATGGAAGCTTGGGATATTCACAGTTGTATATACAATCTTACTCGAAATGGTAGTATGCTACTTGGTTTGTCTCTGCTTTAATATGTGCATGTGTTTCTTTTAGCATATCGCTGATATACATATTAGTAGAGCCCTTAGGATCTTTGCTTGATTACCAGCGTTGTGATGGCGCTCACACTCGTGGGAGCTGGGTGATCTATAAGCACATCCTTATACAGGTCCCTAGTCGTTGGACTATCGAGACAGGGCATCGATACTCCGGAGTAGACTAGCGTATGAGCTTCTCATCCTAGCGTGGGAGACGGTCTGTCCCACAGCCGTCAGTACGTCGTACTTGAGATAGTATGCGGGTGCTCGTTAGGTTACGAGTACACTGGACAGGACTCGTCGGGAACTGTTGGTTGGTATTATACCTATCGTCAGTTATCAGTTCCTAGGTGACATGAGTACAGCTTAGTCCGCTGACTTGACACTGTCACTTCGCCTCGAGTGTGTTCCCACTGCACTTTGATTGCTACCCTACCACGGCTCAAAGGAGTCGTGCAAACAGATAGTTTTTGGGTGCAGTCCCGAAGCACTTGGAGGCAGTGACGGTTAGACAGGATTCGTCTCTCCCGGTATTGGGGGTTGACATCGCGCTGTGTCTAGAAGAGCCATTACACGAGTAGTCCCTGGCCAGGGCAAGCGAGATATACTGGTAGGTTTCCAGTGTTATCTCAGGGTGTTCTGGGCTACACTCCGACACGACTTGTACCGCTATTAGGGGACTGACGTTCACCGCCCCTCTAGGCCCGCCATGCGATGTATCAGATGAACAGACCGGACTGTACGGAGATTGTCATATACAGGCTCAGTAGGAGTTCAGATGGGGTTCACCTCGTCAGTCTTCTTATCGCCATCTACCTGGGGACCGTTACGTACAGCTAGTGCCGCTTGCGGTCTGTGGTTAAACCCACTGCCAGCACAGTGTCGAGTCTTTAGAGTCCCACACAGAGAGCTATTCGCCTTTAGGTAAAATGAGTAGAGGTCGCATGGTTTTGCGACAGGGTTCGTTCACATCCGCGCAATTGTGCACGTTTGCTGTCCGGACAGCTTATACTAGCGGGCTTTGGTTTAAGCCGGATCCTAGTATATGATTTGGGATTGGCTTTTTCTCATTGTATTCGTGTTCCTCGGATCACGAATGCGGGTGCGTATGCACAGTTGCTTGAGACAGAGGGAGAGGACTTTGATTAGGGTTAATGACTATTGTCATTTTATTAACCCTAATGCTTATGTGTGTATTATTGTTAATTGATATTAGTTTAATAATTGTGCATGGTTATAGTTGTTGACCATTTGACCCATCTTGACTTGTTGACCTTGTTGACACTTTGACCATCATCATTTCATTTGGAAGATGCTCTTTGATCCTTGCAATTTGCATTAATAATGAAATGATAATGGTCATGTCTTGATTTAGCCATGACAATTATCTCACTAATTATCTAATCACAATAATTCACATATATGAGAGAATGCTTCATATTATTCTCTCATTCTATTATTCACATTCTCTCTCTTGTTATTCCTCTCCCGCAAGCTCTCCCCTCTCATGTGTTGAGAAACACTTGAGCTTGAGAAAAACCCTCTCTTGATAATCTCTACTCTCATCTAGGGTTCAAGGATTAGCACTTCTTGCACCCTAGTTACTTCTAGCTTGGAGTTGAAGCCAAAGGTCGAGGCTTTCGGGTGGATCTTTCTTCGACGTGAGAAGACGACTAAGGTGACCTCCTTCCACCACTCCAAGGAGCAAGGAGAGAAGGACATAATGCCCAAGGTATAACCTTTCTTGCACTTAGCTAGTTTCTAGTTAGCTTTAGCTTGTTTTTGTTTAGCAAAGATCCTTCATAGTCTAGTCCATGTTGCCTAAGCTCATAAAAAAATTCGATTTTTATTCCGTTTTCCGCCTCCCCGCAAGTACCGGGGTGGGCAACGTAGACTTACAGTGGTATCAGAGACTAACTAAACATAAACTAGCTAGGTTGTAGAGTGTATCGAAGTTCGAATCGGAAAAATCGAAAAACCGAGTTTTCAAAACCCTAAGTTTCTGTTAATTTTTTTTCTGTTCAAAATAAAATTTGTTATACTCCAAAAATCATCTCAGGGTTTTGTGAAGAAAGCCACCAAAAATGATCCAAATATTCGACCAAAGAGCCGCGGTTCCGCGGCAATAGCAAGCTATTGCCGCGCAGCCGCGGCCATCTTGGCTCTTCTCTGGGTCGAGTTTGGTGCAGTGTATTTCTGGCTTGGTTTTAGGATTTTTAAGATGGTTTATATGTGACCAGATTTTCCAGAATAGAAATTTGTTTTTGGGGGCCTATAAATCCGTATTTTTTCCGAACTTCAATACACTTTGACTAAAAGGTTATATCTGTGATGTTTATATGTATTGAACGTCGGCTAATCGCTATATGTCGATTAGTCGGGGTTATACGTATCTGTGATCTGTGATTGATGGTGGTATGTGTATATGAATGGGTTGGATTGTCGCGGATGAATAGCCGGGGTGGATGTGAGATGAGTGTTGCTTTTTCTTTCATTCATTGTAACATGTAAATTGATGTAATATTATTATTTGTTTGGCCGCACAACCGGGTCGGGGTTGTAGCCGTCATTGTATAATTCTTTTTACTGTTTTTGCTCCTAGGATAGACCCATGGAGGGGGTGCACAAACTACCGGGTATCTCGAAGTGCCGAGTGGCCTACTCACGGTGGTGAGGGAGGTTGCTTCGCTTCGGGTACTTGGCGGGTAGTTTGCCGCACCCGTAGGGGTCTTGGGTGGGGTATTGGCTATTCACCGCGACCGTGTAATCCGCTTTTCGTTGCAGGCTCGAACGGATTGCGGATTCCTAGTATATCCAATGTATTCATCTGTGATCTGTAATGTCTATCATTGCTATATATTTATATATGATAACTATTTAGGCGTTGTTTATGTTTTACAGCCGCGCTAGCCCAGCCCCCGCTCTGTCGTTAGTTAAGTAACCTAACGGGTAATGACGGGGCCCCGTGGCGAATGCGAATGGCATAAGCGTACGTCATATTTTGGTTGTTTTCTGCAATGGTAGGATTAAATGATGGGATGCATTAAAAGAACTAATGCAAGAAAATAAACCAAGTAAAAGTCGATTGGAACACTTTGAAAACCACTCGGTTCTTTTCAAAACTAAACTTTTAAAACGCGGAGCTTGAACGACTCCTTTTAAAAGCTATCTTGTTCCATCGATTATATCAAGTTCACTACGTTCACGGTTTCGCCAAAACCATCCGTAGCCCTCCATCATTTCAGTTAAATATTTGGTAGTATTCAAGCTATGTATTTTGACCTCACGCCAAGGCATAGTGATTGGTAGCTGCCGGATATTTATCTGTTGCATAGATAGAATGTGTTGGTTTGAGACAGTCGGGCTGCCATTTTGGCCTACGTCAAGGGTAGGTACGGGTGGGTTCAAATTAACCAGGATAATGATGGGAAGAACTTGACATGTGACTTATGACATTTTGACCTCACGCCAAGGTCATAAGAGCATGGGGCAAAAATCAACATCGGGAGTTTCATAAGTACTGAAACTTGCTAGCGCTGCATAACATTTGGAGTGTGATAATTCTGGTAGGATTCCTTCGGTTTTATCACACGATGATATTTGGATCCCGATCCTACTGTGAGTATATGCTACTCCTCGGGAAAACTCTCACTCAACGATCAATGCTACAAACTTAGTAGGTGTCTAGAAAGGTGTTAGCGGGGCTACGCCCACAGGGAAAAGAGGTTACTTAATTAAGGAACTTCGCGAAAGCGTTGGAAAACCTCCCTCGAAGTACCGACACTGGCCTGGCTGAACGGTTAAGCAAGTATTGTACGGTGAGATTGATCCTGACTAATCCTTTCTTTACGGTTTGAGAAGGGATTCGAGAGACAGTGGGAGCCATCCAGTTTAGACAAATTAAAAACCACTCTAAACTTGCAAGAGCATCATACTAAAGTGTTTCTTTTCTCTCTCCTAATTGCAGCGACCATTCAACATGACCGGACTTAAGTTATTACTAGATAAAAACATATTGACAGGGCCAAACTACAGAGATTGGCTCAGGAATGTCAAGATGGCAATCACTTATGACAAGTTGGAGTATGTCCTTACCACCAAAGCTCCCCCTGTCCCAGGTCCCAAAACCAGTGTCGTAGATAGGGAAATCTACAAGACCTGGGAAATAGATTGCGCGAAGGCCAGATGCCTCGTACTAGCCTCGATGGACAACGAACATCAGAGGAGGCACGAGAATATGGACCTATAGTCCATATTTCTTCATATAAAAGAACTGTATGGAGAGCAGTCTCGTATCGCAAGATAAGAAGTGTCGAAGAAGTTGTTTTCGGCAAGGTTGGCCGTCGGATCATCGGTAGCGGAACACGTGCTTAAGATGATTGGCTACATTGAGGAGCTCGCGGACCTTGGGACCACGTTGGAGAATGAACTCTATACTGATTTGATTCTCCAGTCCCTTCCTTCCACTTACGCCCAGTTTATTCTTAACTTCAACATGCAAGGAAAGGAGGTTGAACTTTCCGAACTTCTGAACATGTTGAGGAGTGCTGAGGGCACCCTACAGAAGGGTAGGGAGACATCCACTTTGTTTGTAGGAGGATCTTCCTCTTCTAGGTCCAGGGCAAAAGCCAAGGGCAAGAAGAAGAAAGCCCCTGCCAAACCAAGAGGCGGTGTCAGTAAAGTGGATACGAAGGGAAAAGGAAAAGCAACAAAGGTAGCGGGAAAGCAGGTGGGGAAGGAAGAATGCTTCTATTGTCACAAAAGTGGTCACTGGAAACAGGATAAGCAAGCTTAGGCCGCGGAACCGCGGCCGTTTGGTGCCTTCAGGGTGCCAAATTTTCTGTAAGTTTCTCTCTCCTCTCCCCCACTCCTCTTAAACTCCACTGAACTGTGTTTTCTGCAGTATTCATTGCGCAAATTCTCTTCCCCCTTCCAATAAATGGTTTTTGTGCAGGATTCTCTGCGCCGTGCTAAAAAAATAAAAATTGATTGCAGTTGATTGTTACTGCTTTGCATATATTAATACGGACTTTAAGGGGCTAGAAACCAATCCAGATTGGGTGAGGATTTCATCACCCTTCCCAGGACCCCAGAAATCACAAAAAGCATATGCATTGACCATTGTTTAATTAAAAAATACTAGACTCAGCCCTAAGGACTTCGCGCTAAATAGGACATAGGACTAGTTACAGGCATCGGCCGTTTATCCTATCCTGACTTTGCGGTGTCTAGGCAAGTATGTCCAAGGCAAGTGGTTACTTAATTAGGACCACTACGTACGTAGTGGGGAGCCTCCAACTTACCTGGCACTTACCTGGCCGTAATTGGCGGAGAAGAGGCGGTTTGAGGTCCTATTTCTAGCCCTTTGGAACAGTTAGGAGCTGTCTAGCTGACCTAGGTGACCCTAGATCTAGGTGTGATTGTGCATATCTTGTTTGTGATTGTTTGAAGCCGTAAGTCCGTAAATATTTCTGTAAAGTTCTTTCTAAAAGAAAAACACAAAACAAAAACTTTTATAAAAACTTGCCCTTTGTCGCCAGAATCCATTTTTTTTCACTCACCACCCATCGTATTTCTCCTTTGACATTTTCTTACCCTCACCTTCTCCGCTTTGACTACACTAAACTCGTTTAGTGTATGTCTGTTTGGACTCGGGACACTAGCGCCCGCCTAGTCCGCGTTACGTCAGTCGCTACAGACTACGCGATCGACTCAGACGTCGAAACTCCGTCCACGCTTCTTTCACCCTGACCTTTGCCGGCCAACTCCGACGTTGACCCAAATTCTGTTCATACATCCTCACCTTCACCATCACCAATCTCTTCTTCCGCGATGTCAGGATTTAATCCAAACATCCCTATAACTCCCCCGGGATTGATTCGACCTCTTATGGATGCGAATAACCCACCACCACCGCCTGTCGTAGCGCCACAGCGAATCACGCTCCAGGATCTCTTCTATCCCACCCGCTCTGCACTCCCCACCTGTCTTTCTCTTCCACCGGGTAATGGGGATAATTTTGAAATTAAGCCCCACTTCATTAACATGCTTCCGAAATTTCATGGGCTTGAATCTGAAGATGCCTATATCTTCATCAACAAGTTTCAAAATGTTTGTGCCATGATGAAAACGACCCAGCTGTCGGACGATGCTATACGGCTACGGGTCATTCCGTTCACTTTGTGCGATCTTGCTGAAAAATGGCTGTATAGCACCGCTTCCCACTCCATAACCAGTTGGGACGAGTTTGTGAAAGCGTTTCTCAAGAAATTCTATCCGAATCATAAAACCGCAAGGATCCGTAACGAAATCAACCAATTCTCTCAGCTTCCTACTGAACCCTTCTGGAAGTGCTTTGACCGGTATAAAGACCTTCTTGTTCAGTGTCCTCACCATGGTATCGAGAAGTGGCAACTTTGCCAAACCTTAGACGAGGGCCTGAACCCAGCAACCTAGCAGTTGTTGGAAACCATTTGTCAGGGCCACTTCCTATCGAAATCTGACGAGGAAGCATGGCAATTCTTCGACGACCTTGCGGAACAAACGCTTCAATGGGAGAGCACCAGACCAACTTCTTCTTCTTCTTCCTCCACTTCTACTGGTCAGTCTAGGGTAGGAATTCACCAACTTGATGTCTCTATTGCGATGAAAGCTGAAATGGCTGCAATAACGAGAAAACTTGAAGCGATAGAGAGCAGATTTTCATCTCCTGCTCCTACCCCTGTTCTCCCCCTTCGTACCATTTGTGCTTGTTGTTCCGATCCTTCTCACTTAACCGAAGTGTGTCCTTACAATCCACCATCTCAAGGACAGGATCAGGTTAATGCTGCAGTTCAGGAAAGACCAAGAAATGATCCATACTCTTCCACCTACAATCCCAGTTGGAGGAACCACCCCAATTTCGCCTGGAATCAGAATCAGCATCAATTCCAAGGCAACAATTTCCAGAGGCCCCCTCCTCTGCAGCAACAAGCGCAACAACAAACTCAACATCAGTTTCAGCAGCCCTTCCAACCCCAACCTTTTCAAAATCAGACGAACAACTTTGCACCCAACAATTCTTTTCCGCAAAACAACTTTGTTCCGTCAAACAACGATAAGGTTTCCTCGCTAGAACGAAGTCTGGAGGCGCTCGTTAAACAATCGACACAATCCACCGCCAACATCTAGTCGTCTATTCAGTCTTTGGTGCAACACACTGCTGCACACGGGCAAAGCATCAAGACCATCGAAGCCCAGATTGCACAGCTGAATGCAGCGTTAAGCGAGCGAGAAAAGGGGAAGCTTCCATCTCAACCACCCCCAAATCCCGGTCACCCACATAATGTACATGTTGCTCTTAAACAACAGAACCATAATGTGAGTGCCGTGACTACATTAAGATCGGGAAGGATGCTGCACAACAACATCGGCACAACAATTGAGGATAATGACACCCAGGCAGCTTCTTCTTCTTCTTCTTCTTCTTCTTCTGCTCTGAACGGACCCACTTCTCACTCCTCGAAAACACCAGCTCTGGGATCCGTTCCAACTCCACAGTCTCCTCCACAAGCATTGGACTCAACCAATTTTAAAAACGTTCCATTTCCAAACCGGTTGAGGTCCAATAAACAAAATACACAAATGGAGAAGATTCTGGAGTTGTTTAAACAGGTTAACATCAACATTCCCCTTTTAGATGCTGTCCAACAAGTCCCATCCTACGCGAAAATTTTAAAGGACTTGTGCACGAAAAAGAGGAAATCTCAGGTACCCAAGAAAGTTTTCTTGGCTAGTGCTGTGAGTGATGCTCTTACCCAATCTTTACCGCTAAAATGGAAAGACCCTGGCCGTCCTACGATTTCTATTACCATTGGGGATAAGAACATCAACCGCGCACTATTAGATCTTGGTACCAGTGTTAACCTGCTTCCGTACTCAGTATATGAGCAACTAGGTGTAGGAGAGCTGAACCCACACACTGCACTCTCTAAATGGCCGACCGATCAATCACCCATCCTAGGGGTAAGCTAGAGGATGTGTTAATCAAGGTTGGGGACTTCATATTCCCTGTTGACTTCATTGTTTTAGACACACAGCCTGTAGCTAACCCCCGGAATCAAATTCCGGTGATACTCGGTCACCCATTCCTTGCAACCTCTAATGCTGTGATCAATTGTCGAAATGGTTCGATGAACCTATCTTTTGGAAACATGACAATTGAACTCAACATTTTTAGGTTGGGGAATCAGCCCTCCGAACCTAATGCTCATATATTAGACGTTTGCTCAATCCAGGAGATCACCCCAGAAGAGTGTGAATTCGAGGAGTTTTTGTTCAATCACGATAACCTTAACGCCACTAGTGCGTTCCTCTTCGAACCTGCTGCTGTTTCTGCGCCCGACAATGACTACGAGTGTTTCACTTTCTCGAACGATTTTAGCCACTCACCACCCGAGTTTGAATCCTTCGAATTTCCGGATGAGTTACCTGAACCATCCAACTCGGTCGCTTACACTCATTTTGAACCTTTGATGGAATCCTTTGAGTTCGAAACCTTTTCACCAATCTTGCCTTCAATCGTTTCACCTCCAATGCTCGAACTCAAGCTTTTGCCGTCTCACCTTAAGTACGCTTACTTGGGTGAGAACGAGACCCTCCATGTTATCATCTCGGCTTCTCTAGCTCCAGAGCAAGAGAAAGCCCTTTTTGCGGTCTTGCACAGCAATAGGCAAGCTTTTGGCTGGTCCATGGCGGACATCAAGGGGATTAGTCCCCTGATCGTTGAACATCACATTCATCTGATGGATGATGGCAAACCAGCCAGGGATCCACAAAGGCGACTCAATCCAGTCATGAAGGAGGCTGTAAAGAAGGAGATCGTAAAATATCTGGATAGTGGTATCATTTACCCTATCTCTGATAGCTAGTGGGTTAGCCCCATTCACGTTGTCCCCAAGAAATCAAGCATAACGGTCATCACTAACGAGGCGAACGAGTTAATCCCTACTCGCACCCAGACTGGGTGGCGAGTATGCATCGATTACAGAAAACTCAACGCCGCAACGCGGAAGGACAACTTTCCGCTACCTTTCATTGACCAAATGCTTGAACGATTGGCCGGACATGAGTACTACTGCTTTCTTAATGGCTACTCCGGCTATAATCAGATTCCCATCGCCGAAAAAGACCAGGACAAGACCACATTCACTTGTCCTTTCGGCATGTTCGCATATCATCGCATGCCCTTTGGGTTATGCAATGCCCCCGCTACCTTCCAGCGGTGTATGATGGGAATCTTCTCAGACATGGTGGAAAAATTCCTGGAGATCTTCATGGACGATTTCTCCATCTTCGGCGATTCCTTCAATGAGTGTTTGCTGCATCTCGACGCTGTCCTTACCCGATGTAAGGACAAGAACCTCACTTTGAATTGGGAGAAGTGCCACTTCATGGTGCGCGAAGGTATTGTCTTAGGACATATCATTTCGCAAAATGGTATAGAGGTTGACAAAGCGAAGATTGAGGTCATTTCCAATCTCCCTCCTCCCAGATGCGTCAGAGACATCCGAGCCTTCCTTGGCCATGCCGGTTTCTATAGACGGTTCATCAAGGACTTTAGCAAGATTGCTAGGCCCTTGACTCTTTTGCCGGCCAAGGACACGCCATTCGACTTCAACTCGAGCTATGTGACTGCGTTCGAGTCATTAAAAAGCTCACTCACTTCTGCTCCCGTTCTCTCTTCACCTGACTGGACGCACCCATTTGAAATTATGTGCGATGCATCCGACTTTGCCATTAGTGCTGTCCTTGGACAACACATCAACAAGATGCCGCACGTAATCTATTATGCTAGCCGAACCCTGAACGACGCCCAACTTAATTATACAACAACTGAGAAGGAATTCTTGGCTATTGTATTTGCTTTAGAAAAGTTCATGTCCTACCTCATCGGCTCTCCAGTCATTGTTTACACAGACCATTCTGCTCTGCGCCATCTTTTTGCGAAGAAAGATGCAAAATCCCGGCTAATACGTTGGATCCTCTTGCTTCAAGAGTTTGACCTTGTCATCAAGGACAAAAGAGGATGTGAAAATGTAGTCGTCGACTATCTCTCACGACTTCCTTCTTCGTCTTCACTTCATATTCCAATCAACGACGTTTTCCCGGATGAACAGCTCTTGACATTATCTTGCGAACCCTGGTTCGCAGATATTGTGAACTATTTGGACACAAGATTACTACCGACTGAATGGTCAAGTCAGGACAGACTTTGCTTCTTATCCCAAGTAAAACACTTTTACTGGGACGAACCCTATCTGTTCAAGTACTGTCCCGACCAGATTATTCGTCGGTGTGTCCCTGACGATGAATTCAAGAGTGTGCTGTCATTTTGCCACGATCAAGCATGTCTCGGGCATTTTGGCCCCAAAAAGACTGCTGAGAAGATCTTGCAGTGTGGTTTCTACTGGCCACAACTCTTCAAGGACGCTCCTGACTACTGCAAGACTTGCTCCCGGTGCCAACACTTGGGCCGGATATCCCGGAGGAACGAGATGCCGCTCCAACCAATCTTGGTTGTGGAGATTTTTGACGTTTGGGGGATAGATTTCATGGGGCCGTTTTCCAGCTCTTTTGGGAACTTGTACATCCTTCTCGCTGTTTATTACGTCTCTAAGTGGGTCGAGGTTGTGCCCAGCCGGACTAACGACAACAAGGTTGTCGTTAGGTTTCTTAAAGAAAACATTTTCTCCCGGTGTAGACACCCCCGAGCAATCATTAGCGACAATGGAACTCATTTCTGCAATAAGACTTTCGAGGCCTTGATGCGGAAGTATTCCATTAATCATAAGCTACCTACGCCCTACCACCCCCAAACCTGTGGGCAAGCTGAAGTTTCAAATCGGCAAATCAATCAGATACTGGAGAAGACGGTTTCTAAGAACCGTAAGGATTGGTCGCTAAAACTCACTGATGCCCTTTGGGCATTTCGAACCGCTTATAAAACCGATCTTGGCATGTCTCCCTATCGGCTTGTGTACGGAAAGGCTTGCCACCTCCCTGTCGAAATAGAGCATCGCGCATTTTGGGCGATAAAGGAGCTGAATCTGTCTCTCGAAGATGCGGGCAGCCATCCGAAGATGCAGTTGAACGAATTGAGCGAGCTTAGGGATGAGGCTTACGATAACGTGGTTGTCGTTAAGAACCGGACCAAGGTGTTTCACGATAAACACCTTTTGCGCAAAACTTTCGTACCTGGTCAATAGGTACTGCTTTACGACACCCAGCTACACTTCCATCCAGGAAAGCTCAGATCTCGCTGGAAAGGGCCGTATTTTGTGTGGAATGTGTATCCGCATGGCGCTGTGGATTTGGAGAATCCAAAGGACGGTTCATTTTTCAAAGTAAACGGACACCGACTTAAACCGTACCTTAGTGCCGAACCAACAGAGGAGCTCCTGGTCTTACAGGAGCCGGTTTACCCTACATAAATCTTCCTCTGCCTACCACCAAACTTCGGTTATCCAGCCAAGAACAGCGGACACTGTTCCAAATAAGTTTGGGGGTATGTATATACCATTTTGTATATATTTGTGGATATTCTTTTCCATTTTTACTATTCTTCTTTTCTTTAAAAACAAAAAAAATTGTGTATATCTAACCGACAATTTTTGACAATTCAAATGATCTCTTCATGCAATGACAGTGAGGACACTGTCCAGTTCAAGTTTGGGGGTACGCTCGGTACGCATTTCTAACCTTCGCATTCATATGTATATTTTGCATCTGCATATTAAAATCCATAAAACCCATAAAAATCAGAAAATTTTCTAAAAACATTAAAACTTTTCTGTCAAGTTAGCTAGTGGGAGAACTCTGATTCAACATTTCGACGGTTTTGTTTGATAAGATAAGAATAACTAAATCTTATTTTTAGATTTTGAAAACTTGAAAGATAACTCTCCTTTGAAGTTAACTATAGCTGATATACGTCTTTACATCACACTACACGTGTCGTGAGTTTTGGAAATTAGATGACAAGTCATTTATGTCTAAAAAAACTTTTAAATGGATAAATGATTTTCTGAGGATCAAATAGGTTTGTTCTGAAATAACTAATATCAAGAATAGTTTATGAAGTGAAGCGAATATGAAGGAATGTTATTGATGCCTTAATTGGAACTAATTCTGAAAAATAACCCATCTGAAACTTGATTGGAATGATTACACACCTAACCCACTAAACACGTCTTTTATCAAAAAAAATAACTGAACTGCAGGTTATATCTCCGTTCGCATTGAATCATCATGATTTTCACGCTAAAGTGTCCTTTGTTTTTGGGCCTTGGTAACTTGAGTAATTAAGTCCGCTGGGGTGTCTCAACACCTGATGCCCTAAAGCCAACTGGCTTAGGTGCATTGGCCCAAAGCTCGTTAAGAATCCTAGAAAGTCTAGATTAAAACAAAGTCAAGCAAGTGTTCACTCCGAGTTAAAATTCCTAACGGTTCTTTGTGTGAGAATAATCTTGACAAAAGACAGGTTTTTATAAAAAATATTTCTAGCGGAGACTATTGCACGTTCACAGAGGTGTGTATGAAATGAAAACAAGAAAAAGGTGGAGTGAAAAATAAGACCTAGTTTCCTGTTAAGGAAGATAGAAATTCTGAAGTTGAAACCTTACTGGAAAACGAAACTTGAAAAAAGCTTAACTCTTTATAAAACTTATGTGATCCTTTTAAAATTGTTATCTGGGCTTTATTGTGTGACAAGATGACTTTAACCGATCCTTCTGGAACTTAACTACACTATTTGCACTGCACGTAAAGACATATAAAATCATTAGTTAAATAAGAAGCGAGGTGTGAAAAATAAGGGTTCGATAGTCTAGACTTAGGATCATAGAATTGTTATTTTCTGAAACAAAACTATAGGGGTTTGAATCATAGTTATTTTGCAAAACTAGCTTGACCGGATTTTGTGGGTAGTATCCGCTGGAAATCCTCCGGAGACAACACTCCTCCTATTAGGGACACCTAGAGATTTAACGGCTTGTTGCACATGCTCAGTGCAATCGCGTTCCCTGCGAAAGTGAGGTTAGGAATATTTTGTGAATAAATTGGTTTTGCTCGGAACGAGCAAATGATAAGTTTGGGGGCATTTGTTCATATAAGGTTTTTACATTTTTATACCGCCCAATTTTTATCACATTGCTTATCGGTAGGTACTCTTGAGCCGTGTTTGCTAGTCAATTGCAGGATACAGGTTCTCAGCTCTAAACAGTGAAATTCATGGAAAAGAACGACAAATTCTGGATTACTGCCAACCACAGATAAAACACGGGTCTCCGCTCTCTATCCGTATGTTGCCGCACACCAGTTTAAGGGACAAAATGGCAAATCAATGTCATTTTCATGCACAAAGCTCAATGGCAACATAAGATCCAACATATCTACGCGGAGCTCAAGAAAAATCATGACAAAAGATCCACATTACATCACCTTTTGTTCTGCTGAAATTCTGGAAATATTGTGAAGAGATTCTGAGAAACAACATATACCACACTGAAGAGTACTAAAAAGAAGGGAAAACCACCAAATTTCATTGCCTAACTCCACTAAAGGGCCGCGGTTCCGCGGCATAAGCATGCTTAGGCCGCGAAACCGCGGCCGTACGGGCTCCGCAGTGGACGAGGTTTCAGGGGTATTTTGGTCATTCTATATGGAGTCAGTTTGTTGCCCTAGATTTCCAGTTCCCTGCCTATAAATAGTCCAGAACTTGCAAAAGCCAAGGGTGCTTATTCTTGTATTTAGATTTTAGAATACATGTTGTTGTTCTTCTTCCTCTTCTCATCTCTTCTCCATTAAAAACTTGTAGTGAGCTTTTGTGAGTGAAGGATGAATAAAGGAGTTCATTTTGTTGCCATGCTTGTCTTGTTATTTTGTTAATTATAATTTCTTGTATTTTTTATTTGCTAATCTAGTTGTTATTATTTGTTGTTTGTTTCTTTTTTGTTCTCTTTTTCTTTATCCTTAAACAACAGTGATGCTTAAGCTTGATCCTTGCCAAAGTGAGGTCTCAATTAGCTAGTTGTAATCTTCGAACCTCTTTCTTTCTATCTTTCTCCTTTGTTTTTTTTTCCTTTTTCTTATAATGGGTGAGTAGTTTTCTTAACTTGTTAGGGTAGGATAAGGAAAGTTTGAGAGAAGGAAATCTCACTCACTCTTTCCTTGCCCAACATCTTAATTCGGACTCCCGTTAATTTAACCACAATTCGCTCCCTACGGCACCCTATCCTACATGATAGCGGTGATTCCTTAGTAAGACCGGTTGTGGTTGAATTAACCGGAGGTTAAGGCTAAGAGCCAAGAACGGACGGACAAGCACCAAAAGAAAGAACTTAAGTGTTGGAAAGCCTAGCTTATACTCGCAAGTTCCTTCTTAGTCGTGCTAATCCCCGTTGTTGCCGATTACCGTAACATCGATATTAAGAGTGGCAACAAAAGAAGTGAGTGACTCCTAACTCAAACTAACCTAATCCTAACCCTAACAAGCTCTCTTTACATATCATTTTAGCACACAGTTAATCTCAAAACAAACCTGGACATTTGGACTTAACTCGTTAAAGCACATAGAAAAAGATTCCCATCTCCCAGCGGACGACCCGTACTCAACCAGCTAGCTACATGCGAAACCGTCTTGATTCCGGTAATTAACTAAGCACGTAAAACCACTACCAATCAGCGGCGTACTTACGATACGCTACTCTTCTTAAGAAACCTTAGGATGTACATTTTTTGCATTGTATTCTATTCGTTCCTTTGATCTATCTTCGTCGATATCGGATGGTGTTTTCTGTTACCACGGTCGCACGGGAAGAGAGGGCTGCGGCTAGTACGCGATGACCGTTAGGGTATTGTCTATTCTGGAGGGTTGAAGCATTGTTTAGCGTACGGACGAAGGGTGTTTACATGTCGTCCAGACGAAGTTAAAAGGTTCGAACGAATGTCAGAAACCCATTTTCCCAAGTTTAAGGTATTCGGAAGAACATGTAGGTATTTCTATGGACCCTCTAGAAGAATGAAAACCTAACTCGACATAATGACCATGAGAACGCTGGTGAACCTTAGGGTTTGCGGCAGTTCCGCAGTGCCATCAGTGAGGCTTGGGTTTGCCCTTCTACGGCTGGTCTGTAGATGCTGGGGCATGTACTGGATATTTTTAAACTGTACTTGAGTGTTGAGCTCTTGGGGAATTATGGGATTTTGATGAATCGATCGAAAAGTTTAACGTAGTCCAGATATCAGGTGAAGGGATAGATTACGTGGGAGACTCTAGTTAGGAGTATAGCCGTTTGTAGCGTAGTCACCACAGCTATGAGGAGACGAGTCCGAATCAGTCGACATTAGAAAAGGCGTACATTGACGATAGTGTTTACGATTGCGAATTGGTGATTTGAATTTCATATTTTCGTTGATTGGATTTTGGTATTTTGAGGATTTTGTTCTATGATTGGTATATCCTATGTGTACATTCATTACACTCTATTCGTGTTTCATATATCAGATGTATTGATTTGGTTTTATACATTTTGAGATATTGATTTGATTTCGTGCAAACGGGTTGCACATGATTTTGACCTATGCTTCGGCAAAGTTTTCATGCATTTTCGTACTGTGATTTCGATTTTGATATACGATATATGTTTTCGTGCACCATGTGCACTTGATCGAGATTCTTGCGCACACTTGGGACACTTGATGCGATTTTGTGCACACCAGATGCACTAAATCGGGATTTGTGCAGACTAGATGCACCTGATATTGTTGTCGTGCATGCCCGTTGCACTTGACAGATGTTTTTGGTGCACACCCGTTGCACTCAGTTTTGTTCTGTGCATATTCGTGGCTTATGTATTTGGTTTCGATTTCGTGCGCACCGGACGCACGCGGTGTTTTTGTATGTTGTATTTAAGGCTGATTTCATCTTGAGCAGTATGTTTTTATGATATTTACTTTGGTTTTATAATCGAGCAGGACTGTCCTGAGACCAGTACCTAGGTGTTTTGCATGCTTCTTTATTCAGATGTTTGGACGATTTTACTACGATGCGCACTATATACAAGTTATGGTTTTGATGTATTTCATGTTGGTTTTCGTATTGGACTTTGACATTGTATTTTCACCATAACACCGATGATTGCGTTGTGCTTGACAGAGTTTTGATTTTGAGTTATGTAGTTCTTTTTCATGCGCATGCACTGCGCTTAGATGTGTTTTATGTATTGCTGATTTCGGAGCCCCGACAATTTGAGTGCTTTGCTAAATGTTTTAGTTTTTGGGGGGCATTTTAATTTAAATTCGGCGACCGAAATTTCTTTAAGGGGGAAGATTGTAACATTTTAAAAAATAAATAAATAAATAAAATCCTTTAGGTGAATTTTCTGATAATCGGTAAAATAAACCGTATTTTCCGTAAAACTCAACTACAGTTATTTTTCATCATAAAATTAAATACGCATATTTTAACTATGTAATTACTAGTAAATGGTGTTATTTAGTGACTTATAAATTATTAGTTTACTTAAATATTTTTCCTTAATTAATTAAATTCAAATATTAACATAAGATTTAATAATACATTAAATTAGTGCAAATCACAAATTAGAAATGAGTTAATTTTACAAAGTGAACCATGACAATTTAAAACAAGTGTGTAACATGCAAAATTCTTTCTCAAATTTTTCCATGGTTCTAGACTTTTCTAGGATTGGTTTAGAAAAGAAAATAAATAAAATAATTAATTAATGAAAAGACTTAAAGTATGGGTTTTATTCATGAAGTTTCTACACTCATTTCACTCTCTGTCTTTTCCTCCCATAGTGTGGCCGAGCCTCCTCCATGGGCAGCCCCAATTTTTTCCACATCATTTTTGCATAAAAAATCATCCAAAAACTCATCAAAAATCCAAATAAAAACCCACAAATTCATAATTTAATTCCTACCCATTATTCTTTGCTCATTCTAGCATGGATTTTGGGAGCAAGAGAGCATAATGGGGTGGCTAGGTTGCAAGCTATATTTCTAAACTTGGAGGTATAATCCTAACCTATGTTCAAATTTTTGCTAAATTACTTTGGTTTAGCATAATTAGAAGTTTAATTGTGGTTTTGATTTTGTGATTCAAAATTCAAGTAAGGGGTTTGAGTTAAAGTTAGGGTTTTTATTAATGGAGTAGGGTTATAATAAGTGGTTTAACATTTTATGAAATGAAGAATTTAGTGTACTTGTTGTATTGTAAATTGTTGTTTCAAAATTGTTTAAATTAAACAATTTTGAAAACTAGGTTTTTATAAAACATATAAATAGGTTAGATAAAATTCTAGTGCGAATGTTTATCAATTGTTCATGGTTTTAATGAGTAGATTAAAATGTTAATTGAATGCAAAGGTTAATCTAGTTACTAGTTTCAAATTTTTAGTTGGAAATTATGATAAATATGCTAATTTTTGCTAACTGGGTTTTAGGAATTGATTAAATAATTGAGATTAAAATCCAATTAGGGTTTTTATGACATTATTAACATTATAAATTGTAGTTTAATAATTTAGTTCATGCAAAACCAAGTTTAGTTGTGGAATTGTGAATTTTTCTTTAAAAGGTGTTAAAATTTGATATTTTTACAAACTAGAATTTTCAATTCAATACAAATTGATGAGAATAAATTATAGAAATGGTTTATATAACCTAGTTATGATATTTAGTAAATATGATGGCCATTAGTTTTGTTTAAACATCAAGTTTTGAAGTAAAACGGTTAATTGACGCTTTCTAGGTTTTTGCGAAATAGAACGACTTGATTGATTTTAAGGTTTTGATGATTTAAACCCTATTTTATATTATAATTAGTGAGTTTTGGAACTACGACTTGTACGTTCATGTTTTATCTCGATCAATCGGCGTTTGTACGCCGATATCGAGGGTTTTTCGGTTCTTTTGCATGAGCGGGTCATAGGTTTGAACCTATGCCCGTTTCATGCGCTGTTTTGGTTTTGTCCGTGATTCGGTTTACGATATTATATAGCGTATAGGTACCCCTCACATGGACTTCGGACGAGGAAGAAGAGGAGGGCGACATCGACTTCGGCAGACAAGGACCAGGTGAGTAGATGTATATCTACGGGGGAAGTCGGGTGGATGGTGTATAGCACGCCCGCAAACGTAGAATAAGGATATTACGTACTGTTACTTTAGATTGGACTAGACTGATTTAGAAAGACTTAACCAGAGCATTACTGCCTTGGGGGGAATTCGTAGGTTTCATATAGACACACACGCACGCACACGCACACATAAACTTGACTTGGTGTATGTGTATGTGTGTGTGTGTGTGTATAGGAATGTGTCTAGGTGTATATATATATATATATATATATATATATATATATACAACATATAAATATGACATGAGGAGGCTATATGATACATGGGGATGAGTCGATATGACGAGGCTTGATGCCGTGATTTATTGGATATACGATCGAATTATGATATGAGATGTATTATGATATTAGCGGATCGTCGGGAAATGAGAAAATGTATATTTATACATAAACGATAATAGGTGATGATGACATTGAAATGAACGAGACTCTAGAATACAACCCAGATTTGTAATATGTGACTTAATCACGATATGATATATGACATGATATTTTAGTGGATCATTTGACGATGTATATTTACACAGACAATGATATATGATTGATGATATTGGGATGTATGCGATTATAGTACAGTACCCTTGATCATGATATTGTTTGATGATGATACTATACGAACGATGATGTATATATGTGATAGTTGACCCGTACCCCGATTTTGGGATGCCGTACGATTGATTTTTACTGTACGAGGCATAGATGTGATTGTTGACCCGCACACTTGACTTGAGAGAGTCGTACTATGTACGTGACGCTATTGAGGCTGGATCACCGACTACTAGAGATATCGACTCATACTTTAGGAGGATTCTTCTTACCTTTCGACTAGTGTTTTTAGTTAGTTCCTTAGTTGGTTAGGTAGATCTTAGCTTAGGCTCGAGTCATACTTATTTTCAAAACTATCGAATCATGCTTCTTCAAACAACAAGCTTTATGACTCGTAATTAGTATGTATTCTCTAGTTGTGCGTTTACTACACATTCGCTGTTATATTCATGTTGTATTCATCGCATTGCATGTTCACACATATGTTTCTCTAGTTAATATGAAACTCTACCTGTTAGGACACCAGCACTAATACCGATGATGCGCAGGTTCCACGTACACTCATTTGCCGGCTCACACACATCATCATTGGTAATTGCCATGTCACATACACTTTAGAACATACTATCTTTTTATTGATATAATCAGCTAAATGCTATTCCAATAATATTGTGTGATTACTCTCATGTTCTAGTTTAGACATTGCATTTATTACTTAGACACTTTATGCATTCACATTTTCATATTATCATGCAGTATTGTGGGGCTTATGCCGATACTCATTATTACTTACTAAGGATTTTGGGATTTTGGATTTCTATGAGATTTCTGGATTTTGGGGAAAACCGCAAGAATATATATATAAAAACTTCTCTCTCTCCCTCTCATTTTAAAATACAAGTTGCGGTTTTCTCGTGATGTATGTGTCGTCCACCATGAGATTTCATGTTTTCTGTTGGATTTTGAGACCCAATTCGAGAAGTGGATGAACCGCCTCGGGTACATTGTGGGACTGGTATGGTACCCTGGGGAAAGAAGCTCGAGTTATAGACGATGAGCCTGGCAGGGGAAGACTGCCTACCGGTGATGTCTGGCGCGGCGGATATCCGGAGGATACCGACCGTTGTCGTGAGATTTGATGATATGGGCCGATCCGGACTGACGGAGCCCGAGATATTAAGACTATGAGATATTGAGACCATAAGGTATTGAGACATTGAGATTTACATGTTTTGTGTCGATGCTTGACACGGATTTCCATGGATTTCATGATGTTGTTTCAGATTACCATACAAATTTTACTATGATACAAGTTAAAGATTTCTTATACAGATCTATCCAGATTTTATGGATGATTGTTTTACATTCATAGTGCATGCATACTCATGTTAGGTTTACCTAGCACCCTATGAAAGGTTTGGAAGCAACACATGTCACAAAGATTAAATTTTTATGGTGCTAAGTGAACATACAAAGGATCATTCCTAGAAAATTAGGGTTTCAAATCTTTAACCAACATCATAAGTAACAAAGACTAGGGTTTTGAGAGTACAACCTTTGTAGCTCCCTACGCTAGACTCCTTGGCCACTTGAGGGTTGGAGAACAGTTAGCTTGAAGTCTTCTAGTGTCTACGACGATCCACCCGAAGCTCCTTTGTCCAAGCTAGCAACTTCACTTGATCAAGAGAAAGAAATGAAGATAACACTCTAAACAAGTGGGCAAGACTTGTGTAGAATGATGTTGTGGTGGCTTTTCTCACTTCAAAAACCTAACTTGATGAGTATTTTGCTCACTATAGAAATCTAGAGAGCAAAAGGCGAAGGAGAAAGAAGATGATGGCTTTTTGAGCAAGAGTAAAAGAAAAACTCTTATGAGAAAAATGAAAAATATATGTATATATATTTTCCACTTCTCATCTCAAACCATGGTTAAATGATAAAGATATTATTGTATTTGAGTTTAAAACACAAAAGAAAGATTAACCCATGGTAAATAAGTAGGTGAGCATGGTAAGATGAAGAAGAGTGTAGAAACTAATCCATGAATTAACCCTTTTTCTTTTTCTATTGTTTTAACCCAAATGCAATAATTATCCATATAAAAACCCACGGTGTGAGTCTTATATTGCCACCATTTTCAATGTATATGCAACCATGAAGGATGATGTATGTATGTATGTGTGCATGCACATCCATATGTGCATGAATCTAGAAAGAATGCATACATGCATGCATACATCCAAAAAACACACAAGAAAAGATTTCTAGTGAGAAACTAATGGTTAAATGATAAATCAACACTTGATTTATCAATCCGGCCATATCACATACTACCTAACCAAAAGCAAGCCGTCCGATTAATATACGGTATCTCATATGCGCATTTTAACCGGGTCCATGCGCATATCGCATACGCGCACCACAACATTTCGCCTGGACTAGGTAACTCCTTTGTGGGACTCTAAGACTCGTCAATACGCCGGTAGTGCGTGATGATCATATCAAGCACCCCCAAGCCGCAAGCGGTCAGCTAAACGTAACGGCCACCCGGGTATTGAGCGATCAGAAGAAAACCAGCGAACCTGTTACAACTCCCGTCGAGCCAACCGGCAACACTACCGTACAGTCTGGTCTCTTCGTCAGATATGCTGCATATCGAGCCTAGGGATGGTCACGTCGACTCCAATAACTCAGTAAGTCGTGCCGGTGAATGGTCTATAACAGATTGAGAAACTACTGATAACACTTATCAGTAAATCTCAGCAGCCCTGGCCAGGGACTTACTGATATAACCAGTCGAGCACAACACAGCATCAACTCCCAATACCGGGAGAGACGAAACCCCTCCTATCGCTCATCGCCTTCGTGTGTCTCGGGACTGTACCCAACGGCCATCTGTTTGCACGACTCAGTAGAGCCGTGGTAGGGTGGCAATCAAAGTACAGTGGGAGAACACACAAGACTCTATGACGATCTCGGGTCTACAGACTAACCTGTACCAGTGTCACCTAAGAACTGCCATCCGACGATAGATATAATTCCATATAGGAGTTCTCGGTGAGTCCGTCCAGTGTACCCAGTCATCACTGAGCACCCGTATATGATCTCGATGTCAAACATCGATGAATGTGGGAACATTCATCGCCCATCGTATGGGTTTAGTATCATATACGCTAGTCTACTCTGGTATATCAATGCCCCGTCTCGATATACCTATGACTAGGGACATTCCATGATATACTTATAAACTACAGATGTCCCACTAGTATGATCTCCATCATAATCACAGTAGTCACGTCGATATCCTTAGGGCTTTATCAGCATGTATGAATGAATAAAAGCATGATCAAATCAACATGTCAGATAAAGAAGAACCAGATAGCATACTATCATGTCGAGCAAGAATGTACACTGAATATATATATACATGTACAGATATATCCACTATCATATAATGGCCTCTAGGGCATACATATATCCAACAATCTCCCACTTGCACTAAGGCCTGTTATTGGCGTATCTCATACCCAACATCTCAAAAAGTCGCTCATGCTGCGGCTGAGGGAGGGCCTTGGTGAATGGATCCGCGGCGTTATTCTTTGTGTCTACTCTCCTAATCTTGATCTCGCGGCGATCAACAATCTCCCGAATCAAATGAAAGCGCCTCAGGATGTGTCTGGACCGCTGATGGGACCTGGGCTCCTTGGCTAACGCCATACCCTCATTATTATCACAATACAATGGTATTGGATCAATAATGGTTGGAACTACTCCTAGCTCCAAGACGAACTTCTTCATCCAGACGGCTTCCTTGGCGGCATCATTTGCAGCAATGTACTCAGCTTCCATCGTAGAGTCTGCAACGGTATCCTGTTTGGAACTCTTCCAACTTAGCGCCCCTCCATTGAGGGTAAATACAAACCCAGAGATAGATTTGTTGTCATCCTTACCGCTCTGGAAGCTCGAATCGATAAAGGCCTCCATTTGGAGATCCCCATTACCATACACCAAGAACAATTCTTTAGTCCATCGCAAGTACTTAAGAATGTTCTTCACAGCTGTCCAGTGATTCTCCCCTGGGTTGGATTGATACCTGCTTACAACACAAAGTGCATAAGCTACATCTGGGCGTGTACATAACATCACATACATTATAGATCCTACTGCCAAAGCATAGGGTATAACGCTAATGCGAGCTCTCTCTTCATCGGTTTTTGGGCAAGTGTCCTTGGAGAGAGTGACCCCATGATAAGCGGGTAAGGCACCCCGCTTGGAGTCTTCCATACTAAACCTTTTTAGGATGGTGTTGATGTACCTGGTTTGGGATAATCCCAATAACTTTTTGGATCTATCCCTATAGATCCTAATGCCCAGAATGTATGTGGCATCACCCAGGTCCTTCATGGAGAACCTTAGTGATAAGAAAGATTTAACCGACTGTAGCATAGGAATATCATTTCCTATCAGAAGAATGTCGTCCACGTACAGTACGAGGAATGTGACAGCTCTCCCTACAGCCTTCTTATAAACACAAGGTTCATCTGGATTTTTGATGAAATCAAACTCTTTGATGACATCATCGAAACAGATGTTCCAACTCCGTGATGCCTGCTTTAACACATATATGGATTTAAGCAATTTACATGCTTTCCCGCTGCTCCCACTGTCAATGAAGCCTTCTGGCTGATCCATATAAACGCATTCTTCTAAATTTCCATTTAGAAATGCGGTTTTAACGTCCATCTGCCATATTTCATAGTCGTAGTGAGCAGTAATAGCAAGTAGGATCCGAAAGGATTTAAGCATGGCTACGGGAGAAAAAGTCTCGTCATAGTCCAAACCCGGTCTTTGACGAAAACCCTTCGCCATAAGTCTTGCCTAATAGGTCTCCACTTGCCCATCTACACCAATCTTTCTTTTAAAGATCCATTTGCACCTCACAGGTTTTACCCCAGGGGGTACAACGTCCAAAGTCCATACTTTGTTGGTGTACATAGACTCCATTTCGGATCTCATGGCATCCAGCCACTTCACAGAGTCTCCACTCGTGATAGCTTGCTGAAAACTGGTAGGATCATCATCATCCATGATGCAGTCTTCTCCGTCACCATCAATGTAGAAACCGTAGTACCTATCTGGTGGGCGAGAAGTCTTACCAGACCTACGGAGTGGCCGAGGTTCCTCAGTTTCTATTGCAACAGCCGGTTCAACCAAATCGTCATTTGTAATTTGTGTCTCTAGAACCTCTTCTAGATCCACCAACTTGCCATCATCTTTTTCTGTGAAAAACTCTTTTTCCAAGAATGTGGCATACTGAGAAACAAACACTTTTTGTTCCTCTTTATGGTAGAATAGATATCCATAAGAATTCTTTGGATATCCCACAAAGTTACACATGACTGACCGTGTTTCGAGTTTGTCCAGATTCTGCTTTTTAACATAGGCCGGGCAACCCCAAATCTTAATTCTCTTAAGAGATGGTCTCTTCCCATCCCATATCTCATATGGCGTGGTAGACACGGTTTTGGTTGGAACCCTGTTTAGTAGAAATGCTGCAGTCTCCAATGCATGCCCCCAAAATGAGACGGGTAACTCAGCATCACTCATCATGGAACGGACCATATCTAATAGGGTCTGATTCCGTCGTTCTGACACACCGTTGTGCTGTGGTGTGTAAGGAGGAGTGAGCTGAGAGAGAATCCCATTCTCTTTTAGGAAGTTTGCAAATTCTGTACTGAGATACTCACCACCTCGATCTGATCGAAGCATCTTGATACTCAAGCCGGTTTGTTTTTCTACTTCTTGTTTATATTCAATGAATTTCTCGAAAGCTTCGGACTTGTGCTTTAATAAAAATACATGACCGAATCTTGAGAAATCGTCAGTGAACGTAATGAAGTATGAAAAACCGCTTCTAGCCTGTGTAGACATTGGCCCACATACATCACTATGTATGAGGCCTAGGAGCTCAGTAGCTCTTTCTCCGTGTCCGGTAAACGGAGTTTTGGTCATTTTACCCTTGATACAAGACTAGCAAGTCGTATAAGATTTATATTCAAAAGAGTTTAAATATCCATCTTTATGTAACTTGTTTAGTCTTGTTTCGTTAATATGACCAAGTCTACAGTGCCAAAGAAAAGCTTCATTTAATTCTGAAAGTTTTCTTTTATTAGTGTGTTGTATACTGAAAACTGTGTGTTGATTTAGGACATATATCCCGTTATTAAGCGTACCATACCCAACCAACATTTGATTCAGGTGAATGTTCATAACATTGTTCTGCAATATAAAGTTATATCCTTCATTGTCTAACAAAGAAAAAGATATTATATTACATAGCATACTTGGTACAAAATAACATGGGTTCAAAACCAATATACACCCAGATGGCAACCCCAAGTGATACTCTCCCACTGCGACTGTATGTACATTGGAACCATTTCCAACGCGGAGAGTATGGTCACCTGTCTTCAAAACCTTGCTATTTCTCAGCCCCTGCATAGAATTGCAAATGTGAGAACCTGAACCGGTATCCAATACCCAGAAAGCAGAGTTTATTGAAAAACAGTTTTCTGTCACAAACGCACCTGAAGCAGAAGCATCCCCATGCTTCTTCTTGAGATTTAAGTACTCCGTGCAGGTGCGCTTCCAATGTCCTGTCATGTGGCAATGAAAACATTCCTCTTTCCCCGAGTCTCCAGCTTTGGACTTTTCCTTTCCCTTTACCTTTTTAACTCCACCCTTAGGATTGGTGGGCTTCTTATTTTTCTTTCCTTTGGCCTTAGCTTTTGGGCGAGAAGAGGAAGACTGTCCAACAGTCATAACGGGAGTTCGTACTGATTTCATAGTGCTCTCTGCACTCCTTAACATATTAAGGAGTTCAGGGAGTTCCTTCTCCATGTTGTGCATGTTGAAGTTCACTATGAATTGAGCAAAGGTGGAGGGGAGGGACTGCAGAATAATATCTGTATATTATTCATTGTCCATCGTCCATCCAAGGTCCTCAAGCTCTTCTATAAGAGCTATCATCTTCAGAACATAGTCTCCTACTGGTGTGCCAGGGGCCATTCGCATCTGAAACAATTTCTTGGATGCTTCGTATCGTAATACACGGGATTGCTCTCCATACAACTCCTTTGTATGGAGCAATATGGCGTGAATGTCCATATTCTCGTGCTGCTTTTGATGTGTGGTATCCATCGATACAAGCGCGAGGCATTTGGCCGTGGCACAGTCAGCGTCCCATGTCTTGCGGACTTCAATATCCGCAACTGAGGATTTTGGGCCTGGGACGGGCGGGGCTGGAGCCGTGAGGACATATGATACCTTATCATATGTCAAGGCAATGTTTAGATTCCTCAGCCATGTTAGTTATATGTATGCCCTAGAGGACATTACTATACATAGGATGTATATTGTAGTGGATTCTTGGACATATATAGGGAGGACTTTCTTGCTCGACATGATAGTATGCTATCTGATTGCTCTTTACCTTAACGTGTACACTGATTGTCTCTCTGTTACATGTTGGTAAAGCCCTTAGGATGTGTACTTGACTACCTGGACTATGAGGAGGATCATACTAGTGGGGACATGGTAGTCCATAAGTATATCCTTCAAGGTCCCTAGTCGTGGGTGTATCGAGACGGGGCATCGATATACCAGAGTAGACTAGCGTATACCTTCTCGACCCATACAGATGGGCGATGGATGATCCCATATCAATTGGTGTTTGACATCAGAGATGATATACGGGTTCTCAGTGGAGACTGGGTACACTGGACGGACTCGTCGAGAACTCCTAGATGGTATTATACCTTACGTCAGATGGCAGTTCTCTGGTGACACTGGTACAGAGTAGTCTGTTGACCCGAGATCGTTATAAAGTCTTGTGTGATTCCCACTGTCCTTTGATTTCCACCTTACCGCGTCCAAGAGGGCGTGCAAAACGGTGGTTTTTGGGTACAGTCCCGAATCACATGGAGGCAACGAGCGATAGGAGGAGATTCGTCTCTCCCGGTATAGGGAGGTGATGTTGCGCTGTGTTCGATTGGCTATAACCGGAAATCCCTGGCCAGGGTTGCTGAGATTTACTGGTAAGTGTTACCAGTAGTTTCTCGAACTGTTATAGACCTCATATCGACACGACTTATCGAGCTACTGTGGTCTGACGTTTACCACCCCTAGGCGAGATATGCGACATATCAGACGAACAGACCGGACTGTACGGTAAGTGTTACTGGTTGGATTCACAGGAGCGTGAGCGGGCTTGCTCGTTGATCTTCTGATCGCTCAATACCCAGGTGGCCGTTATGTTTATCAAACCACTTGTGGCTTGTGGGTGTTTGATATGATCATCACCTGCTGCTGGCGTATTGACGAGTCTTTAGAGTCCTACACAGAGGTTTCCTAGCTCAAGCGAAACGAAATAGGAGCGCATATGAAATATGTGCTGGACCGAGAATAATGCGTGTATATGATACCGTATTCTATTCTCGCAATGAATGTATCGATTGGTTATATGCGATGTAACCTAGTTATCGAATCAAGGATTGATTCGATAAGCCGATACATTGAATATTAGTCGGTCATATGCGATATGACCGGATCGTTAAATCAACTGTTGATTTAATGATTTAATGTATAATTATATATTTTATATATTACTTTATATTAACTAATATTGGTTCACTTAAGATGTTTTTCTCACTTGTTTGTGCACATTTTATATGTGATATATTTTTGTGCACAAGTTTGTATCATATTTGATGATACATGCTAACTTGAGTGTATGTTTGTATTAAACCATGGTTAGTTAATGGTTAGGGTTTCATTTTCTTTATTTGCTTATTTATTTATTTATTTGAGAAAGAAAAAAGATGGTGGCTAATTTTGTTCTTTTGTTGAAACTTCATGAAGGTTTGAAAGCTTGACCATTTTGTTTCTTTCCTTTAACCTAACCATTCAACTTAACCCTACTTTATTCTCTACACTTGACCATGGTTGAGATATGATAAGAATCACCTTATTTTCTATTTTCCAATAATTCTTATCATATCATCTTCTTCTTCTTCTTGAAGATGAAGAAAACCTTTGCTACCATTAATGGCAACTTGATGAAATGAGTGAGAAATCCAATTTTAAAGTGAACCCACTTCCTATTTCTTCATCCTCTACCACTTGTCAAGTTGTATAGGGTGTTTTCTTCACAGGTTTCATGGCTTGGTGAAGTTGGAGCTTGATCTTGTATAGCCTCGACGTAGATCATCTTCGGCATCGAAGTCGACGACCTAGCCCGATCATTTCTTCGATGAAACCACCGCGAGAGTCCGGGATCCGAAGGGTGCAGCGGAGGGCTTCATCATGGAGCTATGGAGGTGGAGGACCGGATCTACAAAGGTTGTATTTTCCGTTTACTCTTAGTTAAGTTGTTAACTAGTTATCGTTTTCGCTTTATTATCTAGTTAACGATCCGTATTAGGGTTTGTAGGCATATGAAAAATTTGAATTGGGCATGTTTGATAACTTGTGAGACCTCATTAGTGTGTCTAAGAACCCTACAGTGGTATCAGAGCCTAACTAAAGCCTTAGGCGATGCGTAGACGGAGTTAGAAGCCCGATCGAACCGAAACCCTAATCTCAAATCACTCTCTGTACATTTTTTGAAAACTGAGATTTTTCCAGATTAAAAATATGCAGAAACATCAGCAGGAGTTTCTAAGAATTACTGTGAAATTCGAGCGGCCAATTCGTCTAAAGCGCGGTGGAACCGCGGCACGAGCATGGCTCGTGCGGCGGTTCCGCGGCCATGTTGTCACATCACCTCTTGAAAATTGCACAGTAATTCCTATCTTTTCGTGCTGTATTTTCTGGGAAATTTGAAATTATACTCAACAGTTGAGTTTTCTGGGGTTGTTTTTGGGAGTTCGTAGATTCGATCGGATTATCAAACTTTGTCTATGTGTTTTAGGGATAATTTTTGAATATGTTAAAAAGTTCGACCGGATATAAATACCCATTTTTTCCTCTGTCGGGAAATTTCCAAGTGTTGGGTCTTTCCGTGGTTTAATAACGTTCTAAGTAGTGCAAGTATCGCGATGGACCCTCTAGAAGACAACAAACCATAACTCGATTATGTGACCGTCTTGAACTGCCCTTTGAACCTTCAGGTTTGGGACAGTACGGCGTGCCACATGTGAGGCGTTGGCTTGACCCTTCTACGGCTGGACCGTTGGTACTGAGGCATGAACTGGATGTTCTTAAACCTATTTCATGTGTTGATCTGTTTCGGGAAAACTTGGGTGTTTGAATGTTCGATCGGAAAGTTTAACATTTTCTATTTATCTGGAATGGGATACAATAATTGGAATTCACAAGTAGTTATGAGATAACTGAATGAATGTTATAAACATAGCAGTTTAGTCTCACTTGATCGGTTGCCACAGAATTTTGATGTGATCAAAAGTCCATCGCAATCACGTAGCGTACGCGGATACTCGCCGATAAACTTAATAGACAGCTACACCCCTTAGCCCCGACCAAGTGACTGTAGGAAAACCCCGTCGCCGAAAGCATCCGTTCGAGTGCTCGCGGTAGTGGTGTTCCGCCTTGGTACACTTCGTCGACGGTATCGGGGGTGCGGCTGTCTACTAAAGTTTGCGACAAGTATTCGATCAGGATGTCGGGAATCTTATTGAATTGCCCGACTTGATATTGAAAAGTGTTTTCAATTTTGAGACTAAAATGCGGGGTTTATAATTGTTAGGCATGCGATGTCTAGGAAATTCATTTGATTAGGCATGCGATGTCTAAGGAGGTTGCGGATTCCAACTGTTGTAGTTTTACACTTTCTTTTCTGTGACCGTAAGTGTAATATGTGATATCGTCGGTTTCGTTGCTATATGTCAACGACAATTGGGATACGCATGTTTACTTACGTTGATGACATGTGATGTTATGTGTTGCTGGATATATTATATTGGATTGTCGTGTTTGAATAGCCGGGGGTTTTTATGTGAGATGAGTGTTTTTCATTTTCATTCATGTAAAAACCTATATGTAATATTCTTTTATTGGGGCACTTCCACGTTGCGGAAGATGTCACCTTTTGTATATTATTTACTTTTCCGCACTAGGATAGACCCAAGGAGGGGAGTACAAGTAATCGGGTTCCCGAGTCCAGTGGGAGACCAACTCGAGGAGTCGAGTCCGGGTCTCCTAACTCTAGAATTGGTAGGGTTGCTTGCCGCTCTCGTAGGGGTCTAGGGGTGTGGGTTTGGCTATTCATCGCGACCGTGGAATCCGTGTTTTATACTAGCTCGTATTGAAAACACGGACGTCCTAGTATATCCAATGTTTCATATGATTCTTCTGCTGCGATATCTGTGATGTGATCATGTGATATATTCTGTGATGGATAATGTATATAGTATATATGATATATTATATAGGCGTTACTTATGTTTTACACCCGCGCTAGCCCTGCCCCGCTCTGCCGTTAGTTACCTAACCTAACGGTGCACGAGGGGACATCGAGGCGAATGCGGATGGCATAAGTGTACGTCGTATTTATCTGTGATGTTTAGGTACTTAAATGATGGGACTTCATTAATGAGATTAATGAAATAAAAGAAACCTAAAGATGTTGTAGAATCGAATTTCAAAAATAAAACAGGTAGCTACAGTTCTTGCTTTGCACAGCGCTATATATGATATATCCTGCACCTTATTCGATGAGGAAAGGACCGAGATCCCTTCACCGGGAATGACTCCTTTAGAAATAACTGGCAGATGCTACACACTCGGTTTGTTTTTTGATTTCTTTTAAGAGTTTTTGCTTTGCACAGTGATATATATGATATATCCCGCACCTCATTCGACGAGGAAAGGGCCGACGATCCCTTCACCGGGAGTGACCCCTTTAGCAAAACTAGAAAAGCCTCAAAAACACTCCGTTTCAAAATCATTTGATTCTACAACGATATCAAGTTCATTACGCAATAGGTTTTCAGAAAAACTTGTCGTAGCCCTCCGTCATTTCAGATAAGTAGTAGTTAGTATTCGTGCTGCGTTTGTTGGCCTTTGTCAAGGCGTAGTGTGCGGTAGCTAACTGGTGCTTATCTGCTTATGTATATGATGCAGATTGGATTAGGGTAGTCGTGCGACCTTGTTGGCCTTTGTCAAGGGCCGTGCGGGTGGGTTTATTTCAATCAAGAAATGACGGGTTGAACTTGACCAGCAGCCTATGATTTGTTGGCCTTTGTCAAGGTCATAGAAGGCGTGGGGCAAAATATTATCGGGAATTTCAAGTGTTGAAATTTGCAATGAGATTGCATACCTTCTATGAGATAGTTGGATCCTGATACCCGCTGCGAGTAAGATTTACTCCTGGGAGAGTTTTACACATTACAATTAGCCAATCAAGTAGGTGTCTAGAAAGGTGTTAACGAGGTTACGCCTCTGGGAAAACGAGGTTTACATTAATTAGGTTCGTGCGAAAGCACGGGGGACCTCCCTCAAAGTACTGACACTGGCCTGGCTGAAAGATTGGCGAACTTGTAGTGTGTAATTAATCCCGCCTAGTCTTTCCTTTTAGGGTTTGAAGGAAGATTTGATAAAAACAGTGGGAGCCATCCTGATTTGATAAAATAATAACCAATCTGATCTTGCAATAGCGCACGCAGAGTGTTTTCTTCTCTCTCTCTCCAGGTAGCGACCATATCACGCCTTAATCAATATAATAATACGGATATTGACCGAACCCACTTGTTATACTGAGCTGGGGAATGTTGGTCCCGCTCCAACTTATAATTGTTATAAGACAGAGCAGGAAATTGGGGAATACCGGATTTCCCGTGCCGCCCAAACGAAGAAAGTGCATATGATGCATCTTCTTTGGGTGTGTTCATTACAAAGAACTGTTTCTCAATATCCTCTGCGTCCTGGGTATTTGATACCGGATCAGGATCCCAGATATGTAATCTGTTACATAGGGTTACAGATAGGTAGAGAACTGAGAACGGGTGATAAGTTTCATGAGGCAGAAAACGGTGCAAGTGTTGCAGCCAGATCTGTTGGTCACTGTCACCCTGTATTACAAATACATTGATTCTGAACGATTGTTATTAGATACCGAACCTGATATACAAAATCATATCAGTCTCTTTATTAGTAAAGAAATGATAAAATTTTATATTGTTGGATAATGTTTTGAACATTTCCTATATCAAAAGTTGATCGGTTCAGACACGTTATCTAAAAGCATTGATGTTCTAAATCAAACTACAGTTCCTAGTATACAGAACACACACAAGAGGAAGAGTTCAGAAATGAACGAATTCTTCTTGAGGTATTGTAGACTAGGTCATATCAATGCGACCCGACTAGCTGAAGTTACATCTAGATGCATATTTAAATCTGTTTGAATTTACATCTTATGAAACTTGCTGGTCATGTCACAAAGATACGATGACACCAGCTCTGTTTATTGGAAACAGAGAAAGTGTTAGTGAACTCTTGGGATTGATACATGTTAATGTATGTAAGGTCCCCAGTCTACAAATGCCAGGACCGGTTCTTAGTACTTCATTGCATTCTCTGATGATCTCTTTAGATTCAGACATATGTTCCTGTTGAAACATAAGTCCGAACCTTTTGAGATATTCACAGAATATAAGTTAGAAGTAGAGAACCAATACGGGTATAAGTATTATGTCCTTTGATGTGATCAAGGAGGAGAATATTTGTGCATAGAATTCCTGAACTATTCTAAAGGAGAATGAGATTCTCTCTCAACATTACTTCTCTGTATAAACCATAGCACGATGGTATATCGGGGCGGAGCAATCACACCCTATATGATAAGGTGTGCTCTATGATGAGTACTACTGAGTTACCTATTTCCTTATGGGAGTTATGCACTTGAGAAGCTGCATACCTATTGAAAAGGGTTCAAATCAAATCATTTGCCTACCACTTCATATGTGATATGGAAAAGGAAGAGCCCATATCTTAAGTTAGATTTGGGGTTGTTCGGCCTATGTCTAAAAGCAAAAATCCGGACAAGATCGAGGCAAGGTCTGTAATGTAGAACTGGAAAGGTTCCGGCTATACAAACTATAGCAGATGATTTGATAAATCCAAAGGATTCAATAGTTACCAACGAACCTCAGCCTCTCCGCCGATCTAGTAGGGTTTTCTCACCCACCTGAGAGATACTTTTGTTTCTCTATGACAGTGGGAGCGAGGATTGCATCATGAGATGATGACCCAACTAGTTTCGAGCTGGCCATCAGGAGTGGGACTCTGTAAGAATGGCTGGATGCTTAGCGATCTGAGATGGAATCCTTATACACTAACAAAGTATGGACTTTGGTTGCTATATCTGAAGGGTTAAATCCCCATCAGGAGCAAGTATATCTTGAGAAGGTTACTTGGTGTAGATGGAACGGTTGAGACTTTCAAAGCTAGACTTGTTAAAGGTTTTCGTCATCGACCAGGCGTGGATAATGATGAAACCTTTTCCAGTGGCTATGCTTAAGTCCATCCGGATCCTACTTGCCACGGCTACATACCATGACTACGATATCTGGTGGTTGGGTGTCATGACTGCTTTTCTAAAATGATGTTTTAGAAGAGGGCGTGTATAAGTACACAGCCAGAGGGCTTCGTAAACAGTGGGAGCAGCGGAAACGTGTACAAGAAGCTTTATAGGATAAAGCAGGCATCGCGGAGTTGGAACATCTATTTTGATGTGGTAGTCAAATAGTTTGACTTCATCAAAAAGGTAGATGAACCTTGTATATACAAAAGGATAGTAGGGAGTATGGCGGTGATCCTCGTAGAGTACATGGATGACATACTCTTGATAGGGAAGGAGTTTCCTATGCTACGCTCGATCAATCTCCGCTTATCACAATGATTCTCCATATAGGATCAAAGTGATACCTCCTAAATCCTGGATTTTGGATCCATGAGATAGATCTAATTGGATGTTAGGAGACTCACTAGTTGTAGTGAGATAGTATCAATTGATCCTGGGGAGAATCACTGGAAAGGTTCCAGGGTGATAACAATGACTGAATGTCAGTCACAGGCATTGTCTTTACCCTCAGTGGAGGGACGGTATGTTGGAAGAGTTCCAAGCTAGATACCGTGGCATACTAGACGATAAAGGCAAGATACATCGCTACTTAAGATGCCACCAAAGAGGCAGTCTGGATGTATATTTGTTCATGAGATGAACTTAGTTCCTCCCATTGTGTGACAATGGAGTTGTGGCTTATGCCAAGGAACGTCCGTCCCATCAGTGATCCAGACATATTCTAAGGCAGTATCACCTGATCATGGAGATGGTTGATCTCCAAGGAGATCAAGGTTAGGAGAGTAGACTCAGAAGACAACACGGCGGATCCACTCACAAAGGCATTTTCCTAGAGAGAGACTATTATGGGATGGTTGAGTATGAGATACTACAACCACTACTATCAGATGGCCCTAGTGCAAGTGGGAGATTGTTAGTTATATGTATGCCCTAGAGACCATTACTATACATAGGATGTATATTGTAGTGGATGTTTGGACATATATAGGGAGGACTTTCTTGCTCGACATGATAGTATGCTAGCTGGTTTCTCTTTACCTTAACATGTACACTGATTGTCTCTCTGTTACATGTTGGTAAAGCCCTTAGGATGTGTACTTGACTACCTGGACTATGATGTGGATCATACTAGTGGGGACATGGTAGTCCATAAGTACATCCTTCAAGGTCCCTAGTCGTGGGTGTATCGAGACGGGGCATCGATATACCAGAGTAGACTAGCGTATACCTTCTCGACCCATACAGATGGGCGATGGATGATCCCATATCCATTGGTGTTTGACATCAGAGATGATATACGGGTGCTCAGTGGAGACTGGGTACACTGGACGGACTCGTCGAGAACTCCCAGATGGTATTATACCTTACGTCAGATGGCAGTTCTCTGGTGACACTGGTACAGAGTAGTCTGTTGACCCGAGATCGTCATAGAGTCTTGTGTGATTCCCACTGTACTTTGATTTCCACCTTACCACGTCCAAGAGGGCGTGCAAAACGGTGGTTTTTGGGTACAATCCCGAATCACATGGAGGCAATGAGCGATAGGAGGGGATTCGTCTCTCCCGGTATAGGGAGGTGATGTTGCGCTGTGTTCAATTGGCTATAACCAGTAATCCCTGGCCAGGGTTGCTGAGATTTACTGGTAAATGTTACCAGTAGTTTCTCGAACTGTTATAGACCTCATATCGACACGACTTATCGAGCTACTGGGGTCTGACGTTTACCACCCCTAGACGAGATATGCGACATATCAGACGAACAGACCGGACTGTACGGTAAGTGTTACTGGTTGGATTCACAGGAGCGTGAACGGGCTTGCTCGTCGATCTTCTGATCGCTCAATACCCGGGTGGCCGTTACGTTTAGCAGACCGCTTGCGGCTTGTGGGTGTTTGATATGATCATCACCTGCTGCCGGCGTATTGACGAGTCTTTAGAGTCCTACACGGAGGTTTCCTGGCTCAAGCGAAACGAAATAGGAGCGCATATGAGATATGTGCGGGACCGAGAATAATGCGTGTATGTGATACCGTATTCTATTCTCACGATGAATGTATCGATTGGTTGTATGCGATATAACCTAGTTATAGAATCAAGGATTGATTCGATAAGCCGATACATTGAATATTAGTCGGTCATATGCGATATGACCGGATCGTTAAATCAACTGTTGATTTAATGATTTAATGTATAATTATATATTTTATATATTACTTTATATTAACTAATATTGGTTCACTTAAGATGTTTTTCTCACTTGTTTGTGCACATTGTATATGTGATATATTTTTGTGCACAAGTTTGTATCATGTTTGATGATACATGCTAACTTGAGTGTATGTTTGTATTAAACCATGGTTAGTTAATGATTAGGGTTTCATTTTCTTTATTTGCTTATTTATTTATTTATTTGAGAAAGAAATAAGATGGTGGCTAATTTTGTTCTTTTGTTGAAACTTCATGAAGGTTTGAAAGCGTGACCATTTTGTTTCTTTCCTTTAACCTAACCATTTAACTTAACCCTACTTTATTCTCTACACTTGACCATGGTTGAGATATGATAAGAATCACCTCATTTTCTATTTTCCAATAATTCTTATCATATCATCTTCTTCTTCTTCTTCTTGAAGATGAAGAAAACCTTTGCTACCATTAATGGCAACTTGATGAAATGAGTGAGAAATACAATTTTAAAGTTAACCCACTTCCTATTTCTTCATCCTCTACCACTTGCCAAGTTGTATAGGGTGTTTTCTTCACAGGTTTCATGGCTTGGTGAAGTTGGAGCTTGATCTTGTGTTGCCTCGACGTAGATCATCTTCGGCATCGAAGTCGACGACCTAGCCCGATCATTTCTTCGATGAAACCACCGCGAGAGTCCCGGATCCGAAGGATACAGCGGAGGGACTTCATCACGGAGCTATGGAGGTGGAGGACCGGATCTACAAAGGTTGTATTTTCCGTTTACTCTTAGTTAAGTTGTTAACTAGTTATAATTTTCGCCTTATTATCTAGTTAACGATCCGTATTAGGGTTTGTAGGCACATGAAAATTTGAATTGGGCATGTTTGATCACTTGTGAGACCTCATTAGTGTGCCTAGGAACCCTACAAGCCATTCTTTATAATTGGTCCCATTCAGTTTGTTTTTATTTAGTAGAAGCTTGAGTCCAGTCATGGGTATCTACCATTAAGAGAGAGAAAAGAATACACTCAGCGAAAGCTCTTGCATAGATCAAATTGGTTATTATCTTGTCTAATCAATGTTTCCCACTGCTTTAATCGAGTTTTTCTTTCAAACCTTAAAAAGAAAACTAGCCAGGATTAATTACAGTCTACAACTTCGCTAACCGTTCTGCCAGGCCAGTGTCGATACTTGAGGGAGGTTCCCCGTGCTTTCGCACGGACCTAATTAAAGTAAACCTCGTTTTCCCAGAGGCGTAGCGCCGTTAACACCTTTCTAGACACCTAATGAGTTAGCTAATTGTAAACTGTAAAACTCTCCTAGGAGAAACTATTGCCCACAGTGGGATCGGGATTAAACCATCACATGGAAGGTATGCAATCTCATTGCAAATTTCAACTATTGAAATTCCCGATGTGGTTTTTACCCCTAGTACTTATGACCTTAACTAAGGTCAACAAATCATAAGTTCCAGTCAAGTTCTACCCGTCGTTTCTTGATTAATTAAACCCACCCATATGACCCTTAACTATGGTTAACAAAGTCGTATGAATTTCTTAATTAATCTGCATCATATGCAGTGTAGGAAGACATCACTTAGCTACCGTACACTACGCCTTAACTAAAGTCAACAAACGTAGCACGAATACTAAGTACTCTACTTCCTAAAATGACGGAGGGTTGCGGATGATTTTTAAGAAAATCTTTAACTCTTTGAACTTGATATCATTGTAGAATCAAATGGTTTTAGAAAGGAGTGGCTTAAGCTCCGCAGTTTTGAAATGTAGCTTTTTCATAAAGAGCCGAGTGGTTTTCAAATCCGATTCTACAACATCTTTTTAGGTTTATTTTCTTTACATTAATCATATTAATGTAGTCCCATCATTTAAGTCCTTAAGCCAACCACAGAAAAGAAACGAAAATAACACGTACGCTTATGCCATCCGCATTCGCCGCAATGTTCCGTTATGCACCGTTAGATTACTTAACTAACGGCATACCGGGACGGGACTAGCGCGGGTGTAAAACATAAGCAACGTCTACTATATATCATATATATAATATGTCATTCGTCTCAGATATCTCAAAACACAGGCAGCAGAAACATATATATATAATGTGGGATACACTAGGACGTCCGTATTTAGTATTTAGCCAACAATAGAAAATACGGATTCCACAGTCGCGATGAATAGCCAAGCCCACACCCCTAGACCCCTACGAGAGCGGCAAGCGACCCTACCAATCCTGGAGTTTAGGAGACCCGGTCTCGACTCCTCGAGATGGCCTCCCATTGAACCCCAGAACCCGGTCACTCGTGCTCCCCTCCTTGGGTCTATCCTAATGCGGAAAAGTAAATAATATACAACACTGGTGGCATCAACCTCAACCCGGAAGTGCCACGAATAAAAGAATATTACATTACATTTGAATTTTACATGAATGAAAAATAAAACTCTCATCTTACATAAAACCCCCCGGCTATTCAATCGCGACAATCCTGCACATCATATCTCAGCAACACATAATATCATATATCATCAACGTAAGTAAGTATGCGTACCCCGATTGTCGTTGATGTATAGCAACGAAACCGGCGATATCGACATACTACACTTACGGTCACAGAAAAGAAAGTGTAAAACTGCAATATCTGGAATCCACATTCTCTTTAGACATCATAAATGCGAAATATCACATACTTCGTATTTCATATCTAGCTATATGAATTCCACACATTGCATCACATTCCAGATAAATAGACAGTATTAAAGTTTTCGAACGAATGATCAAATACCGAAAATTCCCTAAAGCTCAACACTTGAGCGGAGTTCAAAAACCCGGAGTGTGACACAGTAGTAGCGGTCCAGCCGTAGAAGGGTCAAGCCAACGCCTCACATGTGGCACGCCGTACTGCCCCAAACCCTAAGGTTCAAAGGGCAGTTCAAGATGGTCACATAATCGAGTTAAGGTTTGTTGTCTTCTAGAGGGTCCACCACAAAACTTGCACGTATCTCCGAAAGATTAAACCCCGTGAAAAGTGAGCAAATGATACTCGTTCGAACAATTCAATACTTTCTAATTTACCCGGAAAAGACACGAAATCAAAATTCCGATTGAATCGTCGAGTCTAAAACCATCCCCAGAATATTCAGCACAAGAATCAGATCAAACATACCTAAAACAATATACAAGCAGGTATAGGAATTACTGTGTAAATAATAGGCCATGAAGCCTCTGTACGGCCGCGGAGCCGTGGCCCAAGCAAAGATTGGCCGCGGTTCCGCAGCGGCTTGAACGGCTCATGGCTTCGTATTTCACAGTATTTCTTATATTTTCCTGCTGTATTTTTTAAGTATTTTTAATTCTGAAAATTACCAGGTTTGAAAAAATGTCCAGAGAGCGTCCCGAAAATCCATATTTTGGTTCGATCGGAGTTTTTACTTCGTTAAAGTGTCGTCTAATGTTCTAGGTCGGCTCTGATACCAATGTTAGGTTTACCTAGCACCCTATGAAAGGTTTGGAAGCAACACATGTCACAAAGATTAAATTTTTATGGTGCTAAGTGAACATACAAAGGATCATTCCTAGAAAATTAGGGTTTCAAATCTTTAACCAACATCATAAGTAACAAAGACTAGGGTTTTGAGAGTACAACCTTTGTAGCTCCCTACGCTAGACTCCTTGGCCACTTGAGGGTTGGAGAACGGTTAGCTTGAAGTCTCCTAGTGTCCACGACGATCCACCCGAAGCTCCTTTGTCCAAGCTAGCAACTTCACTTGATCAAGAGAAATAAATGAAGATAACACTCTAAACAAGTGGGCAAGACTTGTATAGAATGATGTTGTGGTGGCTTTTCTCACTTCAAAAACATAACTTGATGAGTGTTTTGCTCACTATAGAAATCTAGAGAGCAAAAGGAGAAGGAGGAAGAAGATGATAGCTTTTTGAGCAAGAGTAAAACAAAAACTCTTATGAGAGAAATAAAAAATATATGTATATATATTTTCCACTTCTCATCTCAAACCATGGTTAAATGATAAAGATATTATTGTATTTGAGTTTAAAACACAAAAGAAAGATTAACCCATGGTAAATAAGTAGGTGAGCATGGTAAGATGAAGAAGAGTGTAGAAACTAATCCATGAATTAGCCCTTTTTCTTTTTGTTTTGTTTTAACACAAATGCAATAATTATCCATATAAAAATCCATGGTGTGAGTCTTATATTGCCACCATTTTCAATGTATATGGAACCATGAAGGATGATGTATGTATGTATGTGTGCATGCACATCCATATGTGCATTAATTTAGAAAGAATGCATACATGCATGCATACATCCAAAAAACACACAAGAAAAGATTTCTAGTGAGAAACTAATGGTTAAATGATAAATCAACACTTGATTTATCAATCCGGCCATATCACATACGACCTAACCAAAAGCAAGCCGCCCGATTAATATACGGTATCTCATACGCGCATTTTAACCGGGTCCATGCACATATCGCATACGCGCACTACAACATTTCGCCTGGACTAGGTAACTCCTTTGTGGGACTCTAAGACTTGTCAATACGCCGACGGTGGATGATGATCATATCAAGCACCCCCAAGCCGCAAGCGGTCAGCTAAACATAACGGCCACCCGGGTATTGAGCGATCAGAAGAAAACAAGAGAACCTGCTACAACTCCCGTCGAGCCAACCGGCAATACTACCGTACAGTCCGGTCTCTTCGTCAGATATGTTGCATATCGAGCCTAGGGTGTAAGTCCATACTACCTCTCCCGGTACTTTCGGGCATGCGGAATTTGGTGAAAAACAATTTTCTAGAGGCAGTAACATGGACTCAAAACCGGATCTTTGTTAAACATCTAACTAACAACCTAACTAGGAGTTGTTAACTACTCGGTTAGGGGGTTATACCTTTCTTTCTTGAACTCCTTCATCTTCAAGCCTCGATGGTTGTCCGGATCGGCTTCACCCCGTCTTCTCCTTGCGCCGAAGATCGATCCACCTGAAAGCTTCTACCTTTGGCTTCTTCTTCGAACTTTGAAGAAACTAGTTCACTCGGTTTGCTAAACCTTGTGAACTAGAGTGAGTAGAGGAGAGTGTGTTGGGATTTTCTCTATGGTTCTTGGTTCTCAACACATGAGACAAGTGAACCATACACTAAAGAGAGGGAGAGCAAGAGGAAGGAGATAAGAGCTCAAGAACACAAGAGAGAGAATGAAAAATGATACAATGAGCAAGACTTTTCTCACTTGGCTCTCATAATCCAAAACCATCATCACAAAAATAGTAATCAAATATTGTGTAAATGGTTTAAGTCAAAATGCTATATCATTTCATGCACTCATATTGCACAAGAGAACAAGCAAGTAAAAAGTCTTTGCCATGAAATGATAGCCATTGTCATCATGATGGTCAACTAGTCCAACCTAGTCAACCGGTCAACAAAGTCAACAAGTGAACAAAGTCAACCCCTCAACAACCATGTCACCACAATACTTAATTAATATTATTGTTAATTACATATCATATTCTCATTAGGGTTGAGCAAAAAGTCAATAGTCAACAGTCAACGGTCAACAACCCTAATGAGAATCCTCTGCCTCTGTCTCTCCATCAACTGTGCCTACACACCCGCATTCGCGTTCCGAGGAACACGAATACATACTGGATAAAACCAATCCCAAAACGTACACTAGGATCTGGCTTAAACCAAAGCCCGCTAGTGTTAACTGTCCGGACACTGTACGTGCACAAGTGCACGGATGTGACCGGACCCTGTCGCAAAACCATGCGACCTGTCGCAAAACCATGCGACGTCTACACTTTTGCCAAAACGCGAATAGCTTTCTGTGTGGGACTCTAAAGACTCGACACTACGCTGGCAGTGGGTTTAACCACAGACCGCAAGCGGCACTAGCTGTGCGTAACGGTCCCCAGGTAGATGCCGACAAGAAGACTGACGAGGTGAAACCAATCTGAACTCCTACTGAGCCTGAATGTGACAATCTACGTACAGTCCGGTCTGTTCGTCTGATACATCGCATGGCGGGCCTAGGGGGCGGTAAACGTCAGTCCCCTAATAGCGGTACAAGTCGTGTCGGAGTGAAGCCCAATACACCCTGAGATAACACTGGAAGCCTACCAGTATATCTCGCTTGTCCTGGCCAGGGACTACTCGTGTAATGGCTCTCCTAGACACAGCGCGATGTCAACCCCCAATACCGGGAGAGACGAATCTTGTCTAACCGTCACTGCCTCCAAGTGCTTCGGGATTGCACCCAACTACTACTTGTTTGCACGACTCCTTTGAGCCGTGGTAGGGTAGTAATCAAAGTACAGTGGGAACACACTCGAGGCGAAGTGACAGTGTCAAGTCAGCGGACTAAGCTGTACTCATGTCACCTGGGAACTGATAACTGACGATAGGTATAATACCAACCGGTCAGTTCCCGACGAGTCCTGTCCAGTGTACTCGTAACCCAATGAGCACCCGCATACTATCTCCAGTACGACGTACTGATGGCTGTGGGACAGACCATCTCCCACTCTGGGATGAGAAGCGCATGCGCTAGTCTACTCCGGAGTATCGATGCCCTGTCTCGATAGTCCTGCGACTAAGGACCGGCATAAGGATGTGCTTATAGATTACCCAGCCCCCACTAGTGTGACTGCCATCACAACGCTGGTAATCAAGAAAAGATCTTAAGGGCTCCACTAATGTGTATAGGCGATATACTAAAATAAACACATGTACACATTGAAGTAGAAACAAACCAAGTAGCATACTACTATTTTGAGCAAGATTGTACATACAAGGTGAATATCCCAAGCTTCCATTAAGTAATATACAAACTAGTATGATACAGTAATGGCCTCTAGGGCATATACACTAACAATCTCCCACTTGCACTAAGGCCATGTACTGGCGTATCGAAGACCTATCATCTCGATCAGCCGCTCGAACTGAGTCTGGGGCAAGGCCTTGGTGAATGGATCTGCAGTGTTATCTTCTGAAGCAACCCTCCGAACCTCGATCTCCTGGCGATCCACGATCTCCCTGATCAGGTGATACCGCCTTAAGATGTGTCTGGATCTCTGATGGGACCTGAGTTCCTTCGCTAAAGCTATAGCCCCGTTGTTGTCGCAATACAGAGGTATTGGATCAACAATGGACGGAACCACCTGATGTTCTTTTAAGAACTTCCTTATCCAGACAGCTTCTTTTGCGGCATCAGATGCAGCGATGTATTCCGCTTCCATCGTCGAGTCTGCAACGGTTTCCTGTTTGGAACTCTTCCAATACACCGCCCCTCCATTGAGGGTAAAGAAACAACCCGACATAGACTTGGAATCATCCTTGTCACTCTGGAAGCTGGAGTCAGCAAAGGCCTCGATCTGGAGGTCTTTTCCGCCATACACCAAGAACATCTCCTTAGTCCTTCTTAGGTACTTGAGAATGTTCTTTACCGCTATCCAGTGTTTCTCCCCAGGGTTTGACTGATACCGGCTTACCACACTCAGTGCATAAGCTACATCCGGTCTGGTACACAACATCGCATACATTATAGAGCCTACCGTAGAAGCGTAGGGTATAATAGACATGCGATCCCTCTCCAAATCAGTCTTGGGAGACATCTCTTTAGAGAGGGTGATCCCGTGACAAGCCGGTAGGTTACCGCGCTTGGAATCTTCCATACTGAATCTCTTCAGTATGGTGTCGATGTACCTGGACTGTGAAAGTCCTAATATCCTCTTGGATCTATCACGATGGATCCGGATCCCCAAGATGTATGAGGCATCACCCAGGTCTTTCATGGAGAACCTGTGTGACAAGAACCCCTTGAAAGATTGTAGCATAGGAATGTCATTTCCTATTAAGAGAATGTCATCCACGTATAAAATGAGGAATACTACAGTTCTCGCTACAAATCTACTATAGATGCATGGTTCATCTGGATTTTTGATAAAGCCAAATTCCTTGACCGTCTCATCAAAACAGATGTTCCAACTCCGCGATACCTGCTTTAGTCCATAGATGGACTTAAGCAACTTGCACACCTTTCCGCTGCTCCCACTCTGAATGATACCTTCTGGTTGGTCCATATAGACACACTCCTCTAAATTTCAATTTAGAAAAGCGGTCTTTACGTCCATCTGCCAGATCTCATAATCGTTGAAGGCAGCAGTGGCAAGAAGGATCCGAATGGATTTCAACATAGCCACTGGAGAAAAGGTTTCGTCATAGTCCAAACCAGGTCTTTGACGAAAACCCTTTGCAACAAGTCTAGCTTTATAGGTCTGAACCTGTCCATCTACACCAATCTTCCTTTTGAAGATCCACTTGCATCCTACGGGTTTTACCCCGTCTGGAGCAATGTCCAACGTCCATACCTTGTTGGTGTACATGGACTCCATTTCGGTCCGCATTGCATCCAGCCATTTTACCGAGTCAACGCTCTGAACGGCCTGCTGGAAGCTAGTAGGCTCATCATAATCTATGATGCAATTCTCTCTATCCCCG